>JARBWK010000002.1:2176693-2776693 GCA_030556195.1 Anolis apletophallus
GGTCTCGGTTGATCGGGTGCCCCCAGGTTTCCAGGAGGTGGTCCAAAAACCCCTGGGCAGTGTTGACCTGGGGCACGTTGGCATCAAGCATGGTGGTGGCCCACGACGCCACGGGGCCATCCAGCAAGGTATACACAAAAGCCACCCGTTCCGCCTCAGTGGCAAAGTCAGCTGCTCTAGCCACCAGGTAAGCTTGGCATTGTCCACGGAAGGTGTGAGCAGGCTCCCCGCTGAAGCAGACAGGAAGGGCTACCGGGACCCGCCGGTTAGGCTGCCGTTGGGCCTGGATCACCGCGGCGAACTGCTGCTGGAGGGTAGCGAGCTCGGCCTGCAGCCTCTGAAAGTCCACTGCGGAGGGTCCTCGGGCCATGGCGGGCGCAGGTCCGGCCGCTCCCGGCGGCGTCTGCATCTGGGTCTTGGGTTGTCCAGGGAGTAAGGGATCTCGTACCAAACTGTCGCCCCCTTGGGCCCCTTGGCACTTGACCTCCCCGGACAACAGACAAGGCAGCTGAGGTACAACAAGCTTTATTGATTATAAGGTAGCAGAGGTAAGTATATAGTCCAGGAAGCCTTTAATATGCAGCCTCTGGTTAGCAGCAAATACTGGAATCAACAAGGCTTGAGTATCCGCAACAGCAGGATCTCAAGCGGAGGAAATTCAGGAACAAATGCGGGATGCGATAGATAGTCTCTGAGCCCCCAACCAGCGCAAGAAGGTTGGCGGCTTTAGGTACTGCAGGCAACGTCAATGCAAAAGCAACACGGCTTCCCCGCAAGGCTCAGCGATGATCAGGAACAAGGCTTGATGCTGGAACGAGGCAGCCGAGGTAGGCTGGCTGGCTGGATCTTAGTAGCTGGCCGTCAGGCCCGGTTCACATTGGCATCATGGCAATAGCGGTCGTTGGTACGAGATGCTGCTAAGCAGGATCTCACAGCTTTTATAGGATTTCTGTCAGCAGGGCCCAGTGCGTCGAACATCAAGTTGGATGATGGATGAGCCCCGGGTTGTTTTGAGAACCTCAGTCCTGAAGAATGTAGGCCCCCCCCACTTCTCCTATCAGCTTAGTGGGCTTTGCCTGGCCTTGACATGCCTGCACCATAGCATCTCCCTTGGACGGTGCAGGAGAGCCGTCGAGAGGCCCATGACAGGGGCTGGAAGTTAACACAGCTGTGCTGTAAAGCTTCTCAGAAACAGGCGGGCAAAATGCAGACCCAAGGAAAGATGCTGTCTGAAGGTGCGACATTGTTATAATGTTGTTGTTTCATTTTGTTTCATACTGCTGTTATGCTTTACGTTTTAACTGCATTGATAGGGTTATTATTATTATTGTTATTATTAACGAATTTATACATGACCAGCAATGGTTGGTCTTTGGTTTCTGCTGGCATTTAATTCCCGGAATCCCAGTCAATATCAAAATTTGTCGAAGTCCTTCTCTGGACCCGTTACAGCTTGTCAACATTCATTCATTTAATTATTTATTTCCTCACATTTATCCACTGCCCCGGAAGGCTCGGGGCAGCTCACAACAAGTCCAATCACAACATAGCAAAACAGAGCATACCATAAAACACCAAAAAATCACAATCAACATTAAAACGTAATTAAAAACACTATATAAAAACACAATAGGTCGCGCATTAAGCGCTATGCGACCGCAGACAATAAGACAAGATGGCGGGGGAGACCATAGATTATCCCGCTCCATAGGCCTGCTGGAAGAGCAAGGTCTTACAGGCCTTCCTGAATGGGAGGAGGCCCTGAATAGCGCGAACGTCAGCGGGCAACGAGTTCCAGAGAGTCGAGGCCACTATCAAAAAGGACCGCCGACGGGTCGCGGTTAAACGGAAAGTATTAACACTAGGGATGACCAGTAGGTTTTACTCTTCCGAGCGCAGAGGTCTAGTGGGGTGATATGGGATGAGGCGGTCCCGCAGGTACACTGGGTTTTGATGCCCAGAACCGGACACAGGTTTCCAGTGAAGTCGGACCAAAGCAGAATAAACAATGACTTCCCTCAATAATAATAATAAAATAATAATGATGATGATGATGATGTGTGACAATGGAAGGCGCAGAACAGACAAAGACTTCTCTCAGTGACTTCTAGTCCTTATATCTTTGACCTCATATCTGTTAATATTATTATTAGGTGGCTTTTGGCCTAGAATTGAACACCTTACATGATCAGCAGACGCCCTTTCCACACGCAGTGGACTTGGTCATGAAAGGGCTGAGGAATGCTCGCATGCCGCTATTCAAGGTCAGTACAGATTTTTCTTTTGTATTCACTCTTGTCATTGTATCTCAAACTCACTCATTCTAGATTTGTGCAAGCCTAGAATTGGAATTGGGAGCCCCTGGTGGTGCAGCAGGTTAAACTGCTGAGCTGCTGAACTTGCTGACCGAAAGTTTGGTGGTTGGAATACAGGGAGTGGGGTGAGCCCCAGTTTCTGCCAACCTAGCAGTACAAAAAACATGCAAATCTGAGTAGCTGAAGAGGTAATAATAATATTTATAACCCGCCTCCATCTCCCCAAAGGGGACTCGGGGCGGCTAACATGAGGCCAAGCCCCGAGTCCCCTTTGGGGAGATGGAGGCGGGTTATAAATATTATTATTATTATTACCTATTCATCTACTCAGATTTGCAGTCGGACATAAAACAGCAAAAGAAAAAACCCACAAAATCATTCAAAATATATAAAATAACAAATAAGGTAAACAATATAACAGCACATAGTAAAAACAGCACAGCACATAGTAAAAACAAAATAGGTACTGCGCCAGTGGGAATTGTAACGGCATTCCATGCAGTCATGCCAGCCACATGGCTTTGGAGGTGCTTACAGACAATGCCGGCTCTTCGACTTAGAAATGTAGATGAGCACCACCCCCAGAGTCGGACGCAAGTAGACTTAATGTCAAGGGGAAACCTTTACCTTTACAATAGGAATAGCAAGCAAATGTCAAAAGTTTCAAGCCAGAATGCATCTATTTGCAGATGTGAGCATTACTTTCTGCACTATTCTTATGGTTCCCCTCAGAGTTTACTGCAGTTCCCAAAATCCACAAGCAGCAGGTCTGTTGTTTATACTGGGTGGTAGGTTCTAGGAATCGTCCTCCAGAATAACTTTTCCAAGCGCTAATTCTGTTGGCCTGCTCTCTACTCTGTGGAAGAACCACCAGTGAAGCTTGCCAGAGGTGGATGCTTCAGCTTCTGGACTAGCATGGATCAAATGAGATGAATAGTCTTATCACCAGTGATCTGAGAGGGGGGGCTGCTTTGGTCTGTTATGTGACACAATATCTAAATCAGTGTTTTTCAACCTTTTTACATTTACAAAATCCTGGGGCACACCACCAACCAAAATGACACTCTAACACAGTAATACATATAGTTAATATGTTTTTAAATGTACAGTATTTATACACTCAGTGTGAAACCTGGGCCTGTTTCGATGAACACAACATAGATATCCTGGCAGGAATGGCAGAAAGACACAGACTTCCCACACAGAACTCCCATAACCAAGAGAAAATATTATAAGAGTTTGGTGGGCATTGACTTTGAGTTTTGGAGTTGTAGTTCACCTATATCCAGAGAGCACTGTGGACTCAAACAATGTTGGATCAGGACCAAACTTGGCATGAATACTCAATATGCCCAAATGTGAACACAGATGGAGTTTGGGGAAATAGACCTTGACATTTGGAAGTTGTAGTTGCTGGGATTTATGGTTCCCCTACAATCAAAGAGCATTCTGAACCCCACCAATATTAGAACAGGGCCAAACTTCCCACACAGAACCCCAGGAGGCAAGAGGAGGTCTCTACTTGGGGAAAGGGAGGCAGGCCTTCCCAATGCATGGAGAGGGAGAGACCAAGTAGACAACAGGTGGGGAGGGTGTGTGTGTAATTTTGTGCCTTTATCGAGGTATGTTTCTTAGAGTTTTTATACTTCAACACACTACTCCCCCGAGGTTCCAATTTCCCAAGGCACACCTGATGATCGCTCACGGCACACTGGTTGAGAAACACTGATCTAAATAATAGGAAAGCACCTGAAAAATTATTCTTGGCACCCCTGGTATGTGTCTCTGTTGCGATTGTGGTTGTAGGTTAAGGCGTTGAAATCTCCAGTCTAGTGTACGATATTTCAGATTGATTGCCTTCGCTGAGCTCCATAATGCGGGTGCCATTCTTAGCGATGTGGCACTTGGTAGACTCCATACTGAGCTGTTTCTTTATTTCTTTATGAAATATACATGGCATTCTTCAACGTAAGTTTTCAAGGTAGCATACAACTAATAAAATAATATTTCACTCATAAAGAAAGCGTCTCAAAGGAAACAGCCACATAAAACTTAAGGAACAACAGCAAGACTCCACAAATGTGGCTGGTATTTTGATCACTGGGCGGTAGGGTATCTTCTGTTCACCCCCATCTTAGCAGAAGGCAGAGGTCACTGCCACACTCACCATACAATAAAGATTATTAACTGTTTAGTATATGCCAGGAAACAGGAAAATGGTGAGAGAGGTTCAGGAAAGCTTGAGGCTGCTGCGTCACACTGGGAAAGAGTGCATTGAGAAGAGGCAAAGAGCCATTCAGAATGGAGAAGAGGTTCCTCTGGATATTCTCACCCAGATACTAAAGAATGCAGGTAAGAGGCTTATTGTGAACTGAGACTCTGAAATATCAATACATTGTTTTATTGGATGATTTCTCCACCTCCATCTCCACCACCACCTCTACCACCACCACTATCACCTCCACCACGCCACCTCCACCACCACCGTCACCTCCACCACCACCTCCATCACCACCTCCACCACAGTCACCTCCACCACCACCACCATCACCTCCACCACCACCACCGTCATCTCCACCACCACCACCATCACCTCCACCACCACCTCCACCACAGTCACCACCATCACCGTCACCTCCACCACCACCGCCTCCTCCACAACCGCCCCCGCCCCCTCCACCGCCACTAACACCTTCACCACCTCCACCACCCCCATCTCCTCCTCCTCTTCTTCTTCTTCTTCTTGATAATATTAAATATTATAGAATGTATTCATTATGTTTTAGGTATCACAGTAATAATCCTGGGGAAAGGCAGAGTATAATTCTAGTAAACCTCCAGTGATGCAATGGGTTAAACCTTGTGCCGGCAGGTTGTTTGAATGACATGAGTGGGGTGGAGGGTGAGCTGTGTCTGTCAGCTCCAGCTTCTCATGCGGGGACATGAAAGAAGCCTCCCACAGGATAGTAAAACATCTGGGCGCCCCCTGGGCAATTTCTTTGCAGATTATTGTGCTGTAAACCTCGGGGCCCCTCAGTAAAGCGCTTGGACACTTGGCAAAGGTTAAATGCTTTATTTAGAATATGTGGTTAGAGTAAAGAGACTAGCATTATATTCTAATGATGTTGCAAAACATCAATAGGTAGCAGCAATGTCTCTTTAAAAGCAGGAACCAAAAGGAGTCTTTGGCAATCAGGAGCAGGTATGCAGGAAGGATGAAACAGGAACAAAGCGGCGAGGTCTTTGGCCCATCCGGGCTAACATCTGGGAGCAGGGTTGAAGTAAAGCTGGAACTTAGCGGCTTGAAGGCAAGGAAGGCAGGAGTCTTGGAATGAAGACTTGGAAGCAGGAAGGCCCGTAGCCTGGGCCCGATTCCGTGGCAAAGCGTGGCGTGAATCCAACGTTGAGGAAGGATCAGTGTCCATTGTTATATGGAGCTTATATAGGGTGCAAGACCAGGCCCGGATTAAAGGCTTCTGCTGCCCTAGGCCACACTCTCTAAATCCCGCCCCCGGGGGTCCTCCCTTCACTGAAGGGAAGAGGGGAGGAACTCAGCCGGCATGACGGAAAAAGAGCCGGGAGAAGCCTCGCCGCCGCCGCCACACCCCTAGGGCGATGGATGTGCCTTCCCCCGGCCTGCCGCCTCCTGAAGGAAGGAGCGGCGCCTGCCCGCGTGAGCGAGGCGGCGGCGGCGGAAGCCACGTGAGTCTCCCTAGGGGCGGTGGGACTTCCCCTCACCCCTTCCTTCAGGCCCGGAAATGCCCCCCCCCCCCAAATCTGCCACCTGAGGCCATGGCCTCGGGTGGCCTTATGGGTAATCCGGGCCTGTGCAAGACTTTGATGTATCGACACCTAGCTGTGTCGAATGCCTTTCTCATAACATGGTGCAGCTGCTAAGGCTCTATCCTTGTTGCATCGGTCAAGAATGTCGTGCCAATTAGTGGAACCGCTTGGAATTGGGGAGGCAGCCTTGCTCGGCTCTGCAAGGTCCTGTTTGTTATTCAGGCCCCAAGTTGAATGGCTGGTTACGGGGGTCCTTGACTTTAGCATGAACCAGCTTCTGCTGAACAGGATGGCTTAGGCCCCACAGGCCTTTGTGAATCCTTGCTTCTGTCTTGAGGTTTGTCCTGACATGAGTGGGGTGGAGGGCCTAAGTTGGGCTGAGGATCAGGCAGGGGTGTGACACAGATGGCCAATTCCCTCACACCAGAAGCAACTTGCAGTTTCTCAAGTTTCTCCTGACACAAAAAAAAAATCCAGTGAAGATTTAAAAAAATACTCAGTATAATAATCATTACAGGAAGCCCGCACTTATCTGATGGGTTATTGATAGAAAACCGGAAAAAGTAGGTTTTTTTTAAGCTTACAAATGCCAGATTTATTTATTTATTTATTTATTTATTTATTTATTTATTTATTTATTTATTTATTTGCTTTAGTAGACCGCTCTCTCTGGAGCCCAGAGCGGTTTACAGCATAAAACCAGATAAAACACATAAAAACAGCACATAAAACCAATTAAACCCCGCTCCCAACAATAAAACCCCAGCAGACGACAATAATGCAGGCAGCAAGATGCGGCAGGATGGCAGGTTATAGGCGGCATCAGTCGGAGCCAAATGCCTGCCTAAATAGCCAAGTCTTTACGGACTTGCGAAATGCCATCAAGCCCCGTAGAGCTCGCGTCTCCTCAGGCAGCGAGTTCCAGAGGCTCGGCGCGGCCACTGTGAACGCCCTCTGCCGCGTACTCGATAGCCTGTAGGTCTTGATACTAGGCACCTCCAGTAAATTAAGCCCCTCTGAACGCAGTGATCTTCTGGGCACGTATGGGGTAAGCCGCTCCTTCAGGTACACTGGCCCCAAACCACATAAGACCTTAAAAGTTAAGACTAACACCTTGAAGGAAGCCAGTGCAGTTCGCGCAGGAGTGGGGTAACATGCGTAGATCTTGGGGCTTCTGAGAGCAGACGTGCTGCTGCGTTCTGCACCAACTTGAGTTTTCGGATCACCGACAAGTGTAGGCCAATGTACAGCGCATTACAGTAATTGAGCCTCGAGATGACCGTGGCTTGGATCACCGTGGCCAGGTCGCAACGGGAGAGGTAAGGAGCCAGACGTTTTGCCTGTCACAGATGGTAAAATTCTGTCTTGCAGGCGCAGGCGATCTGCGCCTCCATAGACAGCTGGGTGTCCAGCCGGACCCCGAAGCTCTTAACTAGAGGCTGCGGGCGAAGTGCCACGCCATCAAACGTCGGCAACTGGGTCTCTACCCCCCCCCCCCCCGGGCGGCCCAGCCACAAGATCTCCATCTTCGCCGGGTTCACCTTCAACTTACTGGCTCGCAGCCATCCAGTCACGGCTTCTAGGCAAAGGTGGAAATTATCGGGATTTACAGAGACCACCCCCGGGGGACCATCCTCAGAATGAGCTGGGTGTCATCAGCGTAAAACATGATGGCACTCCAGCCCAAAACTCCGTTCAACCCTAGAAACATTGACCCTCTTCCTCCCCTGGGTCCATCCTCAGCGAGTGGTCGCATATAGATGTTAAATAACAGCGGGGAGAGGATGGCCCCCCTGAGATTGAACTAGTAATGGTACTGAGTTGCTGATAACAACAACAAAAATCTACTAATAACAGCCTACCAGAAAAACAGCAGCAGCAGCAGTGGTTGAAAGAGCAAACAATGGGTTGAAAGTGCAGAACACGGCTATCATTTAGATACATTGAAACAATGGATCATTCAAATACAAGTCACTGAGAAACAAGGAACATTTGTATTATGTAATTAAATAAGTTCTATAATTGCTGTATTGACATTTATAATATAATTGATTATATTGAGTGATACATTGTTATGTTATATTGATGTCGGAGTCCTCGGTGGCACAACAGGTTAAACCACTTTGCTGCTGAACTTGCTGACTGAAAGGTCAGCTGTTCGAATCCAGGGAGTGAGGTGAGCTCCTGCTGTTAGCCCCAGCTTCTGCCAATATAGCATTTCGAAAACATGCAAGTGTGAGTAGATCAATAGGCACTGCTCCATGCAGTCATGGTGCTCCATGCAGTCATGCCTGCCACATGACCTTAGAGGGGTCTATGGACAACGCTGGCTCTTCGGCTTAGAAATGGAGATGAGCACACACACACACCCCAGAGTCGGACACGGCTTGACTTAATGTCAAGGGGAAATCTTTATCTTTACTATATTAATGTTATATAGCTGATCAAATAACATTAAAATTCTACTCTGTCACTATTTTTTGGTCTGGTTCTCAAATACGATGCCAGCAGAGCTAGGTTGTACTATCTGGTAAGACTTTGAAGAGATATACCAACTTTTCTTTCTTTCTTGCCTTTGTTAGCTCAAGAAGAACACCATGATATTGAAAATATGCTGGACAATTTTGTCACCTTCTTTGTTGCAGGTTTGTATATTGTGCTCTCCTTGTAATACATAAGCACTGTTTACATATAGACTGAGGCGTAGATTCAAAGGGGGCCACAATCTAGTCTCACCCCTTCACCACGCAGGAGAGAGATTCAATGGCCTTTCCTCAGGACTGCTTTGTGGGGCTGAGATGGTGAGTGTGCGCTCTGTGAAATACTTCTCCTATTTGTCAATTTCGTTTGGGTGGATATGGTTTTTGTGGTTATGTCTGGTATAAGTGGCAGTTGGTAATGTTAAGTAGAATGTAGCTGTGTAGTTTTAGTGTTACATATCACAACATCTGGCTTGTTTGTATTATTGTTGTTTTCCATTATGATCTTTTTTCCCCTCCATATAAGAATTACTTTAAAAAGAAAATTTCAAAAACAGAAATAGCATTTGAATCTGGGTTGTTCCTCTTAAGTACGGCTGATTTGGAAAATAAGATTGAAAGGGAGTATAGACTTTCAATATGCTGAATGACAACAGACGACACTAAATTGTTCAGGGTAGTTAAAAATGAAACTGACTGTAAAGAGCTCCAGAAAGATCTCTCGAAATTGAGTGAATGGGCAACAAAGTGGCAAATGCATTTTAACCTAAACAAGTGTAAAGTCATGCACATCGGGGCAAAGAACCCCAAATACACCTACCAATTGATGGGATCAAAGCTTTCCGAGACAAACCAGGAAAGGGATCTTGGGGTTTTGGTGGACAGCTCAATGAAGATGTCAACCCAGTGCGCTGCAGCAGTGAAAAAAGCAAATTCTATGCTTGGCATGATCAGGAAGGGAATCGAAACTAGGTCGGCAAATGTTGTATTGCCTCTCTACAAATCTATGGTGAGGCCACATCTGGAGTACTGTGTACAATTCTGGTCACCGCACCTCAAGAAGGATATAACGGAACTGGAAAAGGTACAAAGAAGGCAACAAAATGATCCAAGGGATGGAGCGGCTCCCTTATGAAACCAGGTTGCAACGCCTTGGTCTTTTCAGCCTTGAAAGACGGCGTTTAAGAGGTGACTTGATCGAAGTGTATAAAATCATGCATGGGATAGAAAAGGTGAATAAAGAAAAATTATTTTCTTTGTCACAAAACACTAAGACTAGAGGGCACTCCCTGAAGCTCCAAGGTAGGAAAATTAGGACTAATAAAGGGAAATATTTCTTCACCCAGAGGGTCATTGGGTTATGGAACTCACTTCCAGAAGAGGTTGTGACAGCTGTCAGCCTGGACAGCTTCAAGGCAGGATTAGACAGATTCATGGATACCAATTGTATCGGTAGTTACTGAAAAGGACATTCAAGTGCCACCTCGGAGTTGGTTGAGGGAGGCAGGATTTCCCTGGGTACTGGTTGTGGGGTTCGGGAGCAGGTCAGGGTTTTGCCCTCCCTTCTGCTCGAGATCCCCGTGTACAACTGGGGGCCACTGTGTGATACAGAATGCTGGACTAGATGGGCTGAGGTCCGATTCAGCATGGCTCTTCTTATGTTCTTATGTAACAGTCACTTGCCCAAGATCACTCTGTGGGTTCAGGGGCGGATTTAATGGTAAGCAAACTAAGCGGCCACTTAGGGCGCCATGTGGTCAGGGGCGCATCCGGCTGCCAGGTTCCGTGCATGCGCCTTTGCTGCTGTGCAACTCCTGCTGGCCGGAGACGAGAATCGTGCCCTACACAAGGTGGAAAAGGAGAAACCTTTTGCAGCCGGGGCGGAGCCTCCTTTTCAGCCTTGTGTAGGGTGCGATTCTCTTCTCCATCAAGCTGGAGTTGCGCGCACCAGTACAAGATTGTTGTACAGAAAGTAGTGGAAAATAATGAGTCCAAATACTGTAGAATGGATTAAAAAAATAATGGATTTGGCTGAATTAAATAAATAGGTAGTGTCAATAAAGAAAACTATAAAAGCTTATTTTAAAATCTGGCAATCTGTTACAGATTAGGTCAAGAAGGAAAAGGGAGACTTTCTTTGAAAGATACAGAAGAAAAATATTTTCTTATAAACGAAGCAAACACATTCGATGCAATTTAGAGAGAAGGAATAATATATGCAAGTTAGACTGCACTCAGAGAAAACCAGGAAGACAATCTTAGTGGGTGGTGGGAATAGGCGTGACTGTTGAGACTCCCACAGATGGCTCACAGACACGCCAAGCTAGTAAAAGCATTTACAGTTTATTCAAAGAAAAACATAGCCACAGTCCGGCATAAAAAAACCCACACCCAAAAAAGCCTATAAACAAAACAGAGAAGATGTCCGTCTTTCGTAGTCTTTGGCCTTTATCCCGGCTCGAAGTCTGTGTAATGCGAAGATCCGTCCGAGAAGGAAAGGAGGAGTGCTTCTCAAATTCCAGGAGAGCAACACAGGAAATGATCAAACGAAACGCGGTAGTCAAGCTCGCTGGGAATCAGGAACTAAGACACGAAGAATCAAGAGCACCAGATACAGGAACTAGCAACCCACTAGCAACACCTTGGCCGACCGCAGAGTCCCAAATCCCCAGACCTTACTATTATACCCTTACAACTCAGAGTCATCAGACTCCCCACCCAAATCTGCCTCAGTCCCCACAGCTGCAGCCCTGGGTGTGTTCCTCCAATCCTCCCACCTTTGCTGAACAGTTAAAGGACCCCAATCCGACTCAACATTCCCACTAGGCCAATCAGGATCACTTGAAAAGCCAAAAAATGAGCTTTCGCTGGACTCAGCATTTAACACATTCCTGACATCCTGCACCAACGCTGAGTCCAGCTCTGTATCACTCTCTTCTGAGGTTAACTCTGCTTCAAACCCCTCAAAAGTGTCATCACTGGTAGGCTCCCTAAGTATTTGTCGGACCTTTCTCCTTTGTTCTGCACCTTCCAAACTCACAACACTTGCAGCTCTCTTCCTCCCAGCTGCAGTAATTCTGCCCAAACCTCCCTCTTCAAGTGACATGTCCGACAAAGTATCCTCCTCCCTGTTACTACCTGTAGCAACTACAGGCTCAGCTTGCTCAACTACAACAGGGACCTACTGTTTATTGTCTTTGGGCGGTTCCACACATACATCAAACCCACTTTGGAGGCAGGGGAAAAAACATAACATTCGTACTCCTATTTTTGGGTTGCCAAAAAATCATTTTTCTTTTGTTTTCCTCACATAGCCACACCCCTATTTTGGGCCGATTTTTTATTCCTCCCTTCGTTCTCCAAAGGCAAGGCAGTTTAAAAACTATAAAATGGAGGTTATGAAACCTGGCATGGAGTTTTTTGGAGGAAGGAGGAAGGACAGATGGTTTGAGTTCCAGAGACCTCCATTCCAAGTTTAGTAAACTGCTTTGCCTTGCAGGAGGAAGAAAGGAGAGAGGACTGGAGTTTCTTTATTTTGTAGTTTTTAAACCGCCTTGCCTTCAAAGGAAGAAGAAAGAACAGTGAAGTGTTTTTTTTCTTAGTGTTAAGAAACACTGGTGCGCGCAACTCCAGCTTGATGGAGAAGAGAATCGCACCCTACACAAGGCTGAAAAGGAGGCTCCGCCCTGGCTGCAAAAGGTTTCTCCTTTTCCGCCTTGTGTAGGGCACAATTCTAATCTCCGGCCAGCTGGAGTCGCACAGCAGCAAAGGCGCATGCACGGAACCTGGCAGCCGGATGCGCCCCTGACTACATGGCGCCCTAAGCGGCTGCTTACTTTGCTTACCATTAAATCTGCCCCTGAATCCACAGAGTGATCTTGGGCAACTCAGAAGCTCTCAGCTTCAGAGAAAGCCAATGCCAAACCTCTTCTGAACAAATATTGTCAAGAAAGCCCTGTCTTAGGTTTGCAATCATCATCATCATCATCATCACCATTTCTACACACACACACCCTCCTCGGAGGGACTCAGGGTGGTTTACATACAAAAAGGCAAACATTCAATGCCTCGAGATGAGTACAAACACATCAAAATATTATAAGGTAACTAGCTGTACCCGGCAGGCGTTGCTGTGCCCTATTTAGGAGATGCGAGGAAGTCTGAGTATGTAAGGGTTGGAATTGATGTTACTTATGGTCTTGGTGGGGTCATGGCTGTGTCGTTGTGGGTTGTTCTGGTGGGTGGGATGTTGAAGTCCTGGGGAGTTGTCGGTGTGTGGTGTTGCTGGTGTTCTGCAGAGCTTGTGGATATACAATGTTTTTTGTCTTTCTGTCTGCTGTGTTGATGTAGTGGTTCTGTGGTTTCCCAACTCTGGAGCACACTACGTAGAGTTGTCCGTGGGAGAAGCATTCTGTGTCAAGGTCTATGCCACAGATGTGTAGTGTTTGTCCTTGAGCCTTGTTTATGGTGATGGCAAAAGCTAGTGTAGTGCAGTGTCTTTCTGCTCTGGCGTTTGTTCTGCTCTTTTTTGTGTGATGTATGTAGCATTGTGAGTGTGTCGTCTAATGCTGTTCTTTTTAGGAGGCATGGCTTGTCTTTTGGGTCAGCTTATGCCTGTGTGGAAGGAAGGAATGGCATACAAATGGGTTGAGCAGTAGACGCAAGGTTGTGTTATGTGCGTATTGTGTTGTGTGTAGTTATTACTTTTGTGTTATTCTGGGGGTATGTGTTTGTCAGTGGTGCCTGTGTCCCTGGTGCCCTATTTGTCTCCCTCCTAGATCTTGACTGTGGCAGTTTAACCCTCAACTGAAATCACTCAGCATTCTAAGTGGCTTTGCCCACCGTTACTATGGTAACTGATGTTGGCCAATGGGTTTCGCTGGCTGCCGCAGAGGATGCTGGGAAATGTAGTTTTTTTGTATCATTGTTTTGGGGGCCTTCTAGGTTTTTTTGGGGGGGGAGTTCCTTTGCTAAAAACCTTCCTTGCCTGAGGCCTATTTGTGTTGGCAAGTTTGATGTCTCTGCCTTGGAAGGTTTCTCTGTCTCTGTCAGTCGTTCGACGACGGGGCCTCCTTTATATAATAGATGGGCAGTAACAACAATAAACTTACAACAAAAGAATTGAGCATCAAAATTAAAAAATAAATTAGGAACAATCCAATAGACATAAAAGCAGATTATAAAACATTACTTTAAAAATGGCTGACACTGGTGCTTCCTTTAAGATGTATCAGAGCAGCCATATAAGTCAGAAGGCACAAAACAATAATTGAGTTTCCTTAGGTGTTGTCAAACCTAAGAGCTCTGTTTTATCCCCTTTCCTCCTCCGTCATTTAACTAGTTTCTCTGTTCAACAGGTCATGAAACCACCGCTAGTCAGTTATCCTTTGCTGTAATGGAATTGTCACGACACCCAGACATAGTTGCAAAGTAGGTAATCTGTCTGATTATTCTTTATATATTTCTCATTATACCCTTGCATGTATTTCACTTTTGGAAGGTATTTGAGCTACTCGAGTGAGCAACTGTTATGGGCTTTGAGCAGTTGCTCACTCCAGACATAATAGGTGAAATGAATGACAGTTGCTCCAGTCATTAGAAGTTGTTGTTGTTGTTATTATTATTATTGTTATTATTATTATGGCCTATCTAATCTCCCAAACCTGCCAGCATGGTGCAGTCTTAAATATGTCCACACACTGCAATCCAGTAAGTTTTTCAGGTCTTAAAAGGAATATAAGATTGCACCCTAAATGCTGACTACATTATATTTTGTGACATGAAAAAGGTCCACTAGATACAGTCAAACATCATGTTGTGGTTTAACATGTCTTTTGGCCCTGCTTCTTAGACTCCAGGCAGAAGTGGACGAAGTCATTGGTGTGAAGAGAGACATTGCCTATGAAGATCTCGGAAAACTTGAATATTTATCACAGGTATGCTCCAGTAAGAGAGTCAGCATCATGGTCACGTTTGGCTATGAACTCTGGACTATAACTCTGGAGACTTGGGTTCAAATCATTACGTAGTCAGGGAAACTAACCGGATAACCTTGAGCAAGTCACATGCTTTCAGCCTCAGAGGAGGACAAAGGCAGACCTGCTCTGAACAAATCATCCCCATGTCAACATCGCCTTCAGGGCACACAGCAACAAGAGTAACTTGAGTAGCAGGGCCAAAGGTAACCTACAGCTGCCTCACATCAATACCAGGCAAGATACTGGGAAAGATCATCAAGGAAGTGGTTTGCAAACACTTAGAAATGAAAGCAGTCATCGCGAATAGTCAACAGGGATTTATCAGAAACAAGTCATGCCAAACTAAGCTGGTCTCTATTTTTGATAGAGTTACAAGCTGGGTAGATGTAGGGAATGCCGTGGATGTAAGGCAGTGTTTTTCAACATTTACAAAATCTTAGGGCACACCACCAACCAAAATGACACAAAATGTCATTTGGGAGTTGTAGTTGCTGGGAGTTATAGTTCACCCGCAATCAAAGAGCATTCTGAATTCCACCAATGATGGAATGGAATCAAACTCACCATACAGAACTCCCATAACCAAGATAAAATACTATAAGAGTTTGGTGGGCATTGACCTTGAATTTTGGAGTTGTTGTTCACCTATATCCAGAGACCACTGTGGACTCAAACAGTATTGGATCAGGCCCAAACTTGGCATGAATACTCAATACTTGCTCCCTCGACCCGTGCCCCTCCTGGCTAATTAGATCTTGTCGGGAGGGGCTACGAGGCCCCCTGGGCACGATCATAAATAGCTCCCTTGAGCAAGGAGTCTTCCCGGGGGGATTGAAAGAGGCTATGGTAAGACCGCTGCTGAAGAAGCCGAATTTAGATCATTCGGCTCCCTCCAATTACAGGCCTGTTTCCAACTTGCCTTTCCTAGGCAAAGTAATTGAGAGGGCAGCAGCGGAGCAGCTGCAACGGTTCTTAGAAGACACAGCTGGACTCGATCCTTTCTAGTCCGGCTTCCGTATTGGGCATGGGACGGAGACCGTGCTTGTCGCCATTACAGACCAACTTCGCCGCCAGCTGGACCAGGGTGGATCAGCCCTGCTTGTTTTGTTAGATCTGACAGCAGCGTTTGATACCGTAGACCATGCATTGCTGGCCCACCGTTTAGCCGTGACTGGGGTGAGGGGGATTGCCCTTAAATGGGTGACCTCCTTCCTCCAGGATCGGGGACAACGTTTGGAGGGGGGGGGAGGTCTCCGGAAGGCTCCCATTAAGTTGCGGGGTCCCCCAGGGGGCTATACTCTCACCCTTACTATCTAACATTTACATCGTCCCTGGCCCAGCTGGTTCGCGACTTTGGTCTGGAGTGTTATCAGTATGCAGATGACACCCAGCTCCTGCTGAGAATGGACGGCAGGCAGGACACCGTACCCGATTGTTTCCATCAGTGCCTTGAAGCCGTGACTGGTTGGCTACGTGCCAGCCGGCTGAAGGTGAATCCGTCGAAGACGGAGATCTTGTGGCCTGGCCGCCCTGGGCTGGATGAGTGCCGGTTGCCTACCCTGGATGGCGAGCAGCTTAGCCCGTCATCCCTCGTAAAGAGCTTAGGTGTCCAATTGGACCCTTTGCTGACCATGGAGACTCAGGTCTCCACGGTCAGCAAAATGGCGTTTTACCATCTCCGCCAGGCTAGGCGACTGGCACCCTACCTGTCAGGGATGATCTGGCCACGGTGATCCAGGCGACGGTCATCTCGAGGCTGGACTACTGTAACGCCCTCTACGTAGGCCTTCCCTTGTCGACAGTCCGGAAACTCAAGCTGGTGCAGAATGCTGTTGCCCACTTGCTGGTGGGAGCACCAGTGAGAGAGCATATTACGCCCATCCTGCGGCAACTGCACTGGCTGCCCATTGAGTACCGGATTGCCTTCAAGGTGTTGGTGTTAACCTTTAAGGCCCTGCACGGTCTAGGGCCTGAGTACCTAAGGGACCGCCTTACCCCGTATATTCCCCCGAGATCACTGCGCTCAGAAGAGCAGAACCTGTTGGTCATTCCACCACCCCGCTCCTGCCACCTGTCCTGTACAAGACAGCGAGCCTTCTCAGCTGTGGCTCCTATGACTTGGAACTCGTTGCCTAGTCACGCTCGGGCGATTCACGAACTCGGCCCTTTTCGAAGGGCCTGCAAGACCGCCCTTTTCAGGCTAGCGTTTGGCTAGCCTGAATATAGATGCATATCAGCGTCCGAATTAAGATCTAAGACCTGTGATCTGCTGGCTACTGGCTATGTATTGCGTGTTTTATCGAATTTTACTGTATGTTTTATTGTTGTGTTTTTATTGCTACTGTGATCCGCCCCGAGCCTGCAGGGAGGAGCAGAATATAAAACCGAATAATAAATAAATAAATAAATAAATATGCCCAAATGTGAACACTGAGAGAGTTTGGGGAAAATAGACCTTGACATTTGGGAGTTATAGTTGCTGGGATTTCTAGTTCACCTACAATCAAAGAGCATCCTGAACTCTTGCAACAATGGAATTGAACCAAACTTGGCATATTGAACTCTCATTACCAACAGAAAGTACTGAAAGGGTTTGCTTGGGAATTGACCTTGAGTTTGGAAGTTGTAGTTCACCTACACCCAGAGAACACTGTGGACTCAAACAATGTTATGTTGTTGTTTGTTTTCTATCCAGAATCACAATGTTGGAAGGAGGCTCACCACTTCAAGGTCCCTAAAACAGGCATGGGAAAACTTGGGCCCTCTGGGTGCTTTGGACTCCAACTCCCACCATTCCTAACAGCCCGAGGCCCTTTCCTGCTTAAGTGGCTGAGGGGGGAAAGGAAAAGGGCCGGAGGCTGCTAGGAATGGTGGGAGTTGGAGTCCAAAACACCCGGAAGGTCCAAGTTTGCCCATGCCAGCTTTCGAAAGAGACCTCTTCCTCCCCCTTCGCGCCCTTCCTTCCACCTCCTGCCGAACACTTACTTTTTCTTGCCGATTCCGCCGCCATTTTGATCCGAGGGGGCAGCGTGAGCGTGTTCAGGAGGGGAGGGGGAGAGAGGAAGACGTGGTAGTGCCCGCACGGGTCACATCTTCCTCCCTCCCCCCTCCTGCAGAAGTGGCAGCGTGAGCAAAGTGAGGCAAAGCAAGCAGAGCGAGGCTGGGAAGAAGGGAGCCCGAGTGGAGAAGAAAAAGTGTTTGGCAGGAGGGGGAAGAAAAGGTATTGGAGGCTCCAATTTCCCACGGCACACCTGATGATCGCTCACGGCACACTGGTTGGGAAACACTGATGTAAGGTACCTCGATTTCAATAAGGCCCCAATGACCTTCTGGCAAATAGACTAGTCCAATGTGCGCTAGGCAAAACTACAGTTAGGTGGATCTGTCATTGGTTAAGCGGATGAACCCAGAGGGTGATCCTCCCCAATGCTTCCTCTACATCCTGGAAGAAGCGACGAGTGGAGTGCCATCCGCAGGGTTCCCTCCTGGGCATCCCGGTCCCGTTCAACATCTTTATTAATGACTTAGATGAAGGGTTAGAAGGCAGGATCATCATCAAGCTTGCAGGCGATACCAAATTGGGAGGGATAGCCAAGCCTCCAGAAGACAGGAGCAGAATTCAAAACAATCTTGACAGATTAGAGAGATGATTGGCCAAAACTAACAAAATAAAGTTCAACAGTGACAAATGCACAATACTCCACTTAGGCAGGGGAAAAAATGACATGCAAAGATACAGAATGAGGGATGCCAGGCTCAAAAGCAGTTCATGCGAAAAAGATTTTGGAGTCCTTGTGGACAACAAGTTAAACATGAGCCAATAATTTATTTATTTATTTATTTATTTATTCTTCGATTTTATATTCCGCTCCTCCCTACAGGCTCGGGGCGGGTGACAATAAAATAACCTGGGCAGGCCAAGTCTCGGCATGCTGCCCTACAATTAAAACAAAAGACAGTTAAAAACACGGGTTCAACATATCGCGAGGTACAGGAGATATACAACAGTATACAAGGGTATACAACATGTCATCCAATCAGGCTTAAGTAAATGCTAGCTCAAAAAGAGCGGTCTTACATGCCTTTCTGAACGGGATTAATTCCGAGATGGTTCGGACTCTATCAGGCAGAGAGTTCCACAGCGCTGGAGCTGCCGCTGAGAAAGCTCTCTGTCGGGTTGCGGATAGGTGGCAGGAGCGGACTGATGGTATGGTCAACAAATTCTGTTCGTCTGACCGCAGTGATCTCGGGGGCAAGTACGGGGTAAGGCGGTCCCTCAGGTACGCAGGCCCTAGGCCGTGAAGTGCCTTGAAGGTCAGTACCAGTACCTTGAAGACAATTCGGTACTCAATAGGAAGCCAGTGCAGTTGCCGAAGAATAGGCGTGATGTGGTCCCTCACTGACGAACCCGTCAGCAGGCGTGCCGCGGCATTCTGCACTAGCTTGAGTTTCCGGAGTGTCGACAAGGGAAGGCCAACGTGAGGCGTTACAGTAGTCCAGTCTCGAGATGACCGTCGCTTGGATTACCGTCGCCAGGTCGTTCCCGGACAGGTAGGGTGCCAGTCGCCTAGCCTGGCGCAGGTGATAGAAGGACCCCCTGCAGACCGCGGAGACCTGGGCCTCCATGGTCAGCAGGGAGTCAACTGAACACCCAAGCTCTTAACCGATGATGACGGGCTAAGCTGCTCGCCATCCAGGGTAGGCAACCGGCACCCACCCAGCCCAGGGCGACCAGGCCACAGGATCTCCGTCTTCGGCGGGTTCACCTTCAGCCGGCTGGCACGCAGCCAACCAGTCACGGCTTCCAGGCATCGGTGGAAACAATCGGTGCGGTATCCGGCCTGCCGTCCATTCTCAGCAGAAGCTGGGTGTCATCCGCGTACTGATAACACTCCAGACCAAAGTCGCGGGCCAGCTGGGCCAGGGCGCATATAGACGTTGAATAACAAGGGGGAGGATAGCCCCTGGGGGACCCACAATTAAGTGGGGCCCTCCGAGACCCCCCCCCCCTCCACACGTTGTCCCCGGCCCCGAGGAAGGAGGCCACCCATTGAAGTGCGGTCCCCGACTCCGGCGCCGGCTGACGGCGGTGGGTCAACAATGCATGATCAACCGTATCAAACGCTGCTGTCAGGTCGAACAGGACAAGCAGGGCAGACCCGCCCTGGTCCAGCTGGCGGCGAAGTTGGTCTGTAATGGCGACAAGCACGGTCTCCGTCCCATGCCCACGTCGGAAGCCGGACTGGTAGGGATCAAGTCCAGCTGTGTCATCTAAGAACTGCTGCAGCTGATCCGCTGCTGCCCTCTCAATTACTTTGCCCAAAGAAGGGCAGGTTGGACACCGGCCTGTAATTGGAGGAGGAAGAAGGGTCTAAATCGGCTTCTTCAGCAGCGGTCTTACCAAAGCCTCTTTCAATCCCCCGGAAGACTCCTTGCTCAAGGGAGCTATTTATGATCGTGCCCAGGGGGCCGCGTAGCCCTTCCCGGCAAGATCTAATAAGCCAGGAAGGGCACGGGTCGAGGGAGCAAGTAGTTGGCCTAGCCGCAGACAGTAACTTGTCGACAGCTGCTGCGTCCAGCGGTTGGAAATAATGCCATGCAGCAGCTAAAAAAGCCAATGGGATTTTGTCCTGCATAAATAGGAGTCTGGTGCCTAGTTCCAGGTAAGTCATGCTACCTCTCTATACCTGCCTTAGTCGGACCTCACCAGAAATACTGTGTCCAATTCTGTGCACCGCAACATAAGGAAGATGTTGACAAGCTGGAATGTGTCCAGAGGAGGGCGATTAAAATGATGAAGGGTCTGGAGAACAAGCCCTATGAGGAGTGGCTTAAAGAGCTGGGCATGTTTAGCCTGCAGAAGAGAAGGCTGCGAGGAGACATGATGAGGGCCAAGTATACATATGTGAGGGGAAGTCATAGGGAGGAGGGAACAGGCTTGTTTTCTGCTGCTCTGGAGACTAGGACGCGGAACAATGGCTTCAAACTACAGGAAAGAAAGGAGATTCCACCTGAACATTAGGAAGAACTTCCTGACTGCGAAATCTGTTCAGCTCGTGTTATTGGACCTCATGGCAACTCTTTGAAGTCAACTATAAGGCGGATGTGGTCCTCTGTGAAAATGAGTTGAACACCCCTGCTTTAGCTCTTCTGGTGTGGCTCTATGGTCTCCGCTTGGTTTGCTGTTGAAAAAAAAAATGTTTGGATCCTCAGTGTTTAATTTAAATTATCTTTATTGACTTAGGTCCTTAAAGAAGTCTTGCGATTATACCCACCAGTTCCAGGCGTCGTACGCTGGACAGGAAAGGAAAACGTCATCGAAGGGGTCAGGATTCCAGCAGGCACTACATTGATCGTGAGTCTGCTGAATGGAACTGCGTCACATGGTTATCCAAAACATCTGGGCACTCACCACTAATTCTCCAGTGCTGTCACTGAATTTTCTACCCACTCTAGTTAACACTAGTGATTCTGTAGGAGCCTAGAAGGGCAACAACCATTGTTATGTCCCTCATTTGAGAATTTGAAATCGTGTTCTTTATTTTAAGAGATGTTCCCTATTTGAGAGTTAGAAGGATTTGTGTTCCCCCGCTACTTCGCGGTTGGCTTATTGCGGACTCGCTGTTTCGCGGAATTAAAAACAGTATCAATTTAAAATATATATCATGGTATTTTCGCTGTTTTGTGGGGTTTTGCTGCCACCGCTTTCCAAGGCGCTTTCCCTCCTCAGTCCTCCCTCCAGCCTTGAAGGGCCTTTCATTCCTTTTCCTTCACTTTATTTTAAGTTTGTAAACACTTAAAATACTGTATAACTACTAAAATAATGTATAAATATTAAAATAAATAGAGCATCCCTTATTGCGGGAGGTCAACCTGACCCCAGTTTTGTAGACCAGGGGTGCTTATTGCGGAGGTCCTGGAACCTGACCCCCAGCAAGGCCCGCCCCTCCCCACCAGCTTTAGGTACCACACTGTGGGCAGAGGGGGTATGCCAAGAGTGGTGGCCAAACAAGCCCTGGAAGTTTTTACTAAGCTCCTCCACAGGCCCCACCCCCACCCCAGCCCTGCTTTGAAAATAAAGTAGCTGAAAAGTGTGTGCATAATGGAATTTATGGATCTGGAAAATATATTAATTTTACACAAAGCTAAGTTAACTGAAGTAATCTGATATTAGGTAGAATCCTAGAATTGGAAGAGATCCCAAGAGACATCCAGTCCAACAACATTATGTCATGTAGGAGCTCCCAATCAAAGCACACCTGACAGATGACTATCCAGTCTCTGTTCTCGTGTCTCTAGAGAAGGAGACTCTACCAAACTCCAACCACAATCTGGCTGAATACAAAGTTGTTAATAGCTGCTTCCTAATTGTCGACTGTGAGGACTCGCCCATTTTATGCTAGGCCGAGTCCAGCATAGCAGTTTGGCATCCATGGAAAACAGGATAGCCAGGAAAGGGGGAGTGGCTTGGATCCTTCTCAGGGAGGGAGAGAGAGAGAGCTGCCTGGGAGTGGCTCAGAGCAGAGGGGAGGAGCCGAGCTGCTTGAGAGGGAAAGAAGTGTAGCTTATTGTTGTCAGTTGTCAGAGCTGTAAGAGAAAGCAGTCTCTTGACAGAGCTGAGAGTGAGCAGTCAGAGAAGACAGTTGTCTTGAAACTGAAAGGAAAAGTTCTGTGTGAGAGCTGACAGGTAGTCAGTCACAGGCTTTTGGAATCTCTAGGGTTAGAGAATTAGCTCACATCTCTGGAGAAGCAAGCTATAGGAAAACTCTAGGATACAGTTAGTAGCTAGGGTGCTTCTGGTAGACTGAGTGTTAGCTCAGGGAACTAACTAGTTTAGTTAGTTGAAGACTACTCACTTCTAGTTTTAATATTACAGTGAGAGAGTTCAAAAAGACCAGATTTGGACTGTCTAGTTTTGTAACGAAGTTCTAAGAAACCAATCTTAAGTAACTAATACGCTCTAGAACCATTTTATATAACCGTTACGCATTTGTGCCTCTCAAGATCTGTTTGTTAACTTAATAAACATCATTGTTGCTAACTTTACCAGAAAGCTTTCAGTGTGCCTCCTTACATCAGTGTGTGCCAGTTCCAGCCTTCCCACATTCCCAGTCACAGGGGAAAGATTTTACCTCAGCAAACCTCTCAGTTTATTGGTAGTTTTGGAGCCTAGCTTGACTATTATTTTAAAAGAAATCCTAAAACTCATTTTTAGGTTGGTGGCAGCATCCTAGTGGTTAAAGCCTCCTAGTTTTATAGCCCAGGTCGTCACATATTAATTGGTGGCAGCGGTGGGATCTAAAATAACAAGGTCCACCCTGCCCCAAGGACCCAAAGGGCCAAGTCGTCACATTGACCCTCCATGTCCTTAATTTTTCTTGCAATTTTGGCCACACTATTGCCAACTAAAATTCTCTGGGAGGAAGATATTTAAGAAATGTGTCAGAACCTTATGAGGTTTTATGCATCAGGAGATAACTTAGGAAGAACCTAGTCTTTGGATGCATCTAGAATTAATTCAATTTGACACCGCTTTAATTACTATGTCTCAATTCTAGAAGTTATTGGAGTTGTGGTTTTGCAAGCTCTTGGGCAATATTCAGATATGGACAGCATTAGGGATTGTACAGCGTTAACCAGGGAAATAGATCGGCATTCCTGTCAGCTCCAACTATAGCCACTCCCAAATAGCCACGCAGAAAACCATCTGGGAATCACTGAGAACTTTACTAGAGGATGCAAACATGTACAAAGCTAAGAGTGCCCTCTGCGTATCCTCCTTCCCCTTATATACACTCCCCAGCATTTCAAACATTCCTTTCCCGCTTTCCCCAGTTCCTGCATTTCGCTTCCCGCCAGGGCCTCGGGCCGTTGTTTCCCACACTCCAGGCTATGTGGGAACCTTCTCTTTGTTTAGGCTGTCAGTACTCCGGAGAGGCCAGAATCCAGGCCCTGAATATCGGTATCTGACAATTCCATTCATGTATGGAAGTGATTTTTAAAGGTGAACTATCAGCTTGCTTCATGTGAGTAAATGCAAATTATTCTTTCCCCCAACAGTTTAGCACATACATCATGGGCCGACTGGAAAAGTATTTCAAGGATGCACTTACCTTCAATCCTGATAGATTTAACAAAGATCAACTGAAGTAAGCCTCTATCTGGAGTTTGCACCAAGTAAAACCAAAAACTATTACATTTTCAGCTTGATCGTCATTAAACCTTTAAGGCCTTGAACGGTAAGGGACCGCCTCTTCCCATATAGTCCTCTAAGACCACTGAGATCTGAATTACTGAACCTTCTGTTGGTTCCAAGTCACACAGCCCTTCACCTGACTACAACCCGGAGGAGAGCTTTCAGTGTTATTGCTCCGGTGCTCTGGAATGCTCTCCCCCCTGCCATTCGCAAGATATCAACTTTGCTTGCCTTTCGAAAGGCCTGCCAAACCCTCCTGTTTAGACAGGCTTCTGGGTTGGAGCGAATATAACCCGGTATGCCTCTGAGGTGGAGGGAGGGGCTTGCCATCCACTCTTCCCTCCCTGCCTGTGCCAGCTCAGAAGCATCCCGGGTTATATTGAACCCGGGATGCTTCTGAGGGGGAGGGAGTGGCTTGCCATCCACTCTTCCATCCCTGCTCCTCCCCCCCCCCCCCAACTGAGAGGCATCGCACATTATATATAATGCGCGATGCTTCTGAGATGGGGGGGAGAGGGAGGGGAAGAGAGGAGAGCAAGCCCTCCATTCTAGCCTCCCTGCCTTCCCAGCTGAGAGGCATTTCGGATGAAATTTAAGGGCATCCGAGATGCTTCTGGTCGTAGGTGGCAGGAGGGAAGAATAGAGAGCAAGCCCTCCATTCTAGCCTCCCAGCTGGAGTAATGAATAAAAACAAAAATTCGTTGGTAATTACGTTTTAATTACGAAATTTATTTTAAAAATTTCGGAATAATTTCTATAACTACCCAGCAAGGGAAATCCCCCCCCCACATGAGTTTAGAATCAATTTTTTTAATGGCTCAAGTTTTAGAATCAAATTTTTTATGGCTCAACCAACCCAACTGCTCACTGTCAACTAAAGTTGTTGAATGTCCAGGGAAAAGCTGATCTGATCTGGCCATTTGCCTTGTTCATCAACGGAAATTAACAAAGTGTAATTCTTCCATCAAGATGAAGAAGAGCATAGTTGCTTTGCGATATCAGGAAAATAAGTTACTACTAAGGACGCAGACAATTTAAGCGTAGGCCCGCATTGCAATGAATTTACGGCTAGGACGAGAGGTACGTTATTGAAGTGATCTCTTCTTTCTTTATGTTTTTTAGGCCATACTTTTCCTATTTCCCATTTGCTCTTGGACCTCGTTCCTGTATTGGGCAGATATTTGCACAGGTGAGTAAGGCGGTTGTTGCTAAGATTGCCAGATTCCCCCCCCCCAAGATGTTTTGGCCTTCAGCTCCCAGAAATATTAATACTCGTTGTTTTATTGTTATTGTTGTACACTGTGTGTTTGGTTTGGCTGTATGTGAACTGCCCCAAGCCTGCCGGAAGGAGTGGTATACAAGATCGAATAAATAAATAAATAAATAAATAATAGCTGGTAAAGTGGCTGGGATTTCTGGGAGTTGTAGGCCAAAACACCTGGGGACCCCCAGGTTGAGACCCAATGCTTTAAAAGCTCATGGCACCAATAACACTGCAATGGTGCCTTTAGACCCTTTCCTCTTTTCCTTTTTAGAGTCTAGAACAAAGTCCTTAATGTAATGTACAGGTTGTAGCACCTTATCATTTGTTATTTTCTCTTATAAGCCATATAAAGCTCAGGTTATAGCACTTTGCCTCAAACACCTTGTTATTTAGCATTATTCTACAGTTCCTTGTTTTTCTTATGCTTGCTTTGTTTTGAATTCTTTAACTCAGCCTATATTATTCTTAATTCAAATGTATTTCTTGTCCTTAAATCACTTTTCATCATTTTCAAGACTTAATCTTCTTTTTTTGGGTACTCTGACATCTCAAAAAGACATTGTCTCTCCAGGCATTCAGGCTTTCCTCCATATGGTCTGGGAATTGAGTAACTATTCAGGGAACTTTAACATTACTGTGGTTAAGCCAAGAAAAAGCAGCTAGGAAACTCCTGTAACTGATCCAGGGGTATTAACATTAAGCCAAATGAAATATATGGGGGCACAGCATATCTCATGATAACAAAATGTAGGGGACACAACATATCTCATGAAAACCTTTCATTTATATTTTTAAAATATATGATTTGTAAGATCGTAACATATGCTTTCAAACCAAAGAACAAAGGACGATTAAGCAAATCAAAATTCACCTCTGAAAGAAGAATAACACTAATTGTTGCACCTCAGATCGTGGCAGTACCCCCTAGATCACACACACAAGCAGTCTCTGTAAATGTAGCTTTATTTAGAATAAAAGATAGTTCAAAGGGTAGAAGATGAAAGGCAAGTTCAAATCAGTTCCCAAGGTAAATCCGAAATAGTTCTCAAGCTGGCAATCAAGCTGACTTGATTTCCCCACGAAACAAAGAGTGCGTAGGCAAGGCAAACCGCTCCTGTGGTCGAGCGTGAACTTGGAGTCCTGAACCCGAGTCCTTCCAAGCTAAACGTAGCTTCAGGTCTGGCGAAATCCCTCCCCGCCCGGTCTAATAAAGGAATCTAACTTCTATGTTTCCACCGCACCCCCCTCTTCAAATTCCAATCCTTTCGGGTGGATCTGATGCTTGCCTTCCTGTCGAAGCTCTGCTCATTAGAGCTCCCAGGTGCGGTGCTATAAGGATAGGAAACATCATCCTCCCCATCTCTGGAATTCTCGCTTGAGTTCGAGGGAGTGAAAACACTTTCTTTGGAACCAAGGCCAACCTAGCTCTCACTGCCGAACTCTGAATCAACATCCATTTCTTCCTTATCATCCAGCTTTTCATTAGCAGCAGGCTCAGCAGGCAACCCCTCATCCCTGGCTAACTCAACTGGTAACCCATCATCCCTGTGTTGTCCAAATGTACCAGGCTGAAAGTGGCCAAAAATAGTAAAAGCCCAAAAGAAACAAACTGAATTAAAAAAAAGAGAAGCAGAAATTAAAGGTATGATAGCAAGGGAGAAATGAAAACAGGAAAAAGGCTCAAAATACACAGAAATAAACGCAGGGTGTTGAAGGTCAGGTCACTTGTCAGCAACAGTGAGTCAATAGGCAGCTGTTGGGTTTATAGCCCAGCCTCAACCTCTCCGCTGCTAAGGATTTATTATAAAGGTGATGAGACCTTCTTAGTCCCTCCCTTTCCTGACAGAGTTCCAGTAATGTTGGTATGTCTGTGTATTTTTCTTGAAACTGCTTGGAAAGGCTACAATCAGGTTCAGTCATTGGAGCTTCCAAAGGCTTCAAGTTGAATGGCTGCTGGGAGCTGCATCCCTCAAACTCAGCCACTGACCTTTCCACCTGCTCTTTCACATCACTGTCTGAACCGAGCATAACATTCCCATCCCGATGGTGGGCAGGATTTGGTCCATGGGTCTTGCATTGGACACATGTGTTTTATGCCATACTGAGTTCCTTGTGGGAAAGAAACTGTACAACTAAAACAACTGGATACAAACAGCTCACTCTTCTATTTTTCTTTTATGACAGATGGAAACTAAAGTGATGATGGCCAAGTTTTTGCAGAGATTTGACTTCCAGCTGGTTTCACCACAGAGCTTTCGAGCTATAGATACAGGATCACTGAGGCCTTTAGATGGTGTCGTGTGCAGACTAAAACCACGCCATCAACTCGGTAGGAAGGAAGATTAAATGGAATATTGGTTGCCAAGTACTCTCTATATTCAGACTTTCATGCCCACGTATTCAACCAACGTTGGGTTGAATTTTTTTTAAACCCAAAAGCAAACCTTGGTTTTATAATGTTACTATATATAGAGGGCACCATTTTACTTTGCTATTGTATATAATGGAAATGGATGGTTGTGCAACCCAACCCTACAGATGATTACATAGGAAATGCTAGAACCAGTTGGAGTCCCAGATGGAGCTGACATAAACCAGAGCACTGATGCACATAACAGTCTTTCTTTCACATGTCTTTTTTTTTGGGGGAGAGCTTGATGTCTGATCCCTGCAATTTGAAGTTAGCTTCGAATTGCATTAAATGGTCAATGTAGAGGGGAAATTCGGAGGACATTCTTAAATTTGAGATGCAGAAGGGAGGGGATTTTTGAAGGGTTCCCGCTCATTCTGGATTGCTCATTGGCATGCGGATTTCCAAACAGTCTTCCAAGGATTTGACTCCAAATTGTCTTTGATTCATTTATATCCTGCTTTATTTTTGTACTGGACCCTCTGCTGACGATGGAGGCTCAGGTCTCCACCGTGAGCAGAGCAGCGTTTTTCCATCTGCGCCAGGCAAGACGGTTGGTGCCCTACCTTTCCGGTGACGACCTAGCCGCGGTAATCCAGGCCACGGTCATCTCGAGACTGGACTACTGTAACGCTCTTTACATTGGCCTTCCTTTGTCGGTAATCCGGAAACTGAAGATGGGGCAAAACATTGCGGCTCAACTGCTGGCTGGAGTGACACTATCGTGCCACATCACACCAGTCCTACAGCATTTGCACTGGCTCCCCATCGAGTACCGGATTGCCTTCAAAGTGCTGGTACTAACCTTCAAGGCCTTGCATGGTCTGGGGCCAGTGTACCTGAAGGACCGCCTTTCCCTGCACATTCCCCAGAGACCACTACGGTCCATGGATCAAAACCTACTGGAGGTTCCATCACTTAAGATCTGCTGCTTGTCATCGACGCGGCAGCGCTCGTTTTCTGTAGTAGCGCCTACCCTTTGGAACGCCCTCCCGGAGGAGGCACAAGCAATAACTGATTTACAGGCCTTTTCGGAGGGCCTGTAAGACCAACCTGTTCCGTCAGGCGTTCAGTCTCTAAGGCTGTAATTTCTACTCTGGTCTTAATCTGTTTTTATTATGTTTTTAAGTATGTTGTGTTTGTGTTCTTCATTGCTGTGAACCACCCTGAGCCTTTCTGGGAAAGGTGGTATAGAAGTCGAAATAATAAATGAATAATTAAATACTTATACATGATCCAAGGCTTTTTACATCCAAATTTATACAGGGTACAGCTAAAATAAACTGTGGAAAAGTTTTTAAAAAACAACACAAATAACTATTCTGTTAAAAATGCCATACATTTTTTGCTCATCCAACATAAATGGGTCGGCAGAGCGTTGGATAAGCAAAAATGCTGGATAATAAGGAGGGATTAAGGGAAAGCTTTTTAAACGTCAAATTACGTTATGATTTTACAAATTAAGCACCAAAACATCATATTTTACAACAAAAAGTAGTTAAATACACGGTAACGTTATGTAGTCATTACTGTATTTACAAATTTAGCACCAAAACATCGCAGTTTATTGAAACAGCTGTGGATCGGGGGGGGGGGGGGAATAATACAGAACGCTGGATGAGTGATGGTTGGATAAGCGAGATTCTACTGTAGGTAAAACTTTGTAAAGCACTGTTATCAATGCTAAGTTAAGACCTGAATAAGCACATTTTTGCCTGCCTTTGGAAGGAGAAGAGTAAGGGCGGAACGGAAAAGAGAATGGGAATATCAATAGCTCCATGGCAGAACCATCCACAGTTCTGCAACCTCATCTCTTTGGGCTTGTGAGTGGGCAGCTAAATGGGTCTGGTTCAGTTCACGTGCAGTGCCAGAACATTAAATTGTAGGCATGAATTATTGCTGGTTTAATAAGCAGACTGAAAGGGCAGCGGGGTAAAAAGAAGTTAAACTCAGATGAACCAAAATTTAACAAATTGTGTTTGAAGATTTAATTGTAATTTATACCATTGTGGTGTTGCAAGCCGCATTGAGTCCCATTCAGAGGTGAAAGCAGGTAATACAAAGAATAACAACAACAACAATAACAATAACAATGTGTTGTTGCAGCCTTTCATGGCTGGAATCTCTGGGATGCTTTGGGTTTCCCAGGCTGTATGCTTCTGGAAGATGGCCGTGCAGCCCGGAAAACTCACAGCAAACCCAACAATAACAATGATTAGTATTTAGAAAGATTTAGGGATGTTTAAGAAGACACAGATTCTGTAACCTGATTTGAAATCAAATTGTGATTGTGCAAAAAAGGGGAAAGGGGGCTATTTGAAAGAAGAACTATGGTTGTGAAACTGGACTGACAGAAAAAGAGTCATTGGGTTATGGAACTCACTTCCAGAAGAGGTTGTGACAGCTGTCAGCCTGGACAGCTTCAAGGATTAGACAGATTCATGGATACCAAGGGAATCAGTAGTTACTGAAAAGGACATTCAAGTGCCACCTCGGAGTTGGTTGAGGTAGGCAGGATTTCCCTGGGTACTGGTTGTGGGGGGTCGGGAGCAGGTCAGGGTTTTGCCCTCCCTTCTGCTCGAGATCCTCGCGTACAACTGGTGGGCCACTGTGTGATACAGAATGCTGGACTAGATGGGCTGAGGCCCGATTCAGCATGGCTCTTCTTATGTTCTTATGTTCTTATGTTCTAAAAGCAGAGATTGTGCAAGCAAAATCTGAAAAAAGAAAATCGGTAGTGCTTGTGGATTAAAAAAATGAAATGAGAAGTTGTGAAATTCATTGACTTTCTAGAGAAAATTTCCAGACTGGCTCTGGAAAAAAATGAATGGATTTAAAAGAGGAAAAATGTGAAAGTAGCAGAAATGTGATGAAAAATAATTGATTGTGTGGTGCTGATTGAAATTAATAAAAAGTGAAATATACTAGAATGGGATTTACAGATGTTGTAAAGGGTGTTCTGCTTTCCGACACTCGTATTTTTTTTATAGTAGAGCGGCCCACTCCCAGATGGTTCAAGAAGTAAATAGAAGCTGTAGATGGAGGTGGGTATGATTTGAAATCTTTTTTCCAAAAAGGCCCTGCTTTTTGACACATCTGCTGATCTTTAAGATACCACAAGGCCCTTTTCTCTGTCACACAACACTAGGACTAGGGGGCATTCCCTAAAGCTCCAAGGTAGGAAAGTTAGGACTAATAAAGGGAAATATTTCTTCACCCAGAGGGTCATTGGGTTATGGAACTCACTTCCAGAGGAGGTTGTGACAGCGGTCAGCCTGGACAGCTTCAAGGCAGGATTAGACAGATTCATGGATACCAAGGGAATCAGTAGCTACTGAAATGGACATCCAAGTGCCACCTCTGTGTTGATGGAGGCGGGCAGGATTTTCCCCGGGTACTGGTTGTGGGGGGTCGGGAGCAGGTGAGGGTTTTGCCCTCCTTTCTGCTAGAGATCCCTGTGTACAACTGGTGGGCCACTGTGTGACACAGAATGCTGGACTAGATGGGCTGAGGCCCGATTCAGCATGGCTCTTCTTATGTTCTTATGTTCTTACTTGTTTTGCAGGAATAAGATAGGTTTCTCCTTTGACGTTAAATGCAGTTGTACTGGATTGCCATCTAGTGGCTCTCTGAAGATGTTTTGGGTGCCTGACATTCAACATTCTTCCACATAGTAGTTCTCAGTGAAGGGAAATGTCCTGCAAAAGCAATGCATGCACCTCAATTGTGGTTGAAGGAACAACGACATTCTGCCAGCCATAATGCTGTGGTGATAATGGAGGTGATAATATTTTTGGAATAATTAGTTAAATGTGCATGCAGATAATACAAATAATCCTTTACATCACAAAACAGTAAATGGAGTGGAAAATGCATAAACATAGTTATATGAAATTATGTTTATTTCAATCCATGTAAGCAACCTACGCGGCCGCGTGGGGCGCCATCATGGATGGGCGCCGCCACGCCAGCCGCGCCGCCGAAGCAGAACTCCCTGCTGCTGCCTGCAGCAGCTTCTGAGCATGCGCGCGCTTTTCGACATGCCCAAAACTGCCAGAGCTGAACTTCAGCTCCGGCAGTTCTGGGCATGCGCCTCCGCGCATGCTCAGAAGCAAAACTCCCTGCTGCTGCCTGCAGCAGCTTGAGCATGCGCGAGATTTTTGCGCATGCCCAGAACTGCCGGAGCTGAAGTTCAGCTCCGGCGGTTCTGGGCATGCGCGAAATTGTCCGCGCATGCTCAGAAGCTGCTGCAGGCAGCAGCAGGGATCGGCGCCGGCCGCACTGCCGAAAAAACTCTCTGCTGCTGCCTGAGCATGCGCAGCCCGGGTCCAGGAACAGCTACGAGGCGGCGGAGGAGGCCTAGAAGGCGACAGAGGAGGCTGCCACAACGCTGCCCACGCGGCCCGGGACCACAAGCGGCAGAGAAGCTGCGGAAGAGCCCCCCCTTTCCGCAACCGTGCCAGCGTGTCTCTGAAACACCAGCGAGGGCCAGCTCCACACACCCCATGAAAAGTAAGGAGCGGAAAATAAAAGAATAGAAGGATAGAAGGGGAGAAGAAAGGAAGAAAAAAGGAAGGAGAGAAGAAGGAGAAAGAAAAAAAAGGATGGATGGAAGGAGGGGGAAGGGAAAAAAAGCAGAAAGGAATAAAAAAGCCACAGCGAAGCGTGGCCGGGTCAGCTTGTAGTATAATATAATATATTGTATATACATTGATACAATATAATACTACTAATGGTATTGTGATATTATAAATGTATATTTGTTTTACATGGGGGAGGGGCGCCAAAATAATGTTGGGGGGGGCCAAAATAATGTTTGCTTACCATATAAAATTACCTTAGACCGCCCCTGATTTCAATTCTAACAATTCAGGATATGGGGAGCTTTAAGCCAACACGGGCTTTGTGTTTTGACATCATCCCCACCCCCTGACCATTTTGAGTCTGGATTTCCTGTTTTCTCAGTCACTCCGGTTCTTTCCTCTAGCAGCTAATAGTATTTCTTACCAACAGCACAGTAAAAACAATAGGCTGGAAAGTTGTCACGACCTTGGCCTTGGGGTCCTTGGGGCAGGGTGGACCTTCCTATTTTAGATCCCACCGCTGGCACCAATATGTAACGCCCCGGACGTCGGACCACAGTGGCAGGGCAGGCCTTTAATGAAATCCCATCGCTGGTCACTAAAAATATAACGACTTGGGCCTTGATCACTTGTGCTTTAACCACTTGTTTTGGTAACGCTGCCACCGCTCTATACGTAGAGAAAATATTTCTTAAACTGCTAGCCACAATCCCCTTAAAACAGTGTTTCCCAACCTTTTTTGAGCCACGGCACACTTTTAACATTAAAAAAATCTGGGGGCACACCACCAACCAAAATGACACAAAATGACACTCTAACACTGTAAAGAACGGCTGGGGGTTAGCGGCCTGCTGGGAACAGCTGCTGGGAGTGCCGAAGCCAGGGAGGGGCGGAGCCAGGCTGTGCCATGCCCCACCCCCTACCCCCGGCTTCACCTCTCCCAGCAGCTGCTCCAGCCTTAAGGGGGCAGTACCAAGCCAGCGGTGCCAGAGCCAGCACAATGCTGGCTTGGCACTGTCCCCTCAAGGCTGGAGCAGCTGCTGGGATTGCCGAAGCTGGGGGAGGGGGCAGAGCCAGGACGCGCCATGCCCCGCCTCCCCCCCCCCAGTTTCAGCTCTCCTACAGGCCGTGCCATGCCCCTCCCCCTCCCCCCAGCTTCAGCTCTCCTACAACCCCTAGGGAACATCCTTGCAGATGGCTAATTCTCTCACACCAGAAGCAACTTGTAGTTTCTTAAGTCGCTCTTGACATGAAAAAAGATCCTCGATATACCTGCTCTACACACATATATCATGCATACTGTTGGGAAGCTGCAACTAGTCCAGCGGACAGCAGCCAGGTTGGTAACAGGAGCAGCATTCAGAGAGCGTACAACTCCCCTGTTGTGTCAGCTCCACTGGCTGCCAGTTTGCTACCGGGCACAATTCAACGTGCTGGCTTAAGCCTTTAAAGCCCTAAACGGTTCGGGTCCAACTTACCTGTCCAAACGCATCCCTCCCTATGAACCATCGAGATGTTTAAGCTCATCTGGAGAGGCCCTGCTCTCGGTCCTGCCTTCTTCGCAGGCGCAACTGGTGGGGACGAGAGACAGGGCCTTTTCAGCGGTGGCTCCTCGGCTTTGGAACGCCCTCCCCAGAGACATCAGATCGGCCCCCTCCCTCCTGACGTTTCGCAAGAAAGTCAAGACCTGGTTATTTGAACAGGCATTCGTTGATGAAATATAAGGCTTAATTGGATATAAGGAATGACGACGATGTGATGGAAACTGATTTCAACATGACGCTGAGGCTGCAATTGTATGTTTTTAATTGTTATTATATGTTTTTTTCGGGGTTGACTTGTTGCTGTGTTGTATTGAGGGCAGAGACTGCCTGTGTAAACCGTCCCGAGTTGCCTTCGGGCTGAGAGGGGCGGTATAGAAACGTGACAAATAAATAAATAAATAAATACTATTCCCATTTCCAGAGTTCTATATCCCGTATAGATTACTGCAACACTCTCTACGTGGGGCTGCCTTTGAAGACTGCTGGGAAACGTGACAAATAAATAAATAAATACTATTCCCATTTCCAGAGTGAGCTTCAATAAGGAAGTCTGGTGAGATAGTTATCGGATACCAAGATGCCATGACAAGAGAGGAATCAAGGAATTAGGTTTAATTATGTAATGCATGCAGGAAGTCTGAGTGTCCTAGATTTTCTTTACTGAGATTTTACTGCTTTGTGTTACAATACTGTCTTTTAATGATGTGCCTGCTCTACATGTCTGTGCCATTTCCATGGCATTTCAGTTTCCGGAGTGAGCGGAGTCTGGTGAGATTGATGCACGGGGAATCGCAGTTCAAAGGAATGGGCTAGGTCTTTGTAACAGAGAATTCTCTGATCACACAAATCCTAGACATCCTTCGAATTGAGCCAAGGCCAATCAAGGAGCATTAAACGGATATAACAATGCTGGCCAGCGACATCCTTAGCTGATTTGTAGAGCTGCAGGAGAATATGGACCGAAGAAGTGGAGAGTCAGGGGCTGAAACAGCGACACCTTTGCCCTCTGATGGGTCAGCCTATGCACACTTTACTTCAAGCCAGAACTATATAAAATATTGTATATAGACTTACCTTCTGATTATGTGTATATGAAACAAAATTGGATGTGTGTTTCAGGCTTCGGTGTCATCTGCACGAAAGCTCATTCTTTATAATGCAAATATCTTAAAAAATCAAACCTCCAAAACACTGCTGCAAGCCTTTCGAATTAGGGAGATGCAGCCTGTATCTAAGTCTGCATCTGCAATGCAAAATTAATGCAGTACTGTCTCTACCATGGGTTCAATGCTGTGGGATTTTGGGAGTTCTGGTTTGGTAAGGGATCAGCACCTTTTTAGCCAAAAAGACCCTGTAAAACTACAACTTCCATGATTTCCATAGCATCGATCCTTAGTAGTTAATGGTGTCATGTTGCAGTAACGTCACAGTGTCAATCAGGGGTTTTCAAACTTTTGAAGTGTGGGCCTGGTTCACGGTTCCTCAGGCCGTTGGGGGGCCAAATTATAGTTTGGAGAAAAATGAACTGATCACTATACACACTGCACATATCTTGTGCGCCAGCTGCGCCCGTACCTTGGGAAGTCTGACTTGACCACGGTAGTCCATGCTCTGGCTACATCCCGTATAGATTACTGCAACGCTCTCTACGTGGGGCTGCCTTTGAAGACTGCTCGGAAGCTTCAATTGGTCCAACGGACAGCAGCCAGCAGCCAGGCATTCGACACGGTGGACCATGATCTGCTGATACGACATCTTGCCGCCATAGGGATACAAGGAACAGCTTTAGCTTGGCTTAGCTCCTTCCTGCGCGGACGTAGCCAGCGAGTTGAATGGCTAGGCCAAACATCTAGGAAATCTCTCCTCAAGTGCGGAGTGCCCCAAGGCGCCATATTATCACCAACGTTGTTCAACATCTATGTCCGGCCTTTGGCTGGTATAGCCCGGAGCTTCGGCCTAGGGTGCTACCAATATGCCGATGACACCCAGCTCCTACTGGAACTGGAGCCTGGCGCAACTTCGGTGCCCGAAAACTTCACTCGAGGCCTAGAAGCAGTGACAAAATGGCTCCGCGCCCACAAACTTAAAATAAATCCATCAAAGACGGAGATCTTATGGCCGGGCCGCCCAGAACCACCTTTCTCGCTGCCCCCCTGATTCCGTCCCCCTCAGTAAAAAGCCTTGGTGTTATCCTGGACTCCAAATTGTCGATGGAGGCCCAGGTTGCCTCCACGAGCAAAAGGGCCTTCCACCTGCGCCAAGCGAGACAATTGGCGCCCTATCTTCCGACAGAAGCGCTAGCTACAGTAATCCATGCCACGGTTACATCAAGGCTGGATTACTGTAACGCTTTGTATGTAGGTCTACCCCGGTCACTAACCCGCAGGCTCCAGATTGTGTAGAACGCAGCCGCCAGGCTTCTCACAGGAACATCGATGAGATGCCACATTACACCATCTCTGCAGCGCCTGCACTGGCTGCCCGTTGAGTATAGAGCCTTACACAAGACCTTGACCTTGGCTTTCAAAGCCCTACGGGGCCGGGGCCCAACATACCTAAAAGACCGCCTGTTGATGCCTGCTTACTCAAGGACCCCGCGGCCAGCAAACAAGAACCTTCTTCACGTACCAGGCTTGAAAGAGGCCCACCTGGAGACCACGAGACGGAGATCGTTCTCCGTTGTGGCCCCCGTTCTTTGGAACTCGATGCCACCGGACCAGAGAGCCTCCCTCGACCTGCCCCAGTTCCTGACCGCTCTGAAGACCTGGCTATTTAGGAAAGCCCATGGTTAATGCAGAACCAGGAACCCAAATACCAGGCCTGGCCCCTGCATTTAACCACTGAATATTTTAATCTAATTTTAAATACTCTATTTTAATTGTGGGATTTGTTGTGTGTAAGTCGCCCGGAGCACTGACGTGGAGGGCGGCTCAGAAATAATAAAGTCAGTCAGTCAGTCAGTCAGATATCAGGAGCAGCACTCAGGGAGCGTACAACTCCCCTGTTGTGGAAGCTCCACTGGCTACCAAGTCTGCTACCGGGCACAATTCAAAGTGCTGGTTTTGGCCTTTAAAGCTCTAAACGGTTCTGGTGCAACTTACCTTTCCGAACGCATCTCTCCCTATGAACCATCAAGATGCTTAAGATCATCCAGAGAGGCCCTGCTCTCAGGCGCGTCTGGCGGGGACGAGAGACAGGGCCTTCTCAGTGGTGGCTCATCAGCTTTGGAACTCCTTTCCTAATGAAATCAGATCGGCCCCCTCCCTCCTGACATTTTGTAAGAAAGTCAAGACTTGGCTGTTTAAGCAAGCATTCGCAGACGAACTTTAATTAATCGAGATCAAAGGATTAGTATGATGACGAAACAGAAACCGATTTTAAGATTGTGGAGCTGAGATTTGTATTTTGTAGTTTTAACTGTTAATTTATATGGTTTTTATATAACTGTTTTTATTTTATTATGATGTATTGCGTGTGGGCACTTGCTGCCATTTGTTCACCGCCTCGAGTCGCCTTCGGACTGAGAGAGAGAGGCGGTATAGAAGCATAGCAAATAAAATAAATCAATGCAAAATAAATTAATGAAAGTCAAAACAATATTAAAACGAAGAAAAATTTTCACTAACATAAACTTGCCCACCTTTCAATGGGAAGAGTGGGCCTACTTTTGGGTGATGAAATAGTCAAGCTAATTTTGATTGTTGTTGTGTGCCTTCAAACAATTTCAGACTTAGAGCAAACCTAAGTGTAAAGTTTAGGGCGGGTGCCAGGTAAATGGCCTTGGAGGGCTGCATCCGGCCAACGGGCCTTAGTTTGGAGACCCCTGGTGTAAATGCGTCCTAAGTTTCCCATTCAGAATATTTCCTCACTTCTACCGAGTGGAAATGTTCCACAGGCAGCCATGCAAGTTTTGGGAATGGGCAGCATCCTATTAGTGAAATGAGATGCAAGTGATCTGTACATCTGCATAGTAGGCATGGTTTCGAACCCAAAAATGGCGATTCTAAAATCAAATGAGGGGGGATTTTTTTTTATTAGTAAAAGAAAGACTTACAAAAAAAATTCCAAAAATTTCTAAAATGTAACTTAATTACTAACGAAATTCGTTAGTAGTTCGTATGCCAGCGCATGCGCATTCAGATGGTTTTTGGCCTACAACTCCCAGAAATCCTAACAGCTGGTAAATTGGCTGGGATTTCTGGGAGTTGTAGGCCAAAAACTGAATAAATCACACTGAATTCTAGATGGGACTCTCCAAATAGGAGGGAGGGGAGGGAGGAAGGAGGGAGAAGGGGGTATTCTATTCTTGGTAGCAGCAAAAAAAAGGAAGAGGAGGGCCCCCCTCGCTCCTCGCTCTCTCTCACCCCGATCCTGAGGGAGCAAGGGCCCAAGTTTGCCCAGGCTGGTCATATACCTACATTCCATGCACATGCAATAATACAGCAGTAATAACAATGGGTATAAGAAGAGGTAAAATTCAAACCGAAGTATTCTGACTGGTCCCTCCTCATGCGGTGCAAACGGGCTCTTCTGTGTGAGCCCGGGAAAAGCCAGCGTTTTCTGCTTGGGTGCACACACATACATATTCTTTGGGGGGATTTGCTGCAGAATCTTCTCTATGAGCCCGGGACTCTGCAGCAAATCCCCCCCCCCCAGAATATGTATGTGTGTGCACCCAAGCAGAAAACGCTGGCTTTTCCCGGGCTAATAGAGAAGAGCCCGTTTGCACCGCATGAGGCAGGGACCAGTCAGAATACTTCGGTTTGAATTTTACCTCTTGTTATTGTTATTACTGCTGTATTATTGCATGTGCATGGAATGTAGGTATGACCAGTTGGATTACTTATAATATTAGGCACTTACAGTAGCATTCATTCTATTATACATTAGGTTGGTTTCTCACCCCAATACTCTTTGATGCTTTAGATCCTGGCAGGCAGGAGAGGCAGGAAGCCTGGAAAAATGTAAACAGAGGTTTACTCAGAAGTAAATCCACAAAGGAGGGCACTTCATCCAAAGTGCCCTCCTTGCAGATTTACTTGAGTAATCCTCTCTGTTTACATTTTTCCGGGCTTCCAGCCGAAAGAAGGAGCGAGTTTAGGGCTTGCCTTGCCATAATACTTATTGGCAAGGAGGCGGGAGGGTGGTGAGAGAGAAGGAGGGTGCCCCCTTACGACCTAATAACGACACTTAAGAAAATCCTGGCCCCTGTTCTATAAAGAAAGTCCACTTCCTGGTTGGCGTTCCAGGTGCGGAAATACTCAAAAGTAGCATTTCTTACGAATTTCTTACGAATCATTTCATTTTCATAACTTTTTTCTCATGCCTACTGCATAGGTCTCTGGTTGTATGAGAGCCCTTTGCGCTCCATCTCACATCTTTCTGTGGCAGCTCTCAAGCCCCAAGTTGGGCTGTTGCTGTTGACCATATGGTGAAGTGGCTGCTTTGGGCTTTGAGGAGAAAGAAAACTAGATTACACTCAATTTGACAGCGCACTTGCCTTTCTTTTTCCCTCTGAACCGAGACCAACTACTACTCACTAAGTAGGGTTGGCAGGGACCGCACAGTGAGCCGCAGAGCGCAAGGATTGTCTCTGTTTACTTGATGTGGGGTCTGCACTGTTGTTGCTAGCATAGAAGGGCCATTTCTTTTTCCACTACAGCATGTTGCTACATGTGTCCTATAGCAGCTTGAATTACTTCCTATCTGGCATCCATGAGGGTGGAAAAAGTGATATGTCAACATTAAAAGACTGGTAGGAAAATTCAAAGAATGGCAATCCAAAAATACACGACTTACAAGAAGTCAGAAAAATCAGTAAAGTACTAAAATTAAAAACACACTCGAGTTTAATATAGCACTTGGTCAGAAGTTCCCAAAGCAACCTTCTAAACAGCGGCGGACTAATAAAAGAATTGAGACCAAACCTAAATGCAACAAGAAATGAACCTGGCAGGCATTCAGTGCTTGACTTACGGAAACATAACCCAGAGTTCTCCATATTCATGAACCCCACATAGTCAGTACTACAGAATGGGACAAAGTCTGGATCTCTCTCTCTCTCTCTCTCTCTCTCTCTCTCTCTCTCTCTCTCTGGCATTACTTCGTGAACGAAGATTCTTAGGAAGGACTCATCCCACGCTTTCTACAAGCGCGTTGATGACGGAGGTTGGATGTACCCTTCGAGCCTGTGCAATGGGTTTTTCTGGTGGAGCGCAGCGTGCACAGAACTGGCCTCACCCTTTAAACCAAAGGTTTGTCTGCCAGGGCCTAGCAAGCTGGGACGGTGGCAGCAAGGTCCTCAGGTTGTAGGTTTAATTTGAGTTTCCTTCTCTTAGATGGTTGACCTTATAGGGTTAGATCAGTGTTTCTCAACCAGTGTGCCGGGGCACACTAGTGTGCCGTGAGCGATCATCAGGTGTTCCGTGGGAAATTGGAACCTCCAGGAGGGGAGGGGGGAGAGTCTAGTGTGTTGAAGTATAAAAACCTTAAGAAACCTACCTCGATAAAGGCACAAAATTACAAAAAAAAACCCCTCCCCACTTGTTGTCTACTTGGTCTCTCCCTCTCCATGCATTGGGAAGGCCTGCCTCCCTTTCCCCAAGTAGAGACCTCCTCTTGCCTCCTGGGGTTCTGTGTGGGGAAGTTTGGCCCAGTTCTATCATTGGTGCTGTTCAGAATGCTCTTTGATTGTAGGGGAACTATAAATCCCAGCAACTACAACTCCCAAATGTCAAGGTCTATTTCCCCTGAACTCCATCTGTGTTCATATTTGGGCATATTGAGTATTCATGCCAAGTTTGGTCCTGATCCAACATTGTTTGAGTCCACAGTGCTCTCTGGATATAGGTGAACTGCAACTCCAAAACTCAAGGTCAATGCCCACCAAACTCTTAAAGCATTTTCTCTTGGTTATGGGAGTTCTGTGTGGGAAGTTTGTGTCTTTCTGCCATTCCTGCCAGGATATCTATGTTGTGTTCATCGAAACAGGCCCAGGTTTCACACTGAGTGTATAAATACATTTTAAAAACATATTAACTATATGTATTACTGTGTTAGAGTGTCATTTTGGTTGATGGTGTGCCCCAGGATTTTGCAAATGTAAAAAGTGTGCCGCGGCTCAAAAAAGGTTGGGAAACACTGGGTTAGATGAGCACCATCTGCCCGGGTTTGAAATCAGAGTTTTCCTTCTCCTAGGATGGTTGCCAAAAGGCTAGAGAGTCCATCCTGCACTTTGACGCTCTTTGTCAGACCCTTCGGTCCGAAGGGTCCGAAGGATCTATATATACCCACATATTCTGGGGTACATTGCCTGGAGCTGCCTCAGCGCCGCTCAGGAGCCCTTTTGGCATCTAAGCAAGGGTGCATTGAAGTCACGATACAAAAGCAGCTCCCTCACAGAAGACTTTGCCTCTCCTGGACTCAGGCTGGTGCCCTGTTGTTACCTCACCAGAAGCAACGTCACCAGCAAGGGCCATGATTCAACCCGATCCAAGTCTCCACACTTCCAAAACATTAGAATGCAATTTCCCTTGTGCTGGATCACCAGTTGGATGCAGCAGAAAAATGGCCCTTCCACCCACCCGCAATGAGAGAGGTTGCTACAAGGACTTGAACTAGGTCTCCTGCTTCTGATTGTCCCCACCTTGTTCACTGAAGGAGCAGGAGAGAAACCTCTTCCTTCTGTATCCCAATCACCAGCTGAACTTCAATCTCTTAGTGAAGCTGCTACGTATCTTGTAAAGTAGGTTTTGGAGGGCTGGCTCAGGAGACTCCTTCGTTATTGCCAATTTATTTCTCATACAGAAAGGTCTTCAAGTTTCTGATCATAATATATACATTAGAGAATGGGGTTTTTTTCGGACTATGATTCAACTATGTACCTTACACATCCAAATTCTCTCACTAGTGACTTCCTCATGAGGCTATTCTACTCTCTCACCAAAAACTGAGATATGATAGGGTTGCTGTGAGTTTTCTGGTCTGTCTGGCCATGTTCCAGAAGCATTCTCTCCTGACATTTCACCTGCATCTATGGCAGGCATCCTCAGAGGTTGTGAGGTCTGTTGGAAACTAGGAAAATGGGGTTTATATCTCTGTGGAATAATGCCCAGGGTGGGAGGAAGAACTCCTGTCTGTTTGAGGCAAGTGTGAGTGTTGCTATGTAATACTGGCGCCAGTATTTAAAAAAACCTCTAAAATAATAACAGTAAACAAAAATCAGGACTCCAAAACAGGGAAATTCCAGATAAGAAACAATCAGGGCTAGCTAATCACCTCCCAGCAAAGGACTCCCCCAGGCAGTAAGAAGCCAGACCTTGAAACTACTAGGCCACTAAATGCTAATCAAGATGGCCAATTGAAACATTCACACTTACCGCAAACAGACAGGAGTTTTTCTCCCAGCCTGGACATTCCACAGATATATAAACCCAATTTTCCTAGTTTCAAACATACCTCGCAACCTCTGAGGATGCCTGCCATAGATGCAGGTGAAATGTCAGGAGAGAATGCTTCTGGAACATGGCATACAGCCCAGAAAACTCACAGCAACCCAGTGATGCTGGCCATGAAAGCCTTTGACAATACATTGAAATATGATAGCTTGAGATAGATCAGGGCTGTCCAACTGGCGGCCCGGGGGCCGTATATGGCCCCCTAGCCCCTTCCCTATGGCCCCCTAAGCTTTTTAATAAAAAATAAAAATTGAAAAATAAAATAAATAATAAAAATTAAAAGAAATACCTACTTCCGGGTTCGGAGCAAGTATCGCGAGAATACGCAATCCACACGGGATTTCGCTGTCAACGTGAGATCACGCCGGCGTTGACAGCGAAATCCCGTGTGGATTGCGTATTCTCGCGATACTCTTCGGCTACTCTACTACTGGATCGCTGAGGCCCACGATTAGGACCTTCTTCGACTCGATTAGGACCTTCTTCGACTCAGTCGGTCGTCGCCTCTCTCGTCATTCGGGTACTCCTGGATCCTGCGCGTTTGGAAAAGGCAGGCCGAAGCAGGGGGCTCCTCAGGGGGGCTCCTCAGTCCCTCCCCCATCTCCCCTCATGTATGAAATATAAAATTAAATATATTTAAAGATGAAATAAGGGGAGATGGGATACATTAAAATAAGGGGGGGGTGGAGGATGGAATTAAATATATTTAATATGAAATAAAAATAAGGGAGAGGGGAGGATGGAATTAAATATATTTAATATTAAATAAAAATAAGGGGAGAGGGAGGATGGAATTAAATATATTTAATATTAAATAAAAATAAGGGGAGAGGGAGGATGGAATTAAATATATTTAATATTAAATAAAAATAAGGGAGAGGGAAGGATGGAATTAAATATATTTAATATTAAATTAAAATAAGGGGGAGGGGAGGATGGAATTAAATATATTTAATATTAAATAAAAATAAGGGGAGGGAGGATGGAATTAAATATATTTAATATAAATAAAAATTACGGGGGAGGGGAGGATGGAATTAAATATATTTAATATTAAATAAAAATAAGGGGAGAGGGAAGGATGGAATTAAATATATTTAATATTAAATAAAAATAAGGGGAGAGGGGAGGATGGAATTAAATATATTTAATATTAAATAAAAATAAGGGGAGGGGAGGATGGAATTAAATATATTTAATATTAAATAAAAATAAGGGGAGGGGAGGATGGAATTAAATATATTTAATATTAAATAAAAATAAGGGGAGAGGAAGGATGGAATTAAATATATTTAATATTAAATAAAAATAAGGGAGAGGGAGGGTGGAATTAAATATATTTAATATTAAATAAAAATAAGGGGAGAGGAGGATGGAATTAAATATATTGAATATTAAATAAAAATAAGGGGAGAGGGGAGGGTGCCGGGGGAGAGGGCAGGGAGGGGGCGGAGTCAGGGTCGGGGCAGACCCTATGGCCCCCCAGGTCATCAGTGACCGGAATTCAGGCCCCTGGGCCGGTAGAAGTTGGACAGCCCTGAGATAGATCAATGGTTGCAATCTTATGACCGCTAAACTCAGCAAGACATGTTTCTGAACAGACACATCAAGGATTTTGGTGAGTCCCTTCCCACCCCCACAAACATGTGAATGTGAGTGTCTCCATGTGTTAAACATGTGTTGCATTCTCCATAATTGTTCCATTCGTGTTAAATCGAAGAAGAGAGTCACAGCAATATAAAACCAGAAAAAACTTCTTTTCCCAGAGTTTCATTTTTAATTCCAGATCACTCTCTTATTTTAATAGAAAATGAATAAAAAGATATTATTTATGTATCCCTTTCTAAAATGGCAAATTTGCATTGACCACAGGTGTAGTCGTTTCTGGTACAGTTTATCCATGTTGTTCTCCCGATGCACATGTACTAAGATGCCTAAATTGCGGTGTGTCCGTTCAGTACAACACTCATCTCAAACAACAATGGGTTTTCTTTGAATAGAAAGGAACAAGGCAAGGTGTCACCCTGTGCTTCCATTCTTCCTACTGTTCACTTTCAAAAACATCCTCATGGCTACATATCACTCCAGCGTCCTCTTTGTGCGAGCAGTTGTGCTTCCCGACGTCGGCGTGACTGCAATCCAAGAGGGTCTTCTCGCGCCCGGTGCACTGGACGTCATCCAGGAGAATGGGAAGCGAGCGTCCCTCCCCAAACTCCGCTTTCTTGGTTGCTCGGATGACAAAAGCATAGCCCAGCTGGCGGCAGACAACTGCAGCGGCCTTTGAGGTCCACAAGTCATCACACACGGTGCCCCACTCCCCATGGATAAAGATTTCCACCCTCCCGCGGTCTCTCCCTTTCGTGCTGCCGTTCATAAGTCGGACGGCTCCATTCCGTGGCTGAGAGGGAACACTGGTGGGCCTGTTTCTCCTTCTCTGCCCCCTTCTTCTCCCCGTCCTTCCTCCTTTCCTGGGCTTTGGGGTTTTGGGGGCTGCTGTGGTCATCTGCGCTCTGTCCTGGTTTCTTAGAAGAGTCAAGAGTTCTTCCAGCCAATCTGGGGATGAGGCCCGTGGTGGTTCTGCGGTCGCTCTGCTCCTTGTCGGGGCTCTGGTTGTGGCTTTCACTTTGGGACGCTGTGTTGGCGTCTTGACTACAAGCTCTACAGAGGAGGGAAACCACAGGGAACTATAAGAAAAAGAAAATCCATGCTAAAGGTAAAGGTTTTCCCCGGACATTAAGTCCAGTCGTGTCTGACTCTGGGGGTTGCTGCTCACCTTCATTTCTAAGCCAAAGAGCCGGCGTTCTCCCTATTTATTTATTTATTTATTTATTATATTTATACCCGGCCACCATCTCCCCAAGGGAACTCGGAGCGGCTTACATGAGGCCCAGCCCAACAACACATAATAACAACACAACAGCAATTATAAAAACAATACAATCAATAAAACTCAACATAAGCAGTAACAGACAGTTTAAAACCATTTCGGGCGGGCCAAATGTGAATATTAATTTTTAAAAAAATAAATAAACACTGGTTGCGGGCAGAGGTAGATTGCCTATAACAGGAAGGTTTCAAGGACAATGTGGGGCAGACACACTACCGGTAGTTAAAGTGCTTCTGAGGACCTTTGCAAGGATTGAACACAGCAGGGTGTTATTCACTTCATTCAGGGAAGGCACATTGGAACAGCCACATCTTCAGGCTCCTCCTGAAAACTGCCAATGTGGGTGCTTGTCTAATATCCTTGGGGAGCGCGTTCCAGAGTCAGGGGGCCACTACAGAGAAGGCCTTCTCCCTCGTCACCACCAAACGCGCCTGCGAAGACGGTGGGAGCGAGAGTAGGGTCTCTCCAAATGAACGAAGAAATGTGGTCCGTAGACATCTCCAAAGTCATGTGGCCGGCATGGAGCGCCATTACCTTTCCGCCATATTTACATGTTTTTGAACTGTTTTATGTTTCTGTAGGGCGTTGGCAGAAGCTGGGACCTGACAGCCGAAGAAATAAATAAATAAATAAATAAATAAATATTTACATGTTTTTGAACTGCTACGTTGGCAGAAGCTGGGACTGACAGCGAGAGCTCACAGCGCTCCCTGGATTTGAACCTGTGACCTTTCGGTCAGCAAGTTTAGCAGTTCTGCGGTTTAACCCAGCAGACCAAAGGATACATAGTCCAATTACTTGCCTGCCAAGCAAAAAAAAAAGGGCAACTACATCCTTGACCTTGTTCTCCTTCGCAAGTAATATATGGACAAATCCTGCATCTGAAACTGTAGGTGATGCTCTGAATCCTATTATTTGTCCTCATTAGATCAGACCCATAATTGGATAAGTTTACCTATGCAGGGACTTACCGTTCAACAACTGATTCATGGGTCAACTCTAATTCGACTTAGTAGGCCCAATATATCGTGGGCTCTTGGTATCCACTGGGGTTCCAGGACCTGCCCACATCAAGGTCTGGGATGTTCAAATTTCATTATATATATAAAGGCATAGTCAGGTGATATCCCTTATAGAAAATGACAGAATTGGATGGCCAATTCTCTGACACCAGAAGTGGCTTGCAGTTTCTCTAGCCGATCCTGACATGGAAAAAAGCTCATAATGCAAGGACCTCTGCCAAAAAAAATCCAGTACAGGATTTAGTCCTGTGCTTTGGAAATTAATAATAATAATAATAATCTTTAATTATATCCCGACCCCACCTCCCCAGAGGGGACTCGGGGCAACTTACATGAGGCCAAGCTCAGTAGTGCATTACAATAAAATAACATAAAAAGCATAAAACAAAAATAGCAAAAAACCGAATCAAGCATAAAGTACAATAAACAGTGCAAAATCATACAAAAAAAAAAGAACAAACACAATCGCAGTGAGCGGGCCACATGCACAAGATAGAATGATAAAAACTCAGGATGAGATAGAAATAAAACATATATTCGTAAGGGAAGCTCATGACCGGAGTAGTGGAGACAGTCCTTCGTAAGTGGGCATATGGCGCCCCCTATGGGGCTTGTTTGCATTTGTATTGTGTACCTGTTTGCCATTCACCTGCATGGCTTTTGTTCTGCTCTGCCATGTGGACACTTGATAGGAGGAGCTTTGTCTTGGTGCCAACCTGGCATCACCACCCTGAACTCCTCCCCTTTCTGAGGTCATGTGAGGGGCAGGACGTCCTCTCTTTGGGCATTCCAAGGACAGCTTACGGACGAAGCAGGCGGAAATCTTAAGCTCGCTTAGACAACGCATCTTTGTCCACATATAGTTTTCTCCCTACGCTCTCAAACCAGGACTACAGTGATAGGAAGGCCAGCCCTTCACCCAAAGACTGTAATTTCTGGGGACCTCAGAACTTTATGTGTCGGAGGACCATTTGAGGAGCAACAAAGGACACCTGGATTCCTAAGAAAGGTACCCTCATCCTGCATGAGGCAAGTGAACGTTTCCCCTTTGTTTAAAGGACTCTTTTTGCAACCCACTTCAAGATTTTGGACCATCAGTTTTACTGATTGTAAACAAATAAACCATTGTTTTGAGTTCACCTTTTCTTGGGTCCTGAACTCATTGCTTAAAGACTCCAGGTTTTCTTTTATGGGAAAGCTAAACGCGAACCCCAGGGTCTATAGAAGCTTCGCCCATTCTTAAAGCCCCCTTTTTCGGCCCTGGCAGGATGCCACAAGGCAGGAGGCAGTGCCATACGAGCAGAGCCGGCCTTTGCGATTCCGCAATGTAAGCGGCCGCGTAGGGCGCGACCGGCTGGGCGGGCGTCACTGGCTGGGAGGGCTCGCCTCCTCCGGCGCCACCTCGCCTCCGCCTCTGCCGCTGCACTGCCGGCCCCATGCGCCGGCTGCGGCGCGCCTCCCAAAGCACGGCATTTCTGCGCATGCGCGAATGTCCGCTTGGTCCCGAGCGCCTGTGCGCTGGCTCCAAAAGCCGCAGGCGCTCGGGACAGCGGACATTCACGCAAGCGCAGAAATGTCCGTGCTTTGGGAGGCGCGCCGTAGCCGGCGCATGGGGCCGGCTGTGTAGCCGCGGAGGCGGCGGAGGCGGGACCGAGTGACGTGGCAGCCGGGGGCAACATTTTCTTTACCTACCCCCCTGGAAAAGGTCAGGCTGGCCCTGCATATGAGGACACCCATTATGGGAGGAATGGCAAAAGGAGGCGTAACGTCACTCTCCAAAGGCGCACCGAAAAAGCCATGTTTTGAGGTCCTTCTTGAAAGTTTCTAAGGTGGGGGCTTGCCTCATCTCACCGGGCAATAGGATCAGAACCAATAGTATCAGGCACCAGAAGCAGCTATTACTGATACAGCGCTCACCCCTCGCCTCTATGCCCTTTCGCCGCCAGCCATAATATGTCTGGCTCCATCATCATGACAGCCAACACTGCATGGCCCTTCTCTGTTCCACACCTTTACTCGACAAAAAGGACTCGTATGGGGCAGACCGGAACAAAGAGAGGTTGAAGTTTTTCACCACTCATTGCAATGTTGGTGGAATCGCCCCTCAAAACAAGACCACAGACTTGCCCTGCGAAGATCTCTCCTCTTCGGTTCAACTGCAGCCTCTCTGAAATCTTCAGGAATGGCGCATGCAGGCACTTCCCACAACAATCGCATCCTTGGTCCTACTACGCCAAGATCATAAAGAAAAACGATGGCCGGTTTTTCAAGAGCTGGAATATTTCTCTCTCAAGGTTTAATTGTTAATTATTTCTCATTGCATTTCCAGTACCAACCCACTCTATAGAAAGCACCTCAAAAGGCTTCACCCTCCCTCCCCTTGGTTGCGCGTTGGCCTTCGTTACAAGGTGAGATTGCCTCATTATAGCTTCTGAAAGCGTGCCAACTCCCTTATTATGTCAACGACTCTCTCATTCATCGGTGGCCGGAATCATTCATTTCTTGCTCTCTATTCTTTTTTGTAATTGGAATCTGCTTAAAAGGAGTGGAGTTGCTAAGGCAACCCACAAACACCGTATGTATAGGAGGAGGTGGAGGGAACATGCATATTCTCATTTCATTTATTTTAATGGGGAAGGCAACAAGCTTAGAACAAACATTGCTTTTACCGTTTTTCCAGTGGCAGAAATCTAGCAACTTGCTTTATTTTCTAATTTTTAAATTTTTCTTCTTTTTTGTTTGTTTGTTAAATTGTATTTTAATTTTGAAACTCAAAAAAAATTATTATTTCTTAAAACCTGCTTCGGTTGGAATAAGCAACATTTTATTGGGCATTAGAAAGATAATTATCCAACTATAATACTCCAGAATAGATTACTGCAACACACTCTACGTGGGGTTGCCTTTGAAGACTGTTCGGAAGGTTCAAGTAGTCCAACGAGCGGCAGCCAAATGGCTCACTGGAGTGGGGCACAGGGGACATACAACCCGTCTGTTAGTCTCGGCTGGCTACCGAGCACAATTCAATTCAGCTTATAAAGCCCTAAATGGTTTTGGCCCACCTGTCTGAATGTATCTCCTTCTATGAACCAACTTGGAGGTTAAAGTCATTGGGGGAGGCCCTGCTCTCAATCCCACCATCCTCGCAAGTGCGATTGACAGGGACGAGAGACAAGGTCTTCTCGGTGGTGGCCCCCCGTCTGTGGAACTCACTCCCTAATGAAATCAGTTTGATCCCCTCTTAAATCTTGGTTATGGGACCAGGCATAAGAGCAGCAGATGCAGCAATAATAATTGGAAATGATTTATGTGATTGACAATGGACAGACCTCAGATTATGACTCTGGATCTGGATCTGGATTTGGATTAGTCTTATTTTAATTGGATGTTTTAACTTTTGCTGTTTTAATAAATGTCTAATTGTGTTTTTATTACTATTGTTATTGGCCATCCTGGGGGGGGGGGTTGAGAAGGATGGGATATAAATGTCTTAAATAAAGAAACAAACAAACGATGCTTCGTGAAAAATGTTGACCGGGAATGTGACGCAGCTGGCTAAGTGTCAGATGCATAAGATCTCTCTGACCAATAGGCAGGGGCGGTCTCACCTCTCCTGGGGGTAGGCGAGCCTTATTTCTGCGCCCCCATGGCTGCTGGATGCGGCAGCCCGCGCGGTGAGTAACTGCGCATGCGCAGGCGTGCATGACGCACGCCTACGCATGCCCGGTGATGTCACACGCAGCTGCGCGGCGACGTCACGCACACCTGTGCATGCGTGGTGACGTCACGCGCAGCTGCGCGAGTCCGTCACGCACGCCTGCGCATGCGCAGTGACGTCCGGCGTGGCTGCATCACCGGCTGCGCTGCCGGCGGGGAGCACTGGCTCCCGGGCAGGAGGCGCGGCGGAGGGGCGGCCAGCGTGGCGGCGCCCCTCGCAGGCGGCGACGCCCCTCCCAGGACCCGTCGCCCTACGCGGCTGCTTACATGGTGGAATGCCAAAGGCCGGCACTGCCAATAGGTCATGAGTTCGAGGCCTGCCCGGGTCGAGGTGGGTGCTCGACCTTAAGTGTAGCCTGCCATCGACCTTTGCAGCCCAAAAGACAGTTGCATCTGTCAAGTAGTTGATAAAGGTACCACATTAAGTGGGGAGGCAAATTTTGACTGAATTATGAGGCCATTAAAAGAACTCCAGAAAATGCTAAGGAACGCGGAAGGAACAACAAAACATGCTGAGAGATGAGGAGAGCACCAGCTCCCCCTGGTGGCCAGAGTTTGCCTCTGTTCGTTTATATGTGTGTACTGTATATAGTGTGTAGTGTGAAAACGGCAGGGATTGTCTGCTAAGCACCTGTAATCCGCTCTGAGTCCCCTTCGGGGTGAGAAGAGCAGAATATAAATAAAGTAAGTAAATAAATAAATAAATAGAAATTGACACTTGGGCATGTTCAGACAAGCACTTTATGCCAAACTTGAGAATCATTTAATTGATGTATCAGTAGACTCAATTTGAGTTTGTTGTTTCAGAATTGCACAGCAGGTGACTATCCAACCAGGTTAGGATGGCTTTCTTCTATCTTTCGTTTCTTTTCTTTTTATTTCCAATTCCTGATTCAACAGCTTGAGAAAGAAATTAGGGACAAGTCATTTCTGTGGAAGTCACAACAAGACATGGTTTTAAAAATCTAACTTTTAAAGCTTACCACAAACCATGGGCTCGGTGTGTGTTTCATGATGAATTGACCAACAACTGAATGCAAGTCCACCCTTCTGAAACTAGAATTACACATTTCTCACCGCCTGAGTTTTCATTAATACACATTTCCAGTACTCACTTTCCTTTGGAACAAACTTTATAAGACGGCTTTTCACTTTTACGGGTAAGGGTTCCACGTGGCATTTCCCAGGCGGTGCTCTCCTGGCAAAAATAAGGAACACACAAAGAGAAGGATGGCACCAAAGAGCTGGAAAGAAACCCAAGTATATCTACCACCCCTACAACACATCGAAGCTCTAGCCCAGGGGTGCTCATTAGGTAGATGGCGATCTACTGGTAGATCACGTAGGGCGTCCTGGTAGATCGCAGCCAGGGTGGGAGGAAGGCTCAGTCCTGCCCCGCAGGCTCCCGACACCACCCAGGTGCAGAAGGAGGTTGGACTGGATGGCCCTTGGAGGTCTCCTCCTATTCTAGGAACCCGTTGTTGTTATCAGAGGCTGAATGGCCATCTATGAGGAATGCTTTGATTGTGTTTTTCCCTTATGGCAGAAGGAGGTTGGACTGGATGGCCCTTGGAGGTCTCCTCCTATTCTAGGAACCCATTGTTGTTGTTGTTGTTACTATTATTATTATTATCAGAGGCTGAATGGCCATCTATGAGGAATGCTTTGATTGTGTTTTTCCCTTATGGCAGAAGGAGGTTGGACTGGATGGCCCTTGGAGGTCTCCTCCTATTCTAGGAACCCATTGTTGTTGTTGTTGTTACTATTATTATTATTATCAGAGGCTGAATGGCCATCTATGAGGAATGCTTTGATTGTGTTTTTCCCTTATGGCAGAAGGAGGTTGGACTGGGTGGCCCTTGGAGGTCTCCTTCTACTCTAGGAACCTATTCTTGTTGTTGTTGCTAGTAGTAGTAGTAGTAGTAGTAGTAGCAGAGGCTGAATGAATATTATCATCATTATTATTATGAATAAATTCAGGGGCTTATTATACTCACATTTAGTTGAACTCAGTCTTAAAATATATTATATGGCTCTCACTGAAATAAATTTCCAAATATTTTGCTTTTATGGCTCTCTGAGTAGTGGGGAGGGAGATCATTTGGACTTGGTTGTTTTATAAGTAGCTCGCATGCTGAAAAAGTGTGAGCACCCCTGGTCTAGTGTATTAGTTACTACCTTGTTTAAAACATAGAATCCAGTTAATCCTCCCTTCTCCCTTTCCCCCACTCAATTCTTCTGAAAGCAAGTGCTTACGTTTCTGTTTTACACCATTGAGGAAACTAAGATAAAAATAAATAATTACTTCCTTTGTTTTAGTATTGATTTCAATGTATTGTTGAAGGCTTGCACTGGGTTGTTGTAAGTTTTTCGGACTGTATGGCCATGTTCCAGAAGCATTCTCTCCTGACGTTTCGCCTGCATCTATGGCAGGCATCCTCAGAGGTTGTGAGGTCGAGTTTCCAAGTTGGAAATTCCAACAGACCGCACAACCTCTGAGTATGCCTGCCATAGTTGCAGGCAAAACGTCAGGAGGGAATTCTTCTGGAACATGGCCATGCAGCCTGAAAAACTTACAGCAACCCAATATTGATGTCTCTTTTATTCAGATGCAATCTTGGTCCTCTCTCATCAACTGGCTGATGTTCCGTGTCTTAAAGATCAGCAGTTGTAGTTCCATTTGTTATATTAAAAAATAAAGTACAATTCAATACATATTTCTGTATAAATTGTACTTGAAATTAAATATACATAAACATGACAATATAATGAAAACTAAGCTTAACATAACGCCCAAAATCCTGCAGCAGACACTTGGCACAAGGTCATGGCTACACTCCTCCTCCCAATCTCTACCCTCAAGCCCACCATAGCATTCCACCAGTTATCAGATGCAGTTACACAGTGCTGGTGAGTGGGATACAGAAGGATAAGGCACCCAGCTCTCTTCTACCAATGAGCATTTGCCCACTGATCAGAATCAAGGAGCACTATAGGGTCCTGCCACAATTTCCCAAGTTAGCATTGCTCATTGGCAGATGCAGTCTGCGTGCATCGAATATCAATACTAGGCATGAGAAAAAAGTTATGAAAATCAAAAGAATTCGTAAGTGATTCGTATGTAATGGGACTTTCAAGTTTTTATGGATCGCAAGGCCAAGTGGGCTTTCTTTTTCGAACCCCCTGGGCCCAAAATTTCGTTAGAATTCTAAATATTTCGGAAGGCTCCCTATTACCCCCTCCAAAATCCAAAATCCAAAATCCCAGACATTACTCACAGTCAGATGGGGCCTTTCCATGCTCGAGGCCTACTTTAACTGAAAGGCCTTGCCTCCAGGAAGAGAAAACCAGCCAGAACCATAGAGAGATCGAAACCAGAAGTCCTAGAGCGGCTGGAGGACTCAGGAAAAAAAGCGCTTTAAACTGCAGGGAAAGGAGCCTGGAAAGGGCTGCCGTGCGGGTGGCCCCTTCCCCGCTAAGAAATAACCCGACGCAGGCTTGGGGTCGGCATATCTTAGCGGGAAAGGGCTGCCGTCTTGCGCCCCCTTCCCCACTAAGAAATAACCCGACCCAAGTCTGGGTCGGCTTATATCTGCCATGAAGACGCTGGCGCGCCAGCCTCTTCTTGGCTAAGATATCAGCCGACTGAAGCCCAATCCAACCTGTGTTCCCTTAACACGGGTTTGATTGTGAGCTTCGCAGGGGGAAGGGTGGCATCGATGTCTCCCTTCCCCCTGCCAGGTCAGAATCCAACCCGTATTAAGGGAACACGGGTTGGATTGGGACCTCGCAGGAGCAAAGGGTGGCATTGATGCCTCCCTTAACCCCTGCGAGTTCCCAATCGGAGAAATTTCCTCCTGTTCTCCAGGCTCTCCCTCCGCTTCTGAGAGACAGCCTGGGAAACAGGAGGAAATTCCTCCAAATCAAGGCCCCGAGCTGCTCCTGTTTCCCAGACCTGGGTCGGGTTATTTCTTAGCGGGAAAGGGGGCCGCCTGCACGGCAGCCCTTTCCCCGCTAAGATATAAGCCGACCAAGCCTGGGTCTGGTTATATCTTAGCAGGAAAAAAACGCCCGCACGGCAGCCCTTTCCCCGCAAATATATAAGCTGACCCAAGCCTGGGACGGGTTATATCTAAGCAGGAAAGGGGCCGCCCGCACGGCAGCCCTTTCCCCGCTAAGATAACCCGACCCAGGCCAGTTGGACAGCCCTGTTCTAGTTTACCAAGAGCACGTTCCTCATACCCTCCAGGTCACTATCACCCTTACTACATTCTTACTATTAGAATTTATTATTTAATTCTAATAAATGCTCTGGAGAAGCAAGCCTTGACTATTTTATTTAATAATAATAATAATAATACTAATACTAATAATAATATATTAATGCTTTATATCTCCCTGCAAGGAAACCAAGGGAAATGTTGCCCCCTTATTTGCCTGTGCTTAAAACATTGTCAGTCCTGTTTCCCTGCTTTTCAGACTTTAGAACCAATTTAGAATTTCGTTAGTAATTACGTTACATTTTAGAACTTTTTTGGAAATTTTTTTGTAAGTCTTTCTATTACTAATATAACCCCCCCCCCCCCCATTTGATTTTAGAATCGCGATTTTTGGGTTCTAATCCATGCCTAATCAATACCTTGCTCACCAACATCACAGAATTTCATCTATTGGTGTGTCTGGCTGGACTTTAAGGTAGGTTTTGTTGGGATTCATGATTATTTATTTATTTATTATTTCGCATTTGTCTGCCGCCCCCCAAACGGCTTGGGGCGACTCACAACAGTTCGTAAAATACAATTGACAGAGATCTCATGATTGTGGCAATGGTACCATGAATGTAAACAAGAATAAGAAAATGTTATGAGAATGCAGACCTAGCGTATGGCATTGTAACTGAGGTGGTGTCTACATGGGGCCAGTTACTCCAGGTTATTTCTGCCCTGGAGCTGCCCCAGACCCAGCATGTACCTGCTGAATCCATGGCCAATGTCCACACAGCCCAGCCTAGTGCGTGTCCATATTCTCATATCATTGCTTTCACCTGATCATCACCTGTTATATCTACTGACATCAGAATGGGGCACCCATGCGATCAGCAAAGACGGTGTAGAGTGGCCTCCTACTTCTTGCTGCTCGCACAGGTGCTCCATTCTGACTTCAGTAGGCACAACTACAACAGCCAGGCTCCAAGGATCAATGGGGAGTGGCAGCAGTGACCTTGGGCATGATCTGTCTCCTTTTCCTGTGCTGATCAGAAGTGCCTGTTTGACCAAAATACCCCTATCCAACTATTTAGATGGCAACCAAGCCCAAGGATACTCCAGAGATGTCCGCAAACTTTGGACAACTTTGCCTAAAGCAGAGAAAATTCCAACCCATTAATTTATGTTCCCAAAGGAACAAGGTGACCCTAAACTTTCCAAGAGTACTTTGAAAAAGTACTACCCATCCCCCTTTTTCTGGGCACCAGGAGAATAAATATCCAACTATTCAATATTCAAAAAGTTTTTTTCATGGTTTTCAAGTTTCTAAGAAAACTACATCTCCATTTCTCCTTCTTTCCAGTCAAATACTTATTAAAGTTTATGAAGGAAAGGCTTTCTCTGCGACATTTAGGAATCCAAACATTAGCAAAAGTGCCCTAGTTCTTACCGTGAAGTGTCGATGATTTTGTAAACGACCCCATTTGGCGCCGTGGCGCTTGGCAGTCCCGTCGACATGAAATAGAGTTCGCCTTCAAGAACCAGAAAGAAAGAGGAGAATCATTTGTATGCATCTCTGCTGCAGCTCCAAGTGGGAGACGCAACTTGGCATCACAAAACACACAAGGGGTCTGCCAGAAGAAAACTCCAAAAGGAGAGCAACAGGGATTTCTGAGGCATGAACCAGATACATTATCAAATGACGAAAACAAAATGCAGATTCGCAGCTTAATTACTTGGAAAGAAGACCCAAAGTGGACACTTCAAAGTACAAAAATTCCAAAATGTGGAATACTTCTAATCTCGAGCACTTTGGACAGGAGATACCCAACCTGTACACTCTCTCCCTCAGGCAAGAGATGAGTAAGGCGTAGGTGGGAGGAAGAGAGGATAGGCTTCCTTAGCAATAATGGCCATGGGATTTTGATGATGTTCTGAAATGCAACAAGGAAGGAAGGACCCAAATATATTCAAAGAACACTCACAGAGAAAGAAGTAGGTGGCACAGGCTTTTCTAGGCTGAAGTTTACATCAAATAAGAACATAAGAAGAGCCATGCTGAATCGGGCCTCAGCCCATCTAGTCCAGCATTCTGTGTCACACAGTGGCCCCCAGTTGTACACGGGGATCTCGAGCAGAAAGGAGGGCAAAACCCTGACCTGCTCCCGACCCCCCCACAACCAGTACCCAGGGAAATCCTGCCTACCTCAACCAACTCCGAGGTGGCACTTGAATGTCCTTTTCAGTAACTACCGATACACTTGGTATCCATGAATCTGTCTAATCCTGTCTTGAAGCTGTCCAGGCTGACAGCTGTCACAACCTCCTCTGGAAGTGAGTTCCATAACCCAATGACCCTCTGGGTGAAGAAATATTTCCCTTTATTAGTCCTAATTTTCCTACCTTGGAGCTTCAGGGAGTGCCCCCCTAGTCCTAGTGTTTTGTGACAAAGAAAATAATTTTTCTTTATTCACCTTTTCTATCCCATGCATGATTTTATACACTTCGATCAAGTCACCTCTTAAACGCCGTCTTTCAAGGCTGAAAAGACCAAGGCGTTGCAACCTGATTTCATAAGGGAGCCGCTCCATCCCTTGGATCATTCTTGTTGCCCTTTTCTGTACCTTTTCCAGTTCCGTTATATCCTTCTTAAGGTGCGGAGACCAGAATTGTACACAGTACTCCAAATGTGGCCTTACCATCGATTTGTGGAGAGGTAATACAACATTTGCTGACCTATTTTCGATTCCCTTCCTGATCATGCCAAGCATAGAATTTGCTTTTTTTACTGCTGCTGCGCACTGGGTTGACATCTTCATTGAGCTGTCCACCAAGACCCCAAGATCCCTTTCCTGGTTTGTCTCGGAAAGCTTTGACCCCATCAATTGGTAGGTGTAGTTGGGGTTCTTTGCCCCGATGTGCATGACTTTACACTTGTTTAGGTTACAATGCATTTGCCACTTTGTTGCCCATTCACTCAATTTCGAGAGATCTTTCTGGAGCTCTTTACAGTCAGTTTCATTTTTAACTACCCTGAACAGTTTAGTGTCATCTGCAAACTTTGCTACCTCAGAATTCACTCCTACATCCAGATCATTAATGAATGTATTGATGAAGTAGGCTTGAAGTAGGAGCTGCCAGCAAGGAGGACGTGAAAAGGAGGGCAGGAGACTTTGGCTCCTCCAGAGTGGAAGGTGCAGCCTACACACCAACTCTCCTCGGTGGCAGCTACACTTTGGTGCCCCCCATCCTCAGTCTACTGATAGCTCACACCTGACTTATGACACTACAACTGATAAAATCTGTGTTCCTCTGGACTTTACGAAACTGATCAGTAGCCTACTACCATCATCAGATAGGAATCTCCCTCCGCTGGCCCCAAGGACCCCATATCACATTTACCATCCCCCAAGAAGGCCCAGGACATGTTTTGTTCTTACCCTCCCCATTTTGTATTCAATCTGTACCTAAATAACTGTGTGTCTGGTGGGATGGGGGAAGCAGGGAGGGTATAAAAAGGGCTGAAACACTATGGAGAGAGAGTCAGGGGGGGGGGGCGGAAGAAAAGGGGACTACATTGTTAATTGCAGCAATAATATTTCTATGCTTGATGTTTTTATAATTTTAATGGTTATTTTCTACAGTTATATGCTATTGATTTGGGCATGTGATATTTTTGTATATATGTGAGGCATTGAATTTGCCATTTATTATGTTGTAAACCGCTTTGAGTCCCCCCAGGGGTGAGAAAAGCAGTATAGAAATGTAGTAAATAAATAATAAATAAATAAATTGAGTGTACAAAAAGCTTATGATTCTCTCAGGTAGTCTCGAAGGTGTCACAAGTTCCCTTGGCATGCTCGTAATCCAGCCTACACTGGCTATGTCTTTGGATATTCAATTGAGATTGCATCAAGTCATGTGATGATTTTTAGATTTCTCTTGGGGTAAATCCTACAAATGTTGGTTGCATGAAAATAAAAAAAAGGTTTTATTAATCTTTTCTTTCCCTTAAAAATACATCTATAGAGAGAGAACTGTGTCCACCTGTGGATGAACTCTACAGGGCAGGGGAGCAGGTGAGTCTTTTTATCAGGACCCTACAGACATGGGCATGGACAGAGCCGTAGCCAGGATTTTGGTTCGGGGTTGCTGAGTTTGGTTCTGGGGGGCTGAGACTGGGTGGAAGAGGGTCTACCCTAGCAAACCTTTTGTATTGTTATCCCAATAACCCCATTAATGTGGGATATAATGAGTATGGTGATCAGATCATGATATAAATAAACATAACAGTTTAAATAATGTACCAGTAAGGCCTTTTCGCGGACCACCCTGAGAATTTCGGGGGGGCTGAAGCCCCTTAGCCCCGGCTACATGCCTGGGCATGGAGTTCCCATAATGTAGCCATTAGTGAAAAATGTTAATAGCAGACAACGGACAAGACTCAACTGGTCAGACATTTGCTTTGCCTATCCCTGGATTAGTGGTTTGAGTAGACAAACGTTCTTGTCTACACCATCCTCCATGTTTCTCTTCCACCAAGAATCTCTTCAGTGCTTATACAAATAGAAGATTCACAGGCACCTGTTTTTCTAAAACAACAACAGCAACACCCTCTTAATTTATAAACTTTTTTTTAATACCGCTCTTCCCTGCAGGCTCGGGGCGGTTTACACAACAATCAATTAAAATACACACAAAACACAGAAAATACATATAAAACATTTGTTCAGATAAAAGGGCATGGTCAGAATTAACCGGGAGAACTTGAGTGGAAAGCGATCTTAGACAGAGTTGTTTTGCATGCCCTCCGGAAGGGAACTAACTCCGTGACAGCACGAACATCGTCCGGCAATGCATTCCATAGCGTCGGAGCCACCACGGAGAAAGCTCGTTCTCTTGTCACAGAGAGGTGACAGGAGCGGACTGCTGGAATTGTCAGAAAATTTTGTTCTTCTGAATGTAGTGATCTCGGGGGAACGTACGGGGTGAGACAGCCCCTCAGGTACACTGGCCCTAGACCATACAAGGCCTTAAAGGTCAAAACCAGCACCTTGAATACAATCCGGTACTCAACTGGTAGCCAGTGCAGTTGCTGCAAGATAGGAGTGATATGCTCTCTCACCGGTGCTCCCACAAGCAATCGAGCGGCAGCATTTTGCACCAGCTTGAGTTTCCGGATTGTCGACAAGGGAAGGTCAATGTAGAGGGCATTACAGTAGTCTAGCCTCGAGATGACCGTTGCCTGGATTACCGTGGCCAGGTCATCGCTGGATAGGTAAGAAGCCAGTTGCCTAGCCTGTTGAAGATGGAAAAATGATCTGAGTCTCCATGGACAGCAGTGGGTTCAACTGGACCCCCCAGGCTTTTTACCAAAGATGACGGGCTTAGTTGCTCGCCATCCAGGGTAGGCAACCGGCACTCATCCATATCAGGGCGACCCAACCACAGGATCTCCGTCTTCGATGGATTCACCTTCATCCGGATGGAATGCAGCTATCCAGTCACGGCTTCAAGACATTGATGGAAACAATCGGGTACAGTATCCGGCCTGCCATCCATTCTCAGCACCAGCTGGGTGTCATCAGCGTACTGATGACACTCCAGACCAAAATCGCGAACCAGCTGGGCCAACAGATGCATATAGATAAACAATAAAGGAGAAAGGATAGGTCCCTGGGGGACCCCGCAACTTAATGGGAGTCTCCCGAGACCCCTCTCCACATGTTGTCCCCGATCTTGGAGGAAGGAGGCCACCCATTTAAGGACAGTCCCCCTAACTCCCGTCACGGCTAAACGGTTGGTCAATAATACGTGATCTACTTCGTCAAACGCTGCTGTGAGATCTAACTTGCATTCCTTCCTGCACCTAAGGCACCCTCTGACCACGCAGAAGTCACTAACTTATTTTATGTAAGGCCCATTTCACTTCCAAACTACTAATAATTTAACTACTTCCTTTGCTATTATAGAATGAGAATATACCTCACCCATTTTATTTTATTTTTATTATTTATTTATTATTCAATTTTATATTCCGCTCCTCCCAGCAGGCTCGGGGCGGGTGACAATAAGTGTAAGCGGGCAACATGTCACAGCATGTCGACATGTAGCCCTACAATAAAAACATAAAACATAAAAACACAATTAAAACACGTTACATCACAACCACGAGGCGTAAGATGACATATGACACAGATTCTTAATTCAATATGTCTAGTTAAAGGCTAAGTCAAAGAGGGCGGTCTTACATGCCCTTCGGAAGGGTGCCAGCTCCGAAATGGCTCGTGTACTGTCCGGGAGGGAGTTCCAGAGCACCGGTGCAGCTACGGAGAAGGTTCTCTGTCTAGTCGTAGACAGATGGCAGGAGCGGATTGATGGTATTAGCAGCAGATTTTGTTCATCTGTGCGCAGTGATCTCGGGGAGAGTACGGGGTAAGGCGGTCCTCAGGTACGCAGGCCCTAGGCCGTGTAGGGCCTTAAAGGTCAAGACCAACACCTTGAAGGCAATTCAGTACTCGATGGGAAGCCAGTGCAGCTGCCGGAGGATGGGTGTAATATGCTCCTCATTGGCGTTCCCGCCAGCAAGACAGCAGCGGCATTCTGCACTAGCTTGAGTTTCCGGATTGTCGGCAAGGGAAGGCCAACGTAGAGGGCATTACAGTAGTCTAGCCTCGAGATGACCGTCGCTGATTACCGTAGCCAGGTCGTCCCTGACAGGTAGGGTGCCAGTCGCCTAGCCTGACGGAGGTGAAAAATGACGTCCTGCTGACCACGGAGACCCGAGCCTCCATGGTCAGCGAAGAGTCCAATTGCACACCCAAGCTCATAACCAAAGGTGACGGGCTAAACTGCCCGCCATCCAGGGTAGGCAACCGGCACCCACCCAGCCCAGGTCGACCGGCCACAGGATCTCCGTCTTCGACGGGTTCACCTTCAGCCGGCTGGCACGCAGCCAACCAGTCACGGCTTCAAGGCATAGATGGAAACAATCCTGGTACGGAGTCCGGCCTGCCGTCCATTCTCAGCAGAAGCTGGGTGTCATCAGCGTACTGATAACACTCCAGACCAAAGTCGCGGGCCAGCTGGGCCAGGGGCGATGTAAACGCTGAATAATAAGGGGGAGAGGATGGCTCCCTGGGGGACCCCCACACCAAAGTGGAGTCTCCTGGAGACCTCCCCACCCCCCTCCACACGTTGTCCCCGGTCCTGGAGAAAGGAGGCCACCCATTTAAGGGCAGGACCCCCGACCAAAAACGCCAAATCTTGAGACTTTAATTAATCAGAAGACAACTCCTATGTCGTCACTATTACACTTTTGAAAGAAAGACTCAGAAAAATCATCCACCCATTCTTTCCATTTGTTCAGCCCGATGGCATAGCAAACATCTACCTAAGTGTCCAGGTTTTTAAAAAAGCGTTACTAAGGGAATTTGATGAAAAGCCACAGTTTGCATACTAAGAGACATAGGATGTTATACCAGGAACCCAAACTCACAAACCGCTGCTTAGCAACTGTGTTAGACACTGATGGGGTGATGCTATTGCCTGGTCTAGTCACAGCTATGAATAGTCTTCATGCGTTTGGCCTTCGAATTCCAGCTCAAGCAAAACAAACTGCAAATGCAATCAAGAGAGCTTCCAAAACCAGTCTTTTGGCTCTGGAGAACTTCATGACCATGGACCAGAAAGTCCAAGATGCCAAAATGCCACCAATCAACTGATACATTGCTCTCTCAGCATTACTTCGCGAATGAAGATTCTTAGGCAGGACACATCCCACGCTTTTTACAAGTGCATTGATAACTAAAAAGGCCAATCTGAGATAGGCAAGTTCGGTTGCAGAAAGCACAGCAGAAAGTCTCCTTGGGTGATGCTGTTTCCAAGTTGCGGTTCTTTCTGCATTGTCGTTTCTCTTCAAGACCTGTTCTTGAAAGAGGCCGCAGCATTGTGGAGAGTGCGTCTCCATGCCTCCCGATGTGAGGCCAGGGTGGACCATTGTTGGTGATCAATCTGGCCGAGCCTGAGATGTTGTTTCAGGGAGTCCTTATATCTCTTTTTGGGGGCGCTGACGAAAGCATTCGAGGAGTCGTAGGTGTTGGCGATAGGTGACCCACGTTTCAGACCCATAGAGGAGAATAGACAGTACGATAGCTCTGTACACACTGATTTTGATACATTGGTAATGCGCTGGGTAACCACAGGGGCGGTCTTTTCCATTACGCGGACTACGCAACCGCGTAGAGCGCCATCTTGGACGCGGCGAGGTGGGGCGCCATCGTGGGGCGCCGCAGCGCCATATCTCTGTGCTGCTGCTGCGCTGCGGCGCCCTCCATGCTGCTGCCGCGCTGCGTCGCGCCTGGACAACCTTCTGGGCATGCTGATTTTGCGCGATGCCCAGTGCCTACGGAGTCCTCTTGAGCTCCGTGGATACAGCACATGCGCATGGAGATTTTCGCGTGCATGCCCATTGCCTACGGAGTTCACTTGAGCTCCGTAGGCACTGGGCATGCGCATAGGGTCTCGCATGCGCATGCGCTGTATCTACGAAGCTCAAGAGGGCTCTGAAGATACAGCGCATGCGCGGAGATTTTTTACAAGATGCCCAGTGCCTATGGAGTTCACTTGAGCTCCGTAGGCACTGGGCATGCGCGCTGGGGCTCCTCATGCCATGCGCTGTATCTACGGCTCAAGAGGGCTCTCAGATACAGCGCATGCGCGCGGAGATTTCAGCAGCATGCCCAGTGCCTACGGAGTTCACTTGAGCTCCGTAGGCACTGGGTATGCGCGCAAAAACCTCTGGGTAAGTCAGGGAAGGCGAGAGGGGGCGGGAGAAGAGGGGGAGCCGCGTGAAAGGAGCCGGAGGAGCGGGGGATAATGTTTGGGGGCGCCAAAATAGTGTTTGCTTACAACTTGGAATTACCTTAGACCGCCCCTGGGTAACCATTTCACAGGTATATTGAAATGAACAAAGCCAAATCTGGGATCTTTCAGAGTGACATGCCGGCATCAGCTGGAGGAAAGGGATAAATCATCAGGCTTATCAAAGGAAGGAAGAAAATCCTATAAACATCTGTACTTAAAGGGCCATGGAGAAACAGCCCTGCCGATTCCAATTCCTCCTTACGATTAAGATCACATTTCAAGCACACTATTCAAAGGCCTTACTAAAAATGAACAGAATGAACTTCCCAGCCTGGCTAAACTCAACAAGTGAAGCTCTCCTAGCACGCTGTGAGGAAGACCACAGTTACCACTTGACCTTGGTGCCCCTACCCAATCGAATACGGAGAGAAGACAGATTGCCCAGCCCTTGCACGCATGAGCAAATAACTGTCAAATTAGTTAGTCCACTTTTTATATCTCTCAAATTTAAAGAGTAGGAGGCACAAAACTGTCCTAGCCACAACCTTAAAATGCAAGGGGAAAAACTTGTGACTTTCTGTATGGAAACCATGGGTTCGGCTACTGAGCTTGACCCACTGGCATCCTAGAGGCTGGCTGGGCTATTGACGGCCATCTCCTTGAGCAGTAACCCAAAAATCTAGGAAAGAGGTGATGGGAAAATGTTTGAAAAGCCAAATAGTATGCCATGGTAGTCTTACTACCTCATCATTTGGGCCAATTTGCCCATCATATGCTGCTTCCCCTCCATTTTTGGCACAAAGTCCTTCACATGACATACAGGCACTTTCAGTCAGGCTCCATGCCAAAAAGGGAAAGGAAACGGCCCACACCGCTGCCACAGCAACATTGGAGCCTTCCTGCGTTGCCTTCCCAGCAATTGGGGGGGGGGGGTCCTCCATGGGATGAGGGGCAAGGAAAAGCAGGCGAAGCGGTGCATGGAGCGGGGGCTTCTTCATGCCTCCTGCCGGTGGCTCATGGATGCTCCCCGATGTGGGGTGAATCCATGGGACTTGTTTATGAGGCCCTAGGCTCATGTTTTAAAGATCTTATCTTCCTATTCCTGCCTAAAAACATGGATTTTTAAACAGCCTTTGGCCTCGAGTAGGCTGAAATGGGCCTGTATTAGGTTAACACTTTGGTGCTTTCGTTGTGTATTAATGGCAGCTAGTTTTAACCATTGATGGAAAGTGTTTTTAAATTGTGTATTTTATTTTATGTGTTGATAAGTGGTTGTTTATAACTTTTATGTGGTATTGTTTCATACTGCACTTGCTGTGCCTTGTTAGCTGCCCTGAGTCCCTTTTTGGGAGATGGAGGTGGAATACAAATAACATTTTGTTGTTGTTGTTGTTGTTGTTGTTGTTTCAAACAGAAAAAGAGTAGTACACAGCAAACAAGGTCACCCTGCTGGCTGTTGTATTGGATCACATGTCAGACACTTCCCAAGTTTCTAGGACTGTGTGATGTATTGGTGGAAAATGTGTGCAGATCCCAGTCGGTAGCCTTTTGCAGCTGACAGGTAGTAATTTTGTCTTTGGTTGTTGTTGTTATTATTATTAAGCTCCCACATTTTTGAGCACCAAGATATTCACAGGAAGCAGTTCAACCTCACTAGCTACACGGGCATGTTTGGTGGGAAGACAAGACCTTGGTGACCAGGCATGTAGCCAGGGGGGGGCTAAGGGGGCTTCAGCCCACCCCCCCCCCCGAAATTCTCAGGGTGGTCCACGAGAAGGCCTTACTGGTACATTATTTAAACTGTTATGTGCATTTATATCATGATCTGATCACCATGCTCATTATATCCCACATTCATGGGGTTATTGGGATAACAATACAAAAGGTTTGCTAGGGTAGATCCTCTTCCACACAGTCTCAGCCCCCTGAACCAAACTCAGCCCCCCGAAACAAAATCCTGGCTACGGCCCTGTTGGTGACTGCTTCTAGGCTCTGGAGATCCCACAAGTTGGAATGGCTGCGAGTTTTCTGACTGCAGTTGATGACCTCCCTTTCAGAACACCTTTTGGAATTGATGGCTAATAAGAGGATAGGATGGATTGTTTATAGGTGAAGGTCTTTTTATGGTTCTGTACTATTTCCAATCTTGTTTTTCATTTAATACAAGATAAATATCCCTTCTCTGGAATTCCAAGATCCAGAATACTCCAAAATCCAAAATGGTCCACATGGGTGCCTGAGATAGCGGTATCTATATACTCCAGTGTTTCCCAACCTTTTTTGAGCCGCTGCACACTTTTTACATTTGCAAACATCCTGGGGCACACCACCAACCAAAATGACACAAAACGACACTCTAACACAGTCTGGGTATTTACACACTCCGTGTGAAACCTGGGCCTGTTTCGATGAACACAACATAGATATCCTGGCAGGAATGGCAGAAAGACACAAACTTCCCACAAAGAACTCCCATAACCAAGAGAAAATGCTATAAGAGTTTGGTGGGCATTGACCTTGAGTTTGGGAGTTGTAGTTCACCTATACCCAGAGAGCACTGTGGACTCAAACAATGTTGGATCACGACCAAACCTGGCATGAATACTCAATATGCCCAAATATGAATGCAAATGGAGTTCAGGGGAAATAGACCTTGACATTTGGGAGTTGCAGTTGCTGGGATTTATAGTTCCCCTACAATCAAAGAGCATTCTGAACCCCACCAATGATAGAACTGGGCCAAACTTCCCACACAGAACCCCCAGGGGGCAAGAGGAGGTCTCTACTTTGGGAAAGGGAGGTGGGCCTTCCCAATGCATGGAGAGGGAGTGACCAAGTAGACAACGGGTGGGGAGGGGGGTGGTTGTAATTTTGTGCCTTTATCGAGGTACGTTTCTTAGGGTTTTTACACTTCAACACACTAGACTCTTCCCCCGCCCCGCTTCCTGGAGGTTCCAATTTCCCACGGCACACCTGATGATCTCTCACGGCGCACTAGTGTGCCCCGGCACACTGGTTGGGAAACACTGATCTACTCCATTTGGTGCGGTGTATGTGTGTTTTATTCTAATTTTCTGTCTTTTGCAAGCTGCTCTAAGTCCCAGTCTGGGGAAGAGATAAGATATACATAGAGGGAGGGAGGGGTATGAGCAGAGGGTCTGATTTTGGAAGGACAACATGTATATCACCCCTGAGAATTTATTTATTTATTTATTCATTTATTTACAGTATTTTTTTTAAATTGTGTTTACGTATATTGTTTCTGGTAGTTTTGTAAACTGCTCCGAGCCTTCGGGGAGTGGCGGTAGACAAGTCAAAATAATAAAATAAATAAATAAATAAATAAATATACCGCTTTTCCCACCCCTGGGGGGGGGGACTCAAAGCGGTTTATACAAAAATAACGGCAAAATTCAATGCATCACATACACAAATACAGAAACAGCAACTCATGCAAATTCAACACGCACAGAATATCGGACACATATATTACCTGCCTCATCTTCAGCAAAAGAGATGATATATTGATAGTAGTTATTGATAAATCCAGGAAACATGCACGTTTGGCCTTTCCCCATGCATATTTCATTGTACTGCCATTCTCCGGTTGCACGGTTCTCTTTCAAAGACATGAGGCGCCTGCAAAAGAGAAAGAAAGAAAAACAACAGCTTACTCAAATCAAACAGCTCAGGCGAAGACTTTCCACACATCTTCCCACATCAACAGCACTAATGTTCTGTTCTCAGGAACATCTGGAGTCTTAACAGTCATTGGGGATTGAGGGGGGGGGGATTGTGCAGCTCTCTGGCTCTTGCTGGACTGCATATCCCAGCAGCCCCAACCAACCAGCATTGTCAGTAGTGAGAAAGGCTGTGAGTTGCACTCTTATAACCCATAGCGAACCACACAATTTCCACTTGGTATACATTTGTCTTTATTTGGCACAGAAACCCTTGACTGGAACACATTCCTGAGCCAGATTATTTAGGAACTTTGTACAATGATAAAATTACAGAGACATCACGTTGGAAGGAAATCAAGGTTCATCTAGTCCTTGGATTCTAGTGGAGGAATTCAAAGCTAAAGCATCGTGTGAGGTGGCCAGCTCGTATCTTTGATTGAAATACTTCCAATGAAATAGTCTGCCCCTTTCGCAACAGTTTAGACGACTGATTGAACAACTCTCGCTGTCCAATGAGAGCTCCCTCCACACAGCTCTATCAAATCCACATTGAATTATTTATTTATTATTCAAATTTGTACGCCGCCACTCCCCGAGGGCTCGGAGTGGCTCACAGTCATATAAAAAACATAAGAGAGAACAAAACAACAATTAAAATTAACCAGGAGGGGTAATAGCATACTCAACAATCAAACGCTAACCGGAAAAGGTGGGTCTTGCAGGCCTTACGAAAAGATGGTAAGTCATGTAAGGCCCGCACTTCGTTTTGAAAAGTATTCCAGATAGAAGGCGCTACCACAGAAAAGGCTCTGCACCATGTAGATGTTAAATGGAAGGATTTGAAGCTGGGCACTTCAAGGAGATTCAGTTGTTCAGAACGGAGTGACCTCTGGGGTTGGTAGGGGATGAGACGGTCCCTCAAATACAACAGCCCAAGACCATGCAAAGCCTTGAAAGTTAACACCATCACCTTGAAGGTGATCCGGTGCTCGACTGGAAGCCAATGGAGCTGCTGAAGGATGGGGGTTATATGACATCTCACCGGAGTCCCAGTGAGAAGTCGGGCAGCGGCATTCTGGATGAGCTTAAGTTTCCGGATCACGGACAAGGGCAAGCCAATGTACAGGGCATTACAGTAGTCCAGTCTCGAGATGACCGTGGCTTGGAGCACCGTGGCCAGGTCGTCCCTGGATAGGTAGGGGGCCAGCCGTCTAGCTTGCCGCAGATGGAAAAAAGCAGTTTTGCTGGCGGCGGAAACCTGAGCTTCCATCGTCAGCAAAGGTTCCAAAACAACCCCAAGACTCTTTACTGAGGATGTGGGGCATAAGGCCTCACCATCCAAGGTAGGCAGCCGGACCTCCCCACCAACCGGGCGGCCCAACCACAGTATCTCCGTCTTTGCTGGATTCACCCTCAATCTACTGGCATGCAGCCATCCAGTAACGGCTTCAAGGCACTGATGGAAACAAGAGGGTGCGGAGTCCAGGTGGCCTTCCATATACAGAACGAGCTAGGTGTCATCAACGTACTGATAGCATTCCAGCCCAAAGCTTCACACCAGACTAGCAAGTGGCCGCATGTAGATATTAAATATCAAAGGAGAGACAATGGCCCCTTGAGAGACTCCACAGATTAGTGGAGCCCTCTCGGAGACCATACTTCCCCATTCCACTCGCTGTCCCCAGTTGTGGAGAAAGGACAACAGCACTTCAAAGCTGTTCCCCTGACTCCAACAACGGCAAGGCAGTGGGCCAAAAGATTGTAATCGACCGTGTCAAAAGCTGCTGTGAGGTCCAATAGCACAAGCAGCGCTGAACCATCCTTGTCCAGCTGGCAACGAAGCTGATCTGAGCTAGCGACCAACACGGTCTCCATCCCGTACCCCAAGCGGAAGCCGGACTTAGAATATATGGCAGTGTGGACTCAGGTAATCCAGTTCAAAGAGGATATTTTGGGTTATCTCTCTTGATATTCTGGGCTACATGGCTATGTGGAAGGAATCTTTTTGAGTGGGATCTATTTGAATGTGCCCTTTGAATTCATTGATTTGGGTTCGCTCCTCTGGAGCATTGGAAAACAAGCTTGCTCCACCACCTTCCACATGGGAGTCCTTCAGATGTTTAAAGGTTGCTACGTTTCATAGAATCCCTTATTCAGCTCCTTTGGGAGTAATAACTGGATTTAAGTCTTAAATTTTAAAAAGAGAAATAAATGTTGTCAGCTCTTGATCACAAACGGAGTACACAAGCTCACTATGGCGTCTTGTGAACTGAATGTGAATGCAAAACTCAGAATTTAAAATAGGCCATGCCTGTTAAACATTCGTGCACAAAACAACTTCTAAAAGGAAGCAAATGTGATTTTTCCCCCCGTGTCATAAGCAACTTGAGAAACTGCAAGTCGCTTCTGGTATGGGATAAAGAACTATGAAGAAAACTATATTCAGTTTATTTATTTATTTATTATTTCAAACTTCTATACCGCCACTCCCCGAAGGCTCGGAGCAGTTTACAAAGTTTGGTGAACAATAAAACTCAGAACACACAGAACAGAACAATACAGTAAAGGGAAGGTGGGGAGATCTACAGAGAAAGACCAAGGGAGGGAGAAAGAGCAATGGCTATGTCCATTGCAAGCAGGTTGTCAATTAATGCCACCTTAACTCAACCGTCAAAAGGAGGGAGTTTTGGGGGGACCAGCAAGTCATAAAGAGTCCTTAGCTCAGAGAGGAGATGGTCAACTTTGGCCTCTGGGTCCATGGATTCTGGCACAGGTCTCTTGGTCGCCAGGATGACCCTCCGGGGCTGGCAGCTCCTTGAGGGCTGTTCTCGGCACCTGTAGATGGAGCTCCGAAAGGTCCTGGTAGGGAACCTCCCTGGTGATCTAGGCATGAGGGTCCTGGTGTTCACCCATTCAGGGGGTTAACCTTCACCTGTTGACATGCCCTCTTCAATACAACGATCAAAGGATGAAGAGCCCTGTTCACTTTTCATGTACTCTCCCATTATTTATTTATTTATTTATTTATTTATTATTTGCATTTGTATTCCGCCTCTTCCCGAGGGCTCGTGGCGGGTTACAAGACATACATAGTGATCGGCAGGCAACACTCATGCCGACTCACGAACAAAATAAAACAATGCTATAACCATAAAAATAACAAAATGATACTAAAAACATCATTAAAACATTGTTAAAATTACACTAAGTGACAAAAACGGTAACACAGAGTCATAAATCGATTGAAGGCAAGAGGCGTTATATGTCAACCGAAGGCCTGCTTGAAAAGGAAGGTCTTACAGGCCCTGCGGAAGGGGCGAGCTCCCGTATGGCTCTAGCCTCCTCCGGCAGGGCATTCCAGGCCGTTGGAGCTGCTACGGAGAAGGAGCGCTGCCTAGTTGATGATAGGCGGCAGAGGCGGATCGGTGGAATCTCCAGCAGATTTTGCTCTGCTGAGCGGAGTGATCTCGGGGATCGTATGGGGCAAGGCGGTCCAAGAGGTACGCAGGCCCTAGACCGTACAAAGGCCTTAAAGGTCAACACCAGCACCTTGAAGGTGATTCGGTACTCAATTGGCAGCCAGTGCAGTTGCTGGAGGATGGGCGTAATGTGCTGCCTCACCGGCACTCCTGCCAGCAGGCGAGCAGCGGCATTCTGCACTAGCTTGAGTTTCCGAATCGTTGCCAAGGGAAGGCCAACGTAGAGGGCGTTACAGTAGTCTAGTCTCGAGATGACCGTCGCTTGGATCACCGTAGCCAGGTCATTCCTGGACAGGTAGGGGGCCAGTCGCCTAGCCTGACGTAGGTGGTAGAACGCCACCCTGCTGACCGCGGAGACCTGGGTCTCCATGGTCAGCAGGAGTCGAACTGAACACCCAAGCTCTTAACAATTGACGACGTGCTTAATTGCTCGCCGTCCAGAGTAGGCAACCGGCACTCATCCCGGCCAGGCCGACCAGGCCATAGGATCTCCGTCTTCGACGGATTCACCTTCAGCCGGCTGGCCCGCAGCCAACCAGTCACGGCTTCGAGGCACAGATGGAAGCAATCGGGTACGGTATCCGGCCTGCCGTCCATTCGCAGCAGAAGCTGGGTGTCATCAGCGTACTGATAACACTCCAGACCAAAGTCGCGGGCCAGCTGGGCCAGGGGGCGCATATAAACGTTGAATAATAAGGGGAGAGAATGGCCCCTGGGGACCCCACAGTTAAGTGGGAGCCGCCTGGAGACCATCCCCGCCCCCCACCACGCTGTCCCCGATCCCGGAGAAAGGAGGCCACCCATTTAAGGGCAGTCCCCTGACTCCGGAAGCGGATAGGCGGTGGGTCAACAATGCATGGTCTACTGTATCAAACGCTGCTGTCAGATCTAACAAGACAAGCAGTGCCGATCCACCCTGGTCCAGCTGGCGGCGGTTGGTCTGTAATGGCGACAAGCACGGTCTCCGTCCCGTGCCCAATACGGAAGCCGGACTGGAAGGGATCAAATCCAGCTGTGTCTTCTAAGAACTGCTGCAGCTGATCCGCTGCTGCCCTCTCAATCACCTTGCCCAGGAAGGGCAAGTTGGAAACAGGCCGGTAATTGGAGGGAGCCGAAGGGTCTAAATTCGGCTTCTTCAGCAGCGGTCTTACCATAGCCTCTTTTAATCCCCTAATTATGATTTAGTTGAGATAGGACTAGCTCCACCATTGGATAGAATGAGGCACAGCTACCCAACACAAGCTAAGTTGTTGCTCTCAGTAGCAATGGCAGATATGGTAGAACTGGTGTGTGACGTAATTGCTAATTCAACTAATATATTCACTTGCTGCAGTCTAAATGTAAAGTAGGTCAATTCAATTAAGTTAATAAAGTCATTATACGGAGTACTTCATTAAGCCCCAGAAGATGTTCTGTTCCCAAAGCTTTTATCCAGAAGGTTTCTACCCTTAAAAGGGCTTTCCTTATATCAGCATGAGGTGCTGCATTAACCACTCTGTAGGCCCATTACTCTCAAGGAGTTCTCATTGTGGCCACAAGTTTTAAAATGGGAGTACTATCTTCAGACCCATTGCGAGTTTTTGGGCGATGTTCGTTGATTTGCACTCTAAGCATCCTACTCGTCTGGCCAATGTAGGTAAGATTGCACGGGAAGGTCAATGAATAAATGACTTTAGTCGTAGCACAAGTGGTGCCGCACTTTACCCTCATATTGTATGGTTTTTGCATACATGCTATTTCCTTATCATTGTTTATAAACCTGCAAGTATTGCAGTGGCCGCAAGGTCTGCAGCAGATATGGTAGAACTGCCACCATTTTAAGTATATTCAGGAGTGAGGTCTGTCTGTACACAGAAATAGATGGAAATTGCCTTTTTTGTCCTTTGGCTCAGGCTGCAAAATGTTTTTAGTTGGCCTCATAAAGCAATAATGGATTGTACAGAGCATGCAACAATAAGATCAGTAAGTGTATGCAACAATAAGATCACTCTAAAGCCCCTTCCACATTGAACTGGATTATTTGACAGTGTGGACTCAGATAATCCAGTTCAAAGCAGGTATTGTGTATTATCTGCCTTGATATCCTGGGTTATATGGCTGTGTGGAAGGGCCCTCAGTATACACATAAGGATTGCAGCCAAATTTATTTTTTGCTCAATTATCGGCAAGGTTGCCATCACTTACCCACTCATAAAATCACCAAATATGTACAGCCCATTCAGGTTAGGAAACTCACATCCTCGATAGACATATCCGCCCGTAACTGATTTCCCCATTTTGTGGGGGTAAGCGTATATCGGGAGCACATCATCTGCAGAAGAGAAGGAAAGGGACTCTTCAGTAAGATCCCAAGCAGCTGCTTTGAAATCTGAATAGCTCAACTGTTTATGGAGGCGGCATTTAAACAAATGAATGCTGTTTACGCCAATGGTGCTCAAACTGTGGGTCGGTCATGACCCTCAAGGGAGGTGCGGTATTTACTTGGAAGGGGTTTTTTGGACTCCTCTGTCCCTCTGACTGCAGCATCCCCATCTCATCACTGCTTGCCTGGCTCTGTGTTTCCTGCCATAGGCCAAAAGGGAGAACAGGCTTCATCCTCCTCCTTTTTCTCCCTCTTCCTTTCCTTCTTCATGTCCCTCATAGGCCCCTTCTACACTTCCATGTAAAATCCAGATCATCTACTTTGAAGTGGATTATTTAGTGATCTAGACCCATATAATCCAGTTCAAAGCAGGCAATGTGGATTATCTGCTTTGGCAATCTGGATTATACGGCAGTGTGGAAAGGGGCTCAGAGTCATTGGAAGCAAATAAGCATGATGGTGGCAGCAACAGCTGTGTCACTTCATCACACTAGAGCAGTGTTTCCCAACCTTTTTGAGCACACTTTTTACATTTGCAAAGTCCTGGGGCACACCACCAACCAAAATGACACAAAATGAGACTCTAACACAGTAATACATAGAGTTAATATGTTTTTAAATGTATTTATACACTCAGTGTGAAACCTGGGCCTGTTTCAATGAACACAACATAGAAATCCTGGCAGGAATGGCAGAAAGACACAAACTTCCCACATAGAACTCCCATAAGAAAGAGAAAACGCTGTAAGAGTTTGGTGGGCATTGACCTTGAGTTTTGGAGTTGTAGTTCACCTACACCCAGAGAGCACTGTGGACTCAAACAATGTTGGATCAGGACCAAACTTGGCACTCAATATGCCCAAATGAGAACACAGTTGGAGTTTGGGGGAAAATAGACCTTGACATTTGGAAGTTACAGTTTCTGGGATTTATAGTTAACACACAATCATAGAGCATCCTGAACTCTTGCAACAATGGAATTGAACCAAACTTGGCATATTGAACTCTCATTACCAACAAAAAGTAATGAAAGGATTTGCTTGGGAATTGACCTTGAGTTTGGAAGTTGTAGTTCACCTACATCCAGGGAGCACTGTGGACCCAATAATGATGGATCTGGACCACACTTGGCATGAATACTCAATATGCCCAACTATGAACACACATGGAGTGCCTTTATCGAGGTAGGTTTCTTAGGGTTTTTATACTTCAACACACTAGACTTTCCCCCCTCCCCTCCTGGAGGTTCCAATTTCCCACGGCACACCTGATGATCGCGCACGGCACACTAGTGTGCCCTGGCACACTGGTTGGGAAACACTGCACTAGAGAGAGGAAAATCCACTTAAAATCTGGTTTCCGTCTCCTGCAGAATTCTGGGGTTTGTAGTTTAGGGAGGAGCCTTTAACAGCCTCACTAAACTACAAATCCCAGAATTCCACAGGAAGCATATACTGGATTTTAAGTGGATTTTTTCGCTAGCGTGCTAAACTGAAGGGGCAGCCAGGAAGGTTCGGCCAGGGGGGACTTTTTTTTTTAGATGGAAAACTGTTTTTGAGATTCTCCCAGAACCATTCACTTGCATCCATCATGGAATTTGAACCCAGAACTGTTAGGATCAACACTAACTACCCGGTGAGAAGGCTTATCACAATGCAAGTGTCATTTCTTGTGATCCTTATTGAGGTCTCAGTAGTCTAGACTTGTACGCTGGTAGATTGATCCGAAGTCTAGACTTCACACCCTTCTCTAGTGACTTAACCCAAAATATAACCAGCCACCTCATGTACTGAGCACAGGCGATGACAACTTGAAAAATTAGAATGGTGATGCCTTCAGGAAAATGAAAGACTGAGTAGATTTCAGTAAGGAAGCAGAATGACTAATCTATGCAAGGGATTCATACTTTGGCTAAACTATGTTTTGTTGCCCTACTTAAGACTGATAAACAGGTTTCTGCCTCATCACACTAGAGCAGGCCTGGGCAAACTTTGGCCCTCCAGGTGTTTTGGACTCCAACTCCACAATTCCTAACAGCCTACCGGCTGTTAGGAATTGCGGGAGTTGGAGTCCAAAACACCTGGAGGGCCAAAGTTTGCCCAGGCCTGCACTGGAGCAAAAAAATACATTTAAAATCCAGTTTCTGCCTCCTGCAGAATTCTGGGGTTTATAGTTTAGGGAGGAGCCTTTAACAGCCTCACTAAACTACAAATCCCAGAATTCCGCAGGAGGCAGAAACCGGATTTTACGTGGATTTTTTCTCTAGTGTGATGAGGCAGCAACCTGTTTATCAGTCTTAAGTAAGGCACTAAAACATAGTGTGATGAAGTATATGAATTCAAATCCCAGTGATGCCAGATGATTAATTTCAAGCATATCAGTCGTTTCCTTTACTTATTATGGTAAAGATCATGTCAACCATGAATGCTCTTGTTGTGTGTGCTTTCCAGTCATTTCTGTCTTGCTGCAACCCTAAAGCAAAACCATCTTGAGGTTTTCTTGGCAGAATGTGTTCAGAGGGCTGAGTTTGAGAGGGCTGAACTTGCCCAAAGTCACCCAGTGGGTTTGCCTGGCTGAGCGGGGACTCGAATGGTGGCTTCCCAATGTCAATGGACATCCAAGTGCCACCTCTGTGTTGATGGAGGCAGGCAGGATTTCCCCCGGGTACTGGTTGTGGGGGGTCGGGAGCAGGTGAAGGTTTTGCCCTCCTTTCTGCTAGAGATCCCCGTGTACAACTAGTGGGCCACTGTGTGACACAGAATGCTGGACTAGATGGGCTGAGGCCCGATTCAGCATGGCTCTTCTTATGTTCTTATGTCCTAGTCTAGTGTTTTTCAACCTTTCTTGAGCCACGGCACATTTTTTACATTTACAAAATCCTGGGGCACACCACCAACCAAAATGACACAAAATGGCACTCTGTAATTTTAGTAACTGTCGCCCTCCCCCCTCGTGATGCCGCTGCTTCCGCCAAACCCCCCTCCTGCCCCCCCCGGGAGGCCCACGCAAAGGAGGACCATCACCGTCCCACGGGAGAGGGCTGCACTGAGTGGCCGAAGCGCATACGAGCTCGGCTGAGCAGGACAAATATGAAATTGAGCACACAGGGTGGCTCTGAGCCTTGGAACAAACTGCAGTGGAGGCTCGCAGCCGTCGCCACCCCCAGCTCTCCTTCTCGAAGGGTTCAGCCCCCCAGGAATGCCCCCGGCGTCCCTTCAGCTTCCCTGCTGTTGCCTTGGGGCCAGATCGGGAAGGAACCAAGATGGGCTTTGGAGCTGCGCATTCCGGCCTCTACTCTGCAGCAAACCCGGAGCCCAGCCAGGAGAGGCCAGGAGATGAGGGGTTGCTCCCCTTCCCCGGTGCGGAGGGGCTAGAGAGCAGAAAGCCTCACCTCAAGCCTACGGAAGCCGGGACGGACAGGGGCAGCTCCCGTGGACGCCTCCTCCCTCTCCTCCTCCCTCTCCTCCTCCTTGCTGCTGGAGGGGAGGAGGGCAGAAGAGTGCCCAGGAGCCAGGAAGCAGGAGGAGCCACAGCTCAGCCAGGTAGGCCTTGGCGCACAGGAGTGAAGGAAGGAAGGGAAGGAGAGAGAGAGGAGGGAGGGAGGAAAATTCTGGATGCCGAGGGCTCTCCTGACTGCAGCCAGGCTGGCTGGCATTGCCCCTTTGGCCAGGAAACCCTCATTTCCGCTGCCTGAAGTTTCCTGCTAGGCTCTCTCTCTCTCTCTCTCTCTCTCTCTCTCTCCACTGTAATTTCCCACGGCACACCTGATGATCTCTCACGGCACACTAGTGTTCCACGGCACACTGGTTGAAAATCACTGTCCTAGTCTAACATTCAAATCAATACTGGAGGGACAAAGTACGGTAATACAAATCCTTGAAATGTGCTTAGAAACAGTATTTTCATTGAAGAATGGTTTATGCGTCAGAGTTGAGTTTGCTCCTTCTGCCTATTTATTCCATCCATAAAGTGACCACCACGAGCACCTGGCGCTCAGGAGCATAATTAGCTGGAGAGTTGGCCAAGAAACGGAACAGCAGCAACGTAAGGACTCTGCTTCATTTTCCACTTCTTAATCCTTGCTTAATTCGAAAAGCAGCAACTCCACTTTGACGGATTCAGCCATTCAGTTTTACCTCCAGCCTGTAACTAGGACTGGAAAATCTTTAATAGGTCTACAATTTGCAACCCAACGGACGCTGCCTATTACAACACCCATGTTGTCCTGCAGGGTTGTTGGCATCGTGTTTTTGCAGTTCCAGGAAGGCAACAAGAACAGGAGATGTAATGAGTCCTGGTGCCACAACCCCCAAATATGACTAGTAGGGTTGCATTAAGCTTTGTACGTCACAAATCGTCTGGTTCTAAGCCCAGAATAGATGCTCCGAAGCAGGCCTGGATTATCCATTAGGCCAGATCAAGGCCAAAAAAAATACGGCGATGACTCACGCCGAGTTGTCCCAGCGGCAGCTGCACGGCGCCCTTCCATGCAGCACCCCATTCACGCAGCGCAGCTGACGCTGCCTGTGGGACAACTCGGCATGGCCTCAGGAGGGAGGGAGGAGGAGTGCAGCCCGAGCGACATCACTCCCTGGGGGGGGGGCGAACGATGTCACTCCCTTTGGGGGCGGGGCCCAAGCAACATCACTCCCTCCAGGGGCGGGGCCCAAGCGACGTCACTCCCTCCGGGGGCGGGGCCCGAGTGGTGGCGCACGAAATGGGGCATAATTCCAAAGTGTGGCCTAGGGCGCAAAAAGGTCTTAATCCGGGCCTGCTCCAAAGCCAACAAGAGTTGCCCAGGGCTGAAGATAATAATGGAAGTATTGGCACCAAAACAATGGCCTAAGCAGTTCCATTACTCAGAATCCCAAATTACCTAGTGAGGAGTTCATGCAAAGCTTTTTGTCGTAACAGCTGAACCCCTCTCTTGCTCTCCAGCCATAATTTTTCCCTTTTTCCACGATGTCAATCTCCTCAAATTTATTCTGTCCCACGTCACCGCAGAAAAGTCGCCCTTTCCCTTCCTTTGTGGAGGGGTCACCCCTGTCGAAAGAGCAGCGCCACATATTCCTCGCCCCATAAGCATAGACTTCAGGGCGGGCTTGAGGCTCATTGATAAAAGGGTTGTCCGGCGGGATTTGATAGAGAGGGCCGTGGTCATTGTTGTCCACGTTGATCCGGAGCACTTTCCCCAGCAGAGCTGACCTGTTAATGTAAAAACATATATGTATACATTTTCTAAAATTCAAGACTTCAGTGAAAGTTTTGCTTCTATCATCAGAGTTTAGCAACAGAACGGAATTCCTCAAACTCCACATCAGGAAAAAAAATCCACATTCCTTGATAGGTAATTTCAGAAGAATGTAAGGAATCAGGACTTATAGCTCAGTGTTTCAGTACAGGGTCTTCACCAATGGGGCTTCCATGTCCCTAGAGCAATGGATCCATTCTAGGGTTTGGTCCACATTTTATGGTGCTCTTTGAGGTGCTGACCCCTGGCTTCAAAACAGTTCAGCGTAAAAACATGGAGCAAAATCACCATCCCACTGACATGGGCAACCACTGGACCCAAATCTCATCTAAATCTCAGGTTCAAAAGTTGAGATAATTTATTTTTTATTATTTATTTACTATACTTATACCCTACCCTTCTCACCCCGAAGGGGACTCAGAGCGGCTTACAAATTGGCAACAATTCAATGCCGTATGAACAAACATATTAAATAGAACAGGAGCAAAGAAATATATTCAAATAGCAATGGTCTATATTTAAATACCGGACATACTAGTCCCTGTGTGATAGTAGCAACAATACATCAATAGTAAACGGTCATAATCGCATCAATACATTCAATGGGAAAATGCCATATGATTCAAATAATACAGTGTAAATAAGCAATTACGGGCTGCTGGCTCACATGTAAGTGAGCAGAGACACCGAGGGTGGGTGGAGAAAAGTTCCTATGTCATCAAAGACGGACCCAGACCCGGACGCCGTCCCAAATAATGAAAATGTTCAAAATAATGTAAATGTTCAGTAAGACCAAATACTCAACATCCTAGTGATCCCGGGAAGTCGTCCAGTGGTCGATGAATTGGTAAATAGATGTGCGTCTTCGTTTCTCCCCGAAGGGCTTCCTCAGGACCGGGGCGTGGCCAAAATGGCAAATCTCGCGAGCTTATATTATATTGCTTATATTATTTGTTGACACTTGTAGTGCTGTTCCTGCCGCGAGGCGCTCACGAGATTTGCCATTTTGGCCACTCCATTTTGGCCAATTCGTCGACCACTGCACGACCTCCCGGGATCACTAGGATGTTGAGTATTTGGTCTTACTGACCAGAACACTTACATTATTTTGAACATTTTCATTATTTGGGACGGCGTCCGGGTCTGTGTCCGTCTTTGATGACGTAGGAACTTTTTGCTTATTTACACTGTATTATTTGAATCATATGGCATTTTCCCATTGAATGTATTGATGCGATTATGACTGTTTACTATTGATGTATTGTTGCTACTATCACACAGGGACTAGTATGTCCGGTATTTAAATATAGACCATTGCTATTTGAATATATTTCTTTGCTCCTGTTCTATTTACTTTGTCTGTGGTACAGCCCAACCTTACCCTTATAGTATGAACAAACATATAACAAAATAAGCATATACATTAAACTATAAAAGTTAAGAAAACGTAACATGTGATGGGGAAAATTATTTATTTATTTATTTATTTATTTATTTATTTATTTGCTATACACTGCCCTTCTCAGCCCGCAGGTGACTCAGAGCGGTTTACAGAATCCCAAATTACCTAGTGAGGAGAAAAACCCTCTGTCTCATATACAAGAGGACAACCATCAGTCACATGACCCAATAATGGGATAGACGAGAGATGGAGAACATTTCTGTGGATTGCTGCCCTCACACAGCTGCTCTGCAGGCCAGATGGCATGAGGTGGGAAGCAAGGAGCTTAACTAAAGTGAAGCCTGAAGCCTGTTTTGAATTGCATGTTGTTAATACAGGTTGGGTACCCCTTATGCAAAATGCTTGGGACCAGAAATGTTTTGGATTTTTTTTCAGACTTTGGAATATCGATATTTGCATTTATGTCCATAGCAATATATCTTGGAGATGGGAGTCAACTGTTAAAACAAAACTAATTGATGTTTTTATACACTTTATACACAAAGGTATCACCATCTTTGCCACATCTGTGGACAACGTTGGAATCTTGGATAAGAAATGCTGAATCTGTACAAATCTATATATATAAAGGAAGAGTCGTCATGGAAAGACCGTCCCAAACAGAGAAACCTTACAACGCAGAAACACCAAACTTGCCAACAGAAATAGGCCTCAAGCAAGGTACGTTTGTAGCAAAGAAACTTTCCCCCCCAAAACCTAAAAGGCCCCCAAAACAACGAGTTAAAAAACTGCATTTCCCAGCATCCTCCGGGGCTGCCAACGACTCTCCCAGCCTCTACATTCTGACAACATGATTGGCTGCCAATAAGGGCAGATTTGCATAACTCCTGTACTGGCCAGCCAACATGAACATTCCGCCCCATAATAAACTGTCAGAGGAGGATAAGGCAAAGGGCTGAGGCACAAACACAAACACCCAATTCACTTCCCACAGACTTTCTCGCATCTCCTAAATAGGGCACAGCAACGCGTGCCGGGTACAGCTAGTATTAATATATTTTGTTACTTGCCCAAATCCTCTAGCAGGGAAAGGCTAGAAATCTGTACAATACATCAAACATAAAAACGCACATATATGGAGTATCAGGGAACGAAATTAAACTGTTGTATCTAAAGAATAGCTAGGACAAAATGCATGCTTCCACACGGAGACCTTACTGATCGGCCTAGGAAAAGGCATGGATTCATTTTGTTCAGCCTTCTGAACTGTGCCATCGTGAAGCCTTCTAGTGAGACTACAAAGATGACGTCTGTTTATTCTGGATGTTCAAGTACCAGAACTTGGAACAAGACCATCTTATTTAAAATGGGTCCATTAAGACACTTTCCCAAGCTTTCCTTTCTGTGGTCATCCATGTGGCCAATTTAAACAAGCGGTTTAGCACTAAAAAGCTTCAGTGATGCAGGGCTCAATCAATGAGCAAAGCAAGCTCAGTTTTGAACATCAGCAAATTTCACAATTAGATTTCATGTGTTTAGAAAGAGCCTTGAGCACAAGTCATCCATAACATTAATCTAGACGAGGAAAGCTCTGAGCGTCTGACAGTAATACGAACACGTTGTGCTATTGAGACTAATATGAAAAAAGTGCATATAGCTTGCCAGCTCCCTCCACAAAATTGACATAAATGTGAACCTCCTACTTGTTTTGAGCATTTCCAAATGACCCAAAAGGGTCTCCAGCCATCCCACCATCTCCAGTGAAGATATAAAGATAGCCATCATCTCCAAAGAGTAATTCTCCTCCATTGTGATTAGAAGCCGGTTCGTCTAACTCCAGAATTATCCTGGGGGCGAGAAGAGACAGGAAAGAAAAAGAATCCTAGTAACACAATGGTAAGGCAATTGGATTACAACAGAACCATATTTATTTATTTATTTATTTATTCAATTTTGTAGACCGCTCTCTCCGGAGCCCAGAGCGGTTTACAACGGTAAAACGGGTAAAAACACATGAAAACAGATAAAACAGATAAAAAGGCATCATAAAAGCACAATTGACCCCCACTCCCACAATAAAAATCCCAACAGGGTGGCGATAGTGCAGGCGGCAGAGACGTGGCGAGATGGCAGGTTATAGTAGGCATCAGTCAAGGCCGAAAGCCTGTCTAAACAACCAAGTTTTTACTGACTTACGAAATGCCATCAGGCCCCGTAGGGCTCTCGTCTCCTCCGCCAACGAATTCCAGAGGCTTGGCGCGACCACTGAGAATGCCCTCTGCCGCGTGCTTGACAGTCTACAGATCTTGATGCTAGGCCACTCTACAAGACTCTGGTTGCTGTTATTGTTGTGTGACTTCAAGCAATTTCCAACTTATGGCAATCCTAAGGAGGACTTATCACAGGGTTTACTTGACTTGCCATTGCCTTCCTTTGCGGATGGGAGAATGTGACTTGCCCAGTGGATTTCCACAGTCAAGCAGGTATTAGATCTCTGGTTTCCAACCCTCAGACCTGACATTGTGCTAGTTCCTGGGAATCTGAACTAAATGGATTCTTGTAGAGGCTGCAACAACTCCACACTTACCACACCAGGCACTATACACTCTTCTAGGTGGTTCTGCAAAGTTGAACAGAGGGAACTCTAAAGACACTCCACAACCAGGATCCCATTTCTGACTCTATTGTGGATCCCAATTCACCAACTAAAGGTTGATAGAACTAAGAACTCAGAAAGAGCATATCCAAAAAGTTTGGTCACAAAACCAAGCTGATCATCTGGCATCATTTTGACCAGACATTTGAAGAAAGGGATTGTCCCTCCCAGAGAACAAAGGCAGGAAAAATATGGGAACCCTTTTCCTTTTTTAAAAAAATCTTATGAATGCTTCCATTCTGAAATGTAGATCTGTCCTTGCTTTTTCTTAAAGCTCTAATAAAGCTATTGAGGGTTTGGTATGAAGCCTTATGTGGTGAAGTCATATTTCTTTATTACATGTTTTAAATATGGTTGATATTTATATATATGTATATATGTTGAAGGGGTAAAAACTTAGCAACCCCTAAAGGGTTAACAGAGATATTAGTGTGCAGAACCTCCAAGGGGTTTCTGTTACCATGGAAACAGGAGGCGGAGCCTGTAACTGGCCTTAGAATCTTCGAATTCAAACTTTAGCAGTTGGCAGTAATAGTCGAAGGAGAAAGGGTGTGTGGAGAGTTAGAGAGAGTCCATTTTAGCCAGCTGTCAGCCGGTTTTTAAAAAGACTCTGATTCTACTCTGTAAGAGGGTAGAAGAAAAGCTGTGTTTTAACTGCTAGGAAAGCAGTTGGGCTTAAAGGACAAGCAGTTAGTGTAAAGACTGCTGAGCTATTGGTTCTGGGAGTGCAGCTATATAGTATCAAGTTGCATCTCCATCTTAAGGTATTGTAACCTTAAGATACGTGCCTCTAAGAAGATACTGTAACCACCTAAGCTTTGAACTCTGGAACCTCCACACTTAGAACATTGTTTGAATAAATTTTGCAGTTCTTTGACAAGGATATCTCCCCGCATAGTTCCTTCACACACAAGCCTCGAAAACAACTTCTTCCTAGTGGGTAGCAAAGTATAGTAAATGGTGGCAGCGAAAGTTAACAAATAGTGTCAGTGGGTGTTTAGGTTAGAGCAGTGGTTCTCAACCTATGGGTACCCAGATGTTTTGGCCTTCAACTCCCAGAAATCCTGGCAAACTGGCTGGGATTTATGGGAGTTGTAGGCCAAAACACCTGGGGGCCCACAGGTTGAGAACCACTGGGTTAGAGGGATACCCTGCCCTGACACAGTAATCGGAAGGTCAGTGGGAAAGCTGATCTGTGTGAATACTTATTACATTATATGGTGGCAGCAAGTGGAAATAAAAGAAGTCTTTATATAAATTGGTGGTAAGGGTGGAATAAGAAAGTTGAAAGTGACCACAGTTGAAAGTGAAATGTAGAGAGTCCTTACATCTTGCTTTGTACATGGAAAATCCGAGCTCTAAACTCTGGGATTACAGCCAGTAAATCTCATCATCTTATTCTTCAGAAGATCCAATCCAGACCTTCGAAGAAATAATTCTCGACACTTTAACTTGAAATGTCAGGGATGCGCTTTTGTGATCCAAGCTTATGATGTATGACTAAGCCATGGCCCTTCCGCGGAGAGAGAAGAAGGACAATGCCTTTAAACTGGCCATCTGATTCTTGTTTGGAGGCGCTCAATTTATGCCAGGAGAGTCAGGAGACAAATGCATCCCATCCTGCTTTTCAAGAAGTTTAACAGCTTTCCTATCATCTGAATTCCTTTTCCATGAGAAGGCGAAAAAGGCAGAAGGTGATGTACAACAAATGTTCTTTACAAACCACAAAACGAAAGCCAGCGATAAAATCACATTGGCACAAATGAATCCAAGGTCACATTGTTCATTCCAATCTATCTCACAGTGGCATTTATCTTAAAAGTGTTTATAGTCTTCAGATGCTGCAGAGAGAGGGAGGGATTCCCCTCCCACAAACTTCTGAAGGATGGCATCGTGCAATTGCATGTACTGTAGAAATACTTAACAGGGAATCACTACAAATCCTATTGGTTCAATTGATCTACTAAATGTGGGACCAGCAATTGGATTCAAATCACCATACTTGTCAACCCTTTTATTACGCCTCATTTTATTTTATTTGTTATTATAGATGACCTTGACTAAGCAGGACCTAAGCAGGGTGGTTGATGACTTTATGTCATGGTTGACCTCTGAGGGTGCCTGCCATAGATGCAGTTGAAACGTCAGGAGAGAATGCTTCTGGAACATGGCCATACAGCTCAAAAGCGTATAGCAACACAGTGATTTTGTCCATGAAAGCCTTCAACAATACAAGATTTTGATTCCCATAGAAATAAAAACTTGCTATTCACATCTGTTTCTAGGTTTAAAGGGTGGGGGTGATGTTTGTTCTGCTCAACATGCAGCATAATTTATCTTTTTAAATCAGTTGTTTTCAACCTTTTTTTGACCAAGGACCACTTGACCAGGGACCACTTGAACAAGGACCACTTCACCAGGGACCACTTGACCAGGGACCACTTCACCAGGGACCACTTGAACAAGGACCACTTGACCAGGGACCACTTGACCAGGGACCACTTGACCAGGGACCACTTGAACAGGGACCACTTGAACAGGGACCACTTGAACAGGGACCACTTGACCAGGGACCACTTGAACAAGGACCACTTGAACAGGGACCCCTTGAACAGGGACCCCTTGACCAGGGACCCCTTGACCAGGGACCACTTGACCAGGGACCACTTGACCAGGGACCCCTTGACCAGGGACCCCTTGACCAGGGACCACTTGACCAGGGACCACTTGAACAAGGACCACTTGAACAGGGACCACTTGAACAGGGACCCCTTGACCAGGGACCCCTTGACCAGGGACCACTTGACCAGGGACCCCTTGACCAGGGACCCCTTGACCAGGGACCACTTGACCAGGGACCACTTGACCAGGGACCACTTGAACAAGGACCACTTGACCAGGGACCACTTGACCACGGACCACTTGAACAGGGACCCCTTGACCAGGGACCCCTTGACCAGGGACCACTTGACCAGGGACCACTTGACCAGGGACCACTTGAACAAGGACCACTTGACCAGGGACCAATTGACCACGGACCACTTGAACAGGGACCCCTTGACCAGGGACCCCTTGACCAGGGACCACTTGACCAGGGACCACTTGACCAGGGATCACTTGAACAGGGGCCACTTGAACAGGGACCACTTGACCAGGGACCACTCTCCAACACTGGTACCAAAAGGGTTACAAATCAGTTTTGTTCAACTTTAGATTCCGTTTGGTTATTTGGGGTGTTGATTCAGAAAATTGCATTGGATAGACCTCATCAGCTCTAGTTTCTGATACAGAACATATGCCATCCAGGCATATCTGCTCACCATCTGCTCACTCACAGAGTAACAATCTAGAGCTCATGTGGTAGTAGTAATCTTTCGTGGTGGTCAGTCTCTCCCCTCCCAACATCCCCATTTCATGAGACTGGTCGCTCTTGTTGCTGCGTGGTTTCAAGTCAACGGTGCAGTAATGGTGAGATTACAGACTATATTTTCATTTTGCAGACCACTGGTGGTCCACGTACCACAGGTTGGGAACCACTTTTTTAAATACACACACACACACAAACATACTTATTTTTAGAAAGGGAGGATTTCCCCCTATTTTTTCTAGATGTCTCTGATACAAGCATACCAAAAGTTCAAGCATCCTGACATTCTCTGAAGACGAATGTCAGGATGGGACAGACTTGCAGGTGATAAACCTTTCGCCTTCCAGGTGTTCCAAAAACCAGCTTTCATAATCATACAAGTAGAATCATACAAGAAGAGACCACAAGGAACCTCCATTCCGGTCCCCTGCTATGCAGGCACACACAAGCAAAGCACCCCTGACAGACAGCCAACCAGCCTGTTTAAAAACCTCCAGAGATATTTCCACCATATTTCAAGGCAGCCTATTCAACTGTTGAACAGCTCTTACCATCAGGACATTCCTTCTCATGTTGGAAATAATGGAAGATGACATTCAAGCTAACTAGAGGGTCAATAATTTCTCACCTCTGAGCTAATCAATGGTCATCAATCTCATTGCTCAATTATCTATATTGACTATTGACAGGTTCATCTTCAACCTCCAGCACTGCCATTTGAATTTTGCTCATAGTCCAAGGAAACTAGCTTGTTGTTACTCATCCAGGTACACTACAACCCAGTTCCAGCTCTACTAGGCTCAATGAGTTGCATCCAGGTGGGGCTGGAGAGATAGCATAGTGGTAACAACCTCTGTGTTTGCAATCAGAAGGTTGCATGTTCGATTCCCGGGCTGGTCTGGACACCCAGCTGTGAGCCCTGTCCACTGTCCACCTAACAGATCGAAAACAAGCCAGCTGTGAGTAGATGAATAGGAACTGCTCAGCGGGGAAGGATTTTTAAAAGAGCTTTACAACACCTGAATAAAAATAAGGAAAATCGGCTGCCGGAGGTGGAATGCGGAACCAGAGGCTCTCGTCTGAGGATAAAGCAACAGCACCCCCTTGTGACATAATGGAGCAACTGCACCCATGACGCAGCCAGAAGATAAAAAATCCTTCTAATTGCACATGTTTGTCTGTATTGTAATTGTCTGTCAATCAGCAAGGACTGTCTGCTGTATGTGTAATGTAATCCGCTCTGAGTCCCCTTCGGGGTGAGAAGAGCAGAATATAAATAAAGTGTATTATTATTATCTTTCCATGAACAGTTCTTTCCAACATTGCCTTGAAGCCGTTACTGGATGGCTGCGAGCCAGTAGGTTGAAGGTGAATCCAGCGAAGACGGAGATCTTGTGGTTAGGCCGCCCGGGTGATGGGGACGTCCAGCTTCCGACCCTGGACGGTGTGGCGTTATGCCCATCGCCTTCCATAAAGAGCTTGGGAGTTCACTTGGACTCCCAATTGACCATGGAGACCCAGGTCTCCATGGTCAGCAAAATAGGTTTTTTCCATCTGAGACAGGCGAGGAGGCTGGCCCCCTATCTATCCCAGGACGACCTGGCCACGGTGATCCAAGCCACGGTCATCTCGAGACTTAACATAAGAACATAAGAAGAAGAGCCATGCTGAATCGGACCTCAGCCCATCTAGTCCAGCATTCTGTATCACACAGTGGCTCCCAGTTGTACACGGGGATCTCGAGCAGAAGGGAGGGCAAAACCCTCACCTGCTCCCGACCCCCCACAACCAGTACTCAGGGAAATCCTGCCTACCTCAACCAACTCTGAGGTGGCACTTGAATGTCCTTTTCAGTAACTACCGATATACTTGGTATCCATGAATCTGTCTAATCCTGCCTTGAAGCTGTCCAGGCTGACAGCTGTCACAACCTCTTCTGGAAGTAAAATCCATAACCCAATGACCCTCTGGGTGAAGAAATATTTCCCTTTATTAGTCCTAATTTTCCTACCTTGGAGCTTCAGGGAGTGCCCCCTAGTCCTAGTGTTTTGTGACAAAGAAAATAATTTTTCTTTATTCACCTTTCCTATCCCATGCATGATTTTATACACTTCCATCAAGTCACCTCTTAGACGCCGTCTTTCAAGGCTGAAAAGACTTGACTACTAACGCGCTCTACGTTGGCCTCCCTCTGTCGGTGACCCGGAAGCTCAAGCTGGTGCAGAACATTGCCGCCCGACTCCTGTCTGGTTCGCCAGCAGGTAGTCACATAACACCTGTTTTGCAGGATCTGCACTGGCTTCCAATCGAGCACCGGATCACCTTCAAAGTGTTGGTACTCACCTTTAAGGCCTTGCACGGCCTGGGGCCAGCATACCTGTGGGACCGTCTTTCCCCATATTGCCCTATGAGATCACTACGGTCAGAAAACGCCAACTGGCTGGCTATTCCACCTGCTAAGGTTTGTAGGCTAACTGCAACTTGGAGGAGAGCGTTCTCTGTAATTGCTCCTACGCTCTGGAACGCTCTCCCGGCCGAAATCCGAGCCCTTCGGGACCTTCTACCTTTCAGACGGGCATGTAAAACGTTCCTCTTCCAGAAGGCCTTCGGCCTCTAAATAGTTGCCCGCATCCACAGCTGCTGAGGCTGCTCCCCCACTGTTTCCGCTGTATTTCGCGGTATTTGTACACCATACTGCATTTTAACCCGATGTTTTTATCGTGAATTTTATTGAATGTGTTTTTTGATGTGTTTTTATCGTATCCTTTCTCCTGTAAGCCGCCCCAAGCCTCCCGGGAGTGGTGGCCTAAAAGCCTAATAAATAAATAAATAAATAAAAATAAATTCATGGAAGACCCCAAGATCTAGTGCTGATGAAAAGAAACAATATTCCCAAATTTCACCTAACTCCTTGTACTACCCCCAGAACATTTTACAGGAGACACAAAAGACCTTCTGAGTCTCTCCCTAAGCAGTTTGCATGGTCCCTGCCCACTATTTACCCCGAGAGACTTTCAAAAAGTGCAGAATGGCTGCAAGAGAAGCCTTTAAAAAAAAACCTTATATATGACCTTGCCAATCCTATGATCAGTAATATGCAACTATTAGGAAGGTGGCTGGCTAATTTATTACCACTATTTGCCTTTGTTAGCTGCTATAAGCTCAAGTATTGGCAGTACAAATCATAGGTGAGAAGATGTTTTCTTGTTCAGATCTCCAAAATTACACGACTCTGCTCCCTGAGCAACAGTCAGCACTGTAAATGTACAGAAAAAGAGAACTCAAATCACAGTGGTAGATAAGCTAATGTTCAAAGCAAGGAGAACATCACCTAAAGACGCGTAACCAGATGACAGAAGAATCATTAACTCCTTTGCAAATGTTTCCTAGTGGTGGACATGGCAGGCCCAATCTCTTTTGGCTCTTTCAGTGTAAGGTTTAAAAGGTTATGAGGGTCATCTTGATCCAAATCGTGAGGCCTTCCCATACTCACTTTTCTGGAAATTGATCGCAATGTCCATCACACTAACTACTGATTTGCAGAAGGAGTTCTGTAGCAAAGCCTTTGTACTTGAAAGACAAAAAGGCATGGAGTAAGCAAATGGCATGTTTCCAAGATTGTCTGTAGACAAAGAACAGTTTAGTAAACACAGCCAGATGTCTGAAATGAAGTCAAAAAACCACATGCTACAGAAAGTGCTGTGTGTGAATTTCTAGGATAACATACTAATGTAACAGAGGGATGGAGTGTCCTTTGGAGAGTCTAGTGTGAAAGCCAGTGTGATGTGATGCTTAGAAACAAGACCTAGAGAAGATAGGAGTCCATGTTTTCTCTGAGTATGCTGCATTGAGTTCACTGGAAAATGGGGAGATATAAATGTTGGGTTGTTGTAGGTTTTTCGGGCTATATGGCCATGTTCTAGAATCTAGAAGCATTCTCTCCTGATGTTTTGCCTGCTAGGAAAGTAGTTGGGTTTAAAGGACAAGGAGTTAGTGTAAAGACTGCTGAGCTATTGGTTCTGAGAGTACAGCTATATAGTATCAAGTTGCGTCTCCATAGTTAGTGTATTGCAACCTTAAGATACGTGCCTCTAAGAAGATACTGTAACCACCTAAGCTCTGAACTCTGAAACCTCCACGCTTAGAACATTGTTTGAATAAACTTTGCAGTTCTTTAACAAAGATATCTTCCCATGTAGTTACTTCACACACAAGCCTCGAAAACAAATTCTTCCTAATGGGTAGCCAAGTATAGTGAATGGTGGCAGTGAAAGTTAACAAATAGTGTCAGTGGGAGTTTGGGTTAGAGAGATACCCTGCCCTGACACAGTAATCGAAAGGTCAGTGGGAAAGCTGACCTGTGCATATACTTTTTACATTATATGGTGGCAACAAGTGGAAATAAAAGGAGTCTTTATATAAGTTGGTGGTCTGGGTGAAATAAGAAAACTACCCTGCCACAGTTGAAAGTAAAATATAGGGAGCCCTTACAGGGGGGAAGAGTACAGGGCTTGCCCTCCACTCTCCTCTGCCAGCTGAGAAGCAACACGGGTCATCTTTAACCCGCGTTGGTTCTCAGGTGGCAAGGAATGTGGAGGGCATGCACTCCATCCCTCCTCTCCAGCTGAGAATCAACCTGCGTTAAGAGATATTGTGGGTTGTTTCTGAGCTGGCAAGGGGGCGTGGAGGTGGGCATCCCCTGTGCACTGCACATGCATGGCGCCACTAACGAAATAATAACGAATTTTGTTATTAAATATGTATCAATTTTGAAATTTTCCAAAATAATTCCGGAACACTTTTTATTTCGAAACAACAGCGGCTCCTCCCGCCCCCCCACGAGTTTAGAAACAATTTTTTATGGATCAACCAGCCCTAGTACACATCCTCAGGATGCCTCACAACCTATGAGGATGGCTGCCATAGATGCAGGCGAAACGTCAGGAGTGATTCCGGCCATGAAAACCTTCGACAATATGATATAAATGTTAATTACAGTAACATTTTTTAAAAATGGAGCTCAAATCACACAATTATTAAAAATATACCCCTATATGTACCTGACCCTCTGGCTCAAGTCCACCTGACCCATCTTTAGATATGACAATGATAACCGAGGATGTATTCTGCAAATCATTATGAAGCTTATGAAACTCAGCCTTCAGACTGGAGGTGAGTGAATTCTAGTAACAATAATTAATCGTGGTCGCTCCCAGTTTTAATACAGACTGTAAAGGAGACCAACCTTTTGGTAAAGGTCAACATTTTGGGTTCTCCTTTAAAGTTCAGACTAAAGCCCAGGGTAGATGGACCACATCACTAGCATATATTCCAGAAGTTAAAGAATACAAGTTGTATTTAGTCTTTAAGGCCCATGTTTTAAACATGGGGATGAAAATTACTCTGTTTCGGATATTCAGGGTTGCTTGGTTCACATGTGCACCAAACCTCAGCTTTCTGTCTTTTATGGAAATACTAGCTGAACCAGCCATGCGTTGCTGTGGGATGTTTGTAACTTGGGGACTGTGTGTATAGTTATGTATATGTGCATATGTATATGCGTGTATATGTGTGTACTTATTATGTATATGTGTGTTTGTGTATGTATATGTGTGTAGATGTGTGTAAGTACAGATGTGTGTATGTATGTGTGTATGTGTATATTTGTATATTTCTGTGCATGTATATATATGTGTGTGTGTGTATGTGTGTATGTGTTCCTTTCTTCTCCCCTCCTTCCTTCCTTCCATCCTTCTATCCTTTCCTTCCTTTCTCCTCCCCTCCTTCCTGCTTTCCTTTCTTTTTCCTTCCTTTCTTCTCCCCTCCTTCCTTCCTTCCATCCTTCCCTTCCTTTCCCCTCCCCTCCTTTCTGCTATCCTTCCTTTTGGTTTTTTTGTGGTAAACATACCTTGTAGGGTTTTCTGGGTATGTGGGCTGTTTTTGTGTGTCTGCCTTGTGTGGTTTCTTTGTCTATAAGCCTGTCAGGACGACATGAAGGATTATATATATATAGATTACAACATGCAGGTATCAGAACACATTGCAATTAGTTATCTTTATGAATATGTGTTGCTTTCCAATACAGTATCTTAAATAAATGTGACAGATAAAGGGGCATACAATACCTTTCAGAACCATGATCCACAGAATTCATGTCACCAGGAGAAATTCTGAACTCACTGATTCGGATTCTCTCTTCATACTGAACTTCAATTGAATAGTAGACATACACTTTACCATTAAATCTGAATTTAGGATGGAAGACAATACCTAAGAAACCTCTCTCATCTCCTTCCCAAGGTGAGGTGAGAACAGCTTCGCTGATGTTCAAAAAGGGCTTTTCGAGGCGTGACCGGTCTGGAAGGTAGGTCCAAACTAAGCCAACCTGCTCAGCAACGAAGAATCTGTGAGTCCCGTCATTGGCGTGAACCATGGCCACCGGATTCCTAAGCCCATTGGCAACCTCCATTAAGCATAACTGTAAGCATCCTTCTGAATCGGCAGTCACCACCCCAAGGTTTTGGTTAAGGTTTTCGTTGGCAAGTAGTTGAGGGAAACAGTAGTCAGTGTCATCCAAAGATAAATAGCGGCAGAACTTGGCCTGGTTGTCCTCCAGGGATAGCAATTCTTCATCAGGCGTGAGATGGCGGAACATGGACCTGCACTCTTGCCACACTTGGGTGCAGTAATCTCGACAAAGTCCCGGCAGAGTCCTCTCTGGAGTAGAAGGATCCTCAGCATCGTAAAGGTGAGCAGCATAGGGGGAGCATTCCTATAGGTAAAGGGGAAGTCTGCGTCAGTTGCTTCTGTCCACTACATCATTCGCCAAAACACCAAACTCTGCTTCCACTCACTGGGACCACACTCAATGGGGAAGCTTCCTTTTAGTCCCAGAGCCTTGTTGGAAGGAATTTTCACTTGACACTACAAGTGTTGGAATCTTCTCTATGAGCCCGGGATTCTGCCGCAAATCCCCCCCCCAATATGTATGTGTGCACCCAGGCAGCAAACGCTGTGCCCGGGTTTTGGCTTTTCCCGGCTCAGAGAAGAGCTTTTGCAGTTTGAGGAGGGAGCACAGTCAGAATACTTCGGTTTGAATTTTACCTCTTCTTATACCCATTGTTATTACTGCTGTATTATTGCATGTGCATGGAATGTAGGTATATGACCAGTTGGGTTACTTATAATATTAGGCACTTACAGTAGCATTCATTCTATTATACATTAGGTTGGTTTCTCACCCCAATACTCTTTGCTGCTTTAGATCCTGGCAGGGCAGGAGGAGTGACGGCTCTCCCTGCCCCTTCTGCCTGCCAGGATCTAAAGCCTTGAAGAGGCTTCATGAGGGGCCAACTTCAGCCCTCCAGGTGTTTTGGACTTCAACTCCCACCATCCTCACAGCCTCAGGCCTCTTCCTTTTCCTCTCAGCCTGGGCAAACTTGGGCCCTCGCTCCCTCAGGATCGGGGTGAGAGAGAGGCAGCGAGGAGCGAGGGGGGGCTCCTCCTCCTTTTTTCTGCTGCTTCCAAGAATAGAATACCCCCCTCCTTCCCTCCTTCCCTCCCTCCTTCCTATTTGGAGAGTCCCATCTAGAATTCAGTGTGATTTATTCAAGTTTTGGCCTACAGCTCCCAGAAATCCCAGCCAATTTACCAGCTGTTAGGATTTCTGGGAGTTGTAGGCCAAAACCATCTGGAATGCGCATGCACTGGCATACGAACTTCTAATGAATTTCGTTAGTAATTAAGTTACATTTTAGAAATTTTTGGAAAATTTTTTGTAAGTCTTTCTTTTACTAATCAAAAAAATCCCCCAATTTGATTTTAGAATCGCCATTTTTGGGTTCGAAACCATGCCTAGTAGTCAGCCTCTCTTCTCCCGACATCCCCGTTGCTGTTGCTGTAACAGTGTAGTAATGGTGAGGCTGCAGACCATATTTTCATTCTTACGGACTATTGGTAGTCCATGGACCACAGGTTGGGAAGCACTATACTAAAGAATTGCAAAGGGGTGCATTACAGCCCACCCCAAAAATATATATTACTCAGAGGATCAAATGCCTCATCTTGCTTATCCCTTGCTCAGATTTTTGTAATACTTAGAATTTCAAATTACTTAGAAGTGTTTTGAAGGCTGTTGCTCCATACATAGTATGCTTGGTTCTTTTACCATTTGTTGTTCTTGTGTGCCTATCACAACAACAACAACAACAACAACAACAACAAATGGTAAAAGATGACTCTATCACACAGTTTTCTCAGCAAGATTTGTCCAGTAACACTACTAAGAGATTACGAACATGTCATTACCCTTTTAAGTATAGAGAGCCGATCATTGCAGAGACAGAATGGCGGGTTACACATCAAATCATATTTCTAAATGCAAAAGCAAACTAGTCTAGATGTGGGCAGAGTTATTCAGTTTTTCCACTGATTTTTTGCAACTACAGCTAAAAGTTGGAGCTAAACATGCAGCGGAATGAGAGGATGTTGCCCATCTGTTTATATTCCTACGGAGATAAAACAGAAGTAACAAAGGCATATGGAGAGGAACTGGCGGAATAATTGCTTTGCTGAGGGTTTAGCAGGATGTTTCCACACCATGTGGTAATCCACTGCTTTGCTGTGACTGGTTTCAGGATTCAGTTGGTTTGGGTCTGAAGACAACAGCTGCATGGATTTCATTTTCTCCTGGAAGAGAAGCTCTAAAACGCATCGTCCTCAAACTCTCTTGCTCTCCAAATGGCAAATTCCAGAATGCTTTGTAGCTTTGCTGCAATAAACTTTAGGCCTGCTATTTCCCAGCAAATCTCCTTGCAGCTGCGGGACAACATCTGCCTCAAATAGTGAGATTTATATAGGATGGCTCAGAGTTATCTAAATTATTCAGGCCCAGAATTTTCATACACGGATATGTTTATTAGAGCAGTGTTTCTCAACCTCTGCTCCTCAAGGTATTTTGGACTTCATCTCCCAGAAATCCCATTCAGCTTACCAGCTGTTAATAATTGTGGGAGCTGGGGTCCAAAACACCTGGAGGAGCAGGGTTTGAGAAACACTGAATTAGAGCGTTGGACTATGACTTTGGAAACCAAGGTTTCATTCAACCCTTGTGCCAGCAGGACTGCTGACCGAAAGGTCGGTGGTTTGAATCTGGGGAGCGGAGTGAGCTCCCATTTGTTAGCTCCAGCTTTTTATGCGGTGACATGAGAGAAAACTCCCACAGGATGGTCAAAAATCCAGGTGTCACCTGGGCAACGTCCTTGCAGACGGCCAATTCTCTCTCACCAGAAGCGACTTGCAGTTTCTCAAGTTGCTCCTGACATGGAAAGAAAATCAGCCATGGAAACTCAATAAGTGACCATGGGAGAGTTCAGTTCTAGAAAACTCAATGATAAATCATCTTGTTGCCACTATAAGTCGAAATGGCTTGAAGGCATGCAAAAACATACAGAGTCAGATGCCCAGATTCTGATGCGCTTTCTTCAAAGCAGAACCAGAAGTTGTAGCAGATACAGAAGGTGACATAAGGTAAAATCCTGGCTTTGGGACCAGGCGTTTGCACACCAGCACTAGGCAGCATGTTAGATGGGGATTTTAATGGAATGGGTGAAGAGGGCTAATGTTTTTATGGATTGAATATTGTTTTAACTTGGAATGACTGTGTATGATGCTGTTGAAACTGTATTTTAATGTATCTTAATGTATTTTAATTGTTGTGGGGTTTTGGGGTTTTATGCTGTTGTGATGTGGGCATCGAATTGTGCCGTACTGTAAGCCGCTCTGAGTCCCCCCTCGGGGGTTGAGAAGAGCGGGGTAAAATCCTGAAATAAATAATAAATAAATAAATATTTTAGAAGGCCAAGGTTCCCTTGTTTCAGGTGGATTTGAACAAATACGAATCCCCCATTTTAAAACCAACCCCCCCCCCCCAAACAATGCAGATCTGTGCCAAAAAGAAAACAGAAGCACAATCATGGCTCTAAAAAACAGTGTAAGACCTATTGCTGATATTCTTTGTTATTTTGTGTCTTCAAGCTGTTTCCGACTTACAATGACCCAATGGCAGACCTATTGTGTAGGTTTCTTATTTATTTATTTATACTTCAAACTTGTATACCGCCACTCCCCGAAGGCTCGGAGCGGTTTACAGAAGTTTGAGTGCCCAGTGGCACATAAAGACAACATATACAAGTGGACAGGGGAAGAACAAGAGGGTGGGGGGGAGGGGGAAAGGGAAGTGTCAGCGACAATGCCCCCTAGGGTCCCGCCCTGCCATCAAATGGAGGCAGGCGGGGGTGACCCAGAAGAAGTGCCGGTGCAAAAGCATCCGTGGGGACCAGAGACCACAGGCACCCACATGGGGGCCTGTGCCAAGGGCCCTGGTCCGGCCGCGAATTGTCCCTTAAGACTGTTGAGGAAGTCCGATGGGCCCCTTGGAGCTTCGACTGCTTATAGCAGGAGCTCCAGAATGTCCTGGTGGGGAACACCTTCGGGGCCAGCGTCGTTCTCGGCGTTGATCGTCCTTTCCTGGTCAGGTCACTAAGGAGGCCGGTTCCGGAGGCCCTTTGGCCGGAAGCTGGTCTAAGCCTCCTATCCACGGTCTGGGAGGTAGTTCGGACGCCGCCCTCCCGCTTCAGGTGGCGCCTCCTCCTCTTCTGGGGAACTCGTTGGTCCCTGGTCGGGTCAGTGCCAGGAAAGGAGTCCTCCAGGGGCGGGACCTCCGGCTGCTGACTGCTTCCAGGTTGTGGTTCTTCTTGGGGCCTCAGCACATGTGCTGGCTGGGTGTCCCCAAGGTCGACCGCCATGCTGGGCCTTGCTTCTTCAAGAATGCTCCCCCAACTCTGCGCGGGGCGACGTCGACGACGGTAAGCCTCTGGGGGTGGGGCCAGAACAGCCGAGACATCCAGTTCGGTGGGCACCGGGCCCGCCAGCGTCAAGGGGTCCAACGGCTGGTGTGCGGGGCCTCCGGACGCTTCAGGCAAAACTTCTAGAGGGGGTGGGTGGCCGGCCTGGGAGTCGGCTTGAGCCACAGCCCGCAGTGTCATCCTAGGGGCATGGTTTGCTCAGAAGGAGTTTGTCTTATTCAAAAGCTAAGAGTATGAGATTTGCCCAAGGTCACCGAGGAACTTTCCACGCCTGAGAGGAGTTTGATCTTTATTCTCCAAGTTATAAACTCAAATCACTTCCCAATACTCTTAGCACACTACTTTTGTTAATACACTCAATTGGAGAGTTAATATTCTATGACCTTAAACGCCACTGTATTGAGTAAAAGTGCTGCACAAACACAGGCACAAAGATATTCATAGGCTGTATAGCAGGGATTCCTCACTTTTTGGTGGCCAGGAACCACTTGACCAGGAACCACTCTCCAACATTAGTACTAATATGATTACAAATCAGTTCTTGGTCAACTTTAGATTTGGTTTGGTTATTTGGGGTGCTGATTCAGAAAAATGCATTGGATAGACCACATTAGCTCTAGTTTCTGATACAGAACACATGCCATCCAGTTGTCGCCATCTGCTCGCCCACAGAAAACCATATCTAATCATCTAGAGCTGGTGCGGTAATAGTAACCTTTCATGCGTAGCAAGCCTCTGCCAACATTCCCGTGCCTCGGCATTGTAAGAGGGTTTTATGAGACCAGTTGCTCTCATTGCCACATGGTTTCAAGGCAACAGTGTAATAATGGTGAGGCCGCAGATCATATTTTCATTCTTGTGGATCACCGGTGGTTCACAAACCACAGGTTGGGAACCACTGCCAGGACCAGACGAAGGTAAAAAAATTATAGTAAGCCAACCTCTTTTTGGCGCCCCCTGGGTCTTCAGTGCGGTGGTGATGGCGCGCGCATGCGCACAAACAGCTAGTTTTGCGCATGCGCTATTGGGACCGAGTGCTTCTGGTGGAGGGAGAAGTGAAATGCACTCCCAAGAGGATGAAAAGGACGGGGGAACATTTTGCAGCCCGGGCGGAGCCTCCCGCCTCCGGCTGCAAAATGTTCCCTGGCTTGTCCTTTTCGGCCTCTTGGGAGTGTGTTTCGCTACTCCCTCCACCAGAAGAGCTCGGTCCCAATAGCGCATGCGTGAAAGTTTCGCGCATGCGCTATTAAAACAGAGCACTCCCAAGAGGATGAAAAGGACAAGCCAGGGAACATTTTGCAGCCGGGGCGGAGCCTCCCACCCACGCACCGGCAACCCGCAGCAATGGCACGGCATGATGTGCCCGCGGCTGGATGCGCCCTTGGCCACATGGCACCCTGAGGTGGCCACTTACTTTGCCTCCACTAAGGTCCGCCCCTGACCACTGCTGTATAGCAAAAGAGAGAGAGGGAGAGAGAGAGAGGGAGGGAGGGAGAGATTCACTCCGCAATCTGTGTACATCAGTGTTTCCCAACCAGTGTGCCGTGGCACACTAGTGTGCCGTGAGTGATATCAGGTGTGCCATGGGAAATTGGCACTCCCCCCCCCTAGCAGCCCCCTCACAGGTTTCCAAGAAACAAATTGAGCCTCTCCGTGTTTTTTTAAACTATTTTATTGGATTTTTCAGAGTCCCCCCAAGGAACTGTTTATAACAGCTTCATGACATCCATAGTTAACTGGAAGCAAGTTTCACTCAGGGTGAAATTTCACAAATAACAAGCTCTATGAGGAGCGGCTTGAAGAGCTGGCCATATTTAGCCTGAAGAAGAGAAGGCTGAGAGAAGAAATTATAGCCATGTATAAATATGTGAGAGGAAGTCATATCTATGTTGTGTTCATTGAAACAGGCCCAGGTTTCACACTGAGTGTATAAATACATTTAAAAATTAATACATATTAACTATATGTATTACTGTGTTAGAGTGTCATTTTGTATCATTTTGGTTGGTGGTGTACCCCAGGATTTTGTAAATGCAAAAAATGTGCCGCGGCTCAAAAAAGGTTGAAAAGCACTGGTGTACATTATGCGCAGATACATAACAGACCAGCAGTCTGATCCAAATTCCCAGTGAGTTACCAAACTTGCTGGATAACTTTGGGGCAATCATTCTCTTTTAGCCTGGCCAACCTCATTGACTTGCTGTCTTAATAAAACGCAGACAAAAAGGATTATTTAGCTCACTGGAAGAAAAGCAGGATGTCATGTAATTATAATTAATTATTTACAAAATTCACAAAAACAAACAAATAATGAAAATCTGCATTTTGCTGACTTTTCTCAACCTTTAATTCAGGAAGCTTTCTGGTATTGCGCAGGAGCACTCAGCAGTTATACAAGGCACAGAAACCTTGTCCTCTGAAATACAGGAAATCTTACTTAGAGATCTAAAACAAATGTTCCCTCCAGATGTTGGACTGATGTAATTTCCATTAGTTGTATCCAGCAGAGGCAATGGTGAAGGAAGGCTCCGGAGAACGGCAGGTCAAAAGCAACTGAAGGGACAGATATTTCCCCGGATCTGGTCTGGGAGCTTTTGCTAGATATTGCCAACATGCTCTGAAACCTTTTCTTCCAGGGGAGAAAAAGGCCAGGGAGGAGTGAAGGCAGAATGCTACAGAATGCAGAGGTTCCCAAACAACTATCCGTGTGTGTTAACAAAGAAATGGTGGTTTTCAAGTGTTTCACAATTTATTTATTTATTTTATTTATTTGTTCAATCTTCTATTCCGCTCCTCCCTGCAGGCTCGGGGCGGATCACAACGTACAATAAAACAAGCTGCGTATAACAATACATGCAGCCATACAATAAAATTTAAAACAGTTACAGGTAGAATTCAAGGTTAAAAACATGCTAGACAGCCGGACTAGGTGAAGGCCAATCTGAAAAGGGCGGTCTTGCAAGCCCTTCGGAAGGGGGCAAGCTCTGGGATCACTCTGGTGTCATCAGGAAGGGAGTTCCATAACACTGGAGCCGCCACAGAGAACGCTCTCTGCCTGGTTGTGGACAGGCGGCAGGAGCGGATTGATGGCACAAGTAGCAAGTTCTGTTCCTCAGAACGGAGTGATCTCGGGGGAACATACGGGGTAAGGTGGTCCCTCAGGTACGCAGGCCCTAGACCGTGTAAGGCCTTAAAAGTTAAAACTAGCACCTTGAAGGCAATCCGGTACTCAATAGGAAGCCAGTGCAGTTGCCGGAGGATGGGAGTGATGTGCTCCCTCACTGGTGCTCCCACCAGCAAGTGAGCAGCGGCATTCTGCACTAGCTTGAGTTTCCGGATTGTCGACAAGGGAAGGCCAACGTAGAGGGCGTTACAGTAGTCCAGCCTCGAGATGACCGTCGCTTGGATCACCGTGGCCAGGTCATCCCTGGACAGGTAGGGTGCCAGTCGCCTAGCCTGTCGTAGATGGAAAAACGACATTTTGCTAACCATGGAGACCTGAGTTTCCATGGATAGCAAGGGGTCCAATTGGACACCCAAGCTCTTTACCAGGGATGACGGGCTAAGTTGCTCGCCATCCAGGGTAGGCAACTGGCACTCATCCAGCCCAGGGCGACCAGGCCACAAGATCTCCGTCTTCGACAGGTTCACCTTCAGTCGGCTGGTACGCAGCCATCCAGTCATGGCTTCGAGGCATAGATGGAAACAATCGGGTACGGTATCCGGCCTGCCGTCCATTCTCAGCAGAAGCTGGGTGTCATCGGCGTATTGATAACACTCCAGACCAAAGTCGCGGGCCAGCTGGGCCAGGGGGCGCATATAAATGTTGAATAATAAGGGCGAGAGGATGGCCCCCTGGGGGACCCCACAACTTAATGGGAGTCTCCCGGAGACATCCTCCCCCCTCCACACGTTGTCCCCATCCTGGAGAAAGGAGGCCACCCATTTAAGGGCAATCCCCTCACCCCAGTCATGGCTAAACGGTGGGCCAACAATGCATGGTCTACAGTGTCAAACGCTGCTGTCAGATCTAACAAAACAAGCAGTGCTGATCCACCCTGGTCCAGCTGGCGGCGAAGTTGGTCTGTAATGGCGACAAGCACGGTCTCCGTCCCAGGCCCAATACGGAAGCCGGACTGGAAGGGATCAAGTCCAGCTGTGTCGTCTAAGAACCGCTGCAGCTGATCCACTGCTGCCCTCTCAATTACCTTGCCTAAAAAGGCAAATTAGACACAGGTCGGTAATTGGAGGGAGCCGAAGGGTCTAAATTCGGCTTCTTCAGCAGCGGTCTTACCATTGCCTCTTTCAAACCCCCTGGGAACACTCCTTGCTCAAGGGAGCTGTTGATAATCTTTCCCAGGGGCCCTTGTAACCCCTCCCGACAAGATCTAACAAGCCAGGAGGGGCACGGATCAAGGGAGCAGGTAGTTGGTCTAGCTGCAGCGAGTAACTTATCGACAGTAACTTATCGACAACCGCTAAGCCATTATCTAACACCGGATAGCAATATGCACATGCAAAACTACGTACTTCAGTCAAAAGGCCGAACAGGGCATAGGGTCACAGCCTGTGTTGGATGGGGTTACACTCCCCCTGAAGATGCAGGTTCGCAGCTTGGGAGTGATCCTGGACTCATCGCTGAGCCTGGAAGCCCAGGTCTCGGCATTGGCCAGGGGAGCTTTTGCACAGTTAAGACTCGTGCGCCAGCTGCGCCAGTACCTTGGGAAGTCTGTTCTGGCTACGGTGGTCCATGCTCTGGTCACATCCCAAATAGATTACTGCAACGCACTCTACGTGGGGTTGCCTTTGAAGACAGTTCGGAAATTACAATTAGTCCAACAAGTGGCAGCCAGATTACTAACTGGAGCTACCTACAGGGAGCATACCACCCCTCTGCTGTGTCAGCTCCACTGGCTGCCTGTCCACTTCCGGGCTCAATTCAAAGTGCTGTTTTGACCTTTAAAGCTCTATACGGTTCTGGCCCAGCTTACTTGTCCGAACGCATCAGCCGCCACGTCCCACCTTGTAAGTTAAGATCTTCCAAGGAGGCCCTGCTCTCGCTCTCGTCTACTTTGCAAATGTGGTTGGTGGGGACGAGAGAGAGGGCCTTCTCGGTGGTGGCTCCCCGTCTGTGGAACGCGCATCCTAGCGACATACCTTCAACTCCATCCCTCCTGGCATTCAGGAAAAAAGCGAAATCCTGGCTGTGGGACCAGGCGTTTGCACACTAGCACAAGGCAGCACTTTGGACTGGATTTTAATGGCAAGTTGGTGGATATGGCTCAATGCTCTTTTTATGGACGGAACACTGTTTTTAACTTAAATGAATGTGTATGATGTGTTAATGTTAATTGTATTTTAATGTATTTTAATGTTGAATGTTTTGGGGGTTTTTATATTGTATTTTACTGTGTTTGTTAGGCTGCCCTGAGTCCCCTCTTGGGGGTTGAGAAGAGCGGGGTAAAAATGCTGGAAATAAAATAATAAATACTTCAAAATGAATATCTTTGCTTACAGTCAACTAACTGAAGAATCACATCTGTTTTACTGGCTGTGATTCTATGCTCTTAGTCATATTGTTGGATGACCTTGAACATACAGCTGGGCCAGCGGAGGACAAAATGTAAATAGTCCCACTGAGAAGAATTGTATAACTTTCACAAGGTCTGGCCGATTCACTTGAAACAGTAAAAAGAGTTCCGTGCCTGCCAGGCATGTAGCCAGGGGGGGGGGGGGCTAAGGGGGCTTCACCCCCAAATTCTCAGGGTGGTCTGCGAAAAGGCCTTACTGGTACATTATTTAAACTGTTATGTTTATTCATATCATGATCTGATCACCATGCTCATTATATCCCACATTAATGGGGTTATTGGGATAACAATACAAAAGGTTTGCTAGGGTAGACCCTCTTCCACCCAGTCTCAGCCCCCCGAACAAAACTCAGCCCCCCGAATCAAAATCCTGGCTACGGCCCTGGTGCCTGCATTGGGCATTGAATCAAGAGACCACACTATGACTGGAATCGGAAAATGGGCTTCAGTGTCATATAACACATTAGTTTGGTTACTTAGGATAATTTGTATTTGTAAGCAGCAATAATCTGCTACTGTGAGAAATGCAAGGGCAAACAGCCCCTGAACAAACCTGGCCAAGAAAAGTCTGTTGTCTTACAGTTGCCATAAGTAAGAAATAGTTTGAAAGCATACTACTACTACAACCAGCAACACCAGCAACACCAGCAATGGTTCTCTACCAGTACCAAATTTCTTTCCCCCTTAAGAAATGAAATGCAGCAGCTGGAGGAAAAAAGAGCTCGTTCTAGTTTAATGACCCCATGATGTGTTTATCTATGATATCATTTTGGCCGCTCTCATAAAACTTTCTTAGAAAACCGCTGTCCTGATTTCTCCTTATTTTGGTGCAGAGTTTGGAAACATTGCTTGGAAACATCATAAACCCCTTCGCCAGCACAGTGCCAGCCTACCGTGCCGGCTGGAAGATTTGGGAAGCAGGAGTCCAAAAAGAAACGGTTTGAATACTATGGATGTCGATTCTTAAATAGCAAAAGTCACAACATGTAAACAACACAGAAGGGGAAGTGCGTGCTACAGAGAGAGTGAGAGAGAGCGTGCGAAAGAGAGCAAGGGAGCGCGCGACGCACAAACACACCGTGGCCGTGCGCTCTGAAGGAGGAGCCGTTGGAAACGTCAGGGAGAAGGGGAGAGAGCACGCGCGAGACAGAGCAAGGGACACACCGCTGCCGGCCCTGAAACGGCTCCCAATGCTCCCGACACCAGGGACTGTAGCCTAGGGGAGGGCCAAGGCTCCCAGGGCACAGGCGGCTCGGCATCGTGCTCCCCAAGTGCTTTCTTGCACCAGGACAGGGGCTTGCAAGTGGATGGTCCGCCGCTGCCATGGTCTCTCACCCCTTGGACACATCGTCAAGGAAGTTCCACAGGAGGGGCGAGATGGCCGGCGCGGCGCCTCAGCCGCAAGCTGTGCAGGCAAGCAGGCCAAATGGCCTCGGAGATGTCTATGAACAGCGCCGGCTCTTTGCCTTACAAATAGAGGTTAGCTGTGCAGGATGGAGGAAGGGAAGAAAGGAAGGAGGGGAGAAGAAAGGAAGACAAAAGGAAGGAAAGCAGGAAGGAGGGGAGGGGAAAGGAAGGAAAGGATAGAAAGAAAGAAGGAAGGAAGGAAGGAGGGGAGAAGAAAGGAACACATACACACACACATATATGCATGCACAGAAAGATACAAATATACACATACATACACACATCTGTACTTACACACATCAACACATATATACGCATATACATATACAAACACACAGTCCCAAATTACAAACATCCCACAGCACCGCGTGGCCGGGTCAGCTAGTTCTATCTATAATTCTAACTATAATTCTATTCTATAATGCAGGCAAGAAAAACACAGCATGATGACTTTTTCTGATGTATAGAGATTTGATTGATAGTTTATTTACTTTTTTTGGTCACACTTTACGGCATTGAATGTTTGCTGTTGTATGTTGTGCACCGCCCTGAGTCCCCATTGGGGTGATAGGGCAGGATAGAAATAAAGTATGCAGGGGGTTAAACCCTTATGCCGGCAGGACTGAAGACTGACAGGTCAGAGGTTTGAATCCGGAGAGAGCGTGGATGAGCTCCCTCTGTCAGCTCCAGCTCCCCATGCAGGGACATGAGACAAGCCTTCCACAAGGATGATAAAACATCAAAAACATCCGGGCATCCCCTGAGCAACATCCTTGCAGACGGCCAATTCTCTCACAGCAGAAGTGACTTGCAGTTTCTCAAGTTGCTCCTGACACAAAATTATTATTATTATTATTATTATTATTATTATTATGTTCTCAATCCCAACATCTAGGCATGGCACCAAGGCAGTAAGATTTCCTTGTTGCTTGTCTCCAATGTGTTGTTCAAAGGTAAGCTATGAGGATATACAGAGGGCTGTATCAGATTACATCCTTGTGCTAATGCAGGGGTTCCCAACCTGTGGTCTGTGGACCACCAGTGGTCTGCAAGAATGAAAATGTGGTCTGTGGCCTCACCACTACTACACCATTACCTTGAAAGCACGCAGCAATGAGAGCAATTAGTCTTGCAAAACCCTCTTGTAGTGCCAAGGCAACAGGAATGTCAGGAGGGGAAAGGCTGAAAGATTACTACTACTACTACTACTACTACTACATCAACTCTAGATTATTAATTATTGTTTTCTGTGGATGAGCAGGTGGCAACTACTGGATAGCATATGTTCTATATTAGAAACTAGAGCTGATGTGGTCTACCCAATGCAATTTTCTGAATCAGCAACCCAAATAACCAAACTGAATCCAAAGTTGACCAAGAAGTGATTCGTAACCCTTTTTGTTACTAATGTTGGAGAGTGGTCTCTGGTCAAGTGGCCACTGGACAAAAAAGGTTGGGAACCACTGTGCTAAAGCAAAACCCACTGTACCAGCAGTTGGTATCTAATATGGTTTGGATTGCTCCAGGGATTGCACAAGTGCTTTGGCTAACTATTTGCACAAAGATAAAACCCGGGGGGGGATTTCAGCTTGTTAATGTTACCATGGATTTGCCTACTGCCTACCTTTCCCTACTTACTGAGATTTTTCATAAACTATTGACCCATCACTCTGTGAGTGAGTTTTACTGTTGGCCAAAATTGACAGGTATTGTGCTAAAATGAGGTAAACACCCACATCTCTCTTCACAGTAATCACAGTTTCAATTGTTCAAAGGGTTGCATAAATGCTTTGCCTGACTATTTGCACAAAGGGAAAATTCAGGGGAAATTTTTTCAGTTTGCTAATGTTACCATGGATTTGCCTATTTTTCACTACTTACTGAGATTTTTCATAAACTATTGAAAAATTACTCTGTGAGTGAGTTTTACCGTTGGCCATAATCAATGGGTATTATGTGAAAATGATGTAAACATCCATATCTCTCTTCACAGTACTCACAGTTTCAAAACATCTTTGAGAAAGGACTATAGAACACCAATTGCAAAGCATACATTTTGCATTCAGATTTTCTCATCTCTGGCATCTCCAGGTAGGGCTGGGAAAAAATCCCACCTAGATTCATGGAGATGCTTCCAGTCTGTAGGCCATTGGCAGAGTACGACAGAAGTCCCAGAGGTTGAAATGCACAGAAGAGGTCAGAAGAATCTCGTACTAAAGCTCTGTTCCGCAACAGCCTCTGTCCCTCCAACAACTATTTCTCTCTCTGTCCAGAATTCCTCACTTCTCTCGCCACTTAAAATGTTAGATATTTCTAGTCACTGATTGAAACAAAAAAGGTTATCCCCTCTTATCATATTTCCAATGAGATATATGAGAAGGTTGTTGCTGTCCTTGAGCAAGCAGGGATCACCAGCATTGAGGCCATGCTATTGAGAACACAGCTGCACTGGGCAGGGCACATCTCTAGGATGGAGGACCACCGCCTCCCAAAGATACTACTCTATGGTGAACTCGCCACGGGTCAGCGCAAGAGTGGCACCCCAAAAAGAGATATGACGACTCCCTGAAACAACATCTCAGGCTCGGCCAGATTGATCACCAACAATGGTCCACCCTGGCCTCACATCGGGAGGCATGGAGACGCACTATCCACAATGCTGCGGCCTCTTTCGAGAAGACACGCCGAATGAGTCTCGAAGAGAAATGACAACACAGAAAGAAACGCAACTTGGAAACAACATCACCCAAGGGGACTTTCTGCTGTGCTTTCTGCAACCGAACTTGCCTATCTCAGATTGGCCTTTTTAGTCATCAACACGCTTGTAAAAAGCGTGGGATGAGTCCTTCCTAAGAATCTTCGTTCGTGAAGTAATGCCGAGAGATATGAGAAGGAGGGGAATCTTTACTGTCTCCAACAAGTAATTATTGGAATCCCATGAATACATAAATTAGACATCACTTGCAGGCCTAACAACAACAGCAACAACAACAACAACAACAGAGTACCTGTTATCTCTCACAGTTGAGCCCCCGCTGGAAATCAAGAGAAAAAATGAGGTGTCCCTGTGTACTACTTTCTTGAAACGTGAATTGCACAGGGGGGGGGGATCCTTTCCAATCTAAAGATGGAGATGTTTTGATCCTCAATAGACCAAAACAAACCTATCAACGAGACCTTCTTCTCCCATGGAGAAGACAATTCTGATCTTGATGACTCACTGACAAAATGAGCTGGTGGATTCTGGGACTTGTTCAAGAAATAATTTCTCCAAACTCTTGGCGTAAGATGGCTTTCTCCCATATGGTGAACCGTATTGGACTTCCCATCCATCCCAGCTCTTCAGTCAGTCTTAGGTGTCCTTACTGCAATTTTTCAAAATCTCATCAATGCAAACACACACAAAAGGACATACATAAAATCATCTGCTAGTAATCATTACTCCCTACTCGCTGACCTTTAGGAAGTTAGGACACTAGGGAGCAGAAAAAATGTAACAGAATTATCCAATATGTGAAGTGAAGGGGGGGCGCCATTTCGAATGCAGATCCCCCAGTCATTCCAACTTCAACACACAAACACCTGTTTCCTTCATTCTGGCTTTTCTTCAGCAAAACAAAGCCTTATTTTTGGCATCAATAACCTTTCATCAAACCCACCCTTCCCTCTTTATTGCCATCCCTTTATGTCTTTGCCAGGGCTGGGATTGCTCCATACGCCTACAGTAACTAATAAAGGAACCCAAGGGGCTTGCAACCAATGAAAGTGCAATCACACAAGAAGCGTTTGCCATATGTCCCAACAAATGCAGTGGAACAACACAAAAGGATGACAGGACATTTACACAACTCCCTCGCAGGCAGCAGCACACAACAATCATGCTCCTAATTGCAGAGGAGCAGGGGCGGTCTAAGGTAATTTTAAATGGTAGGCGAACATTATTTTGGTGCCCCCAAAAACATTATTTTGCCGCCCCATGTAAAACAAATATACAATTATAATATCACAATACCATTAGTAGTATTATATTGTATCAATGTATATACAATATATTATACCATACTCATACTATATTATATCATAATTATATTATACTACATTACAATATAATTATATTATAATATATTGACATGATAATATAATGTAACATTCTATTATATTATTATTATAAAAAAATTATTTATTTAAATAAAATTATCCTCTACTAAATATTTTCATTACTCCTATAAAACTAAAATAACCCAAAATAAAGTAAAATAAAACATTATATATTACTATTTTGTACAATACCACTATACTGCAATATTGTTTGTAATATTACATGTAATATAAAATATATCATCATTCTATTGTTATATTGTATTTTTATTATATTGTATGACAATATTAAGCAGAACTGTATAATAATTAACAAGAAATGCAATGTAAATGAATCAAAATCAGAATATATTACCTATCACCCGACTCATAATTCATAGGAGTCTCCCATAAGTCCAAAATTAGGATCCCAATGTAAATGTAAATAGAAAAACAGCCAAAATGTTCAAATGAGGTCGAATACAGGCAGCGCGGCCTGGGCAAACTTGGGCCCTCCCTCCCTCCTTCTAGGTGTTTTGGCCTCCAACTCCCACAACTCCTCATAGCCTCAGGCCCCTCAGGTCTAGACAGAAATAGAGCCGAAGAAAGGAAGGAGGGAGAGAAGAGGTCACAGAGGAGGAGGAGGAAAGCCCTTCATTCATTCCTTCACTTACACTTCCTTCACTGATTCTTTTCTCCTTCCCTGCAAATGCACGTGCGCGACGGAGACAAAAGGGAGAGGGGAAGCACCCCCTGCCTGCCCGATAGGGAGTGCTTTGCTTACAGGCTTCTGTGCAAGGGAGCTACTGGGCATGCGCGGAGGTTTTCGCGCATGTGCATTTGCTCCTGCGCTCAACTTCAGCTCCAGAGCAACTGCACCTGCGTGAAAACCTCCACGTGTGCCCAGAAGCGGCGTCGGAGCGCACAAGGCCGGGGTCAAAAAGCAGGCAGCTGCAGCACTGTCTGAGGAACATCGGCAGGGCCAGGATGGCGCCCCATGCGGCCAGGATGGCTCCCCCTTCCCAGATGGCGCCCTAGGCGGCCGCCTACTTGGCCTATCTTGTAGGACCGCCCCTGCAGAGGAGGTAAACAGTTGTGCCACTTTATTGAAGCATTGAAATAATTGTTCTGATTGGGGTATTGTGAGAAGGCGTTACGAGGGAAAGACTGGTTTACATGAGAATAAAATAAGAACATAGGATGTCCAAACCTATCCCAAGCTTTGGAAATACCACAAATGTATTGTTGCTGTTGTCGTCATCATTGTCATTATATTTATTTATATCCTGCTTTTATCTTGCGATTGATATGCACAGGGGCTACTGACTTGCATTGATACATCTGATGCTCCATCCTTAAGATGCAGGTTTGTTTTAAGAAATGGCATATGCTCATATGAATGCCCATCGCTTGATTACTCAAAGGCAAAAGCCACTCATGATTGATATTACGCCCCCATGGGGGCTTGTTTTGTATCTGTGTTATGTACCTGTTTGCATGTACCTTCCATTGTTGTGGCCATGTGGACTGATGGGAGCGGCTGTGCCTGGCTCCATACCTGGCATCACCGCCCTGAACTCCTCCTCTTCCAGAGGTCACCTGAGAGGCTGGGTTTCCTTTCTGGCCTCTTTCCAGCATAGCACATTGTACCGAAGCGAAAGATCGTAAAACGCCGCCTAAAGCTTAGCGTCGATCTTCGTTTATTCGCACACCAAACTGAGTGAACCGTGTATTACTGTGGCAGGGCAGGCTATCCTTCAATCCCACTGCTGCCACCAAATGTGGTAATGGAGGAAACTTCACCCTGTTTACTTTTTAAACCATGTGGCAGGACAGCCACCAGTTATCACTGTTTTACTTCCTTGTTAACTTTAATTTGCTGCCACCATTTGTCAATGCTTGACCACTAGATGTGAGGGTCTTGGTGAACAAACGACTTCCACAGATGTTCTTGTTGAAAGTGTTTAACAGTTTATTTTACACAAATGGGCTCAAAGCTTAGGTGGTTTCACAGATACTCCGGAGAGGTACAAACTTGCAACTTTAAACAATATAACACTGGGGTTTTCCCCTGATACAGTTACACACAAGTAACTACTTAATACTGGGTTACTCTCAACCCTAGGACTACACTTGTCCTTAACCTGGGTTTCTAAACCCACACACTTGGGTTTCCCTAAACCCACACAAGACTAAACTGCACACTGCAGCTCCTACAGACAGCTTGCTGCTCCAGCAACTGTCAAACCCTAACTAACTCTGCTCACAGCAGCTGGCCAACTGACATTCTCCAACTGTCATATTCAAACTGAACATTCTAAAGCCAGAGTGGCCTCTGTTGTCATGGCAACAGCCTCTGCTTACAGCTTGCTGCTGCGAACATTCCACGGCTCACTCTCTGCAGCTTTTACAGAATGTCCCTTTCAACTACATAAACAAACATGTGATTAACATATAAATAACCACCTCATCACACACATGGACGAAGCAGGCTGAAATCTGGAGCTAAGGCTCAGACATGCACCTTCGCTCACTGTTTGATAATGCTGTTTAATCTGTTTTATTACCAACACTCTCAAACCAAGGAATTCAGTAATAGGAAGGGCCAGCCCTTCAACAGAGACTGTATTTCTTTGGGGAGCAAAGGACTTCATGCGCCAGAGGACCATTTGAGGTGCAACAGGATACTTGGAACTTAAGAGAGGCACCTTCACGCTGCATAAGGCAAGTGAACACATCCCCTTTGTTTAAAGGACACTTTTGCAACCTACTTCAAGCTTCTTCTTTTTTGAGCCACCAGCACTTTTACTGGTTGTTATTAAATAAACTTGTTTTGAGTTCACCCTTTTGAGTCCTGAACTCATTGCTTAGAGACTCTCCAGGTTTCTTGTGCATGGGAAGGCTAGAACGCGAACCCCGGGGTCTATAGAATGCGCCCATCCTTTTAAAGCCCCTTTTTTGGCCCTGGCGGGACGCAACAATTCAATATGCTGAATTCTTAGAGACATAGAGTTGGAAGAGATCGCAAAGATCCAACCTTCTGCCACGCAGAAAGACACAATCCAAACATAGATTTGGAAGAGACCACAAAGGTCCAACCTTCTGTCATGCAAAAAACACAATCAAAATATTATGACAGATGGCTACCCAGCCTCTGTTTCAGAGAAAGAGACTCCATCACACTCTGTTGAACAGTTCTTACTATCAGGAAGTTCTTCCTAATGATTGGATGGAATCTCTTTTCCTGGAGTTTGAATCCGTTGATCCATGTCTTTGAACGAGCAGAAAACAAGTTTGCTCTCTTCATGATGACATCATTTCAAATATTGAAACAGGGCTATCATCCCCTCTCAATCTTCTCTTCTCCCAGCTAAGCATGCCTAGCTCTTTAAGCTACTCCTCAAATGCTTTGGCTTCCAGGCCTTTGACAATTTTGGTGACCTTCCTCTAGACATGTTCCAGCTTACGTAGAAAAGAATCATCCAAATGAGCCAAAGTTATTGGCTTGATGCTGGACATGTCATTCACACGTGCAAGTCTTCTACTAGAGTACACAACTGCACACCTAGTATTAGATACACTAACATCACAATCCACAATTCATAGTTTCTTAGAGTTTTGGGTCAGTTACTTTTTAATTTATTCATTAATGATCTGGATGTAGGAGTGAATTCTGAGGTAGCAAAGTTTGCAGACGACACTAAACTGTTCAGGGTAGTTAAAAATGAAACTGACTCTAAAGAGCTCCAGAAAGATCTCTCGAAATTGAGTGAATGGGCAACAAAGTGGCAAATGCAGTTTAACCTAAACAAGTGTAAAGTCATGCACATCGGGGCAAAGAACCCCAAATACACTTATCAACTGATGGGGTCAAAGCTTTCCGAGACAAACCAGGAAAGGGATCTCGGGGTTTTGGTGGACAGCTCAATGAAGATGTCTACCCAGTGCGCTGCAGCAGCGAAAAAAGCAAATTCTATGCTTGGCATGATCAGGAAGGGAATCGAAAATAGATCTGCAAATGTTGTATTGCCTCTCTACAAATCAATGGTAAGGCCACATTTGGAGTACTGTGTACAATTCTGGTCTCCGCACCTTAAGAAGGATATAACGGAACTGGAAAAGGTACAGAAAAGGGCAACAAGAATGATCCAAGGGACGGAGCGGCTCCCTTATGAAACCAGGTTGCAGCGCCTTGGTCTTTTCAGCCTTGAAAGACGGCGTCTAAGAGGTGACTTGATCAAGTGTATAAAATCATGCATGGGATAGAAAAGGTGAATAAAGAAAAATATTTTCTTTGTCACAAAACACTAGGACTAGGGGCACTCCTGAAGCTCCAAGGTAGGAAAGTTAGGACTAATCAAGGGAAATATTTCTTCACCCAGAGGGTCATTGGGTCATGGAACTCACTTCCAGAGGAGGTTGTGACAGCGGTCAGCCTGGACAGCCTCAAGGCAGGATTAGACAGATTCATGGAGACTAAGGGAATCAGTAGTTACTGAAATGGACATCCAAGTGCCACCTCGGAGTTGGTTGAGGTAGGCAGGATTTCCCTGGGTACTGGTTGTGGGGGTCGGGAGCAGGTCAGGGTTTTTGCCCTCCCTTCTGCTCGAGATCCCTGTGTACAACTGGTGGGCCACTGTGTGATACAGAATGCTGGACTAGATGGGCTGAGGTCCGATTCAGCATGGCTCTTCTTATGTTCTTATGTTCTTACATTCCATTATTTATTTATTTATTTACTTCATTTATATTCCGCTCTTCTCACCCCAAAGGGTGAGAATATTTTTAGACATATTTTTAGACATATATTGATGAACATAGACGAACAGAGGCAGACTTCTAACCACCAGGGGGAGCTGACGCACTCCTCATCTCTCTCAGCGTTTTTTCCAGCGTCCCTTGTTGTTCTTCCGCAATCTTCAGCAACTCCTGGAATTCTTATGCCCTCATAAATCAGTCAAAATTTGCCTCCCCACTTAATGTGGCACCTTTTTCTCCTACTTGACAAATGAACTGTCTTTCGGGCTGCAAAGGTCGACAGCAGGCTACACTTAAGGTCAGGCACCCACCCCGACCTGGGCAGGCCTCGAACTCATGACCTACTGGTCAGAGAGATCTTATGCAGCTGACACTTAGCCAGCTGCGCCACTTCCCAGTGTGTTCAATAGCACTCCCTCTATAAACTCTCCAGTAAAGTGGGTCATTCAGTGATGTCTTAAGTAGGTGTAACCTCACAAATACTTCTTTGGGAAGTTCACTTCTTTCATTGCCAGACAACAGGAAGTGTCACGAGGACAAACACATTAGCCTTTGACAGTTATTTCAGGCCACTGTCAACTGCAGAGAGAGAAACTGATATGGCAATTTATGTGATCTGCAATTTATCCTATTCTGGGGTAAGAAACAATGACATGTAATAATATCTAACTACATATAGGAAGAGATGAAATTTGGAGTATTCACATTCATGCACAGAGACACTTGTCAAAATAATGTGATTAATGGATCTATTTTGAGGGAAATTGCCATCTGTGAGCCTGAGAAGCTAGACCTAAATCTGTCTAATAGATCCCAGTAAATTATTCATCCGCCATAAGATGAAACATAAACATAACAAATGGTTGAAAGAAGAAAGCACAAGGCTGGCACGGTTCTGACTTCATTGCTGGAGATGATGCCGTTTCTTGAGGCAGAAGGCAAATAACATATGAATGGTCATGACTTGCTTCCCATGTTCCGGTGGTAAATTTGGATGGGCAGGGGGTCATGATGACAGTCCCATAGCTATGCCTACATGGGATGCCTAGAAGTTGATCTCTGATCATAATTCTCTCTGCTGATCTGACCCTGTGAGACATGATTCCACTCCAGCATTTCTTATTACCCATATATCAAGACCAAATACAATTTTGCAAATTCTGCTAGTTTGACATATTTGGCAATGGTGCATGCCATCTATTTTATTTATTTATTATTTCAGCTTCTAGACCGCTCCTTCTAGAAGCTCGGAGTGGTTTACAGCAATATAAAATACAGACAGGGTAATAAAACTATAGCAATTAATCTAAAAATACTACTATCACTACAATGATTCTAAAACTACATAGCAGATATAACAGCTTTACTCGGATGGGAACGCTAAGCGGAAGAGGACCGTCTTACAAGCTCTACGAAATAAGGACAGTTCCCTAATTCCTCTGACTTCCTCTGACTTCCTCTGGCAGTGCGTTCCACGAAGTTGGTGCAACCACCGAGAATGCTTTTTGTCTCGTTGAGGACAGATGATATTGTCGAATGGAGGGGACATTGAGGAGATTTTGTTCACCGGAGCGCAGGGGTCTCTGGGGAAAATATGGGGAGAGGTGGTCCTTCAAGTACACTGGCCCAAGACCATACAAAGCCTTAAAGGTTAGTACAAGCACTTTGAAGGAGATCAATTGGTAGCCAGTGCAGTTGCCGCAGTATTGGTGTAATGTGGCATCTCGCCGGAGCCCCGGCAAGAAGACGTGCCACAGCCTTCTGCACTATCTCAAAGGTAGGCCGATGTAAAGGGCATTACAGTAGTCCAGTCTCGAGATGACCGTCGCCTGGATCACCGTGGCCAAGTCGTTCACGGATAGGTAGGGTGCCAGCCGCCTAGCCTGGCGCAGATGGAAAAATGCGGTTTTGGGTCTCCATGGTCAACAATGGGTCTAATTGGACCCCTAAGCTTTTTACTAACGATGACGGGCATAATGCCTCGCCATCCAGAGTAGGCAGCTGGCATTCCCCCCCCAACCCAGACTACCCAGTCACAAAATCTCCGTCTTCGAAGGATTCACCTTCAACCAGCTGGACCGTAGCCATCCAGTCTCGGCCTCAAGGCACTGATGGAAAGAATCGGGTACGGAGTCCGGCCGGCCTTCCATTCTCAGCACCAGCTGGGTGTAATCAGCATACTGATGACACTCCAGACCAAAACTACGTACCAATTGGGCCAAAGGACGCATGTAGATGTTAAATAATAGAGGGGAGAGAATCACTCCCTGGGGGACCCCACAATTTAATGGGAGTCTCCCAGAGATGGCCTCTCCCCTCACCACCCGCTGGCCCCTTGGAGGAAGGAAGAGACCCATTTAAGGGCCGACCCCCTAACCCCTGAGGTGGTTAAGCGGTGGATCAACAGTGCGAGGTCTACTCTGTCAAAGGCTGCCGTGAGGTCTAATAACATGAGCAGCGCATGAGCACCACAGCTGGTCTGTGATGGAGATCAGCACAGTCTCCGTTCCATGCCCCGAATGGAAGCCGGACTGGAAGGGGTCGAGGCCAGTTGTGTCATCTAAGAACTGCTGCAGCTGTCCCGCTGCTGCCCTCTCAATCACCTTGCCCAGAAATGACAGGTTCTAAACTGGGCAGTAACTGGAGGGAGCTGAACGATCTAAGTTCGGCTTCTTCAACAGCGGACTTACCATCACCTCTTTCAATCCCTCTGGGAAAACTCCTTGCTCAAGGGAGCAGTTGACTATATTCCTCAGAGGGCCTTGTAACCTCTCCCAGCAAGATCTAATTAGCCAGGAGGGGCACGGATCAAGGGAGCAAGTAGTTGGTCTAGCTGCAGCTATGATCTTATCGACAGCCTCTACGTCCAGCTGATGGAAACGACTGAAGGTTGATCATGTCAGTAGCTAATTGAGGGTACAGTTGTCATGTCAATTTATCATGTCAGTAGTGAATTGAGGGCGCAAAGCAAAGTTAAAAACTTAGCATTACACTAAATGTCCTTTGACCAGTAGCTGACCACTTGGAGTGTCTCTGGTGTCGCAATACAAAGGTCCTCTATAGTGCATGTTGCAGGGCTCAGACTGCATTGTAATCGGTGGTCTGTGGTTTGCTCTTCTCCCCGCTCACATGTTGTTGACTCCACTTTGTAGAAGCAACTTGCAGCATGCCACCCACCAGAGCTCAGAAACAGTTGTTTTGGAGAACGGCCCTCAAAGGCTCCCTGCTGGCATGAACAAAGGTCATGTTGACTGTGAGATTCTGGAAAGAGGAGAACAAACAATTGGTTTTCCCCAGATTCACAAGGAATGCAGCACAGGACCTTGACGCAAGGCTTCCTGGATTCAGAATGTCTCTTTTTATCCTGTATGCATACCATTTTTTTTAATTCTTAGTGCAAAATAATGTTATTCATTATTTATTTATTTATCAATCAAAATGTACATTAATCCATCCTTTTGGCCATTATGGCGGTTAAAATTTTCACATCTTGATTTATTAATGAAATAAGCCTATACGGTCCTGGATCGGTAGAGTTTTTATTAGGTGTTTAAACTAGAGTGACCAGTGATTGTTCCCATGATATTTTCTCCTTTTATTGTTCTCTTATATTGATCTTTTAATTTAGGTATCAATAATATTATATATTTTTTGTAATATTCTGATCCTAGCCCTTCCATTCCTGGAGCCATTCCAGATTTTAAATTATCTGTATTTTCCTCAATCTCTTTCTTTGATATTGCTTGTCCCATAATTAATTTGTCATCCGTAGAGAGACCAAGGTGCTTGTCTATAAAGCCATTGTCCTCCCAACCCTGCTCTACGCCTGCGAAACGTGGACTGTCTACAGATATCATACTCAACTCCTGGCAGGGGCGGACCTACCTGTTCCCGGGGGGTACGCGGAAAAAAAAGCGCCCCCCCCAGTTGCTCACAAGGGGAGCCCAGTGCACATGCGCTCCGCCCGCCTCCTGACTCCTTTCCCGCCTCCCTTTTGGAGCCCAGTGATGGGAGGGGCGCACACGCGCTCTGACTCCAAAGCGGAGGTGCGCTCTGGAGCCAGCGCATGCGCCAGGCGGGTGACCCGGCGCGGCGGGGCCGCCACGCCTCTGGCGCTCTTCCTGGCCCTTCCTTGGAGGCCTGGCGCCCGCCTCTGCACAGGTGGCTGGCTCCAGAGCGCCTCCCGCTTGCGCCTGCGTAGTCCGCCTTCTGGACGAACCGGCCCTGACTCCTGGAACGATTCCGTCAGTGCTGCAAAAATCCTGCAAATCTCTGGAAGAAGCAAAGACCACCAGCATTGAAGCGATGCTCCTCCGCCATCAACTTGGCCATGTTGTCCGAATGCCCAATCACTGTCTCCCAAAGCAGTTACTCTACTCTGAACTCAAGAACGGGACACGGAATGATGATGGACAGGAAAAGAGATTTAAAGGTGGACTTAAAGCCAACCTTAAAAACTGTGGCATAGACACCAAGAACTGGGAAGCCCTGGAGGTCAGCTGTGACCAGCAGTGCTGCGGAATTCAAAGAAGCACAGATGGAGGGCGAAAGGGAGAAACGTGCCAAGAGGAAGAAGGTGTGTCAAGCCAACCCTGACCAGGACCGCCTTCTATCCTCACTGCGGGAGAAGATGCAGATAAAGAATAGGGCTCCACACCACCTACGGACCCACTGCCAAGACACCACATCTGGAAGACAATCATCTCAAACCATGACTAGGTTTTCATCAAAGGATCTTATGCCAAGTCTCCATTGCTTTTGCCATCCTTGCCATCCCTGGAATGAACTCCCCCTGTTTCTCATGGGAAAATATAAATGTATACCACGGAAAGCAATATACTAACAACACACTCTGATCTATCCGTTCTTAGCTGGAAAGGGTGGAGGGTTGACTAGTTTTCATGTATGACCTTATCACACGCTTCTGCCCAATTCTGATGCCCTTGGCCTACTGGCGCCTACAGTTCCTATCACATGATGCAAGGTCTGTTTCATCAGGCACTTATAGGCACCGGTAGGCAAAAAAATCTGCTGTGAGTACATTTTGAAAAACAGAAAACAATTGACGTTGATGGTCTTTAATTTGAACACATGCGCCTGAAACACAATTTCAGGTGCATGTGGGGTCCCTCAGGGGGGCCATACTCTCCCTGCTGTTATTTAACATCTATATGTGGCCGCTTGCTCAGCTGGTGCGTAGCTTTGGGCTTGAGTGCCATCAGTACGCTGATGACACTCAGCTCATTCTGAGGATGGAGGGCTGACCGGACTTCGTACCCAATAATTTCCATCTGTGCCTTGAAGCCGTTACCGGATGGCTGCAAGCCAGTAGGTTGAAGGTGAATCCAACGAAGACGGAAATCCTCTGGCTAGGCCGTCCGGGCGATAGGGATGTCCAGCTGCCGACCCTGGATGGCATGGCACTATGCCCGTCATCATCAGTAAATAGCCTGGGAGTCCTTTTGGACCCTCTGCTGTCTATGGAGGCTCAAATCTCCATGGTCAGCAAAACTGCATTCTTCCATCTGTGACAGGCTAGGCGACTGGCCCCCTATCTATCTCGCAACGACCTGGCCACAGTGATCCAGGCTACGGTCATCTCAAGACTTGACTGCTGTAACGTTCTCTACATAAGCCAGCCTTTGACTGTGATCTGGAAACTCAAGTTGTTGCAGAATGCTGCAGCCCAGCTACTCGCAGGGGGAGCCCGTGAGTTGCCATATCACCCCGGTCCTGCAGGGACTGCACTGGCTACCAATTGAGTTCCGGATCACTTTCAAAGTACTAGTTTAACTTTTAAGGCCTTACATGGTCTGGGGCCAGTGTACTTGAGGGATCGCCTGTCCCCATATAATCCCTTGAGATCACTGCGATCAGAAGATCAGAATCTCTTAGATATTCCTGGCATGAAGGCTTACCACCTGACGACAACCCGATGAAGGGCCTTCTCTATCATCGCCCCAGTTTTGTGGAATGATTTGCCTCCTGAGACTCGAGCTTTTGAGAAATTTGGTAACTTTTCGCAAAGCTTGTAAGACCTTGTTCAGACAAGCCTTCGAGTCTGATATTTTAATGTGTGTTGTTTTATTGTTTTATTACTGTGCTGAAATTCTGTAAACTGCCCCGAGCCTCTGGGAGTGGCGGTGTACAAATCGAATAAATAAATAAATAAATAAATAACTAAAATGTACGATTGGTAGATCCATCTGCATCTCATCTTCTCTGCCACTGACAGGTCCTTTGGGACACAGGTTGAGCTCAGTCTTTTCATCCTGCTTGATTCTCCTTTGCCAAAATAGCCGTCAGCACTCTTCTGGTGGTGGTCAGAGAATGAACATGAGAAAGGTCGTAACATCAGGTGAGAATCAGGCTAGTGGAACATGGCCGTACAGCCCGAAAAACTCACAGCAACCCAGTGATTCTGGCCATGAAAGTCTTCAACAACACAAAGCCATATATGCCATTATTGTTCTTCAAGCAATGCTGCTTGAATAAAAACGTGAGCTTAAAAACTTAGTATTCATGCCTATGGTAGATACAGAGAATTAGTGCACACCTCATTTAAGAGATACTGCAAAACGCAAAGGATTCAAGCACCAAGGCCAACACCAAACACTTTGGGGCCACTCTCTGCCTAGAAAGAACACCACATAAATATGTAAATTAGCTAGGTAAATGCTAAAAAAAATACGGAAAACAAGGCAATTTTTACCCATCCCCTCAATAACAGGTAGGTAATCCGATAGGTTAGTAAGCAGGCAGACAGGCAGACAAGTAGCAGAGCAATTAGTGTTATCTACATACATTTATTTATTATTATTTATTTCCTATATTTTTACCCTGCTCTTCTCACTCATAGTGGATTAGTTTGGCCGCTTCAAACACTATATACAAACATTGATCTATATTGCTTAGGTAGTCAGCCATTATCTGGGTAAAAGGGGAAAGACAACTTTCTGGTGCTATCTAGTGAATGGGTACAGGGATTTCCATCAGTATTATTTAATGTGTGTGTGTGTGCATGCATGCATCTGCGTGTTCAGGGTATGTGACGATAGAGGGATATTGCCCTTAATAAGGATTCAGCCTCCACAAACCTTTTCTTCCCTTTCCAATGCAAATGAGCCGTTAGTAATAAAATTTAGCAATACAAAAATGTTTGGAATAATTTTGCAAAAAAAACAACAACCCAACAACCCCAAAACAAAACAAGCCTAACACTTCATGACTCACTAAAACATCATACATGTTTTCCATGCATAATGATAATAATAAATAATAATAATCTTTATTTATATCCTGCCCCATCTCTCTCCCCAATGGGGATGTGGGGCGGCTCACATGAGGCCAGGCCCAAACAACAAATTACAATAAAATATAATCAAAACATCAGCAATGAACGCAATAAAAAAGATACATGCATATAAATAAAAACAATATACAACTAGATATATCTAAAATCACAAAGACAGGGCGGGCTGCAAACACATATATATAATGTTAAAAAGTTAAAACTCAGGGTGGGATACTCGAAAAAACATCCTTTTCAGGGAAAACATCCTTTATGGGGGGAGGGAGGATGGACTCCGAGAACGGAGACATTGAGAAGAGCAAGGATAGAAATTAAATAACTACTCTCCAAAATCACAGTGGAAGAGCCAAGTTTTCAGGTGTTTTTTTAAAGGTCTCCAGAGTGGGAGCTTTCCTAATCTCTCCGGGCAAGGAATTCCAGATGCACACATGCACACATGCTCGCTTTTTGTGCTGCAAGCAGAGGCGGCTCAACGCACTCAGCAGTGTAGGCGGCCACCGAAAGCACCAGATCCGGAGGGGCGGGCCACCGCCAGCCGGAAACTCCGCCTCCATGCCTGCGCATTTGGGCACGCAGGAGCCCGAGGTGCTGAAAATCACAAGGCCGCTGAAAATAGGCAGGCCATATTCGTGGAAAGGGGCTGAGGAGGCTGGAGAAGCAGGGCAGGTGAGCGAAGCCCTTCCTCGGCTTGGGATTGGCTGAGAGTGCAGAGTGTGCTCCGCCCATTGCCTGGGCCCCCTCCTCTCCTTTTCCCGGTGGCGGCGGGGTTTCCAACTTGGTTCTCCTTCCAGGCTCTGCCGCCTCGCTGGGAGTGTGCTGCTGCCACTGCTGCCTGGAGTGGAAGCAAGGCGTGATGGACCCGGGGCTGTTGCGCATGTGGTGGGCACTGCTGGCACTGCCCGGGGGCTGGAGGTCCAGGCTCTTCCACTTTGGCTTGGAGCGCGACGACGCAAAGCTGGAGCCCGGGGACGACGATGCCTCTTCATTATAAATTATGTATATTTATTAGGTTATTATCTATCATATAATAAATTATTAGTAATTTTTTAATTATTGGGGGGGGGGATGAGAATGCCAAAGTAATGCTCGCCTACCACTTAAAATTACCTAGGGCCGCCTCTGGCTGCAAGACCCACTTTTTGTGCCTCCATAGCTACGTGAGAAAATTCACCCTCATCTTTGACACTTGTGCTTTCAGTGCTTCATCAGAGGAAAGCAAATTTAGTAACCTTGGCTTTTGAAAGTACTGTAATGTGTTTGGAGGAACTCTAAGTGGGCCGTTCTAAGTGGAAAATCCTATATTTTTGCTTTTTTTGGATGTTGTACAACGTGCTTTCCAATTAAAACGCATTAACTGTGTAGCCTTTCTGTCATAAGCTATGAAAATATTTTTCTGCAGAAACCTAATTTATCGTGAGTGATATAACTCTGGTGAAATGGCTGTGTGTGCATAACAGAGGCAGGGGTCCGTCTCAACAGAAAAGAAGAGAGGTGGGCAAAAGAGGAGATGTAAAGAAAGATAACAAGACCCTTCTTGCTGGCTTTTGGGTTTAGTCCTGCCCAATATTTAGTATGAAACACTTGCCCTCTTTTTCACATGGAAAGGAGATCTTCAACTCTGCAAAATAAAAAGGAGGGGGGGGGGAGTTAAGGGAAAAATGTAGCCGCCCCTTTAAGACGAAGTGATTTTTATTTGCACAGGAGCTTTCATGGATACAGGATCTACTTCTTCAGATGCAGTGCAGAGAAGTACTAAGGCCTCAGGATCCAGAAGTCATGATCCTCGTCTAGGCCCGGATTAACCCCTTTTGGCGCCCTAGGCCACACTTTGGAATTACGTCCCCAAACCAACCTCTTCTGCCCCCCCTTACATTCCTTCTTTACGCCTGCCTCTCCTCACTCACCGAGGAGTGCAATGCCTCCCAGCTGGCGCACATGGGTCCGGCTCCCACCTTCGGTGCAGCAGTTGCCCAGGATGCTGAGGGCAAGGTCGAGGGTGCGACGGCTCCTGGGGGCACCGGCCAGGACCTTCAGCAGCGATGCCAGCCCCCCGCGCTCCTGGAAGCGGGCGATGCTGCCAGCCTCCTTGATGTACTGCAGGTGGAGGGCCAGCAAGGCCTCGCTCAGGCCCGGCTCAGCGCCCTTGTCCAGCTGGGCCAGGCAGGATCCCAGGGAGCCGCTCCCAGGCCCCTTCCCGGCCCCTGGGCCTTTCGGAGCCGGCACCCAGGAACATTAGGGAAGGAGGCAGAGGTGCTCACGCCCTCCCCCTGCCATGCGCGCATGCCCGCCAGCGGCCCCGGGGGCAGGGCTTTCTTCTGCCTCATCCTCCTCGTGCCCTCCTTCCTTGACTCAAGGAAGGAGGGAGTGGCGAGGAGGAGGGAGGTCCCGCCCTCAGGGCCGCTGTCGGGCATGCGCGCGTGGCAGGAGGGAGGGCATGAGTGCCTCTGCCTCCTTCCCCAATATGTTTCTGGGTGCAGCGCATGCCCATCAGCGGCCCCGGGGGCTTCCCTCCCCCTCCTCCTCCTTGCGCCCTCCTTCCTTGACAAGCGGGTGGGGGCGATGGTGAGGGGGGTGTCATTCCCTCCTCCCCCACCCCCTCGCAGCCCTCTCCCCCCACCCTCCCCTGAGTCATCATGCCACGTGTTGCGGTTTTGTATCTGTGAATTGTGGTCCGTGAATTCACGGATACAATTTTGTGTTCTGTGAATTGCGCCCCCCTCAGCTTAGGCCATGGCCTAGGGTGGCCCTATGGGTAATCCGGGCCTGTCCTCATCCCAAATTTCCAAAGACAAGAATCAAATTTTAGGGCAAGGTTCGCGATTTGCACCTTTCTGAATTCTATTACATTTGATTCTACGACTCTATACATATCTTTTATACCTGAGGCCTCAATACTACTCAGTCCTGCATTTGAAGAAGCAGGGCTACTTACACAAGAGCTCATGCAACAATAAAAACAAGTTTGTCTTAAAGGTGTTGCCACATTTTTCTCTCTCTCTCCTTTCTTTCATTTTTTTTATACTGCAAGAGATTGAGATGACTTTGAAAACCCCACAAAGATTGCCTAGACACAACCCAGTACCTCGCCTTCGGAGATTAAGCTCCCCAAATGCCCCCTTTTTACCCTATGTGACCCTTTGTGTTCAACACTACTCCAGTTATCTCCCCCGAGTTTTTAAATATCCTATATGTCCATGTGGCCCGCCCTGTCAGTTCTGTTTTTAGACTCACTTGTATTGTATTGTTGTGTTTTCACAGATGTATTTTATTGTGTTTATTGTTTTTATTATGTTTATTGTTCTTCTATGTTGTTGATATTTTATGATGTGTTGTTCGGGCACGGCCCCATGTAAGCCTCTCAGAGCCCCCTCCGGGGAGATGGATGCGGGTTAGAAATAAATTATTATTATTATTATTATTATTATTACAAGTGACATGAAGAATCAGTATAAACTTGTGGGGCAGGACAGATTGCTTACTCCAGTGTGTTTAAGCCTTTTTTGAGCCGCAGTACACTTTTTACATTTACAAACTCCTGGGGCACACCACCAACCAAAATGACACAAAATGACACTCTAACACAGTAATACATATAGTTAATATGTTTTTAAATGTATTTATACACTCAGTGTGAAACCTGGGCCTGTTTCGATGAACACAACATAGATATCCTGGCAGGAATGGCAGAAAGACACACACGAAGGTCTTGCTCAACAGCTGTCAGTCTCTCTCTCTCTCTCTCTCTCAGAATCACAATGTTGGACGGAGGCTAAAACAGCCATGGGAAAACTTCGGCCCTCTGGGTGCTTTGGACTTCAACTCCCACCATTCCTAACAGCCTGAGGCCCTTTCCTGCTTAAGTGGCTGAGGGGGGAAAAGGAAAAGGACCTGAGGCTGCTAGGAATGGTGGGAGTTGGAGTCCAAAACACCTGGAAGGCCCAAGTTTGCCCATGCCAGCTTTCGATTCCATCGCCACATCTATCTTCAGCCTCTGGTGGTTTGAATATATGTGATTATCTACGTGATTTTCCACCTTGTCGCTATGATTATGATGCTGCTTCTTTAAATTGTCCGCAAACTGACTGTGTTATTGTGCGGATCCCGGAACTGACATTGGATAACATCGTGAGGATACACTTTGTTTTTTGCACTCACTTCCGTGATTTCATCAAATATCGTGAGTTTTCCCTAGAGGAGCGCTCCGTGAACTCGCTACGTCCTGATTCGCAACTCCTCCGCTCTCTGTGGCGACCACGCCAAACTACCTTATGTAAGACTTTTGATTTTCTCCAGCAGGATTGGGTACTTTGAATGTGTTTTTTGCGTATGATTATGTATGATTAATTGTGCATTTTGTACTGTGACGTAGCGGCGCTCCTTTAATAAGTAAGGGTATTGGAGGTTCCAATTTCCCACAGCACACCTGATGATCGCTCACGGCACACTAGTGTGCCCCGGAACACTGGTTGGGAAACACTGGTTTACTCTCACATCTCACAGGCTGAATGAAATATAAATGGTGAATCAATGCAAATCACTGTTGGCACATACTACCCTAACTTAGCATAGGCAAAAAAGCTGGCATACAATATAATGTGATATTATCCCCTTCTCTAGTTGCAGGTACCCAAGATCGCCATGCTATGCTTTTAAAACTGAGTGGAAAGAAGATGTTGCTGGACAGCAACTTAGCCCCAAGAGCTGTAGACAGCAAAATGGCCAGGCCTGCTTTCGGTCGCCCTCTACCTTTTTCCAATTTAGCTGGGGAGTCAATTATGGTGTATCCATTAAAATCTAGAGGTCCTTTACTCCATGTCTCTTGTAGCGAGATCATGTCGAAATTCCTCAAAAAATTTACCAACTCCTTCCTCCTTACTTCTGGTCTGCCAACCTGCTATGTTCCAGGATAGACAGTTGAGGTTAGATGGTTTTGTTTGCAAGGTTTTCACTTTTGGGGCTGGTAGAGGTTGCAGAATAGTTGGCTGAGTGGGGAGTGTTTCATTTTTTACTTCATTCCTAAATAGTCAATATTCACTTTTAGGGTGGCTCAGTGGTTCTGTTAGTTGCCCACCTCTAGCCCTCCCGTAAGGAACATCCCTCTCCACTTGGTCCCCTATAAAGTGTCCTGGCTTGGGTTGAATTTTAGCCCCTTAGTTGTCCTACTAAGAAGCTTTGCCCGTAGCAGAGTCAGTCTGTCTATTATTCCCCTTTGACTTAGTTGCGGGAGGCATTGGAATGTTTCCAGCAGGTTATCTTCCGACAGCAACTTAGCACATTCCTCATCACAGGCTATGTTAACTAAGACTAATGGGACCTGCAGTCTGCCAACATCTGGAAAGCTATCTTATAATACCCTGTTTCCCCGATAGTAAGACACCCCTGATTGTAAGACAGGGATCTCTAGTCAGGGGGTCGGCTAATGTAACCCGTACACAAAGTCCATGCGAAGGGAGGGCGAAAGAAGGAGCAAGAGGCGGGCGACGGCCCGTCAGAGGCCTGGTGCCCAGGGCCTCTGCTCCTGCCTGCCTCCACTCAATGGACAGGGCAAAGAAGGAGCAAGAGGCGGGCACTTGGAGAGGCCTGGCTTTCACCCCTAGCTACTGATTCCCTTGGTATCACTCGAATGGACGAAGGGAGGGCGAAAGAAGGAGCAAGAGGCGGGGCGAAGTGGCGTCGCATCAGAGGCCTGGCTATGACGCGGCGCCCCTTAGTGCCGCCTCATGCTCTTTTTCCCCTCCCTTCGTTCACTCGAATGGACGAAGGGAGGGCGAAAGAAGGAGCAAGAGGCGGGGCGAAGTGGGGTCGCGTCAGAGGCCTGGCTGTGACGCGGCGCTCTTATTTCCCTCTTGCTTCTTCTTCCCTTCATTCACTTTCGAATGGACGAAGGGAGGGCGAAAGAAGGAGCAAGAGGCGGGCGAAGCGGTGTCGCGTCAGAGGCCTGGCTGTGACGCCACCCCTAGCTGCCTCTTGCTCCTTCTCCTTTCCCCCTCCCTTCGTTCACTCGAATGGACGAAGGGAGGGCGAAAGAAGGAGCAAGAGGCGGGGCGAAGTGGCGTCGCATCAGAGGCCTGGCTATGACGCGGCGCCCCTTAGTGCCCTCATGCTCTTTTTCCCCTCCCTTTTCACTAATGGACGAAGGGGAGGGCGAAAGAAGGAGCAAGAGGCGGGGCAAAGCGGCGTCACGTCAGAGGCCTGGCCTCTGGCCGCGCCGTTCGCCCGCCTCTTCCTTCTTTCCCCCTTCGGCACTCGAATGGACGAAGGGAGGGCGAAAGAAGGAGCAAGAGGCGGGCGAAGTGGCGTCGCGAGAGGCCTGGCCTCTGACGCGAGGCGCCATCCATCTTGCTCCTTCTCTGGATCCCTTCATTCACTTGGACGAAGGGAGGCGAAAGAAGGAGCAAGAGGCGGGGGAAAGCGGCGTTCAGAGGCCAGGCAAGAGGCGTGCTGCGCAAGAGGCGTGCTCGGCCCGTGTGGCCAGCTGTGCAGCGGCAGACTCACAGGTACTACTGGGTGAAGAATTCTTTCGGGGTATGTCCAATATAAGACGTACAAAGTAAGACATCTTTTGGGGTAAAAGAAAGTAAGACATCGTCTTACTTTCGGGGAAACACGGTAAGTCATACAGTTGATCTTCTGAAACCTTTTGGATCCATTTTAACTTGTACCAGTTTAGGCAAAGCTGTTTACTTTGCTGCTGAAACCACACATTCTTCAGCCGATGGACCACATTTCTCATTAGCAGTAACCAGTATAGCTAATGGTGAGGGATGATGGGAGGAACAACCCAACGTCTGGAAGATAAAGTATTCCCCATTTCTTCTGGAACGTAAAAATATTTCCTATAACGTGTTGCTTGAAAGCAACATTTAATAATCTATTTAGTAATTTATTTAATAACTGGTTCTGGCATTCTTTCTTGCAATGAGTATTTATTTATTTATTTATTTATTCATGGTATTTGTACCCCGTAGCTTCTCACCCCCACAGGGGGACTCAGCACGGCTTACATTTGCAACATCACAGGCCGCAACACCACAATACAATTTAAAAATACACCATATAATCAACATCATTAAAAAAACATTTAAAACATTACATTAAAAACCACTACCTACAACAATAATTAATTAAAGCCATCAAGCGGAACACATTGTCAGTCCAGTCAAGTCCAAAGGTACAATTTACATCTGCTGCCCAAAGGCCTGGTCCCAGAACCATGACTTTAGCTTTTTTCTGAAAGCAAGGAGAGATGGAGTCGATCTTATTTCATTTGGGAGTGTGTTCCATAGGCGAGGGAACACCGCTGAGAATGCCCTGTCTCTCATCCCCTCCAGCCGCATCTGCGATGCTGGCGGGAGGGAGAGCAGGGCCTCCCCAGATGATCTTAAACTGCAAGCTGGGACATAGAGGCAGATGCGTTCGGACAAGTATGCTGGGCCAGAACCGTTTAGAGCTTTATAGGTCAATACCAGAACTTTGAATTGTGCTCGGAGATGGATAGGCAACCAGTGGAGCTGACACAGCAGGGGGTGGTATGCTCCCTGTATGACGCCCCAGTTAGCATTCTGGCTGCCGCCCGTTGGACCAACTGAAGTTTCCAAACCGTTTTCAAAGGCAGCCCCACGTAGAGTGCGTTGCAGTAGTCTATTCGGGATGTAACCAGAGCGTGGACCATCGTGGCCAAGTCAGACTTCCCAAGGTACAGGCGCAGCTGGCGCACAAGTTTTAATTGTGCAAAAGTTCTCCCGGCCACCGCTGAGACCTGGGGTTCCAGGCTCAGTGATGAATCCAGGATCACTCCCAAGCTGCGAACCTGCGTCTTCAGGGGGAGTGTAACCCCATCCAGCACAGGCTGTAACCCTATGCCCTGTTCGGCCTTTCGACTGACCAGGAGGACCTCTGTCTTGTCTGGATTCAATTTCAATTTGCTAGCCCTCATCCAATCCGACACAGCAGCCAAGCACCGCTTGAAGGTCTGGACAGCTTCCTTAGTAACTGGTGGGAAGGAGTGACAGATTTGAACGTTATCTGCGTACAGATAACATCTTACTCCGAAACTCCAGATGATCTCCCCCAATGGCTTCATGTAGATGTTAGATAACATCAGTGACAGTACTGAACCCTGTGGGACTCCACAAGACAAAGGTTGCGGAGCCGAACAGGTGAACCCCCCCCCCCCCCAGTAACACCTTCTGGAATGATTGGAGCCATTGCAAAGCGATTCCTCCAAGCCCCATTTCTGTGAGACGTCCCAGAAGGATATTGCGGTCAACGGTATTGAAGGCCGCTGAGAGGTCCAGCAGAACCAACAGGGACACACTCCCCCTGTTGAGCTCCTGGTGTAGATCATCTACTAAGGCGACCAAGGCTGTTTCAGTACCATGTCCCGGCCTAAAGCCAGACTGAGCCGGATCAAGATAATCAGTGTCTACCAGAAACCCATGGAGTTGCAAGGCCACCACATGTTCCAGGACTTTGCCCAAATAGGGGAGATCGGAAACTGGCTGATAGTTGACTAATTGAGTGGGTCCAGTGATGGTTTCGTCAACAGCGGTTTTATAACAGCCTGTTTTAGGCTTGCTGAAATCTTGCCTTCCTGTAAGGAGGCATTGACCACCACCTTTACCCACTCTGCCAAACCCCCTCTGGCTTCTTTAATCAGCCAGGACGGGCAGGGGTCTAGGATGCATGTGGTAGGCCTCGCCTCTCCAAGGATCCTGTCCACATCCTCAAGCTGAACCAATTGAAATGAATCCATTAAAACCAGACAAGCAGGTGCTCGTGTCACATCCTCAGAGACTGCCATTAAAGTGGTATCGAAATCGGAATGGATCAGCGCCACTTTGTCCGCGAAGGCCCGAGCAAATTCTTCACAGCGTACCGCTGAGCCGTCAGGGATCTCGCACTGAGGCAGGTTTAAAAGTCCCCTAACGACTCAGAACAGTTCCGCTCAGGGCCGGATTACCCACGAGGCCAGACGAGGCCATGGCCTCGGGCGGTGGGTTTTGGGGGGCAGTGGCTTCGGCCCCCCGAAATTTAAAATTTTTTAAAAAACAAAACAAAAAACCGCCCGAGAGAGTCAGGAGAGGGTGGGGGGAGCTGCGAGGCGGGGCGGAGGAGGGAATGGCGCCCACCCTCACCTGGGCCACCCCCTTGCAAAGGAAGGAGGCGGCCAGGAGGAGGAGGAGGAAGGGAAGCTCTGCCCTGCCGGGCGGGCATGCATGCATGCGCACGCACGCCCGCCAGCGGGCTTCCCTTCCTCCTCCTCCTCCTCCTGGCCACCTCCTTCCTTTGCAAGGGGGCGGCCCAGGCAACCAGGAGGAGGGCGGGACTTCCCTTCCTCCTCCTCGCGCCTTCCTTTCGGTCGCAGGAGGAGCCAGGAGGAGGTAGACGGAACGCGCACGGCACCGTGGGGCTTCCCCTCCTCCACTCCCCACGACCGAAAGGAGGGCGGGAAGAGGGCGGGACTTACCTTCCTCCTCTTCCCGCCCTCCTTTCAGTCGCGGGGGTGGAGGAGGCGGCGGACGGAAGCCCCACAGTGCCGTCCACCTCCGTCCACTTCCTCCTGGCTCCTCCCGCGACTGAAAGGAAGGCGTGAGGTGGGCGGAAGCTGTGGGGCCGGTGCCGCGTGGCTTCCGTCCACCTCCTCGGGCCCTCCTTCCGGTTACGGGAGGAGGCGGCAGCGCAGAAGCCACACGCCCGGGGCTGCTGCCGCACATGTGGCAAACCAAGGAGCTGATTTAGCTCGGTTACTTGAGAAGAAGCGTTCTGGAGCAATTGTGTCTATGGCCCTAGTCGTCTCCCTGTCCTAGAGAGAGACCAGAGCCTCGACAGGGTCACTTACCGAGGAGGCGGGAAAATCCCCAAGAGCCGTCAGGAATCCATTCGGATCCATCAGTCTCCTGGGGCGGACCAATTTAGTGGGTCCACCACCCCTGCAGAGGTGGAAAGGCGCAAGAAGTCTAAACCTGATCAGGTGGTGGTCGGACCATGGCAACGGAGTAAGTAATGCTTATTTGCTATGGAAAGTTGTTACGGGAAGTTGCTGCTAACTGTGCGAGAAATAAGGTTGAACACTGTGAAAGCCATCCTCTGCACCGCTCGTACCAGCCTCCCCCCCAGTAGACTCAAATGACAGGGAAGCTTCATGAGAACCCCCACTCTTCTTAATATTTCCCCAGCAACAGCAAGAGTCTCCCTCTGGGCAGCTAAACCAGGAAATCCCAATTGGATAACCCCCCCCCCCCCACTCACCCAATGAGGGGCAAGCCAAGAACGGGCAACGTGGGAGTCCCTGAAGAGACTCAGAAGTGGAGTGGGCAGATCAAAAGGCAAACTGGCAAAATGGCACTACCAAATGAATCCTCCACCTTGTGCGACTGTGAAGCAGAACAAACACATGTATGCTTGTCCACAATGCCTTGCCTCATGCACAGAGGAAGCATTGTTTAAAGCTACAGACAAACATTGAATGGTTTAAAACTACTCAAAAAATTGCTGGAGAGGATGTCAAGAATCAGGAAGATATACACATATGTGGTGGCAATGTAAATATGTAAATAATTTTTTTTGGGCGGGGGAAGTATTTAGAGAAATAGAAGGGGGAGGGGAGCACAGTGGTGAGGGATAGATAATATGTATATGCAGAAAGATTAATACTAGATATGAAAGTTAAAGTATGGTAGGTTGCATTGAATAATATGTATTGAATAATGTGTATCTGCTGTAAAATAAACAATGTATAACAAATGTATTGAATTTAACAACATTTAGGCCTAATTTAAATTTTTTTTTTAAAGCTACAGGCAATGCAGTCGCTGTTGCCCGTTTTTGATCAAAAATTATTTAACCGCTATTGTTCCCTCTATTTTTATCAGTTTTATACTTATTTATGCAATGCTTAAATAAATAAATAAATAAATCTTGTTGCTTTTTCTCATTAGGTTTGAAAGCTAATACATAAAGAAATAAAATCTTGGGCCATTTTGATGATTTTTTTTTTAATGAAATTTTGGCAAGATTTCTTCCTTTTCAAATAACCCACAAAGTGATGCAAATAACAAAAGAGAAAACCATCGGTTCCTAAAGGTTAGTCTCAGTTAGGAACAGTTGCGTATTGGGGAGGGGGGTCTACCTAGGTTTTTCACAACTAATTTGCTTTCTGAAAAAGTCCTTTTTAGAGCGTCAGCATCTGCATCCAAGGAACGGACTCTACCTGTGAGCCAGGAGAGGGTAGGCTTGCCACTTTTTGGTATAAGAAATAAGGGACATTTGTGGGATTTTTCACAAAAATAAGGGACACTTCGTTAAACACTCGAAACTCAAACGTTAAGTATAAATAGTTTTATAAACAGAATGAGATAAGGATTGAAACTCACGAAAGAAACTGACTTGCACTCTCTTAACGGTACATGGTATGTTTCTGCATGTTTTGCTATGCAGAAAAAACATGATTAGAACTACCTTATTTTCTCCGTCTGTATTTAGTCCTTGACTTTGCTGACTTTAAAAGCGCACTGTCTAAACATTAAAATGAAATAAATTTTATAAGACAGTACATCTTCATTATTATCATGTCAATAGTTAATGGTATAGTATGGGATACACAGCATTGTATAGTATTGGGATGCACAGCTAGGCCTATTTTAAGAGTAACTCTCAAGCAACCAGAAACTATCTTTTCTTTTCATGGTCAGCTGTGAATAGCACCAAATGGTTTATCCCCTGTGCTCGCGCAGGCAGCTCGAGCTATTAAAATAGTGCTATTCACGCTGACCACTCAAGAAACTACGGTTACAGGTAAGCAACTAGGCATGAGAAAAGAGTTATGAAAATGAAATGATTCGGAAGAAATTTGTAAGAAATGCTACTTTTGAGTATTTCCGCACCTGGAACGCCAACCAGGAAGTGGACTTTCTTTATAGAACTTCGGGGGCCAGGATTTTCTTAAGTGTCGTTGTTAGGTCGTAAGGGGGGGGGGCACCCTCCTTCTCTCTCACCACCCTCCCGCCTCCCTTGCCAATAAGTATTATGGCAAGGCAAGCCCTAAACTCGCTCCTTCTTTCGGCTGGAAGCCTGGAAAAAATGTAAACAGAGAGGTTTACTCAGAAGTAAATCTGCAAAGGAGGGCACTTTGGATGAAGTGCCCTCCTTTGTGGATTTACTTCTGAGTAAACCTCTCTGTTTACATTTTTCCAGGCTTCCCTGCCTCTCCTGCCTGCCAGGATCTAAAGCATCCAAGAGTATTGGGGTGAGAAACCAACCTAATGTATCATAGAATGAATGCTACTGTAAGTGCCTAATATTATAAGTAATCCAACTGGTCATATACCTACATTCCATGCACATGCAATAATACAGCAGTAATAACAATGGGTATAAGAAGAGGTAAAATTCAAACCGAAGTATTCTGACTGTGGTCCCTCCAATTTACCAGCTGTTAGGATTTCTGGGAGTTGTAGGCCAAAACCATCTGGAATGCGCATGCGCTGGCATACGAACTACTAACGAATTTCGTTAGTTATTATGTTACATTTTAGAAATTTTTGGAAAATTTTTTGTAAGTCTTTCTATTACTAATCAAAAAAATCCCCCCCCCCCCATTTGATTTTAGAATCACGATTTTTTGGTTCGAAACCATGCCTATAAGCAACCCATATTTATCCAACATGGGCTCACATTCTCCTTGGGTAACGGTTAATTGAGTCTACTGTACTTTGAAAAAGTTTTGTTTTGGAAACCGCAGCACGCGCCTTCATCTGGTCAACCCAGTCCTGTCCCGTTAGTCAATAATAAGGGACAGGGCCTGAAAAAACGGGACACAAATTTTAAGGCCAAAATAAGGGACCTCCCTTAGAATAAGGGACATATGGCAACCCTAGGAGAGGGTGTCACTATAGCATCTGCCATCTCTGTCAAAAATGGCACCAGCCTGGAAAAGTGTATGGATGTGTGCATGTGTATATGTGTATATGTATATATGGTGTATTTGGGGGGGGGGGGGGTGTTTAAGTCTGTCCCACTGGGGTTGTGTGTGTGTGTGTTTGAGGGGCGATGGACACTCGTTGGACTGTTTGGTGTCTTGTGTCCAAACTTGGTGTCAATTCGTCCAGTGTTTTTTGAGTTCTGTCCATCCCACAAACGAACATGACAGTTTTATGTCTATACTCTTATTGTGATGATGATGGATGATTGCCCCCCCCCCCCGGGCAGCCTCCCCCCTCCCCCTCCCCCTTCTTGGTGGGGAGGGCCGGACTCACCTGGCAGAGGAGGTTGTGCAGGTGGGCGGCGCAGGCGGCGTAGGCGCCCTGGTCCAGGTGTGCGCTGACGGCGTAGTAGCGGCGGAGGAGGGCGGCGTCGCGCTCCGCCTCGCAGCAGCCGAAGCCCGAGTACTGGGCGCAGAAGGCCAGCGCCCGCGAGGGCTTGAAGGGCGGCTTGAAGTCCAGGCACTGCGGGTGGGCCAAGCACGGGGCCGCCCAGAGAAGCAGCAGCAGCAGCAGCGGGAGCAGCAGCGGGAGCGCCTTCAGCCCACGGGGTGGCCCCGCCGCCGGCCAGGTGCTCCTCTTCATCTCGCCGCTTGCTGCTCTCCTGCCCGGCTAAGGGGTGGCTGGGGGGAGAAGGCAGCCGCGGGGAACCCCTCCGGGCATGCCCCCCTCCCTCCCTCCCTTCACCGCTCCGGCAGCAGCAGCAGCTCTTCCTCTTGGAAGGAGACGGAGGCTTCCAAGCATTCCCAAAGCGCCTCCAAGCCCTCAAGGTTGGGGAGGGAAGGCCAGGAGGAGGAGGAGGGCCGGGCGCCGCCTCCCCCCCTCCGGCCTTTTCGGGGCGTGTAAACACTCGCTGGAGCGACGCCCGGCCAAACGGACCCAGCGCCAAGGAGAGAGAGAGGGAGAGAGAGAGGGAGAGAGAGAGAGAGGCCCCTGTCCAGGGAGCAGGCTGGCCTTCAGGGGAGAGCTCTGGGCCTGGATCCTCACTCCCTGCCCGCTAGACCAGGCTCTGATCCCAGCCACCTTATCTGATTTGAACTGGTTGGTGTGAGTCTACACTGCCAGATAACCTGGGATAAGAAGATATTCTGGGATCAGAGCCCCTAGGACGTAGGGCAGGCTAGAGCCAATCTCAGTCAACCAGCCCCAAAGTCGGAGGGAAGGTGGAGAAGGAGAGGCTCTGGAGCCAGGAAGAAAGGGAGACCCACCCTGCCTCCTGGGCAGGCATGTAGCCAGGGGGGGGGCTAAGGGGGCTTCAGCCCCCCCCCGAAATTCTCAGTGTGGTCCGCGGAAAGGCCTTACTGGTACATTATTTAAACTGTTATGTTTATTCATATCGTGATCTGATCACCATGCTCATTATATCCCACATTAATGGGGTTATTGGGATAACAATACAAAAGGTTTGCTAGGGTAGACCCTCTTCCACCCAGTCTCAGCCCCCGAACCAAACTCAGCCCCCCGAATAATGTACCAGTAAGGCCTTTTCGCGGACCACCCTGAGAATTTCGGGGGGGGGGGCTGAAGCCCCCTTTGCCCCCCCCTGGCTACATGCCTGCCTCCGCCTATTCCTCCTAGCCCCGCCCTCCTTCCTTGGGTGCTAGGAGGATGAGGCAGAGGGAAGCCCCGCTCCCTGGGCCACTGGCGGGCATGCACACGCGGCAGGAGGGCGCCTCTGCCTCCCCTGCCATGTTCCTGGGTGCCGCACATGGCCGGCAGCGGTCCTGGTGGCTTCCCTTCCTTCCTCCTCCCAACAAGGAGATGGGGGTGATGACAAGGGGGCGTGCCATTCCCTCCCCCCCGTCCCCTTGCAGCGCTCTCCCCCCACCCTCCCCCGAGAGAGAGAGAGAGAGAGAGAGGAGTCATCATGCCGCACATTGTGGTTTTGTTTGAACATTTTTTAATTTTTCTTTTGGTCCTTGATCTGGTGCCCCCTCGGCCTGCGCCCATAGGCCATGGCCTAGTGTGGCCTTATGGGTAATCCGGGCCTGTTAAGAGATGGCTTTACCGAGGCTGGATGCTGGCAAACCTTCAGATATGTCCTCTTCTGTAAAGATCCAAGCAAACACTGAAAGAAAAAGCTAGATTCCCAAGGTCTCTGGAAAAAGGGAGAACAAACTCCATTGACTGAGCTAAACAATGATTGACAGCTAAAAGAAAAACAATCAATGCAACTAAGCCTTTGCAAAACTGAACAGGCTTGCAGAAACATAATATAATTGTTCAAACCTTTACAAAAACATGCAAACAGTTATCCTATATTAAAGCAAACTTTAAACACAAAATCTTTAAGGCAGGTGGCGCTCACTGCGCCGTCCAGTTCCATTCAACAAGGCATGTTGTAAGAGGGACTGACATGACCACACTTCTGTTGAAACATGCAAAGCCTCAGGTAGCAGTCTTAGCTAATTTCCAGTACTCCGAGCATTAGGAAACGGGGCTAATAAAACAAGCCAATGCCTATACAAAAGCTTCATGAAATATTTAATGGCAGGTGTCATGTCTTCCCACAATTGTGCATATAGCCACATTAAAAACAAAGAGCCTTTGTAAAATTTGAATTCACTGTGCAACTTTAGAAGGTAGTGTACTGGCACAGCAAAAGCAGGATTGCATTCAATGTGCTTAACGCAAATTTAAAGGTGATTAATTGCAACATTCACACTTGCCTCCCACGGACAAAAGTTCTTTCTCCCATCCTGGGCCTTCCACAGATCTATAAACCTCCCTTGCTCAATTTCCAATATACCTCACAACCCTGCCATAGATGTGAGCGAAACATCAGGAGAGAATGTTTCTGGAACATGGCCATACAACATGGAACACTCACAGCAACCTCTGGAGACCCAAGGAAGCATCTCCGGATAACTCCTAGCAGCGCTGCGTGACGCATGTCCCCTGACTTTTACTGCTCCCAGCATGCCTCTGGGAGCACATCCAAGGCACACCATCGCCCAGCGCTGCTAGGAGTCGGCACCCGGAGGCCCAAGGAAGTGACTCCAGATGACTCCTAGCAGCACTGGGTGACGGCGTGCCTTGGATGTGCTCCTAGATGCATGCTGGGAGCAGTAGTGCCCTGACTCCTACTGCTCCCAGCATGCCTCTGAGAGCACATCCAAGGCATGACGCCTCCCAGCAGGGCCGTAGCCAGAATGATTGGGGGGCTGCCCCTGAGTACTTTTGTATTGTTATCCCAATAACCCCATGAAGGTGGGATATAATGAGCATGGTGATCAGATCATGATAGAATAAACATAACAGCACTGTACCAGGGCCTTTTCACGGACCACCCTGAGAATTTCGCAAGCCCCCCCCTGGCTACGGCCTGCCTCCCAGTACTGCTAGGTAAGGCGAGGCACTTCCTTGGGCAGAGGAGGTCCTTGAATGGAGAGCGGCAGGGGCCGCAGGTAAAGCCCAGCAGGCCGCCACCCCCAGCCGGTCTTGATGGCAATGCAGGCTGCTACTCCTCCTCCCCATGCCCTCCCTCAATCCTCTCCCTCCCTCCTCAAGCCATGCCACTAAGGGTGATTTTATTTTTTTCTTTAACTTATTATTTCAATTTATACTCAGCGTACTAGACAACCCCCAACTTTTCATAAGATTTTCCAGGCATAAAAGTCATCTAGTACGCCGGAATATACGGTATTTCTCTACTGACAGCCGTTTTTGATTTGCTAGCTGGGCAGTGAGCTGGGCTGAAGGTTGGGCGCTCACCCTGCCCTAGGCTTCAAACTGCCAACCTTTTGATTGACAAGATTTATTGCAGCTGGTGGCTAACCTGCTGTGCTAAAGTCTGACCTTTTCTTTGCCATTTTGCTGTTCGCACATGTTCTGTAAGGGATTCTTGAGGCACCTGCACTTCACCTTGCCTGTTTGGACACAGGTAGACACACTTATAGAAAGATTTGCTAGAGGAGGATCTTGCTTCAGTAGCTCCAACTTTTTTATTGCATCGTTTATTGCAGACATACTGCTGCAACGCAACACGGAAAGTCTGTTTCTCCAGCCTTCCTTCTCAAAATGCTCACGGTACTAATAATGAGCTAGAAAGAAGATGAAGAAGAATTAAGATTCTCCTAAAAGGAGAATCTTTTGTCACAGGCTTTAGTAATTGAGATATCTATTATATAAATGGGTTCACGTCATGTGATGTATACCTCAAACAAAGAAACCATACAACGCAGAAACACAATGCTTGCCAACAGAAATAGGCCTCAAGCAAGGTACGTTTGTAGCAAAGAAACTTTCCCCCAAAACCTAAAAGGCCCCCAAAACAACGAGTAAAAATAAAACTACATTTACCAGCATCCTCCGGGGCAGCCAAAGACTCACCCAGCCTCTACATTCCGAACAATATGATTGGCTGCCAATAAGGGCGGATTTGCATAACTGCTGCACTGGCCAGCCAACATGAAAATTCCGATCCATAGTAAACTGCCAAAACAGAATAAGGAAAAGGCCTGAGCCAATCCCCAACACAAACACCCAAATCACTTCCAACCGAAAATTTACACCCCAAAAAAACACAGACCATGCCCAAAATTGACAGTAAGGCTTCATTAACTTGATTTCCTAATTAGCCCTCACTTACTGGGAAGCTATTTACGCTCTAAATTGACAGTAAGACTTCATTAACTTGATTTCTCTAACTAGCCCTCACTTACTGGGAAGCTGTTTACGCTCTGAATTGACAGTAAGACTTCATTAACTTGATTCTCACTTACTGGGAAGCTAGGCCTCAGCTCATTGGACATTGTGTATGGCCTGAATTGATTCATTAATTTGTTCTCCCGACCTACAGCTCATGGGACATTGTGTATGGCAGAATTTACAGTAACCTACCTTGGCACCATGCATGCATGATGGGACTTGAAGTACCACCATGGAAAATGGGATTTGTAGTACTTCAAAACCCATAATTCCCCACAGACCAATGTGGCCCAGAACCAAGACCAATAAAGACCCAACTTGGCACACCATGCCCCCCATGACCCACACTCCATCCAACTGCAGTTTAGAGGAGGGCACACCATGGATGATTGGACTTTCTCACATCTCCTAAAAAGGGCACAGCAATGTGTGCCGGGTACAGCTAGTATCTATATATGGGGAAACCTTGGTATCTCCTGAATTGGATTCAGCATTCCTGGTAGATACCAAAATATGTGGATGCTCAATTTCCTTCCTTCCTTCCTTCCTTCCTTCCTTCCTTCCTTCCTTCCTTCCTTTATTTATTTATTTATTTATTGGATTTGTAGACCGCCTCTCCCAAAGGCTCGGGGCGGTTTACAGCACAATGAGTAAAACACAGATGAATAAAACAGTAAACAATAAAATTCAATAAAACACAATAAAGCACAGAACGGAGTCATACACATTCAAAGGCTTGTCTGAATAGATGTGTCTTACATGCTCTGCGAAATGCGTTCAAATCTCGCAGAGCTCATGTCTCCAGAGGCAGTGTGTTCCACAATGTTGGAGCGATGATGGAGAAAGCTCACCGCCTCGTTGAAGTCAGATGGAAGGCTTTTACATTGGGTATGGTTAAGAGGTTCAGATCTTCTGAACATAGTGATCTCAGGGCAGGCATGTAGCCAGGGGGGGGGGGCTGAGGGGGCGTCAGCCCCCCAAATTCTCAGGGTGGTCCGCGAAAAGGCCTTACTGGTACATTACTAAACTTATGTTTATTCATATCATGATCTGATCACCATGCTCATTATATCCCACATTAATGGGGTTATTGGGATAACAATACAAAAGGTTTGCTAGGGTAGACCCTCTTCCACCCAGTCTCAGCCCCCGAACCAAACTCAGCCCCCCAAAACAAATCCTGGCTACGGCCCTGTCTCAGGGGGTTATATGGAATCAGGCGATCCTGCAAGTACATTGGCCCCAGACGATATAAGGCCTTGAAAGTAAGTACTAACACCTTGAAAGTGATCCGGCATTCCATTGGCAGCTAATGCAGATCCCGCAGGATAGGAGTTATGCGGCACCTCGCAGGCTCCCCCACGAGTAGCCGGGCTGCGGCATGCTGCACTAGCCTAAGTTTCCAGATCACGGTCAAGAGTAGGCCAATGTAAAGAGCGTTACAGTAGTCAAGTCTTGAGATGACTATGGCTTGAATTACCATGGCTAGATCTTTTCGGGACAGATAGGGGGCCAGACGCTTCGCCTGTCGCAGGTGGAAGAACCCAATTCTGCTGACAGTGGAGATTTGGGTCTCCATTGACAGCAGTGGGTCCAAATGGACGCCCAGACTTTTTACAGATGACGACGGGCATAATGCCTCGCCATCCAGGGTCGGCAGTTGGATGTCCCTATCACCCGGACGACCCAGCCAAAGGATCTCCGTCTTCGCCGGATTCACCTTCAACCTGCTGGCTCGCAGCCATCCACTAACGGCCTCAAGGCACAGATGGAAATTATTGGGTACGGAGTAAAGTGGCAAAATAAAATGACGTCCCCTATGTAAAATAGAAAACTCAATGGTTGCTATTTGGAATTAAAAAATATTTTCAAGCACGGGATGGTTGAATTTGTGGATACTGAAGGCCAACTTTATTGCTGAACTTTTTTTTTTTAAAAAAAGGAGGTTAACTAGGGATAGATTTGTGTGTAAAAGGATTTCATTCGGTTTTAACGCTCAGATCAAATTCCTGGGCTCATTAATCATCCGTTCTCCGTGTTTTTCTTTTGTTTGGTGGATGTAGGATTCTAGTAAAAACAAAATGAGGTGCTTCAAGCATGAAGTGTGCTCGGCCTGCTGCAGCCAGAGCATTTCGATCCAGCTCGAGCGCTTGCCACTTTCCCGGTTATAGATTTGTGGCCACAAATAGGAATTGTGTCATCATCAACCCAATCGGACACCAGTGTGGTTCTGTCCTCATGCTTCCACTCTTCTGTTGTTATTTCTTCATATATCTGTAGCAGATAAATCTGTAGTGAAGAATTGGCCAAGTCGCTCCGATTAATGAGTCACCGAGTTTATAAGCCAGTGTCTAATAGAAATGTTGGAAGATATAGCCATGTTAGACTAGAACAGGGCTGTCCAACAGGCGGCCCTCGGGCCGTACACAGCCCCCCAGCCTGTTGGACACGGCCCCCGCTACCCTCCTGAAAGAATTTTTTATTTTAAAAAAAATTAAAAATATATATTTTTAAATATATATATATATATTTAAAAAATGGCGGCCGGGGGGGAGGGGAGGAGGAGGCGGGGCAGGGAGGAGGAAGGGAGCCAGCTCCTCCTCCCTGCACCGCCCCCTCCGTCCCTCTCTCCACGCCGCCACTGCGAGATCACAGCAGCAGGGGGGAGGGAGGGGGGAGGAGGAGGCGGAGCAGGGAGAAGGAAATGAGCCAGCTCCTCCTCCTTGCCTCGCCCCCTCCGTCCCTCTCTCCACCCCGCGCTGCGATCAGGTTCGCAGCGGCGGGGGGAGGGAGGAATCCTTCCCTCCTCCTCCTCCTCCCCTTTCCCCCCTGGCGCCACGGCGATCGGGATACCGGCTGCGCCAGGAAGGGGAGCGAGGGGGCAGGCCTACTCCTTCTCCTCCTTCCCGACGCAGCCGGTGTCCCGATCTCTGTGGCGCCGGGGGGAAAGAGGAGGAGGAATCCTCCCTTCCTCCTCCTCCTCCTCTTTCTCCCCGGTGCCAGGACGATTGGGACACCGGCTGCGCCGGGAAGGGGGCGGGCCTCCTCCTTCCTGGCGCAGCCGGTGTCCCGATCGCCATGGCGCCGGGGGGAAAGAGGAGGAATCCGGCATGACACTTTAGGCGGAGAGGGTGGGGCCAGGGGCGGGGCTGGGGCGAAGCCGCGGGCAGGGCCGTGGATGGCCCCCCAGGTCATCAGTGACCTGAATTCCGGCCCTTGGCCTGTTAGAAGTTGGACAGCCCTGGACTAGAATATCAGTGTGCAAATGGATCCTTTGACACCTTAGGGCAGGCCTGGGAAAACTTCGGCCCTCCAGGTGTTTTGGACTTCAACTCCCACAATTCCTAACAGCCGATAGGCTGTTAGGAATTATGGGAGTTGAAGTCCAAAACACCTGGAGGGCCGAAGTTTGCCCAGGCCTGCCTTAGGGACTAAGTAGGAGAATGAAGTTGGTAGCACAACCTTTCACAGACTACATCTGCTTTCTCAGATGCACGGAGCAAAGTGCCCACGAACAGACCTTTATAGGTGTGCATGAATGGTCATTAAAATCCAAAACTTATGAGTATGGTGATCCGATGTTAACAATGGTCACTGGAAGACAAAAGTGGGAGGACAGATGTTACCAATATAACCTGTATGAATATTTGAAGGGGTGATTGGCATGCAGTCACCCCTTCAAAGTCCCTCAATGGAGGTCAGAAGATCAGGATACAAAAGTTTTAATAAAATAAAATAAATAAATAAATAAAGTGGTGCTGGCTGGGAACCAGAAAGGAGGCCCGGTAAACTGACCAAGAGAGCCCTCATGAGGATGGGAGGTTAACTCATGTTATGAGGCATGTAGTATGCCAGGAATCCACTGTCTCTACTCAACCCACTCTTGATCAACGGGAGTTTGTGAATATATTCCAGTTCTGCTGTTGTTCTGTTCCCATCTTTCTTGGTGATTTTTCTGTGTTTAAGAAAAGCAATTTTGAGATCTGATTATAGAATCATAGAGTTGGAAGATACCACAAGGGCCATCCAGTCCAATCTGGTTCTGGATTGCTGAGGTCGATGGAAGTGCTCTGCAACTGATTTTTGAGCATCCCCATTCCGAATGGCTGGCTTATTTCCATTTATACTTGACACAGAGACTGTCTTGTTTACATAAGATAGAGTTTTGAAGGCAATATTGACAGAGGATGCATATCTCAACATTAGAGGACGAGTAATTGAAAGTACTTCTAATATAGTGAGTGATGTGCGTGGATCCTGTGGTCACATTTCCTGAGCAGATGTGTGGGCCTCTGGATTTTTGGCAAAGTCTTGTACCCATAGCAAAGACCGCTTAACCTCACTGAATTAGCTTTTCCTTCAGGTATCTGCATTACTGTCTCTACCCATCTCCGCTCCGGCAAAGACTACATACTGTACATACTATGAGAACCCGAGTGTGTCCATACTGCCAGGGGCGATCCTACCGGTAGGCAAAGGACGCCGCTGCGTGGGGCGCCATCTGGGTAAAGGGTGCATTCCCCCGCCCGCCAGACAGCGTCTGGCCGATGTTCCGCTTTTGGGTCCACCCGCCCGCCTGCCTCCCTCGGTGTCTCCGCCTCCTCCACCGCCCACTTCCCGGCCAGTCTCGCGAGACAGAAAACATGGCGGCTGGGGGGGGGCAGGAAAGAGCGCTGCTCGGTGGGAAGCCAAGTCAGCCCACGTTTCCAGCCTGGGGGGGGGGCTCCTCGGGCCCCAGCCGGCCTTCTCCCAACCCTCTCCCCCCGGGACCTGGCTCTCCTTGGGCAGGCACGGGCCGGCTTGTGTCCCCCTCCCTCCCTGACTGCGATCCCCGCCATCCCTCAGGGCTTCAGGGCCCTCCCTTTCCCCCCTCAGCCGATTCAGCAGGAAAGGGAAGGGAAGGGGCCTGTGTCATGGAATGCAATATAACACTACTACTACTAATAAGATATTATAAGGATATATTTTATATTACATGTCATATTACTAATAATATTACAGTATAATGTTATAATACAATGTTAATATATAATAGTAATATCGTGCTCTGGCAATAATATAATGTATTGTATTTACCTTTTACTAGGAATGGTGGGAGTTGAAGTCCGAAGCACCTGCCTGCAGGGAGGGCCCCAGTTTGCCCATGCCTGTGTTAACAATGCCTTTGCGGTGGCGCTGGGGGCTTACTCCTATGGCATCATTATCAAGATTACTGGTAAAAGTAGGGCAGCTGGGACCCTATGCAGGAGCTTCTGGGCATGCTTGGGGGGCAAAATAATGTTTTTTGGGGGGCGCCAAAATAATGTTGGCTTACCATTTAAAATTACCTTAGACCGCCCCTGCATACTGCACAATTATATTAGCTTGTTGCTATTTGAAATGGTGTTCCTCCAAAAATATGTAGTTTGGTGACATGCTTCCAATGAAAAATCCTATGTCCAAGAGCCTCTGGGGTACATCATTGGCTATTGAAATATAATTTGCTATTGAACATAATTTAAGTCAACCAAGACTTTTTTTTACGTTTGAAAGGCCATTTTTAGAAACCAGAATGTGCAACTGGAAAGGGATGTGGCTTACAATCTGGAAAAGAGTGAAAACGGAACTTTTCAAACTTGTGGTCCATGATGTAAATGCATAAAACACCCAGAGATGCCGATAAAAAGCCAAAAAGCATGGTTATTTCGGAGTAAACTTCTGGTTTGGAAGTACTCTTCTAAGTCTGTACTAGAAATACACTTTTTCTCTGCATAGAGGCACAGAAATATTACTAGTATATGCAGGAAAAGTGCCTTGTGAATCAGCCCTGACATTAAACAGATTGCATCCTTGCCATGGCATCTGCGAGCGTGCTGAAATAGAGCCAAGTTGAGGGCGTTCTCTGTTATAGCCCCCACGCTATGGAACTCCCTCCCAGCCGAAACCAGGGCCCTGAGGGACCTACTCCCGTTTAGATGGGCGTTCGGTGAGTAGGCCCGTACGTCCTTCTGCATCATGCTGCTGCATTTGCCGCTGTTATTGTTTAATGCTGTTGTTTTAATGCTCTTACTGCTGTTTTAATCTGTTTATGTTTTAACCCTGTTGTATGCATTGGCTCTTGTGAGCCGCCGCGAGCCCCCGGGAGTCGGCGGCATAAAAGCCTCAATAATAAATAAATAAATAATAAATAGCATGATATGCGTGAATGTGTATGGCTGAAGTATGTGAACCAAAGTTGTGTTAGATAGGCCAGAGAAACGTGGAGATCTGCAATGCATGCTGGGAGGAGGAGGGCCTGAAGACTTGGCAGAGAGAAGCGGGGTTTTCTTTTATCTTGGAAACCACTCAAGTTTGAGAAGAAGTTACAGAAAAACCTAAGCATGAACAGAGAGTGGCCGACACGCTATTGGCTTCAAACAAAGGAGTAATAACAAGAATGGGATCAAATTAATAATTGCCAGTCTTGACTACGGATGGAGGGAAAGTGGAGGAATGAATATAAGATCCCAGGTTTCGCCACTAGGTTGTTGGTTCTCTGGTCCAGACGGGGAACCATCCAGCTTCTCTCTCTGCAAGTCGCCTGGCTATGGATTTGGGCGGGGAAACACCTCATCCCAAATCACCTAGCCATGGACTTGGGGAAAGCGACACCATCTACCTCAGTGTATGTATGTAAGTATGGATGCAGAATGAATGCAATTTGAATGTCTGTGTGTGCGTGCGTATGTGTGTGTGTGTAAGGTATGAATGCTCTTAAGATGCTTTGAAGGTATGAATGCAACATGTGTGCGTGTGTATGTGTGAGCTTGTGATTGCTTGTTGTGTGTGTGTGTGAGGTATGCATGTCCTTAAGAAATGCTGCTAATTGCTGATTGAATGCTGCTGTGCTTTACTCAAATCAAATCTTTAAGGTGATTAGTTTCTTTTGAATCAATTTTTTATATTATACTTAGAGTGATTGTGGTTTAAGGGTTTAAATGTTTGAGGTGATTTTATGTTTTTTTTAAATATTTGCATGTTAACCTGATTTATTGCATTGTATTTCTTTTTATGCCTTTATGCTTAAACGTGATTGTTGCAACTTATATATTTAATAAATGTTACATGCATAATGTTTAAATCCAAATTTGGTCTTCTCTTGTCTATTTGCACGTCATTGACTATCCCGTCGCATTTGTCCCCTTGATCAAAAGAATAACGGCAACATCTCGGTTCATGACAATATTCAGAAAATTTTAAGTTTTCACAAACTACACAAGCCAACAAGTATTTTTCATCAGATATAATTTTAGGTCATTATTATAAAGATTTTTGTGCTGAATTAATATTTGTGTTTATTTTTTATTTATTGTGTATAGTTTTTATGATGAGGCTAATTGAATAATTAATATATTTACACACTGGTATCAATAGAATTGAATTGATATCAGTGTGTAAATGTTAATTATTTGATTAGCCTCATTGCAAAACCTACACATGATAGAGAAAAAATACACAGAGACCTGAATTCAGCACAAAAAACCTCTATATATTGGGTATATGTCCAGCCCTGTAGTTTTGGATAAAGATGGTGTCAGTGCTGCAGTCATAACTGTACAGATGTCTAGTTTTATTTATTTATTTATTTATTATTCAGTTTTATATTCCGCTCCTCCCAGCAGGCTCGGGGCGGATCACAGGCACAAAGCAATAAAAGCATACAATAAAACATACAGTAAAAACAGTAAAACGCGATACATAACCAAGATGGTACAAGGCTACGGCTTCTCAACTACGACGAGACGAACCAACTGAGTTTGGATTTACCCAAACGCTAGCCTGAAGAGGGCCGTCTTACATCCCCTTCGAAAAGGGAGGAGTTCAGAGACCATTCGGACATGGTCAGGGAGCGAATTCCAGAGTACTGGAGCCGCCGCAGAGAAGGCTCTCTGTCTTGTACTGGACAGATGACAGGCGCGGACGATGGTACAACCAATAAATTTTGCTCTTCCGAGCGCAGTGATCTCGGGGGAACATACGGGGTAAGGCGGTCCCTCAGGTACACAGGCCCTAGACCGTGCAAGGCCTTGAAGGTTAAAACCAGCACCTTGAAGGCAATCCGGTACTCAATGGGAAGCCAGTGCAGTTGCCGGAGAATGGGAGTAATGTGCTCCCTCACTGGTGATCCCACCAGCAAGCGAGCCGTGGCGTTCTGCACCAGCTTGAGTTTCCGGATTGTCGCCAAGGGGAGGCCAACGTAGAGGGCGTTACAGTAGTCCAGCCTCGAGATGCCCGTCGCTTGGATCACCGTGGCCAGATCGTCCCTGGACAGGTAGGGGGCCAGTTGCCTAGCCTGTCATAGGTGGAAGAATGACGTCCGGCAGACCACGGAGACCTGGGCCTCCATGGTCAGCAGGGAGTCCAACTTGACACCCAGGCTCTTAACCAAGGGTGACGGGCTAAGTGGCTCGCCATCCAGGGTAGGCAACCGGCACTCATCCAGCCCAGGTCGACCAGGCCACAAGATCTCCATCTTCGACGGGTTCACCTTCAACCGGCTGGCACGCAGCCATCCAGTCACGGCTTCCAGGCATAGATGGAAACAATCGGGTACGGTGTCCGGCCTGCCGTCCATTCTCAGCAGAAGCTGGGTGTCATCAGCGTACTGATAACACTCCAGACCAAGGTCACGGGCCAGCTGGGCCAGGGGGCGCATATAGATGTTGAATAATAAGGGCGAGAGGATGGCCCCCTGGGGGACCCCACAACTTAATGGGAGCCTCCTGGAGTTTTGTGGCAACAAATAATATATCATTGTCTCAGCAACTTAAGAACATTTACAATGAGTATGGCTTTCATGTTACCAAAAATTCATATTTTATCTGTCATGCTCAGAAGATTATTAAGGAACTGCTTGAGAAGCTTAGAAACTATGATGTAAAGAACACATACCTAAAGACCTGTGGGAGATAATGCATTAATGATTTGATTAGCCTCATCGCAAAAACTCAACGTGATAAAGAAAAAATAAACACAGATCTGAATTCAGCACCAAAAAACTCTATAGGAATGACATAAAATTATATCTGAAGAAAAATACTTGTTGGCTTGTGTTTCGCAAATTTGATGTGAAATGTGCAGACTTTTCAGTAGTCCATGGTAATGTACCATTCGTCAAATTTTTAAAAAGTTGATGAGATAGGGAAAAAAGACATATTTAAAATCAACATTAAAATTGATTTAAACTGTGCTACTCTCATTTCTGATGATTACAAAAAGTTTGATATTGTGGGCTTGTGCCAACAAAAATTATCTGTGTGATACTATGTACCATTGTGCCTGTTGGATACCTTTCCTTTCTGTTCAACTAGTAAATTCATCTTTTTTTCAATGATAAAGCCATGGATAAATGGTCACTGAGTGGGTTGTGGTTTATAGTCAAAATTAAGATTAGCAGTCAAAGTGAAGATAGAAGTGCCAAATGCCTCTTTTGGAAAGAGAGATGGCATGTGAAGACAGGAAAAGAGAATGAAGCAGAGGAAAAGGAGTAAATTAGATCAATAAAATACACAAGAAGACAAATAGTATTTCCAGATGTTCAACAGTTAACCCTATCCATTCAAAAGCACCGTGAAACCCTTGCATTTTTTTCATTTTAGGAGACATATTTGTGGAAAGAAAGTTGGAAGGAGCAGCGGGGAAACACTGAGCGGCGACATGAAGAAGACAGCTTTGTTTCTGCATAGAAGCACATAACATTATGCTACATGACTTTGGCTTTTTCTGGCAGTACTTCTGGGAATATATACTGTATATATATATATATGCATATAATAGGCAGGATTTCCCCGGGTACTGGTTGTGGGGGGTCGGGAGCAGGTCAGGGTTTGCCCTCCCTTCTGCTCGAGATCCCCGTGTACAACTGGTGGGCCACTGTGTGATACAGAATGCTGGACTAGATGGGCTGAGGTCCGATTCAGCATGGCTCTTCTTATGTTCTTATATAAAATATATACAGGATAAAAGTTATATAATGCAGCTTGTGGATAAAGTTGAACTCTAGGTCTAGAAAAGTAGAATTCTGCTGTATCTGTAGTTCAAATAAAACTGATCAGGAAACATCGCTTGGAGAAACATGTGGGGAGCTGATCCAAATATGAGAATTTCTATATGAGCCAGGGCCGTAGCCAGGATTTTGATTCGGGGGGGAGGCTAAGTTTGGTTCGGGGGCTGAGACTGGGTGGAAGAGGGTCTGCCCTAGCAAACCTTTTGTATTGTTATCCCAATAACCCCATTAATGTGGGATATAATGAGCATGGTGATCAGATCATGATATGAATAAACATAACAGTTTAAATAATGTACCAGTAAGGCCTTCTGGCGGACCACCCTGAGAATTTCGGGGCTGAAGCCCCTTAGCCCCCTGGCTACATGCCTGATATGAGCACATTGTCACCTGTGGCAGAACACTATCCTAGTTTGTAGACTAGACAGTCAGTAGCCAAGTGTCTCTTTCTACAAATGGTGGCAGCCCTGGAGAGTGGCCCAATCACATACCATTAAGCAGTTACTTCTGGCAGCAGAAGCTCCCTTGTATAGAGCTGGTAGTACAACAGCCTGCGTGCAACTCTTAAACTAGCCGCCTGCTTTCAGATAGGATGAAAGAGGCTCAAGAGCCAATCTGGTCACTTTCTCATCCGTGAAATGATTGAGGACACAATCTTATTCTTCACCACAATAAAATGTCTTTGGTGGACCTTTGTAGAAGTCCTCTGAGGCCACTTCTAAACTGCACTATATCCCAGGATCTGATTCCAGATTATCTACTTTAAACCAGATTATATGAGTCTCCACTGTCAGATAATCTGGGATAAGAAGTTAATCTGGGATCAGATCCTGGGATACAGGGGCAGTGTGGAAGTGACCTGAATCTCATCTCTGACTTCTTGTTGTTGCTGTTGTTATGTACCTTATTTTTGATTCAGCACGGTCATCTCAAGGCTGGACTATTGTAACGCCCTCTACGTTGGCCTTCCCTTGTCGACAATTCGGAAACTCAAGCTAGTGCAAAATGCCGCTGCTCGCTTACTGGTGGGAGCACCGATGAGGGAGCACATCACCCACATCTTACGGCAATTGCACTGGTTCCCAATCGAGTACCGAGTTGTCTTCAAGGCGCTGGTTTTAACCTTTAAGGCCTTGCACGGTCTAGGGCCTGTGTACCTGAGGGACCGCCTTCCCCCGTACGTTTCCCCCAAGATCACTACGCTCAGAGGAGCAGAACTTGTTAGTTATTCCATCGATCTGCTCCTGCCATTTGTCCACAACAAGGCAACGAGCCTTTTCTGTGGCAGCCCCTGTGTTATGGAATACACTTCCAGCTGACACCCGTGCGATCTCAGAGCTTGTCCCCGTCCGGAGGGCATGTAAGACCACCCTTTTTAGACATGCTTTTAGCTAAACCGGAAATGTATTTCTGCCTGCCGATCATTGTCTTACGAGTTTTAAGGAATCTGTAATTCCTAATATTTTAAATAATTGTTGTATTTTGGTGTTTTTATTGTATGTTATGTGATCCGCCCCGAGCCTGCAGGGAGGAGCGGAATATAAAATTGAATAAATAAATAAACCATAAAATGAACTCATTAAGGGTTTCCTTGGCAGAATTTGGCATTAGCTTCCTCTAATGCTGAGAGGATGCCTTTTCTCCAAAGTCGCCCAGTGGGTTTCCATGGTTGAACAGGGATCTGAACTCTGATTATCACTGGTCAAACCACTACACCTGAGCTTTCCAAACTGGGTGTCAGCTGCTGTGTGTTGGTGTGTCACAGAAATACAATGAGAAACCTCTGAGGCGAAGTGAAATAAGAAATATATCATATATTATATATTTTTTGAATATATAAATATAAATGAAAGATTTTCATGAGATATCTTGCATTCCCATACATTTTGTTATTACAACTTATTTATGTGTCTGTAACTCTTATAAGGAATTGGTAATATGCTAGCAAAACAAAATGACTGTGTCGTGAAATGATCAATTTTTTAACCATGTATCATCAACATGAAATGTTTGGAAAGCTCTATACAATTTATTTATTTATTTATTTATTTCAGGATTTTACCCCGCTCTTCTCAACCCCCGAGGGGGGACTCAGAGCGGCTTACAGTACGGCACAATTCGATGCCCACATAATAACAATATAAACCCCAAAACACTTCAACAATTAAAATACATTAAAAATACATTAAAATACAACTACATTAGCACCATACACATTCACTCTGGATTAAAACAATGTTCAGTCCATAACAACATTGGCCATAATCACCCACTTTCATTAAAAAACAATCTAAAATGCTGCCTTGTGCTGGTGTACGAATGCCTGGTCCCACAGCCAGGATTTTACTTTTTCCTGAAGGCCAGGAGGGATGTGGTGGATCGTACATCAATAGGAAGCGCATTCCACAGGCGGGGAGCCACCACCGAGAAGGCCCTATCCCTCGTCCCCACCAGCCTCATTTGAGATGTAGGCGGGAGCGAGAGCAGGGCCTCCCCGGATGATCTTAGATTACGAGGTGGGACATAGCGGCTGATGCGTTCGGACAAGTAAGCTGGGCCAGAACCGTATAGAGCTTTAAAGGTCAAAACCAGCACAACACCATTCTGAATCTCTAACACCTGTGTGTATATATGTGCGTTTGTGCACATGCCTTCAGGCCACCTGTCAATTTTATAGGGTTTTCTTCAGCAAGGAATACTCGGAGGTGGTTGTACTAGTTCCTTCCCCTGAAATTTAGTCTGCAACACCTGGTATTCATTGGTGGTCATTGGCTGATTCTGCTTAGCTTCCAAGATTGGATGGGATCTGGTAGGTATATTATATTTAGTGGAGCTGTAAATATTGAGTCAGTTTGACTTTTTGATAGGAAAAAAATAGATTCTCCCCCTCACTTCATTTTATGAATGATATCCTGCCGGTCTGCCAACTTCCCACCCACCTGTTTGCTTCTTCTGCTAATACTTATTTAGGCAATCCCTCGTAGCTCAAGGATGATAGTCTTCCAGATGTGGTGTCTGGGTGGTAATAGTCATGGATATAGCTGCCAAACTACTCAACTGCCTCCGACCATATCCACCACCCATGTACTAGTCTGTGACTAGGGGCTTCCAGATTTCACAGTCCTGCCCCCGTTGCCGCTTGCTGATCACCACGGGACTTCTGTTGGTTTGTTTTTCTTGCAAGATGCCTGTGCATGACTTTCTTTAATGCATAGAGGTCAGTGCACAACTGACCAACACACAGTCATCACAGAGTGAGGTTCCACTGGTGGCATAGTTAACATGACCACCATGGTTTCTCAATCTGTTGCAGCCTTCTTCCACCTTCACAGCCATTGTAACATGTACCATGTTATCCTCTGCCTGCTCCACCGTTGAAGTCTTTGTGTCTTCGGATTGTGCTTGGTCTGGAACCTCCCCTGTGGCCCCTCCTGGGAGTGCATGGCTCCAGTGGTTGTGCCCGCAGATTCATAGGTACATGCAAGCCCCCTCACCACGACAAGGTGACAATCCATCAAGGGGGGGACTGCCAATAACTGCACTGAGATAACCAACCCTGGCTGGAGAATTTAAAAGGACAAAAAAAAGTCTTGGAGCAACTCATATAACTATACAGTAGGTCAGAGATATATGATCCATTGTAAAATACGATAATGCCTGGTAAAGTGAAAACCATTATGGGTGCATCTACACCAGTGGTTCTTGGGGCAATCCAAGGGGGCACTGGGAGGCTCAGGAGAGTTTGGGGGGCACTGAACCCCTGTAAGGGGGCGGTGGTGTGAGCCAGGCTTGCTTGCCACTTGCAGGTCCGCGTGCTTGCGAGGACGTCCCTATTTGAAGAAAAAGGCAATACACAGGACTGCACCGTGGGCGGGGTTGACGAGAGGAAGGAGATGCGTGCCGTGGTTTCCAGGACAACGCCTGCCCGGGGATTCCAACTCGCAGGGACACAGTCGCAAGCATGCAGTCCCTGGGCAGGCGTTGCCGTGGAAACCGCAGCACATGCCTCCTGGTCAACCCCGTCCACGGCGCAGTCCTGTGTATTGCCACTTTCTTCCAATGGGGACATCCTCACAAGCGCGCCTTGGTGGACCTGGCATGGGGCGGGGCGAGCGCGAGGCACTTTTCAAGGTGGGCCTCGCTTGTCCAGTGCCGGCTCCTTCTTTTTTCAATGCCATAAAAACAACATGCAATTAAAATAACATTTAAATTAAAATTAAAACACATTAAAACATTTAATTTTACGAAAAAGGTAGAAACATTAATACATATATCTTTCTACTTAATTGCTATTAAAATAAAATAAAAAATTTCTAGCGGGGCGGTGAGTAAACTTTTTTCTGGAAAGGGGGCGGTAGTCCAAAAAAGTTTGGGAACCACTGGTCTACACCAGTGTTTTTCAACCTTTTTTGAGCCGCGGCACACTTTTTATATTTACAAAATCCTGGGGCACACCACCAACCGAAATGACACAAAATGACACTCTAACACAGTAATACATATAGATAATATGTTTTAAAATGTATACACTCAGTGTGAAACCTGGGCCTGTTTCGATGAATGCAACATAGATATCCAGGCAGGAATGGCAGAAAGACACACATGAAGGTCTTGCTCAACAGCTGTCAGTCATGGGAAAACTTCGGCCCTCTGGGTGCTTTGGACTTCGGCCCTCTGGGTGCTTCCCACCATTCCTAACAGCCTGAGGCCCTTTCCTGCTTAAGTGGCTGGGGGGGGGGGAGGAAAAGGGCCTGAGGCTGCTAGGAATGGTGGGAGTTGGAGTCCAAAACACCTGGAAGGTCTAAGTTTGCCCATTCCAGCTTTCGATTCCATCGCCACATCTATCTTCAGCCTCTGGCGGTTTGAATATATGTGATTATCTACCTTGTCGCTATGATTATGGTGCTGCTTCTTTAAATTGTCCGCAAACTGAATGTGTTATTGTGCGGATCCCGGAACTGACATTGGAGAACATCGTGAGGATACACTGTTTTTTGCACTCATTTCCGTGATTTCATCAAATATCGTGAGTTTTCTGTAGAGGAGCGCTCCGTGAACTTGCTGCTTCCTGGTTCGCAACTCCTCTGCTCTCTGTGGCGACCATGCCGAACTACCTTATGTAAGACTTTTGATTTTCTCCAGCAGGATTGGGTACTTTGAATGTGTTTTTTGAGTATGATTATGTATGATTAATTGTGCATTTTGTACTGTGACGTAGCGGCGCTCCTTTAATAAGTAAGGGTATTGGAGCTTCCAATTTCCCACGGCACACCTGATGATTGCTCATGGCACACTAGTGTGCCCCGGCACACTGGTTGGGAAACACTGGTCTACACTGTAGAATGAATGCAGGTCGATGAACTTGCCTGGTGAGCAGGGGCGGCCCGACCTAATTTGGGGGGGTAAGCGAAAAAAATTTGTCGCCCCCCCCCCCGCCGCCGCCACTCACCGCCGCCACTCGCCGCCGCTCCCGCGCTCCCCCGCGCCACCCTCGCGCGCGCCGCCGCCGCCGCCCGGCCTTTCAGCGGCGGCGCAGGGCAACGCACGCGCACTCGCTCCCCGCGCCCGGCGCTTTGGAGCCAGCGCATGCGTTGCCCTGCGCCGCCGTCGCGCGTGCGCAGGGAGCACCTACAGGCGCTATAGCGCCTGTAGATGCTTCTGCGCACGCGCAGCCTGCCGCGCGCCTGCCGCTTGGGAGGAGTGCGCATGCGCAGAAAGCACCTACAGGCGCTATAGCGCCTGTAGATGCTCTGCGCACGCGCACTCCCTCCCACGCGCCTGCCGCTTTGGAGCCAGCGCGCAGGCGCACTTGGAGAGTGCGCGTGCGCAGAGAAGCGTCTACAGGCGCTATAGCGCCTGTAGGTGCTTCTTGCGCACGCGCGGACGGCGGCGCAGGGCAGTGTGGCGGCGGTGGGGCGCGGAGTCGGCGCGGCGGCGCCCCCCAGGCGATGGCGCTCTACGCGGCCGCGTGGGTCGCGGAATCCCTGGGGCCGCCTCTGCTGGTGAGGTCCCAGCACTCTTTAGCAGAGAAGGCTGAAGACGTTGTAAACCACCAGCTCCAGTGAATCCTTCGCATTGAGTCATGGCAGTTAATGCAGTGTCAAACCTTTAACACCCATCTCAATTGTTTTCTGCATATGGCCCATTTGACATGCTCTTCAGTGCATATTGCATTCCTGTCAAAGGGGCCTTGAATGGGGGAACTTTAAATGGGATTAAAAAACTTAAATGCTGTTTTAAAAATCCTATAAAACATCAAACGGAGACCATAACATATCACAGTGAATTGACCAGAAGGTCTTTAAGGAGTGCCTTGCGACACTCATAATTTAGTCCGTCCCGTCCCCCCTCACATTTTGCACATACGATACAGTCATTTGGACTATATTTCATCCACCTTGTTTTCCTTGAGCTCACTTATTCCACTTGACCTAGTCGCTCCAGTTTACATTGAAACTCCTCCCAAGGAACAAAGATTGCAATACAAGTCACCCCGAAAGGAGATGAAAGGGCCTCTCTCTCTCTATAGATCATATTTCATGGCGCCATTGCACTTTGATCTTCCCGTGGAAAGACCTTGCTGTCACCTCATCGTTATTATTTTAATATAAGGTGATTTAAGAGTTGTCGGTGAGCTTTCTGACATTGCCGTTACTCCTGTGAGAAAGAGAAGATCTACTTTCCACATGTACCAGGTGCGTGTGAGAGGGATTAAAGAGAGATTGATGTTTTCCCTGATATCAAGATATACATAGATCATGAATTGTTTTCATTCAACATGAAACAGCCTACTCTTAAATATCATCCATTCGCCATATACCTGGCCCCAGATATGCTGTTTTTTGAGGGTACGTTTCAGCAATTATTCAGAGATATTGGAAAAAAGAAGGAGGAGGAGAGAAAAACCACAAAGGTCTCGTTGATGAAAGAATATCTTTTTCAATGCTGGCTCTACCAATAAATTAGCAAATGACTTTAAGACTAAAGGGAAGTTCTCACTTTCATTAGCTGTCCAAATACGTGTAGAATTAATTGCCTATGAGGTATTTTGCCCTAAAAATATTCCTGACCTACATTTCACCATCAGAAAGACCGTCTTCCTTGGAATGGAAATGAAGATCTTCCAGAGTCAGAGAATTCGCTTGGGCTCCACCTAGTGGCTTTGGTTTCAGGTGGGATTTGTTGAATTTGCCTAATTAGAATTGGAATGATGAATTAGAGGAAATTTATTTTTCCAAGGACATATTGGTTCGGAGTTGGCTCAAGACATTTTACAGCTCGAGTGAAGGATCAGAGTATCGAAAGTTTTCTTTAATGAATTAGTTTTAAATTACATGGACAGAGATGATTAAAGTGGTGTTCTAATTGCGGCTGTTTTTAAAAGAGTTATTTTAAAATAGATTTTTCATTCAATAGTATATTTCTCCCCCTTGTTGTGTCAGCTCCACTGGCTGCCGGTCCACTTCCGAGCTCAATTCAAAGTGCTGGTTTTGACCTATAAAGCTCTATACGGTTCTGGCCCAGCTTACTTGTCTGAACGCATCTGCCTCTACCTCCCACCTCGCACTTTAAGATCATCCGGGGAGGCCCTGCTCTCGCTCCTGCCAACTTCTCAAATGCGGTTGGTGGGGATGAGAGATAGGGCCTTCTCGGTGGTGGCTCTGTACCTGTGGAATGCGCTGCCAAGCGAGATACAAGTGATCCCATCCCTCCTGGCATTCAGGAAGAGGATAAAGTCGTGGTTGTGGGACCAGGCCTTTGCACAGTGACATAGCAGCACTTTGACTGGAATGGACTGGATTGTTGACGGAGATGAGGACGCGGTTTTACTGTTTTAGCAATTGGATGTATGAACTGAACATTGTTTTAATTGTGATTTTAATTGATCATTGGTTTTGTTTAATTAATTGCTCTGTTTGATTGTGTATGTTTTATGGCAATTTTATGTATTAGGCATCGAATTGCTGCCTGTTACCCGCCCCCTGAGTCGTCATCCCCCGGGGGGGGGGGGGGGGTTGAAAAAGGCAGAGTAGGAATAATGTAAATAAATAATAATAATGATAATGATAACAATAAGACAAGTACTGAGAACCATAACATCATAGAGCTGGAAGAGAACGCAAGGACCACCCAGTCCAACCCCTTTGTTGTAGCACTAGCCTGGTCAGATTCTGAGTACTCAGAAGATGAGGAAGAGTGTGCTGGGAGTGTGCTACCATAGCAGCCACCAGCCCTGCCACCTACCAAGGTTCCCCTATTGACTCAGTCGCAGGTCCATGGGTCATCATACCCAGGACTTCACTAAGGGTTACTCAGTGCCTAGTTGAATACTCCTTCACCCAACCATGTATATGGGCTTGTGATTTATGCTCATACTGTGTATTAATCACATGATTGATTATTTGCATTACATTGTACTGTTTGTAATATTGTTCTGCTATTGAGCATATACTGCCATACAATATAGTGGTTTTTACCTATATATGCTATGTCTTGGTATTCCTTTGACACTGCCCCTTTAAACATTGTGGTTTAGCAGTGTGTATAGAAGTTGCAATAGTGATTACTTTGTCGTGTATTGAAATAGATTTGGAGGGCCCAAAGGAGGATAGAAGTGGCCTGGAGAGAGTTGTTTTGGACTCTCCCTGAGACTGGAGAAAGCGATAGCAGTTAATGTGCCAATAGTACAGGCTGAGATAAATGTGGGAGACAAATGTTTATCCAGATCAAAGTGCTTGGAACTTCGAAGGCAGAGCATACAACAGAGGCAGATTCGCTTAGAGATAAGGAGAGGAAAAGCAGGGGTGTGAGGAATGATGTCATGGGAGGGATTGAGACCTTTAAGTGGTTCTCTGCTGGTACAATCCTTTGTGAGGCAACATTGTATTCAGATGAACAACTCTCGGTTCCTGGTCCTACGTCTTTGGACTTATGTATTCTAGGAATACATAAGCACTGGGAATGTGGTGCAGCTGGCTGGGAATCAGCTGCATAAGATCTCTACTGACCAAAAGGTCATGAGTTCAAGGCCTGCCCGGGTCGGGGTGAGCTCTCAACCAGTTATGTAGCTCGTTGTCTGTCTATATATGTTGTATGTCTATGGCATTGAATGCCTGTATATGTGCATTGTGATCTGCCCTGAGTCTCCTGCGGGGTGAGAAGGGCGGAATATAAATGATGTAAATAAATAAATAAGTTCTAAGTTTGTTCCTGTTTTTAGTTTCATGTGTGACATAGGTTGCTTGCCTTGGATTCGTGCTATCACGATTATGGATATATCTGTGGATTGACTCTTGAGACAGTATTTACAAGGATTTTGGAATCTTGGCTATCTTGAAATAACTTTTTGAACTTTGATTCCCCTTTCTGGATTTGCTTATTTTTATATATACTCTTCTCTTAATAAACTTTTACTTACTGGATTACCTGGACAGAGTGTGGTTTGTGGTTAAAAGCTGTTTCAGGACTCTAGTGCAACACTCTTGCCATACATACATATACAATCAAAGCACCTCAGAGAGATAGCGGTTTATCCTCTGTTTAAAATCTTTAAAGACAAAGATCCCACCACACTCCAATCTCTGCACCAGACGATACATGAAAATAAGTCAGACATTAAAATGATAATACACAAAAACCAGTTTTAGAACACATCAATCTTCCTGGGCAATCCACTTCAGACTTCTGAACATTTCTTTATTTATTATTTCAATTTGTATACCATCCTTTCCACCTTGGCTCAGTACGGTTTACAGCATATCGAACTATAACAAGAAGCATAAAACAGTAAACAGTAAAATCAGACAATTGGACAATACCAGGAGGTTAAAGGCTAGATGCCTGCCAGAACAACACCGTTTTGCAAGCTCTCCGGAAGGCCAGCAGCTCACTAATTTCACGTATTTCAAGTGGTAAATTATTCCATAGATATGGTGCTACCACGGAGAAGGCTCTCTGCCTGGTTGACGACAAGTGGATGGTTCTCAGGGAGGGGATCTGCAGGAGGTTGAGATCCTCAGAACGAAGAGATCTCTGGGGAACATATGGGAGTAGATGGTCCCTCAAGTACACCGGCCCCAGACCATATAAGGCCGTAAAGGTCAAGACCAGCACTTTGAAGATGATCCGGTGCTCGATTGGTAACCAGTGCAGCCGCTGCAGGGTTGGAGTGATGTGAGCTCTGGCCGGCACTCCAGCCAAGAGTCTCTCTGCCGCATTCTGCATCAGTTTGAGCTTCCAGATGACCGACAAAGGAAGACCAATGTAAAGGGCGTTACAGTAGTCTAACCTCGAGATGACCGTCACTTGGATTACCATGGCTAGGTCATTTCCGGAGAGATAGGGCGCCAACTGCCTAGCTTGCCACAGATGGCAAAAAAGCGGATCTGCTGACAGTGGGGACCTGAGCCTCCATCGTCAGCAGCTGGTCCAAATGGACCCCCAGACTCTTTACTAAAGGCGACGGGCATAATGCCTCACCGTCCAGAGTAGGCAGCTGGAGCTCACAGCCACCCGGTTGACCCAATCAAAGGATCTCTGTCTTCGATGGATTCACTCTCAACCGACTGGCTCATAGCCAACCAGTCACAGCTTCAAGGCATTGTTGGAAACAATTGGGTACAGAGTCCGGTCGGCTGTCCATCCTCAGCACCAGCTGGGTGTCATCAGCGTACTGGTGACACTCCAGACCAAAACTCCACACCAACTTGGCAAGTGGTCGCATGTAGATGTTAAACAATAAAGGGGAGAGAATGGCTCCCTGGGGCACCCCATAACTTGAGGGGAGCCTCTCAGAAACCATACCTCCCCTCTCCACTCACTGGCCCCGGTCCAGGAGGAAAGAGGACACCCATTTCAAAGCCGTCCCCCTCCCTCCCGTCATGGCTAGGCGGTGGGTTAACAATGCTTGGTCTACTGTATCAAAAGCTGCCGTGAGGTCCAATAACACGAGCAGCGCTGATCCCCCTTGATCCACTTGGCAGCGGAGCTGGTCCGTGATGGCGACCAGCACGGTCTCTGTCCCATGCCCAATACGGAAGCCGGACTGGTAGGGGTCTAAACCAGCTGTGTCATTTAGGAACTGCTGCAGTTGGCCCGCTACTGCCCTCTCAATCAACTTGCCCAGGAACGGAAGGTTTGACACTGGGCGGTAACTGGAGAGAACCAAATGGTCTAATTCTGTTTTTTTCAGTAGCGGACCCACCATCGCCTCTTTCAATCCCTCTGGAAACACCCCTTGCTCAAGGGAGTGATTAACTATTCTCAACAGGGCCACGTAACCCTTCCCAGCAAGATTTAACTAGCCAGGAAGGGCACGGGTCAAGGGAGCAGGTGGTTGGTCTCGCTGCAGTCATGATCAAAACAAAACAAAAAAAACTACAAAGGAATCTTGGAAAGAGGAACAGCAGCATTATCATATCTCCACCAACTGAAGTCCATTGACAATAGGTTGAACAGAGGCAACTCTCATGGGCAGTTTATTACATCTCCTTTCTCGTTCCCAAATGGCATCACGTTACATTCTAATAACTCCCTGTGTCGTTCATATAGTCATACCCGTCTCGGTCGTAGGCAACAGCTTTCCTCCTATCTTTGTCCCCCATACACACACATGTGCGTATACATTTACTTTCTCCAGTATCTAGGTCTCCTGTAGTAGAAGTAATTCATAAACACCTCAAACAGGTACCAAGCCAACTCAAGACCTCCTCCAGTAAAGAGGTCGGATAGAGGAAGACTGGCTTTTTTCCTCTAAGTCTACGAATACATTGGCTTTCTGAATGGCTTTTCACTAATTGATTTTCCCATAGTGTTGGTGGTGGTTATTTTGGATGCTGACATCTGTCCCCTATGGACTGAAAACGCTAATATATTTCAAATTGGCTTGTTAACAGCTGTCAGGTGGTAACGGCATTTAATCACTGCCAGGTTTGCCTGGATTTGAACCAGGAACTTCAAAATGAAAGGCTCATGTGTCATTGTTACATGCTTCCCCTGAGATGTGCATCTCCCTCATGGCAGCAGATGTTTGGTATATTAGCAGCAAATGATCTGTGGAAAGGCCTAAAAATATCCCCCATTCCATGATCTGTATTTATAGTGTTTTGACAAAATGTAGCATCATACTGATTCAAAAAGAACATTGGTACAAACATGTGTTCAATGAAACCTAGGCATAAATAAGCCACATAGATAAATATATTCAAGATCTAGCACAATGTATGAGAAGGGAGAAGTGATTTTAATTAGAATGGAGGCTGTAGTCAAGAACTCAGAAAACCAGGACTGGGGAGGGCAGCAAAGAAGAAACTAGACAAGATATATTGTTGAATTGTCCACGCCATCCTATTTCCCATTTCTAGGTATGGTATGAATGATGGATAGTGACGAAAACCAATAGACAGAATATCAGCTAATTTGAAATGTGGGCTGGATACAGTTCTACAGGTACCGTGGGCTGCTGAGAAGACCAATTTGTGGGTCTTAGTGTAGCACACCAGTTCTCGTTTGTGCCTGGGAGGCAGGGGGCAGCACCGGGGGTCCCACTTGCATTGGAGCCAGCTGATTCGGAAGAGGATTTGGAGGGGCTAGAAGAAGGGGATATTGAGATAGCTGGGCCTTCTTCCCCCACAGAAAGCCTGGCCTGGGATGATGGCTGACCGGATCCTTACGAGAGGCAGGAAGGCCAGTCGGAATTCGAAAGCAGTGATAGTGAAGATTATGAACGGCCGGGGGGGTGAGGTTCGCAAGAAAGAATGTGGGAAACAACCGAGGGAGAGGCCCGGGAAGCAGAAGGGGAGTTCGATTCTCACGAAGATAGGGAAACAGGTGCTGGGAGGCAAGGTCGAACGTTTGATAGGAGACGGAGCATTGAGGCTAGCAGGAGGGGTTGGTTCCACAGCCTAGACTGACCGAGGGCTCGCAGCACAGATTGGAGGAGGAGAACCCTAGAGCGTCGGGGGCCTCGCCAAGGGGATTAAGTATAGGATCCGTGGGAACGGATCCTCAGTACTTCAGCCACATCTATCCTATACAGATGTGTAGCGAAGCCAAGTCCACGTAGCTAAGTTTGGGACTAGGAGCCTGCCAAGCAGAGCTGGTATCTTGTAACCTTGTTTCATCCTTTGATCCGCTAGCTAAGCGGAGCCTTGCCAAGTCTTTGGATCTTACTGCCAAGTTTGCTTTTGAACTATACCTTTTATCTTTTGGATTACTTTTGATTTTTATGGACAATTACCTTTTCAACTGTTTTTATCATTCAATAAAGTAGTTAGCTGATTTCCGTCTCTGTGTGTGTGATTAAGGGGCCGGCCTAGGTCTTGCATCGTGACACTTGAATTTATGTTCTTAGCATCTCACAGTATCTGCAGAACTGTTCCTAGAAGTATTGATGACTGAACAGGATTATTGTACATTGACCATATCATTATAACACATGGTATCCTAAAAGGACTTTAATAAATACTGAAGACGACTACCGGAAGAAGGATTCGGGTGGCTGGCTGGCAGGCTCTTCGTCAAGAAGGAGGAGGTAGCAAGGAGGATGGAACAACAGTGCCCCCTGTGATGAAATGGAGCAGCAGCACCCAGTGACGAATACAACAAGCAAGGCTCAGTCCAGGGGATCCTCCTGTTATATGTTATTGTATGTCTTGTACATCTAAAAACAACAGGGATTGTCTGCTGTATGTGTTCTGTGATCCGCACTGAGTCCCCTTCGGGGTGAGAAGTGCGGAATATAAATAAAGTGTATTATTATTATTATTATTATGGCTCACTAGAAAAGGAGATAATGTTAGGCAAGCGAGAAGGCAGTATGAAAAGAGAATGGTCATATTCCAGAGGAATAGATTCAGTCAAGGAAGCCACAAGTTCCTTTTTTTTTTTTTGGAATGAGTCATGCTATGTCATGATATGGCCAAAGGGCCATAGCCTCAGTTTCATCATTTTGGAAATCTGTGGAACTCTTACCCATGACTACATTTTTCTTGGAATCCCATCACGATGGGAATTGGGAAGATTCATAGTGGACTGTTGGTACTACTTAACATTAAACAATAAAGAGAAACATGTTGTAGTTGTTTTCTCACATTTTAGTATTAATGAGTTTTTCCTATATTTGTGACATAAATAAATGATATTCAATAAAGAAACAAACAATAGTGGCTGATAGAGGCTTATTTTGTGAAAATACGTTTCATTTATTTATTCATTTATTGTTTCAATTTATATACCGCCCTTTCCAAATTGGCTCAGGGTGGTTTACAAAATGCACAAGGTAACATAGCACTAAAATGATAATAACATTAAAAAGCGTAAAAACAATGTTTCTGTCAGCATAAAGATTAAATGCCTGGCTGAAGAGAGCTGTCTTAATACGTGTGTTTTAAAGAATTTTAGGTGAATATGTGTTTTAGCAATGTTGTAACCTGCCTTAAGCCATGAAGAGTGGCAGGTAAGAAATCATCATCATCACATTTCTTGCACCTCTGTGGGTTGGACGGTGTGGGTTGGACCACAGCGCTACTCAAAGTGGTGACTGATGGACCAGTGTTGGATCTCAAATCATTAACTACTGGTCTCTACTAGGTTTCCAGGAAAGAAACAAGCAGTAGTAGTCACTGGAGATGCTTACAGGCTTACTTCAGTTAGCAAAGCCTTTCACAAAGGAGCTCCTTTTGACCAAGTCTATTTATTTCCTTCTAGATCCCATTTTGCCCTTATCCTTTGACTAGCTGGAAGCCTTTTGAGCAACATTGGCATGTAGAGAATAATAAAGAAGGACTGGAGAGGGTGGAGAAAAGAAAGGTCATCCCTGGGTTCCCTTCAGAAGAAGCTTGTAAGTGGTCTCTAGGACGTTCAAAATGATTGTTTTATTTCACATGGGCATGTTGTTAGTGGTGTAGGAAGCTATTCCTAATACTTTATGCCTCTACTACCCTTTTTTTGTTGAAGAAATAATGTCCAGGGGGATATCCATTTTGTTAACGGAAGTCTTCTTGTAGGGCACTGGGCCTTGGCATATGAGGGGAGGCAAGTTAGGAGCTGGATCCCAACCACAAACACATTGAAATGCAGTGCCCCATCAAAACTGCCCTCCAGTGCTATGATTCTGATATATCTCTGTGAAGTCGAGCCCCAGAGCCCCTGTTTCATTGGCCTGCAGCAGGGAGTTCCACAGTTCCAAAAATGCCCATTGGACCAGCGTGGCTGGGTAGTGTGGTTACAGCAGCAGTCTCCAAAGATATGTTCCTGTTTTGCTTTCCTTTCCTCTCTCCTAACATTGTGGCTAATCCTCCAATAAAATAAACCCCCAATTGCAACTTTTCCCGTTTTCCATGATGCCAGCAGACCAGGATTGCCAAGAACCCACCGCTTGAGCATGCACGATGACTCTGGAGATCAGGGCTTGAATCTCCATTGGGCCATAAAAACCCACCGGGTGACTTAGGCAAGTCCCACTCTCCCAGCCACAGAGGGAGGCAAAGGCAAGCCCACTCCCAACAAATCTTGCCAGAAAGTCCTGAATGCCTCCATAAATCAGAAATGATTTAAATGTACACAACAATACAAAAATGGCTAAAAGAGAATGAATCTTTTTCACAATGACATTTAGTCAATATTAGCACCAAGTGAAACCACATCCAAGCCTTTTAGTGTTTTGCATGCGTTCCTCAAATTTTGCAACATAGCTGAAAATTTATTTCTATGTCTACTATTAATATATGTTTCAAGATAGATTTAAGAAATTCAATATATTCATGCAGAGAAGTAAACCAGACGTAAAAGTAGTGTCCCTGCCTCTGTTTGTATTTGAATGTGTTCCTGCAATGTTATCTTGGTCTGGTTTCCTCGTTAGACAGGCCACACTTGCATTGCTGGATGGGTCTCAGGAGCTGTGACTACGTCAGTCATGAAGAGATTTTTTTAAAAAAATATATTTAATTAATTGCAGTGACAGCTGGCCGGGGAGATCCTATATTGTTCCAGGTTTACATACTTTTTTTTACCAACGTTTGGAAAAATGATTGAGAATTCCCATAGTAAAAAAAATACCACTGACCATGCTGGCTCATATCAAAGATTAAGTTAAAGAGTTCAAAAAGTTTTGTAAGATGCATTACAGCTTGCTCTTACACATAAAATAATTTGAACCACCAGCATAATGTAAAGCATGTCTGCATTAATGAATATTTTACAGGTGTACCTCAGTTGATTGAAATATACTTGTTCTTTGTTGTTGCTTCTCTTAACGGTAAAGTTAGTACTATAGGCAGAAATAATATGGTAAGAACAGGGATAGCTTCTTACGCCACAAAAAAGAAGAGCAGCTCAACACGTATCAGAAAACCTTTTCAAAATTAGTAATGTGCTCATGGGAAATGAATCGCTTTAGGTCATGCAAGGCTTGGATAGATAGATACACAACTTTGTCTCTCAGCATTACTTCGCGAATGAAGACTCTTAGGAAGGACTCATCCCACGCTTTTTACAAGCGCGTTGATGACTAAAAAGGCCAATCTGAGAAAGGCAAGTTCGGTTACAAAAAGCACAGCAGAAAGTCTCCTTGGGTGATGTTGTTTCCAAGTTGCGGTTCTTTCTGCGTTGTCGTTTCTCTTCGAGACCCATTCGGCGTGTCTTCTCGAATGAGACCTCAGCATTGTGGAGAGTGCGTCTCCATGCCTCCAGATGTGAGGCCAGGGTGGACCATTGTTGGTGATCAATCTGGCCGAGCCTGAGATGTTGTTTCAGGGAGTCCTTGTATCTCTTTTTGGGGGCGCCTCTCTTGCGCTGACCCGTGTTGAGTTCACCGTAGAGTAGTATCTTTGGGAGGCGGTGGTCCTCCATCCTCGAGACGTGCCCTGCCCAGCGCAGCTGTGTTCTCAATAGCGTGGCCTCAATGCTGGTGATCCCTGCTTGCTCAAGGACAGCAACATTCGTCACATAGTCGGTCCAGTGTATATTTAGGATTGTGTGAAGACAGCGCTGATGAAAACATTCGAGGAGTCGTAGGTGTTGGCGATAGGTCACCACCAGTGGTCCCCAAGACCTTCTATATGGTCTGTGGCCTCACTATTACTACACCGTTGCAACGAGAGCAACTGGTCTTGCAAAACCCTGTTCTAGTGCCAAAGCAACGGGGATATAGGGAAGGGAGAGGATGACTACCCACAAAAGGCGAGACAACAAGCCTTCCAACTGCTGCTTCTCCTCCTCCCTCCCCATGAGTGGAGCCGTTCCATGTGGCGCATGGAAGTGGGGTGTCTTGGTGTCTTTGTTTTTAGGTCTGTTCAGAAAATTGCATTGAATAGACCACATCAGCTCTAGATTATTAAATATGGTTTTCTGTGGGCGAGCAGATGGCGACTACTGGAGGCATATGTTCTGTATTAGAAACTAGAGCTGCCGTGGTCTATCCAATGCAATTTTCTGAATCAGTATCCCAGGTAACCCAACCAAATATAAAGTTGACCAAAACCTGATTCGTAACCCTTTTGGTAGTTCGGTTGGAGGGTGGTCCCTGGTCAAAGTGGTCCCTGGTCAAATAAAGGCTGGGAACCACTGGTATAGAGTGTGCACCCCACTTTGATTGGGCTGGAGAAGTGGATAAAGGGATCCACTGCTTGGTGATGGTGTAATGGCAGTGAAGGATCTCTCTCTCTCACACACACACAAACACAAGCACAATCAGTTCTCTTTTTCCTCTTCAGCCAACTAGAGAACGAAAGGGTGGCAGCATCAGCAATGGGGCGGGGTCATCTTGGAAAGTACATGCAAATATATATAGATACGTAGCGCAACAGTCTTTGCCTTGGTTTGCGACACTTGACCACTCTGCTATAAGGAGGTGCTGGGCTGAGTATCCTTCAGTCCTTCCTAGAAGCCTTGGGGTCTGCAACCCACAGGCTAAGGGCTTTTGGATTAGGCTACAATCCCACGCCTTCCCTGCTCGAGCTTTGTTTATCGCATTGTGTGCTGCAGACGCACTGCGGCTATCCTACACTAAAAGTCTGCATTTCTCCAACGCTCCTTCGCCATCCGCCTCATGTAAATGCTGCTAAAAACAACAACACTTTATGTATGCCTATACATTTTAACAGACGTGTCATCTGCAGTTCTATGAATACTAGAATACCTTTGGCAGTCTTGTCTGGAAAGAGTGCCAACTGCTCCATTATAGTCAAGCAAGAGTGGGCTTGTCACATACGCATAACACTTCTTGATTTCTTCCTAACAGTTTGTCCTTTTATTATTTTTCCAATTCCCTTGACTGAACTACATCTCTGTAGTACGTACGTACCTCCCCCGCCGGCACTTTCAGGAGAATGCTGCTGCTCATTTATCGGCTACACAAGTGGCTAATGTGTTTACTTTTTCTCTTATTTAGTGTGGCTCAGAAACAAGACATACATCATGTTCGAAATATTACCAATCCATTCTATTCTATAGTCTTGACTGTTTAGGACCGGTTTTTCTCCCCATAGATCAGAAAGATCCACCTTCTCCTTGGGTCCTTTGGTATCTCCCCAGTTGTGTTTTGCAGCCTTTATCACTCAGTTTTGGGCATCTGGGCTCAATAAAAGGAGAGCCCAGCCCAGGGCATCATGTGTCCATAGTAGGGAAGTTAAGCTAATGAGACCTATGGGGAGCGGCTGGGTGCCCCATAGACCCGCCCTTGCTAAGACTGCAGATAATAAGAGAGGCCAGAACGTTTATGCAATTCTAAGAGAGAAGAGGGATTAAAATGGCTCAAATTACTGCTTGATCAGATGCAGAGCAATAGAAGAAACCGCCTCCCTCTACACAAAAAGAAGCCATAGTGCTGTCACCCCAGTTACCTGAATTTCTATGTAGCAGGTTTGAACATAACAGAGGTTTTCTGTCTACGCCCAATCCAGGGGGCTCAGGCCGAACCTGATATGATGGTGCCGGCCCCCAGAGACGCCGTAGTGGCGGACGGACTACCACTTCCATCTGGCCCTCCAGGAATTCAGCCAGAAATCCAAATGGCTGTTATGGCCGTCAAGCCACATGGCCATCGGAGGAGGCGGAAGCGGTGCCGAAAGCTGAGAATCAGCAGACTCCCTCCTCCTCCTGACTTCACCGTGGAGCAGCAGTGTGGGTCGGCTCCCTACCGAGGCCACCGACCTCTTGGATTCATCACATTTCCCGCTAATCACCTGAGAGAGAGGAGACCTACCTCGCTCGAACCTAGGTCCTGGAGATCGTTCCGATCCAGAACTTTTTTGGGCTCGAGTTTTAAGCAGCGTGAGCCCTTCTGGATACGTTCGCCGCCGGGAAAAGACATCCTTTTGGCAGGTCCGATCCCCCCTCCCAGACCATTGGTCAGAGGAAGCCAGGCCACCTGGCTCACTTGCCGCCAGTTGCGAGAGATCTCCTTGAGACCTCCCATGCTTCCTTTTTTTGATGGCAGGGTGGTGTCTGCATAGGTCTGCCTGGGCACTTCATGCCACACCCATGCCTCTATTCCCCCTGCCCCTCACCTTTCCCCTTTCTCTTGATGTTGTTGTATTGTTCTGTTTGTTACTCACTTGTCTTTTGTATTTACACCTTCTGTGAACCGCCCCGAGCCCTCGGGGAGTGGCAGGTTAGAAGTTCGAGTAAATAAATAAATGAATAAATAAATCTGAATTTCAAAATGACAAGGAATAATCTACACATTTGCAAGGGGGAAAAGAGTGGATGATCGCTAAATCTGTGGGTGCAATAATAGCTCAAAGAGGACACAACCATTTTGGGGGATATGAAATTTATTATTATTTCTTTACCATTTCATCAACACATTTGTTTATTGAACTCATTTGTTGAGGTCCACTTCTGGTTTGCCGCTTCACCTGTTGTGATATCGCTGGGAGCTCTTCACTTGGCACCTTGGCACCATCATTGCTGGTAGTTCCTGATGATATATCGAAGCCCTAAAGGGTCACGAAGGGTAAAGGTTCTGAGAACCATGCTCTAAATCAGTGTTTCCCAACCTTTTTTGAGCCGCGGCACACTTTTTACATTTGCAAAATTCTGGGGCACACCACCAACCAGAATGACACAAAATGACACTCTATCACAGTAATACATATAGTTAATATGTTTTTAAAATGTATTTATACACTCCGTGTGAAACCTGGGCGTGTTTCAATGAACTCAACATAGATATCCTGGCAGGAATGGCAGAAAGACACAAACTTCCCACACAGAACTCCCATAACCAAGAGAAAATGCTGTAAGAGTTTGGTGGGCATTGACCTTGAGTTTTGGAGTTGTAGTTCACCTATATCCAGAGAGCACCGTGGACTCAAATAATGTTGGATCAGGACCAAACTCGGCATGAATACTCAATATGCCCAAATATGAACGCAGATGGAGTTCAGGGGAAATAGACCTTGACATTTGGGATGTGTAGTTGCTGGGATTAATAGTTCCCCTACAATCAAAGAGCATTCTGAACCCCACCAATGATAGAACTGGGCCAAACTTCCCACACAGAACCCCCAGGACGCAAGAGGAGGTCTCTACTTGGGGAAAGGGAGGCGGGCCTTCCCAATGCATGGAGAGGGAGAGACCAAGTAGACAACGGGGGGGGGGGGTGTGTGTTTGTAATTTTGTGCCTTTTATCGAGGTAGGTTTCTTAGGGTTTTTATACTTCAACACACTAGACTCTCCCCCAGGTTCCAATTTCCCACGGCACACTAGTGTGCCCCGGCACACTGGTTGGGAAACACTGCTCTAAATGATCACTGAAGAGCATTCTGTATCAACACTCTTGTTGTGCTTCTCCTTCGTTTAGAGCAGAGCTCCACTCATGACGCTTTTCCGCCCAAGACATTTTTACATGACCCCCATTATATAGATACAGTATATAAAATCTGTATAAAATCAAACATTTACTGAAAATAAATCGGCATTCTCAGGCTTGCTAAACAACTTTTTTGTGGAGTTCAGCAGAAGCATTTTCTGCAGAGTCCACTTGTAAACACTGCGCATTGTTGCTAACAGATTTGTGCAAAGGGGTAGCATTGAGAAGCTTTTTACTATTGTCAAATTTTTGGGGACCATTGAGTCAACATTTTGAGTCAAAAAAATTGATGGGCAACATTTGGCCCTCCCCCTCTTGTTGTATCACAGCTGCCATCCTCCATTCAGAAATCCCAACAGCTGGTTTAAACTGGCTGGGATTTCTGTTCACTGAACTGGTTTCTCTCAGGCTTGTTGAGAACCAGCAATGTTCAAAACACCTGGGGACCCACAGGTTGAGAATCACTGTAATCTAGTACATGCTGCTTGACTGTTCCTGCTTGCAGTTTGAGTGAGTAAACAAATAGTGCATCCGTTCCTTCTGTTGTCCAAAGGTGTGTACTCTGGCTTGTTTTCCTGCCAAGAAATGGGGGTGATTTCAGAAAAACATAGTCATAGCGCTATGATTCCACTTTAAGGAGAATTGTACAGAAGGCCACCCCCCACCATAGCCTGTGAAAGGGGATTGAAGCCCTTATGTAGGCTCCAGAGAAACAAGGAGCTGCCATCAAGGCCATTGTTGATCCAGACTTCGGCTTTCTTTTGGACAAAGCAGGTGAACCAGTCCATAGAACAAAGATTGATCTACCTACCTTTCTATTCCTGGCTCCATACCAATTAAAAATTAAATAAAATGGAAGATATAAAAAGATAATACTGTATAGGGGTGAACTTTTATCAGGAAATCTGAAATACTCTGAAATCCAAAATCCTCCATATGGGTGGCTGAGGTAATAACATCTTTGCTTTCTGATGGTTCAATGTACACATATGTTGTTTCGTGCATAATATTGCACATTATCTTCAGGCTATACTTATAAGGTGTATATCAGTGCTGTCCAACTTCTAACCGGCCAAGGGCCGGATTCCAGGTCACTGATTACCTGGGGGGCCGCCCGGCCCCGCCCCTGGTCACGCCCCCAGCCCCGCCCCTGGCCACGCCCCCCGGCCCCGCCCCCGGCTGCCGGGACGCTTTGGGAGAGAGGGAGGAGCCACGGGGCCAAGGGAGAGAGGCGCCGCCCGGGGACCCCCCTTCCTTGCAAAGCATCCCGGCAGCCGCAGGAAGCCGGCGCTGGCTTCAGCCGCTGCTGCGATGCTTTGCAAGGGAGGGGTGCCGCCGGGACCCCCCCTTGCAAAGCATCCCGGCAGCTGCAGAAACCGGTGCTGGCTTCAGCCGCTGCTGCGATGCTTTGCAAGGGAGGGGTGCGCCGGGGACCCCCTCCCTTGCAAAGCATCCCGGCAGCCGCAGAAGCCGGCGCTGGCTTCAGCTGCTGCTGCGATGCTTTGCAAGGGAGGGGGGTGCCGCCGGGGACCCCCCCTCCCTTGCAAAGCATCCCGGCAGCCGCAGAAACCGGTGCTGGCTTCAGCCGCTGCTGCGATGCTTTGCAAGGGAGGGGGTGCCGGGACCCCCTCCCTGCAAAGCATCCCGGCAGCCGCAGAAGCCGGTGCTGGCTTCAGCCGCTGCTGCGATGCTTTGCAAGGGAGGGGGTGCCGCCGGGGACCCCCCTCCCTTGCAAAGCATCCCGGCAGCTGCAGAAACCGGTGCTGGCTTCAGCCGCTGCTGCGATGCTTTGCAAGGGAGGGGGGAGCCGCCGGGGGACCCCCCTCCCTTGCAAGGCATCGGCGTCGGCGAGAGAGGAAGAAGAGGGCGGTGCAGGGAGGAGGAGCTAGCCCTCTTCCTCCTTCTTGTACCACCCCTTGTCCCTCTCTCACCGGCGCCCGATGCCCTCGGAGAGAGGGACGGAGGGGGCGGTGCAGGAGGAGGAGCTAGCTCTCTTCCTCCTCCCTGCCCCGCCCCCCCCCCCCGACGCCATTTTTTAAAAAAATTTAGATTTTTTTTAAAAATTAAAAATGGCGGCTGGGGGCATAGCTGGGGTCGTGCCCAACAGGCTGGGGGGCCGGATCCGGCCCCAGGGCCGCCAGTTGGACAGCCCTGGTGTATATGACACATACAAAAATTTCATGTTTTGACTTCCAAGATATCTTATCATGTACATATATGCATATATAGGTATTCCAAAATCCTGTATATATGTATATACACATATACCTCCAAAATCTGAAATTCTTCTGGTCCCAAGCATTTTGGGTAAGTAAGGGATACTCAACCTGTACAGCATGAATTGGGTTTTGTTTGCAATACTCCTTTTGTCCTGCAGAGGGAATGTTTTGGTTAGAATTCAGTAAAAAGATGCTGCTTTTAATTGATGTGAAATCTTGTTTTGAAAACAATGAAAAGTGGTGTTGGTTCCTTGAAGACTTTCCTTACTGACCTGCTTCTTTCCATGTGTGAGAACATCCTCGTCATACAGGAGTAGGCAAAGTATAACTTGGGAACACGTATAGGCTTCAAGGCTGTTTTTGATTTGATTTGATTTATTGGATTTCTTCGCCGCCACTCCCGGGTGGCTCGGGGCGGCTTACAGGATTAAAAATATACAGAACAACAGAGGACATAAGTAATAAAACAACAGCAATAAAACGTTTAAAATAATTACATTAACACCAATAATGCATCGACTAGTATGTGTTAAACTGGCTCAATCACAGAAAGCCTGCCGAAATAGCCAGGTCTTACAGGCTTTTCTAAAAGCCAGGAGGTCACGGAGTGAGCTGGCCTCCAGTGGCAGAGAGTTCCAAAGGGTGGGGGCAATGATGGGGAATGCCCTTCTCCTCGTTGACGTGAGGCAATAAGCTTTAGCACCCGGAATCAAGAGTAGGTCTTGATCTTCAGATCTCAGTGATCTCGTGGGACAATATGGGGTCAGGCGGTCCCTCAGGTACACTGGCCCCAGACCATACAAGGCCTTAAAGGTCAGAACTAACACTTTGAAGGTGATCTGGCATTCAATAGGGAGTCAATGCAATTCCCGCAGCACAGGTGTAATATGATGACTCACAGGTGTGCCTGTGAGCATGCGTGCTGCGGCGTTTTGCACTAGCTTAAGTTTCCAGGTCACCGACAAAGGAAGGCCAATGTAGAGGGCGTTACAGTAGTCTAATCTTGAGATGACCGTTGCTTGGATCACCGTGGCCAGATCGCGGCGGGACAGGTAGGGGACCAGTTTCCGAGCCTGACAAAGGTGGAAAAATGCGACTCAGCTGACCATGGAGACCTGGGTCTCCATGGAGAGCTGAGTGTCCAGGTGGACTCCAAGACTTCTTACCGAAGACGACAGGCATAAGGCTGCGCCGTCCAGAGTTGGAAGCTGGAACCTTTTGCAACCTTTGGGAACTCCAGACTCTCAGAACTATCAATTTTCTCGAACACCAAAGTGTGTGTATGGTTGTGTGTAAATTGTGTGTCTGGAAGTTTCCAGGATCAACCTTTTTACTGTGGCCCCATCCACACTGCCATATAATGCAGTTTACATAAGAACATAAGAAGAGCCATGCTGAATCGGGCCTCAGCCCATCTAGTCCAGCATTCTGTGTCACACAGTGGCCCACCAGTTGTACACAGGGATCTCTAGCAGAAAGGAGGGCAGAACCCTCACCTGCTCCCGACCCCCCACAACCAGTACCCGGGGAAAATCCTGCCTGCCTCCATCAACACAGAGGTGGCACTTGGATGTCCATTTCAGTAACTACTGATTCCCTTGGTATCCATGAATCTGTCTAATCCTGCCTTGAAGCTGTCCAGGCTGACCGCTGTCACAACCTCCTCTGGAAGTGAGTTCCATAACCCAATGACCCTCTGGGTGAAGAAATATTTCCCTTTATTAGTCCTAACTTTCCTACCTTGGAGCTTCAGGGACTGCCCCCTGGTCCTAGTGTTGTGTGACAGAGAAAATATTTTTTCTTTATTCACCTTTTCTATCCCATGCATGATTTTATACACTTCAATCAAGTCACCTCTTAAACGCCGTCTTTCAAGGCTGAAAAGACCAAGGCGTTGCAACCTGGTTTCATAAGGGAGCTGCTCCATCCCTTGGATCATTTTTGTTGCCCATCTTTGTACCTTTTCCAGTTCCGTTATATCCTTCTTGACGTGCGCTGACCAGAATTGTACACAGTACTCCAAATGTGGCCTTACCATCGATTTGTAGAGAGGTAATACAACATTTGCTGACCTATTTTCGAGTCCCCTCCTGATCATGCCACGCATAGAATTTGCTTTTTCGCTGCTGCTGCGCACTGGGTTGACATCTTCATTGAGCTGTCCACCAAGACCCCAAGATCCCTTTCCTGGTCTGTCTCAGAAAGCTTTGACCCCATCAGTTGATAAGTGTAGTTGGGGTTCTTTGCCCCGATGTGCATGACTTTACACTTGTTTAGGTTAAAATGCATTTGCCACTTTGTTGCCCATTCACTCAATTTCGAGAGATCTTTCTGGAGCTCTTTACAGTCAGTTTCATTTTTAACTACCCTGAACAGTTTAGTGTCATCTGCAAACTTTGCTACCTCAGAATTTACTTTTACATCCAGATCATTTATGAATAAATTAAAAAGTAACGGTCCTAAAACTGAACCTTGGGGTACGCCACTTCTCACCTCTTTCCACCCAGAGAAATGTCCGTTTATTACCACCCTTTGTTTCCTACAGTTTAGCCAGGTTCCAATCCAGGACAAGACCTGTCCCCTGATTCCATGGCTCAAGAGTTTATTTAGGAGCTCTTTGTTTGTCATCATCCACGACGCCCCCACCCCTAATAAAAACAGAGACATAGCTTCTGCCACGGAGGGACTCCTATTTTCCCCAAAGATGCAAGGCCAGAAGGAACCACGTTGGCCTTTGTCCCTCCAACCTCCCTCGGCCACCCTCAGACCACCAGCAGCAAACCCCCAACTCCACCATAACTTCCAACTCCCCCCCCCCCGGGCTCAGTTGTTCAGGCTGAGCCGGTCCATACAGAGCTGGGCTGGAGATTGCCTCATGGCCCCGGTCCCTCTTACCGCAACCAACTTGCAGCCTAGGCAGCTACAGTGTATCAGGCACCACCCTCTCCAGACCCTCTCCTGTACAAAGTATCTTTCTCTATTTTCTCTTTTTTTTTCTTATGTGAATATGTGCAAAAGTGCAGAGGAATAATTTAAGTCAATTAAGCAAATACCCTTTCCTGCCCTGCATGCAGCCATGACGAGACCCCCCCCTCCCTTCACTCCTTTTTTCACCCAGGAACTTATATTGAAACATCACATGAACCCTATTTTTTTCATATTTTAATTACTTTATTTTATTGAACTATATAAACTAGAGGAGCCCCCGGGGCACAGCTGGTTAAACTGCTCAGCTGCTGCACTTGCTGACTGAAAGGTCAGTGGTTTGAATCCAAGGAGTGGGGTGAGCTCTTGCTATTAGGCCCAGCTTCTGCCAACCTAGCAGTTTGAAAATATAAACATGTGAGATCAATAGGTACCGCTTATGCAGGAAGGTAATGGCGCTCCATGTAGTGATGCTGGCCACATGACCTTGGAGATGTCTATAGACAATGCCGGCCCCCAGAGTTGGACATGACTAGACTTTACCTTTCCTATATGAACTACAAGGCAGACCAACATGAACTCTAATAACCTCTTGAGCAATCTCGGCCATTCCAGATACTCCTTCCACAACCTGTGTGGGAACCAGGGACAAGACGTAATCGGTTGGACAAAGAGTCTTCCTGCCTGCCAGCAAAAGGCCACCTGCGTGCCAGCCGGAACTTCCCCTTTGGGGATCTCAGCTATCCGCTGGACAAAGGCTCAGGAAGAAACTCTGATTGTACTGACACCTTCAATAGTCACATCTGGGACCTTTTCTTTATCTTCCCAACATGGGAAGATGTCAGAGAATCCAGCACTCATTGCCATCACACCCAGGACCCAGTGTCTGCATCATCCCATCATTCATCTTTTCGGACTCTCATTATCTTCAGCATTCCATTGCTACACACCCAGGATGGACACAACTTCCCCACCCTAGAGACCCCCTCCACTGGCTCATTGGAAGACCAGGCCCGGATTACCCATAGGGCCAACCTAGGCCATGGCCTAGGGGCGCAAGCCGAGGGGGGCGCAAATCACGGACCAAAAAAGTTTTTTTTTTAAAAAAACCCTCCGTGGCCAGCCCTTGGGAATGCCGGGAGTTGAAGCACAAAGACCCCGGAGGGAGGGAGGGCCGAGCCTGGTCTCAAGGCAGGACACTCAGGGCGAGGAGCAGCAGCAGCGGCTTCCCTCCCTCCCTCCTTCTCCGCCAGGCCCGCCTTCCTTGCTTGCTCCATAGCCTCCCAGGGTGATGTCACTCCCTCCCTCCCTCCCTCCCTCCCTGGGACCAGCCGCTCCCACCCACCAAGAGGAAAGGAAGTGGCTGCCACACAGATCCGGAAGTGAGCAGCGCGGCCCTGGAGGAACGCAAAGCCTGGCTTGAGTAGCCTTTCGCACCCAAACCACCCTGTGTATGTCCCGTGCTTCGTCGTATGTTTTCCCCCACCTCCCCCCGAAAGGACACAGATGGGAGTGTCCCCGACAGCGTCCATTTTGGCCGCGTCATGGAAAATAAACGGGCCGGTCCTCCTTCACTTTGTGGGCATTCCAACAGCCTGCCTTGGCGGCGCGCGGCGCAGTGGTTGCCATGGTAACGGCGGCCGCTCGTGCGGGCCGAGTGGGCGTGTTTATGTGTGGCCTCCTTGCAACTGAGGAGGAGAAGGAGCAGCGGCCCTGAAGGAGACGGAGACGGGTGGGTGTCTCTCGCTCTATCTCTCTATCTCCAGGGAGGGTCTCCCCCCCGAAGGAAGGAAGGCCCCCCCAGGCCTCTCCCTATTACTCTCCCTCCCTGGGGCGCGGGGATCCTTATCAGCCCCGGCAGATGGCCACCCCGCCACGGCCCCCAAGCCCCCTGGCGAGGAAGGAAAGAAAGGCAGGCGTGGCTTGGGCCCCACCCCCCCTTCCCGGATCCCAAACAACAACTTTCAGTGCAGGTAGTAGAGGGGCGTAATTCCAAAGTGTGGCCTAGGGTGCAAAAAGGTGTTAATCCGGGCCTGTGGAAGACCCAGGGCTTTGCTGCCCAGCTGGGAGGGGATCCCCGGGCACATCAACATAACTACCTTCACTCATCAGAGTGCTCATAGGCTAGGGCCCACCTCCTGACCAATCAGAGGCCTGGGAAATGCTGGTCAGCTTTCTGGTGCTGGTCAGTCAGGGAGATGGGAGGGAATGTTGAACTGTAGCAATGCTAATGCATGAAAACTCTTCTGTATAAAGATGCCTGATTGTTTGTGCTTTGTGCTTATATCCTTTCACCACCCATTGCTACACAAGGGCCCCTTCTGCTGAGATTGAATAAAGCTTCTGTCGTTTGCCTTCAACCTGCCCAGATTCCTGATTCCAAACATTGGCGGTAAGCTAAGCTAGCCAGGCATCCCTCGGTATCTGCGGGTCCTTGAAAATCTAAAATTTCTGGCATCAACTCTGCATTATAACAGCAGTCTAGATGGGGTCAAAACTGCACCCTGCACCCAACCCCATTTAACATCTCCACAACCTATTTTGTTGATTTGCTGTTGACCAAGCCCCATTTAACACCCCCACACCCTGCTTCCAGGGTAGTGTTTGTTCTTTTATTAGGAAAATAATTTGGGCAGTCCATTTGTCCTTTCAGAAAAAAAACCCTGGAAAAAATAGCCTCTCTGACCCATGCAATCTGCTTATTTCAAAACACATCTACTTCAAGCCCTTACAACTATATGGGGAGTATCCAATCTGAGGTCAAATGCAACCTTATTTACTGGAAAACACATCTACGTTCAAGAAGGTGACGAGGTCATCCTGCACGAGTTGACACCTCCTGGGTTTGTGGCCAGTTATCAGATGAGGACAGAGAGGCGGGGGGGGGGGAGGGGTGGCCATTCTTAGTCGAGACAATTTTAATTCCAGGACGATTCCGACAGCGAACATCCCCGGGATGGAGTGTGCGGGCCTGGCATGGGATCTCGGTGAGAGTGTAGCCTTCCTGCTGGTGTACCGTGCACCCAACGCACCGGCAGGAAGCCTACCTAAGCTGCTCGAGGTGGTTGCGGAGTGGGCATTGAGGTTCCCTAGACTTATTGTTCTGGGGGACTTCAATGTCCATGCCGACACCACCTCCCTGTCAACAGCAGCTGTGGACCTAGTGTCTACCATGGAGGCACTAGGACTCTCACTTTGCAAGACCGGCCCCACGCACCAGGCTGGACATACCCTAGATCTGATCTTCGCTGCCGGAATTCAGGTGATCCCAACCTCCACCACGGAGGTTCCATGGTCGGATCACAGTGTCCTGGAAGTCCGATTGGAATTGGTCTCCCCTCCTGGTAAGGGTGCCGTACCGTTTCTGGTTCGCCCGAAGAGACTTATGGAACCCACTAGGTTCCTGAATGCTCTAAGGGAATGGGAACCCCCCAGCGACTCGGTCGATAGACAAGTGGAATACTGGAATGCCAGTCTCTCCACTGCCTTAGACGAGACGCGCCCCAGGCGCTCTCTCATCCCCCGTAGAAACCGCTCGCCATGGTATACTGAGGAGTTGCGGGCGATGAAGCGGAGGAAGAGACAGCTGGAGGACGTGTGGCGGAGCCTCCGTGACGGAGCATCGAAATCAGCTTATAAACAATTCACAGAGGTTTATGAGCAAGCTATCAAGGAAGCGAAAAAGGCCTATTATTCTTCCTTGATAGAGTCGGCTAGTTCACGCCCAGCTCAACTTTTTAAGATTATTCGGTCCTTGACAACAATCCCAACTGTCGCAAATGATAGGGGTTTGGCTCCAACAGCTGAGGTTTTCCAGAACTACTTCGCCGACAAGATTTCGACTCTCCGCCGGGACATTCCAGCCACTCTTGATACAGTTAGCGAACTCGAGACTCCGCCGCCACTCGGCGGGTCCACCTTCACTCGTTTCCAACCGCTGGATGCAGCAGCTGTCGATAAGTTACTCGCTGCAGCTAGACCAACTACCTACTCCCTCGACCCGTGCCCCTCTTGGCTTATTAGACCTTGCCGGGAGGGGCTACGAGGCCCCCTGGGAAAGATCATAAATAGCTCCCTTGAGCAAGGAGTCTTCCCAGGGGGATTAAAAGAGGCTATGGTAAAACCGCTGCTGAAGAAGCCGAATTTAGACCCTTCGGCTCCCTCCAAAAGGCCTAGAATTTAGACCCTTCGGCTCCCTCCAACAGGCCTAGAAAAGGCCTGTTTCCAACTTGCCTTTTCTAGGCAAAGTAATTGAGAAGGCAGCAGCGGATCAGCTGCAGCGGTTCTTAGACGACACAGCTGGACTTGATCCCTTCCAGTCCGGCTTCCGTATTGGGCATGGGACGGAGACCGTGCTTGTCGCCATTACAGACCAACTTCGCCGCCAGCTGGACCGGGGTGGATCAGCTCTGCTTGTCCTGTTAGATCTGACAGCAGCATTTGATACGGTAGACCACGCATTGTTGACCCACCGTTTAGCCGGTTCCGGGGTCGGGGGGACCACTCTTAAATGGGTGGCCTCCTTTCTCCGTGACCGGGGACAACGTGTGGAGGGGGGTGGGGAGGTCTCCGGGAGACTCCCACTTAATTGTGGGGTCCCCCAGGGGGCTATCCTCTCCCCCTTATTATTCAACGTTTACAGGCGGCCCTGGCCCAGCTGGCCCGCGACTTTGGTCTGGAGTGTTATCAGTATGCTGATGACACCCAGCTTCTGCTGAGAATGGACGGCAGGCCGGACACCGTACCCGATTATTTCCATCTATGCCTGGAAGCCATGACTGGTTGGCTGCGTGCCAGCCAGCTGAAGGTGAACCCGTCAAAGACGGAGATCCTGTGGCCTGGTCGGCCTGGGCTGGGTGGGTGCCGGTTGCCTACCCTGGATGGCGAGCGACTTAGCCCGTCAACCTGGGTTAAGAGCTTGGGGGTTCAGTTGGACTTCTCGCTGACCATGGAGACTCAGGTCTCCTCGGTCAGCAGGACGTCATTCTTTCACCTCCGACAGGCTAGGCGACTGGCACCTTACCTGTCCAGGAATGACCTGGCCACGGTAATCCAAGCGACGGTCATCTCGAGGTTAGACTACTGTAACGCCCTCTACGTTGGTCTTCCCTTGTCGATAATCCGGAAACTCAAGCTAGTGCAGAATGCCGCTGCTCGCTTGTTGACGGGATCGCCAGTAAGGGAGCACATCACACCCATCCTCCGGCAACTGCACTGGCTCCCTATTGAGTGCCGAATTGCCTTCAAGGTGTTGGTATTGACCTTTAAGGCCTTGCACAATCTAGGGCCTGTGTACTTGAGGGACCGCCTTACCCCGTATTCTCCCCCGAGATCATTGCGTTCAGATGAACAGAATCTGCTACAGGTACCATCAATCCGCTCCTGCCATCTGTCGACAGCTAGACAAAGAGCTTTTTCTGTGGCAGCTCCGGTGCTATGGAACTCTCTCCCTGACAGTACCCGAGCCATCTCGGAGCTGGCCCCTTCCGAAGGGCTTGCAAGACTGCCCTTTTTGGACTAGCCTTTAACTAGGCATATTGGTTTTAAGAAATATGCCTGTATGTTGTCCACCACTTGTGCTGTGATGTAATTGTGTTTTAATATGTTTTATGCTTTTATGCTTTATTGTAGGGCCACATGTGTTGTAGTTGAGCAAACTGAGCCTGTAGTTGCTACAGGTAGTAACTGGGAGGAGGATTCTGTGTTGGACATGTCACTGGAAGAGGGAGGTTTGGGCAGAATGACTGCAGCTGGGAGGAAAAGGGCTGCAAGTGCTGAGAGTTTGGAAGAGGCAGAGCACAGGAGAAAGGTCCGACAAATACTTAGGGAGCCTACCAGTGAGGATACTTTTGAGGGGTTTGACGTAGAGTTAACCTCAGAAGAGAGTGATACTGAGCTGGACTCAGCGCTGGTGCAAGATGTCAGGGATGTGATAAATGCTGAGTCCAGCGAAAGCTCCTTTTTTGGCTTTTCGAGTGACTCTGCTTGGCCTAGTGGGGATGGTGAATCGGACTGGGGTCCTTTAACTGCTCAGCAAAGGTGGGAAGATTGGAGGAACACACCCAGGGCTGCAGCTGAGGGAATGGGGCAGAGTTGGGTGGGGAGTCTGATGACTCTGATTTGTAAGGGTATTAAAGTAAGGCCTGGGGATTTGGGACTCTGGGTCGGCCAAGGTGTTGCTGGTGGGTTGCTGGTTCCTGTATCTGGTGCTCTTGTTTCTTGTGTCTTAGTTCCTGATTCCCAGCAAGCTGTGAGTATTGGGCTGTTTTCCATGTTGGGTTCTGGGGGAGCTGCCATGGCAGCTCTAGCTGACAATGTTGTATGTTGGGGTTTGGGGCTTTAATGTGTGTTTTTGTGTTTAGTGACTACCGCGTTTCGTTTGGTCTTTTCCTGTGTTGCTGTGAGTGCCTGTCTCTTATTTGGTATTGTATATGGGTGGAGGGGAGTTGCTGTGGGATGCGGGGGCTTTGATGTGTTTGTTTGTATACTTAGCTCCTGGAATTGAGAAGCACTCTTCCTTTCCTTCTCGAACGGGTCTTCGCATCACAACAGACTTTCGAGCCGGGATAAAAGCCAAGGACTTCAAAGACGGACGTCTTCCTGTTTTGTTTATAGGCTTTTTTGGGTGTGGGTTCCTTTTATGCCGGACTGTGGCTGTGTTTTTTGTTGAAATAAACTGTAAATACTTTTACTAGCTTGGCGTGTCTTTGAGCCATCTGTGGGAGTCTCGACAACATGTCTACTTGTTTGTGACATGCCGCCCATCTATTTTACTGTTATCCGCCCCGAGCCTGCAGGAAGGAGCGGAATATAAAATTGAAATAATAAATAAATAATAATAAATAAGTTGTTAAATACTCAGGCCCCATCTACACTTACGCTGTTTCACACTGCTACTGAAGAAAGTGGTTCCACCATGCAGATGTTTCCATGGGAAATTCTGGAATCAGTTTGAGGCCCAGATGGAGGTTACACAAAACACAGAGAACTGATGAGCATTAAGAGGTTTCTTTTACATATTTTTGTGGGAATTTGTAGTCAAGATCCCAGAAGGTGTTGCTAGGGGACTCCTGCTTGGCCCCACAGCCATTGTACTGTGGGGTCCCGCAGGGCTCATTACTATCCCCTATGCTATTTAATATATACATGAAGCCATTGGGAGAGATCATCTGGAGTTTTGGGGTGCAGCGTCATCTGTACGCAGATGATGTCCAACTCTGTCACTCCTTCCACCCGCTACTGAGGAGGCTGCTCAAATCCTGAACCGGTGCTTGGCCGTTGTAATGGACTGGATGAGGGCTAACAAATTAAAACTAAATCCAGACAAGTCAGAGATACTCCTGGTCAGTCGTAAGGCCGAACAGGGCAGAGGGTTACAGCCTGTGCTGGACGGGGTTACATTAAAATTTCTTGATCTCCAAGAGCCCAAGGGTGTGCAGACTATTGATGGGAGAACCCTGAAAACGGGGGCTGTGACTCAGTATACCGCTCCTACCAAGATGTGGACTAGCTCTCATAAAGAGGACATTTCTTTTTTTGTGACCAAGCTCCCTGATTTTCCCATTGTCCTGGGCATTGTGTGGCTCGCCCTTCATGATCCCCAGATTTCCTGGACGAAGAGACAGCTCGTTTTTTCCTCCGACCATTGCCAGAGTCATTGTCTCACGGCCCGGGCTTGCCAGGCCCAGGAAGTCGAGACGGTGGCCACACTGCCCAAGAAATATGCTGGATTCTGGGATGTTTTCAGCGAGAAGGAGGCAGAGCGTTTGCCTCCCCACCGGCCCTACGATTGTGCCATTGAACTTGAACCCGGAGCCCCTATCCCGCGGGGAAGACTCTACCCTCTCTCGGAACCAGAGCAACAGGCTCTCCGGGAGTTCCTGGATGAGAATCTGCGGAAGGGCTTCATTCGGCCTTCCCAGTCCCCGGCCGGGGCGCCCATTCTGTTCGTCAAGAAGAAATCGGGGGAGTTGCGGCTCTGCAATGACTATCGAGAACTCAACAAGATCACGGTTCGGAACCGCTACCCCCTCCCCCTGATCCTCGAGCTCTTGGAGCGGATGCGGGGAGCCAAGGTGTTCACTAAATTGGACCTGCGGGGCGCTTACAACCTTGTCCGGATTCGCCAGGGCGACGAATAGAAGACAGCCTTCCAGACCAAGTGGGGCAGTTTCGAATACCTGGTGATGGGATTCGGTTTGTGCAATGCTCCAGCCTGTTTCCAACATTTCATGAATGACATTTTCCGGGACCTGCTAGACCGCTATCTAGCAGTCTACCTGGATGACCTGCTTATTTTTTCTCCGGATCAGGCGACCCACGACTGCCATGTCAAGGAAGTGCTCCAGAGACTGAGAGCCCACGGGCTCTACGCTAAGCTGGAGAAATGTGCTTTTGATCTGCGGGAGGTGGACTTTCTGGGCTACCGTATTTCCCCAACGGGCATTGCCATGGATGACACCAAGGTCCAAGCTGTGGCTGACTGGGCGGCTCCGGCCAGCAAAAAGGACATTCAAAGATTCCTGGGCTTTGCCAACTACTACAGAAAGTTCATTCCTGATTTTGCCAAGTGGGCTGATCCTATCACCCAGTGCCTGCGGGGAAAGGTGCCGTTCCGGTGGACGCCGGAGGCAGACGTGGGGTTCCGAAATTGAAGCAGCTGTTCACCACTCAGCCGCTTCTGCAGCACCCCAATCCCCGCACCCCCTTCATCGTGCAGGCCGATGCGTCGGATGTGGCGGTGGGAGCGATCCTGCTACAACCGCAGGGGACGGATTTGTTGCCCTGCGCCTACTACTCCCGGCAGCTCACGGCTCCGGAAAAGAACTACACCATTTGGGAGAAGGAGCTCCTGGCCATCAAGGTGGCTTTCGAGGTGTGGAGACACCTGCTGGAAGGGGCCAAGTTCCCGGTGGAGGTGCACACTGACCACCGGAACTTGGAACACTTGAAGACCCAGCGCAAATTGAACCAGAGGCAACAGAGATGGTCCCTGTTCTTTGAGAGATTCAATTTCCGCATCCACTATGTGACCCCCAAGCAGACCAAGCAAGCTAATGCTCTGTCGCGGAAGCCGCAGTGCGTTCGTGGCGGTGAGGGGCTTTCTGAGGCCCGCCTCCTGAAAGCGGAGAACTTTGCTGCGGCCCGGGTGGCCCCGGTGAACCCTCCTGTGGCCCCGCCGGCCCCTAGAGACAAGCGGCCGTTGAGTGAGCGGGTCCAGGCGCGTCAACAGACTGACCCGTGGGTGCAAGAGCAGCTCACCAAAGGGGTGCAAGCCCCTTTCCAGGTAAAGAACGGGGTGCCTTACCACCGTGACTCTGTCTATGTTTCCCCGGGGCCCGAGCGGGAGGACATTCTCAAACTTTGCCACGATAGTCGGGCCGCTGGTCATTTTGGACTGTTCAAGACCCTTCAGTTGGTCCTACGGGACTTTTGGTGGCTTAAAGTGCGGAGGGATGTGGAGGACTATGTGGGCTCTTGCCCTGTGTGCCAGCGGGCCAAGAACCCGGGGGGCAAGCCGGCCGGTTTCCTCCAGCCGCTTCCGACCCCCTCCGCCCCCTGGAAAATGATTTCGGCCGATTTCATCACTGACTTGCCCAAGTCCAAGGGCTTCACCACGATCCTGGTCGTGGTGGACTGTTTCACCAAGATGGGACACTTCATTCCCTGTGTGGGGGTGCCTTCTGCCAAAGAGACTGCTGATATGTTTGTGCAACATGTGTTTCGGTTGCATGGCCTGCCACAGAGTTTGGTGACCAATCGTGGCACTCAGTTCACTTCCCAGTTCTGGAAGGCTGTTCAGAAGTTGCTGGGGATTGAGGCGCGGATGTCCACGGCGCATCACTCCCAGTCCGACGGCCAGACCGAAAGGGTCAATGCCACCTTGGAACAGTACCTGCGGTGCTATGTCAACTATCAGCAAACCAACTGGGCGTCCTTGTTGTCTGTGGCGGAGTTTGCCTACAACAACGCGACGCACGAATCCATCAAAGCGACTCCTTTTTTTTAAACTATGGACACCACCCCTCGTTTCTACCTCTCCGTGGACCCGTCCGGAGGGCGCTGAGGCGACAGATTGGCTTCGGGAGCTCACTGCCTTGCAAGACTTGCTGCGCACTCAATTGGACCAGGCTAAAGCGGATTACAAGCGGATGGCTGATCGGCGGTGCCAGGAGGGGCCTGCGATCCTGGTGGGGGATAAAGTTTGGCTGTCTACCAAGAATCTGCCCACGCAGCGGCCTAGCCGCAAGTTGGATGCCAGATTTCTGGGCCCTTACAAAGTGCTGGAGAAGGTGGGGCCTGTTTCCTTCAAACTACAACTCCCAGCGGACATGAAGATCCACCCTGTGTTTCTCCGTTCCCTGCTCCGCCCGGCGAAGGGGATGCGGCCTGATGTGACAGCCGCCTCCCCCTGTGATGCGTGACGGCGAGGAGGAGTTGGAGGTGCAGGACATCTTGATGCGCGCATCCGGTACCGAAGTTGGAGTACCTGATTGACTGGAAAGGTTTTGGGCCGGAAGAGCGTTCCTGGACGCGGGCTCGCGACGTCCATGCCCCGGATCTTGTGGCCCGGTTTCATCGCAAGTACCCTGACAAACCCAAGCCTCGAGGGCGGCCTAGGAGGGGCCCTGAGGGGGGGGATAGTGTAGCACAGCAGTTCTCGTTTGTGCCTGAGGGCAGGGGTCAGGGGCCTGGGGTCCCATTAGCATTAGAACCAGCAGTGCCAGAACTGGACTCAGAGGATGAGCTAGATGACTGGGGCGAAGGGCAGCTTTCCCCTGATGGGCCTCTTTCGCCCACAGAGAGCTTGGCATTGGAAGAAATGTTGTTTGGCCCAAGCGGAGACTCAGATAACCAGGTGCAGACGGATAGTGATGCGGAATCTTATGAACCCCCGGGAATTCTCAGGAGCCTCCAGAGGAAAACATGGAAGAAGGCGCCTGGGAAGTGGCTGGGGAGGAGAGCTCCCAGGGAGATAGAAACACAGCTGCGGAGAGACAAGGTCGAACCTTTGATAGGAGACGGAACATAGAGTCTAGCAGAAGGGAATGGTCTAAGAGCATAGACCGGCCGAGGTCCGTGAGCAGCGATTGGAGACGTAGAAGCCTAGAGCGTCGGGGACCTCGGCCGAGGGATTAAGTATAGGATCCGTGGGAACGAATCCTCAGTGCTCCGGCCACGTCTTTGCTGAATAGGCGTGAAGCGGAGTGGGACCACGAAGCTAAGCTAGCCCGTGGTCATCAAGCCTTGCCTTGTCTTGTCCTGCCTTGTTCCTGATCCGCATGGTTTGCGGAGCCTTGTCTTGTATCCTGATCCACACCGTTGTGTGGAGCCTTGCTGAACTTTAAGCCTTGCCACGTTTTGGACATTGTTACTTCAACCCCTTTGGATTGTTTGCTATTCTTATGGACAATATCTTTAAGCTGTTTTTATATTCAATAAACTAGTTAGCCTCCAGTCCGTCTCTGTGTGTGTGATTAAGGGGCCGGCCAAGTCCGTGCATCGTGACAACTACTGCAACTCACGCTACATAGGGTTGCCATTGAAGACTGTTTGGAAGCTGCAATTAGTCCAACGCTCGGCAGCCAGGTTACTAACGGGAGTGGGGTAAAGGGAGCATACAACTCCCTTGTTGCGCCAGCTCCACTGGCTGCCTATTAGCTTCCGAGCACAATTTAAAGTGCTGGTTTTAACCTACAAAACCCTATACGGTTCTGGCCCACTTTACCTGTCTGAATGTATTCTCTCCTATGAAGCATCAAGAGTGTTAAGATCGTCGGGAGAGGCCCTGCTCTCGGTCATCTTTGCAAGCACGTCTGGTGGGGACGAGAGACAGGGCCTTCTTTGTGGTGGCCCCCCGGTGGTAGAACTCACTCCCAAATGAAATTAGATCTGCCCCCTCCCTCCTGACCTTTAGGAAGCTAGAGAAGACGTTGCTGTGGAATGAAGCCTTTGCAGAATGAGGGCGGAGATCGCTAATCGACTAAGTTATTGACCAAAATATATGGACTGAATACATGGACTGAGTTGGATATCATTTTACCTTGGCGAACGGCTTTTTATGTAATTTATTTTATATGTATTGGTAATTTTATTGTTATTTATGATGTTTTAGATTTTTAATGTTAGCATTGAATTCTTGCTGTTTGCTGGTCTTGGTCCCTCTATGGTGGTCGAGAAGATCAGGATACAAAAGTTTTAAATAAATAAATAAATAGCCACAGTTTGAAAATAGCTTCAAACTACATTAAATGGTATGTTTGGATGTGGCCCATGACAATCTAATGGGTGACCTTGGATCAGTCACACTCCCTCAGCCTAAGAGGAGAGCACAGCTCCTCACAGGAAATCTTGCCAAGAAAACTGTATGATAGATTTACCTTCAACTGAACATGAAATTGATGTCGCACAATAATATCAACATTATTTTTACAAAGACCAGGATCCAAATTGGGCTTAAGAGAAAATGGGTAACTTGTTTTATATCCTATGACAGAAATCAATGCAGATATTTTTTTTGTTGACCAGCCATCCCGGTCTTTGACTAAGCAATCAAAATTATATCCCAGTATCTTAAATGGTAATGATTGGGAGACTGAAAAAAATAATTGGGAGACCGGAATGGCCAGGTGTGGCTAAATTTAGAAACCCGAAATCAAAAGATTCAGGCTGCAATCCAGTCTTGTGAGCTTTATACAAATCTTGTAGTCTTAAATGTCTCTCCGTAAACTCATCCCCGATTAGCAGAGGGAAAAATTGTCCTCTTAAATTCAGTGAACGTGATAGGCTTTGATGCTGCATTAAATGGGCATAAAAAGCTTAGCATAGCATGCGCATTAAAAAAAAAACCCTTTCATTCACAGCTTGATGAAGGTCTCCTGGCCAAATGTGAATGTCGAGTCTATTATATATTAGCAGCCCTCATTGCCCTGGCACAAATTAGTGGAGCTGATGGGGAAAAAAACCAAAACCAAAACATGCAGTTTCCTTTGAGACGACAGGAATTGGCATTGTTAGCTTGCTGTCTACAATAGATAAGCCCAGATTTAGAAAGATGGAAACAGGATGTATGCATCTATTGTAAGCGTGCATCATACTTATGAGAACACTGTTGTCTCCAACACGACATGAATGTCCTGGCAGCACTTACGCCCAAATTTATTCTGACTAGTAACATTAAGGATGGAGCCAGAAAATATATAAAAAAATATTTTCTCCCAGAAAGCTGAAGGCGGAGCAACAGATGCTTGTGATATGTGTGTCAATGTTCAAGCCACTACTGTCTCTTTTCACAGCAAGGCTGGCTCAAGACATTTTGCTGCCTGAGGAAGAATAGGAAATAGTGCGCACTCATCTGAGGTTGGATATACACTGCCCTATATCCCAGGATCGGGTCCCAGATTATTTATTTATTTCGATTTTTGACCGCCACTCCCCGAGGCTTGGGGCGGTTTACTTACAAGATAGAAAGAATAAAACATTATTTAGCAACAAGAAATTATTAAAAGATTTAAAAGCTCACAACATTAATCGAATGCCTGCCTAAATAGATGAGTCTTGCATGCTCTGCGGAAGGAATACAGATTGTGCAGAGCACGTGTCTCAGATGGCAAGGCGTTCCACAACACCGGAGCGATGATTGAAAACACCTTCACCGAGTTGTCGTCAGGCGAAATGATCTTAGGCTGGGGATATCCAGGAGGGTTTGGTCCTCTGATCGTAGTGATCTCGGAGGGTTATATGGGACTAGGCGATCCTTTAGGTCAGTGTTTCCCAACCAGTGTGCCGTGAACAATCATCAGGTGTGCCGGGGGAAATTGGAACCTCCAGGAAGGGTGGGGGGAGAGTCTAGTGTGTTGAAGTATACAAACCCTAAGAAACCTACCTCGATAAAGGCACGAAATTACAAACACCCCCCATTGTCTACTTGGTCTCTCCCTCTCCATGCGTTGGGAAGGGACGCCTCCCTTTCCCCAAGTAGAGACCTCCTCTTGCCTCCTGGGGCTTCTGTGTGGGAAGTTTGGCCCAGTTCTATCATTGGTGGGGTTCAGAATGCTCTTTGATTGTAGGGGAACTATAAATCCCAGCAACTACAACTCCCAAATGTCAAGGTCTATTTCCCCTGAACTGCGTTCACATTTGGGCATATTGAGTATTCATGCCAAGTTTGGTCCTGATCCAACATTGTTTGAGTCCACAGTGCTCTCTGGATATAGGCGAACTACAACTCCAAAACTCAAGCTCAATGCCCACCAAACTCTTATAGCATTTTCTCTTGGTTATGGGAAGTTTGTGTCTTTCTGCCATTCCTGCCAGGATATCTATGTTGAGTTCAACAAAACAGGCCCAGGTTTCACACTGAGTGTATAAATACATTTTTTAAACATATTAACTATGTGTATTACTGTGTTAGAGTGTCATTTTGTGTCATTTTGGTTGGTGGTGTGCCCCAGGATTTTGCAAATGTAAAAAGTGTGCCGCGGCTCAAAAAAGGTTGGGAAACACTGCTTTAGGTACACTGGCCCTAGACCATGTAAGGCCTTGAAAGTAAGAACTAACACCTTGAAAGAGATCCGGAATTCGATTGGTAACCAGTGCAGATCCTGGAGTATTGGTGTTATACGACAACTCACAGGCATTCTGCACTAGTCTAAGTTTCCGGATCAGAGTCAGGGGTAGACCAATGTAAAGAGCATTACAGTAGTCAAGTCGTGAGATGACTGTGGCTTGGATTAGCGTGGCCAGGTCGTTCCGGGATATATAGGGAGCCAGACGCCTCGCGTGTTGTAGATAGAAAAACACAACTCTGCTGACATTGGAGACCTGAGCCTCCATTGACAGCAGAGGGTCCAGAAGGATTCCCAGGCTTTTTACTGATGATGATGGGCATAATGCCTCGCCATCCAGGGTCGGTAGTTGGATGTCCCTATCGCCCGGACGGCCCAGCCACAAGATCTCCGTCTTCACCGAATTTACCTTCAACCTACTGGCCCGCAACCATCCAGTAACAGCTTCAAGGCAAAGATGGAAATTATTGGGTACGGAGTCCGGCCGGCCCTCCATCCTCAGAACCAGCTAAGCGAGTGGTTGCATATAGATGTTAAATACCAAGGGGCTTTCTGGGGGACCCCGCAAGATAGAGGGAAACCCCCAGAGGCCAACCCCCCCCCCCAAAAGCACTTGCTGTTTCTGATTGTGGAGGAAAGAGGACAGCCAATTTAAGGCTGTCCCCCGCACTCCAGTCACGGCCAGGCGATGCGTCAAAAGATTATAATTGACTGTATCAAATGCTGCTGTGAGATCCAATAACACAAGCAGTGTCGATCCGCCTTGGTCAAGCTGGCAACGTAGCTGATCTGTGATGGAAACCAGGACTGTCTCCGTCCCATGCCCCGTACGGAACCCGGACTGGAAGAAATCTAGTCTGGCTGTGTCATTTAGGAATTATCAGGAAGTGTAGACTCATATAATTCAGTTTATTGCCTGGCAAAACGGATTAAGGGTTCAGGCGCTTTGGTGACCCACACATGAACATTGTGGTGATGGTGGGATTAGAAAAAAAAACCTTGATTCCTCCATGGCTGTGAAGCCACGGGTCCTGCGGATCCTAGAACCTGTTCTAGGAGAACCACTTTCAGGACTTCACATGTTAATATCCACCCAGTGAAATGGCTTCCTTCTCTGTGGTCAGATGCATCCATGTGGGTCCCTGACATGCTGTTATCACTGCTCAGCTATGGATGGTTTTAGTGTGTTGTTGCATCCTTTCTTCTTGAAAACAGATTTCCAATATCTCTCCGTTATCAACTGGCTGTCCTGGCTGGAATGACTGGTCACTAGGATCCAGGAACAACTGCTGCATGGCGTGTTTCTTGTCTCTTTTCTGATGTAGGCTGTACTAAAGTTGAAGAGTTAATAATATATAATCTGAAGTGGATAAAATATATAATGGTCTCAGGTGAGTATATTATATTTATTTATGATTTATTATTTATTTACTTCATTTATATTCCGCTCTTCTCACCCCGAAGGGGACTCAGAGCGGATTACAATACATATACTTGCAGACAATCCCTGCAGTTCAACATTTATTTATTTATTTATTCGGTTTAATATACCGCTCTCTCCGGAGCTCAGAGCGGTTTACAGAGATAAAAACAGATAAAACATATAAAACATCATAAAACCAGTAAAAACCCCAATTAACCCCATTCCCAATAAAACAACCATATACAGCGTAATGGTATGACGATGAAGGTGACGTGGCAGAGTGCAGATTATGGCGGGCACCGGCCAAAGCCGAATGCCTGCCTGAATAGCCAGGTCTTAACGGCTCTGCGAAATGGCATCAGGTCCCGTGTGGTTAGAATCTCCTCAGGCAAGGAGTTCCACAGAGTCGGCACAGCCACAGTAAACGCCCTCTGCCACGTACTAGATAACCTGTAGGTCTTGATACCAGGTACCTCCAATAAGTTGAGGCCCTCTGAACGCAGTGATCTCGTGGGCACATAAGGGGTAAGCCGCTCCCTCAAGTACACTGGCCCCAAACCATATAAGGCCTTGAAAGTTAGAACTAACACCTTGAAGGAGGCCTGGAATTCAATTGGGAGCCAGTGCAGATCGCGCAGGAGTGGACTTACATGAGCGGCTCTTGGGGCTCCTAAGAGCAGGCGCGCTGCTGCGTTCTGCACCAGCTTGAGTTTCCGGATCGCCGACAAAGGTAGGCCAATGTACAGCGCATTACATTGTATTATTACTCCAGCTTGCCATGGTGGGTGGGGGATTCTGGGAGTTGTAGTCCAAAACAAAATCTGGTTGTACGCTAAATGTCATTTCAATCTAAGAGGGACAGTCTCACCCCCAGGGGTGAGAAAAGCGGTATATAAATACTGCAAATGAATAAAATAAATAAAAGGATAGGCACCATTTTCAGTCAGGTTTCTTTAGATTTAAAAAGGCAATAGAAGGGAAGCAAGAGCCATGTCTACACAGTGTGATTGATGCAGTTTGACACCACTTGAACGTGCCATGGCTCAATGCTGTGGAATCCTAGGAGGTTTAGTTTGGTCAGGCTCCAGCATTCTCGGGCAGAGGGGCTGAAGGAGCTGCAAAACCACAAGCCCCATCGTTTATTTATTTATTTATTAGGCTTCTAGGCCGCCACTCCCGGGAGTCTCGGGGTGGCTCACAACAGGCAGGGTACAATAAAAACATATTAGAACACATTAAAACACACCAGAACGCAGCACATAGTCTAAAACGTCAGGATTAAAATACAGTATGGTGTGCAAAGTGCAGAGCACAACAGATGCAAGATACGACAAAGATGGTGGTCTATCCTGTAGGCCAGGGCTGTCCAACTGGCGGCCCGGGGACCGTACACGGCCCCCCAGCCTGTTGGACACGGCCCCCGCTATGCCCCCGGCCGCCATTTTTAAATTTTTTAAAAAAAAAAATTCTAATTTTTTTTTAAAAAATGGCGGCCCGGGGGAGGGAGGGCAGGGAGGAGTTTGCATCGGCGGCACCGAGAGAGGGAGAAGGGGGCGGTGTAGGGAGGACGAGCCAACTCTCTTCCTCCTCCCTGTATCGCCCCCTTCTCCCTCCCTCGGCGGCGCCGCTGCAAACTGCATTGCATTGGCGGCGCCAAGAGAGGGAGAAGGCGGCGATACAGTGAGGAGGAAGAGAGCTGGCCCCTCCTCCTTCGCCCCTCCTCCTTCCCTTACCCGCACCGCGGCTCGCGATCGGAGCCACGGCGCGTCCGCGGGGGGGAGGAGGGGCGAAGGAGGAGGCTGTCAGCTGATTGCCTCCTCCTTCATTGACCCTCTTTCCCCCCGCGCGCGCCGGCACCCGGGATCGGGGCAAGGGCGCGGGCGGGAGGAAAGAGGATTGATGAAGGAGGAGGCAATCAGCTGGCAGCCTCCTCCTTCATTGATCCTCTTTCCCCCCGCGCACGCCGGCGCCCCGGATCGGGGCAAGGGCACGGGCGGGAGGAAAGAGGCAGGGCTATGTAAGCGAGTGGCCCCGCCCCACGAGTGGCCCCGCCCCCGCGATCGGCCCCGCCCCCCGCTCACTGATCACCTACGGCCCCCCAGGTGATCAGTGACACTTCTTCCGGCCCTTGGGCCGGAAGAAGTTGGACAGCACTACTGTAGGCCAAAGGCCTGTTGGAAGAGATACATCTTGCATGCCCGCCTGAAGGGCAAGAGATCTTGGATGGCACGCGTCTCGGTTGGAAGGGCGTTCCACAATGTGGGAGCAATCACAGAGAACGCCCTCCTGCGGGTTGCCGTTAGCTTAGCTGACTTCGCTGAAGGGATACCCAGCAGGTTGGTATTTACAGACCGGAGTGATCTCGTAGGGCAATATGGGGACAGACGGTCCCTCAGATACGCTGGCCCCAGGCCATGCAAGGCCTTAAAGGTAAGTACCAACACTTTGAAGGTGATCCGGTGCTCAATTGGGAGCCAGTGCAGATCCTGCAAGGTAGGTGTTATGTGGCAGCCTGCTGGCGTACCAGACAGGAGTCGGCCGGCAGTGTTCTGCACCAGCTTGAGCTTCCGGGTCACCGACAGAGGAAGGCCAACGTAGAGCGCGTTACAGTAGTCAAGTCTCGAGATGACTGTGGCTTGGATCACTGTGGCCAGGTCGTTCCGGGATAGATAGGGGGCCAGCCTGTCTAAGATGGAAAAAAGCTGTTTTGCTGACCATGGAGACCCGGGTCTCCATGGTCAACTGGGAGTCCAAGTGAACTCCCAAGCTCTTTACAGAAGGCGATGGGCATAACGCCACACCGTCCAGGGTCGGAAGCTGGACATCCCCATCACCCGGACGACCCAACCACAAGATCTCCATCTTTGCTGGATCCACCTTCAACCTACTGGCTCGCAGCCATTCAGTAACGGCCTCAAGGCAGTGTTGGAAATTATCGGGGATGGATCCAGGCCTGCCCTCCATCCTCAGAATGAGCTGAGTGTCATCAGCGTACTGATGGCACTCAAGCCCAAAACTCCGTACCAGCTGTGCAAGCGGCTGCATGTAGATGTTAAATATTAGTTGTTGTTGTTGTTAGATACACAACAAGATTAGTACACAGCAAACAAGATCACTATGCTGACTTTTGTATTGCATCACATATCCGACACTTCCCAAGGGTCTAGGACTATGTGATGTATCGGCGAATAATGCATGCAGATCTGAATAGGGTGGCCTTTTGCAGGTGACAGATGACAATTTTGTCAGCACCAATTGTTTTTAAGTGCTGGCCAAGGCCTTTAGGCACTGCACCCCGTGTGGCAATCACCACTGGGACTACTTTAGTGTGTCAGAGTCTTTGCAGAGTCTTTGCAGTTCAGAGTCTATGTCAGTTTCTCCAGTTGCTTCTCATCAATTCTGCTGTCGCCTGGGATTGCCACATCGACAATCCATACATCATTTCCCCCCATGAAATGGTCAGGTGTATTGTTATTATTACTACTATTACTATGTTTATTTATATCCCACTTTTTATCTCCACAAAGTGGCTTACATTAAAAGCATTTCAATACAATTTTAAAACAGACAAATATTTTAAAAATATTAAATATCACATAGCATTGAGTCAGGACAGTTGAAGTGGCGTTAAACTGCATTAATTCTATAGTGCAGGCACACCCAGAGGGCCTTTTACATTTTTGAGCTGTGGAAGAAGTGCTATTCCGAAGTATCAGGCCAATCAAGAAATTATGATTTCCAAGCCAGGACAATAGACTTCCCTGAGTTTTCTCAGTAGGATATGATTCAGATTTAAATTTCATACTTATTCACAGTTCTCGTCACTGCGAATGAGCATTTCTCAGAATTATCTAGTCAGTTGAAGGATAAATGGGTAAACAGAAGCATAAAGCACGAATGGCCCATTATTGCGCATGTTTATTCAGACAATGACACTGAATTCAATAGAAGTTACACCACATAAGCCAGCATGAGTTGTGGCTGCTGACAAGCTGTAGTAACACCCACCTTGGAGACATTGTAACAAAAAGAAAGAATACAAAACATCAACAACAACAATAATGACAATGTCTAGATTTTCAGATGATGAATGAAATACAATAATAATTATAGATTTCAATGGCGTAGGCACATATGTCTGTTGCAGCAGAATCAGCAACAGCCCTAGTACGAGGGTTGAATGAAAAGTAATGCCTCCACCTTCGCTACTTGGGTTTGGATGGGAATATTTTAATAAATCAAACACAGAAATAATAATAATAATAATAAATTTATTACTTATGAGTCGCCCTCCACGGAAAGTGCTCCGGGCGACTTACAGGTGACATATAAACAATACAGCAGTGACAAACAATAACAACAAATACAATAGACATGGGTAAGAACACAAGGGTGGGGGCAAGGGACGAGGGGGAGAAAGGGGAGTCAACAGCGTACCTACTGGGACCCTACCCCGCCGTCAAAAGAAGGCAGGCGGGAGGGCCCAAAAGGATCGCTGGTACCAAGGCGCGAGCGAGGGCATCGTGGGCAGGCTGCTGGCAAATCGCCTGCCCTGGGTGGCCGTAGGCCTCCGCCAGCTGTCTGAGACAGCAGTCCTTGCTGGATTAGCCGCTCTGGGTTCCGGCCGTCGGTAGCTGGAGCTCCAGAAAGTCCTTGGTCGGAAGGTCCGAAGGGTCCTCCCTGGCCCAGCCAACCTTGGTACTGGATGCCTCCTCCACTCCTCCAACCGGTCCGGTGGGTTGGCGGAGGACCTGGACCCCCGCGCCCGATCCTCTCGGCGAAGAGCTCCACCTGAGACCCGCTCGTCTCGATGCTTCCTCCTCCGGCGGCGCCGCCTCCTTCTATGGGTGGCTTGCTTCCGGTCAGGGGCTGTGCTGTCGTCGGGGTCCTCCAGAGGCGGGACTTCCGTGTAGGTATCCTCCAGAGGCGGGGCTTCCGGAAGGCGATCATTTCCGGGTCCTGCTTCCTCCTCGGGGTCCGGCACATGGCTGAGTGGAGCGTCCTCAAGGCCGGTCGCCATATTGGGACGCTCCATCTCCAGCTGACTCCCCAGCTCTTCGCGTGGCGGCGCGCCGGCGGACCCGGGAGTTTCGGGGGAACGCCAGGCTGGCCGTGATGTCGAGGTCCTCCAGCGAGTCCACTGCATGCGGCTGATGAGTCTCGGGAACATCCTGTGCTTCCTCGTTGTGGGCCAGGCAGGTAGACGGCTCACCCTGGTCATCGGGGCTCGGGCTTGACACTCGTGAGTCGGCCTGGCCCCTGGGTGTTAGGTTCTGCGCCGCCACTAGCTCCTCGGCAGAGATTAGTCCGCCTACGGAGCTAGTGGGGAAGTCCCAAGAGTGGTCCCAGGCGAAGTCTGGGTCGCCGCGGGGGTCCGGCTGAGGCTCATGGGGGAGGTCCACCTGCATGGGGGGTCCACCAGGCACGTCATCCGGGACTGGGATCCGGGGAAGTTGGGGGCATGGCATGCCCGTCAGCTCCAGAATGCCGCCAAACCTTTCCCGAAACTTCTCCATCTGGGCCGAGAGCTCATTGTATTCTACAATGAGCTCTGCATACAGGCCAGGGTCGAGTTGGCCAGGGTCCCGCTGGTCTGGGGGGGTTCCAGGAATTCAGGGGCACCGGCAAGCTGTTTCCGGTGCGTGAGGCCTTTCGGTCAAGTTGGTCGGTGGTGGAGTCCCAGCCCTCCCGTCGTGGCCTCCTTGGGGAGCTGCTCCGTGAGGCCGCATCTCTCAGGGGTTAATTCGGGCTGGAGAGAGCTCAGCCTTCAGGGGTCGTCGGGGTAGTGGGGGAGGGCATTTGCCCAACGATCTCCTACCGAACCTCCTCAGGAATCGTGCACCCGAAGCCGTTACCGGTCGGATGACCCAGCCATTTCCAGGCGTTTTTTGGTGTCCTCCTTGGAAGTCCAGAAAGTCCAGAAGCTTTCCCCAGCCAGATTACATTCTCCGGTGTCTGTGGGTCACCAAAAGTGACCCCCTGAATCTGGCGATCAACTGCCTTCTCCCCGGAGGGGGGGCAGCATGATCGGCCTAATATATCCAGGGAATCAGAGAGGTCATGCCGGAGCTCACCCAGAGGGAGCTCCACAGCAGTCGCCATCTTGGAGCTTGTAGACTCTTTGGGCTCTAAGACAGCATTAGAATGTGCTGTTTAACTACCACTATTCACTGTTCCACATCATCACCAGACAATTGGATACATTTCTGCCAACGATGCACCGGGAAGTGGCGCAGCTGGCTAAGTGTCAGCTGCATAAGATCTCTCTGACCAGTAGATCATGCGTTCGAGGCCTGGCCGGGTCGAGGTGGGTGCTCGACCTTTAAGGGTAGCCTGCTGTTGACCTTTGCAGCCTGAAAAACAGTTCATTTGTCAAGTAGGAGATAAAGGTACCACATTAAGGGGGGAGGCAAATTTTGACTGATTTATGAGGCCACATTTGTATACTGGGAGAGAGAAAAAATAAATATTGTGGGCATTCACCACAATATTTATTTATTTATTTCACAATAGTTATATGCCGCCCTTCTCAACCCCAAAGGGGACTCAGATCAGCTTACAGCAAACTGGAAATACAACAAACTCTCGACATTACTTCGCAAATGAAGATTTTTGGAAGGACTCATCCCACGCTTCTTACAAGCACGTTGATGACTAAAAAGGCCAATCTGAGATAGGCAAATCCAGTTGCAGAAAGTACAGCAGAAAGTCTCCTTGGGTGATGTTGTTTCCAAGTTGCGGTTCTTTCTCCATTGTCGTTTCTCTTCGAGACCCGTTCAGCGTGTCTCCTCGAAAGAGGCCGCAGCATTGTGGATAGTGCTTCTCCATGCCTCCCGATGTGAGGCCAGGGTGGACCATTGTTGGTGATCAATCTGGCCAAGCCTGAGATGTTGTTTCAGGGAGTCCTTAAATCTCTTTTTGGGGGCGCCTCTCTTGCAAGTTCACCATAGAGTAGTATCTTTGGGAGGCGGTGGTCCTCCATCCTACAGACATGTCCTGCCCAGCTCAGCTGTGTTCTCAATAGCATGGCCTCAATGCTGGTGATCCCTGCTTGCTCAAGGACAGCAACATTAGTCACATAGTCAGTCCAGTGTATATTTAGGATTGTGCAAAGACAGCACTGATTAAAGTGTTTGAGGAGTCATAGGTGTTGGCGATAGGTGACCCATGTTTCAGACCCATAGAGGAGAATAGACAGCACGATAGCTCTGTACACACTGATTTTGGTGCTTTGCCTCAGGTGCTTGTTGCTCCAGACTCTTTTGTGAAGCCTTCTGAATGCACTCTATGCCTTTGCTAATCTGTGATCTATCTCTTTGTCAATCTTGGCATCTGAAGAGATGATGCTTCCCAGGGAGGTGAACCGTTGGACGGATTTACGCACAGATGTGCCTGTGCTGATGTGGGGATGATGGTGTTCTTCCTGTGGTGCGGGCTGGTAGAGGACTTCCGTTTTCTTCAGGCCGACTTCCGGCCCAAAAAGCTCTGCAGCTGTTGCAAAGGAATATCATTAGTAGTATTATATTGTATCAATGTATATGCAATATATTATACCAAACTCATATTATAATATATATCATAACTATCTTATAGTACATTACTTTCTAATTCTTATATTATAATATATTGGCATTATAATATAACATAACATTATATCATATATAATAATAATAAAATAATAATACATTACATTACAATTATTATACTATAACATAATATCAATATAATATTTAATATAATATATTATGTCAATACATTATAATATATTATATTATATCACATTATATTATCACTATACTACATCATATTATTATATAAAATAATAAATACAATTATTTATTTAAACAAAATCAAATTATCTTTTTGCAGCTCCTCCAGGAAGGGAGGGAGGGGGAAAAGGCGCGCGTCCCCTTTAAGCGGAGCCCGTCTACCTTTCCCTTTGTACCTGCTTTTTTGAAATGCCGCCCCCTGATTGGCTGGCGGGAGGGGACACCCAGCGCTTCTCCCCGGTAACTTGACCCAAAGCCGGAAAGCGAAGGCAACCTGAACAAGGCGAGGCGAGAGAGCGTGGATGAGAGGCGGAAGCACGCCCCGGGCTGCGCGCTTTGGCCAATCAGGAGGCAGGGGGCGTGGCCCAATCAGCTTACTCCTTCACCTCCCTCCCTTCTGCAAAACCGGGCAGCCTTGGAAGGGAGAGCTTGGTCGCTTTGGAGCAGCAGGAGCTGCCAGGATCCCTTCGCCTGCTTCCTTGGATGGATCCCTTCGATCTACGTCCTTGGGCAGCCTTTCCTTCCTGCATTGCCTAGAAGGAAGCCGTGCCTGTGTTGCATTGAAGGGAATGCCCCCTTTTTCCTCCCAGAAACAGGGAAAAATCAAAGGAAGAGGAAGCCAAGAAGGAAGAGAAATCAATATATTTTTAATTTTTGACCTATTTTTTCCTATTTCGGGGAGAATCACAGCCAAGGATTCCCTCCCACCAACAACCTAGCCTTGGTTCCTCTTCACCTGGGGTAAGTGGATTGGCTTCTGTGGCCAGGGAGGGAGACTGGCTTCCTGGAAAGGGTTTGGCAAAGCCTTGGGACTGGATCCCTTTCCCATTGGAAGGCATGGGCAACTGAGAGGCTCCCTCCCCAGAAAGGATTGCAAAGCTTTGGGACTTCAACTGAAAGATGCAGAAATGAATCTATTTCCCCCTCTTCCTTGCCTTGACCTCCTTGCATTATTATAATTGGGGTTTTTAATGTATATGTCTATATATATATATAGCAAGATGTTGCAATAATTTTTCAAGCTTCGGTGGGTTTTGAACACAACTTTTGAAAGAAAACCAAAAGGAGAGAAAAAAAGAAGACTTTTGTGTGTTCCTCGTAATATTGAGATATCGCAAAATGGCCAAAAATTCGGTCGAAGGCTCCAAGGAAGACCTGACCAAAACGGCGGCAGAAGACGACATGTTGAGGTGGACCAAAGAAGACTTGGTGAAGCGGCTCAAGAAGGTCGAGAGCGAGAAGATGAACGTCATGGTGGAGCACGGCAACCTCATGAAGGACGTCAACCGGAGGCTGCAGGTCCACCTCCACGAGATCCGGGGCTTGAAAGAAGTCAACCAGAAGCTCCAGGACGACAACCAGGAGCTGAGGGAGCTCTGCTGCTTCCTGGACGACGACCGGCAGAAAGGGAAGAAGCTCTCCCGGGAATGGCAACGGTTCGGGAGGCACACCGCCGGGGTGATGTGGAAGGAGGTGGGGACGTACCAGCAGAAGCTGAAGGAGCTGGAGACCAGGCAGGAGACCCTCCTGAGGGAGAACATGGAGCTGAAGGAGATCGTCCTGATGCTGGACGAGGAGAGGAATGGCGCCGGCTCCCGCAGCTCCATCGACAGCCAGGCCAGCCTCACCAACTTGAACGGAGGCTCCGGCACCCGGGATGTTGGCGACGGGAGCAGTACTTCCAGCACCGGGAGCGCAGGGAGCCCCGACCACCACCACCACCACCCCCTTCACCACCACAAACCTGTGGAGAGCAAGGCTGGAGCTATCCGGAGGTCCATGGATGACCTTTCAGCACCGCTTCACCACAGGAGCATTCCCAATGGCCTCAATGGTAAGTCCCACCAGTAGACGCAAGAGTGGCTTCTGGAACTTATTGATAATGCTGGCCAACCCATGTTGGCGCCTCAGATTTTAGTCCTGTTCCTTGGTATGTTTGACCTGATGGTCCCCAAAAATAGCACCAGTTTTCTCCTATCAGCTGTAGGTTTTGAGATATGGGACATATACAGTGGTTCTCAATCTGCACATCTTAATCTCATATGCAGTGGTTCTCAATCTGTGGGGGCCCTAGATGTTTTAGACCAGGGGTAGATCTTCTAGTAGATCTTCAGCCCTCTTCCAGGTGATATTTGGCCCTCACCAGCTGGATGGGGTGCTCCTGCCATGCGCGCACACACCCTGCGCACACGTGCGCTCCTGCTGGCTTCCGCTCTCGCGGTGCTTCTTTTGCCTGCGGGGCATTGCAGGAAGACGGAAGCACGAGGCGGGGCCTCTGGAGGGAGCCCCTGACTCTCTCTCGTCCAGAAGCAGCTGTGCAGCCTCTGTTGCCGGCCAGACAGGGAGAGCGCTCCCTCTGGATGCCCCGCCTTGTGCTTTCCCCTTCCTGCAATGCCCCGCAGGCGGAAGAAGCGCTGTGCGGGCGGAAAACCGCAGCAGGAGCACGCGCGGTGGCGGGAGCATGCGGCGGTGGGAGCATAGGGCGGTGGGGGCAGGTAGATCTTTTGAACTTGGTTGCTTTAAGAGTAGCTCACATGCCGAAAAAGTGTGAGCACCCCTGTTTTAGACCTTCAACTCCCAGAAATCCTAACAGCTGGTAAATGGGCTGGGATTTCTGCGAGTTGTAGGTCAAACACCTGGGGACACAGGTTGAGAACCACTGATCTAACGGTCTCTATCTGCTTAGAACAGTGGTTCCCAATTTTGGTCCTCCAGGTGTTTTGAACTTAATCTCCCACAATTCCTAACAGTCGGTCCACTGGTTGAGTTTTCTGAGAGCCGAAGTCTAAAATACCTGCCTGACCAAAGGTTGGGAACCACTGGTGGCAGGCATGTAGCCAGTGGGGGGGGCTTCAGCCCCCCCAAATTCTCAGGGTGGTCCGCGAGAAGGCCTTACTGGTACATTATTTAAACTGTTATGTTTATTCATATCATGATTTGATCACCATGCTCATTATCTCCCACATTCATGGGGTTATTGGGATAACAATACAAAAGGTTTGGTAGGGTAGCCCCTCTCTTACTCAGACTCGGCCCCTCCCGAATCAAACTCGGCCCTCCCCAAATCAAAATCCTGGCTACGGCCCTGATTGGTGGAATCTTAGAAGCATACAGTTGGAAAGTACTACATGCTTGCCCATAGGAAACCATGATAACCATATCTGAGAAACTAGAGCTCATGGAGTCTGTCAAGTGCAGTTTTCTGGATCCGTGGCCCAAATAACCCCAGGAACAGGCCTAAAAAAATACACCTGAGAAATCTTTTTTGTTGGACTGTGTAATAGGTTATTGGACTTGTCAATCCTGTCTTGCTGATGGAAAGATGACTTCCCAACTTCTTAATACGAGGTCATTCATTGACCTTTTGGGCCTGAATGTCGCTCTCTCTGTCTTATGGTTCATTTCGAACTGCTGGGTGCAGAGGAATGTTTGTAGTTGCTTTTACTGGGGTTATAAGTTGCATTTTTGCTCATATACGTATGTCTTACTGTGGGTGAAGGTATCCCAGAACACAATCCCTAGGTCATTTTGCAATAGTGAGTAATGTATCGTTGTAGGCAGTTTAATCCTACTGCGATGATTGTGCCTGGAAGCAGGTGCCTCTTATTGGGTCTATTTAATTAATGCAGTTCAGAAGAGTGAGATCTTTCTGGAAGCATATCTCTGGTGGCATATTTCACCCGGTGCTCAGTGACAGCCGCTGTCTGACTCATCATTGTGTCAGATGGACGTTTGCGAATTCCTGCCGTTTTGGCTTCGGTGGTAATACCTTTTCCGGGATGTACGCTTCTGCCACAAATCCTCTTGGCTGGGCCGCCTTGAGCCAACGGCATCCTGGCTTCCCATTGTTTAGGTTCTGCCCCTCCTCCCCTCCCCGAAGAAATCCTCCTAATCTCTGGTTTTGGGGGTCTTGCCAGGTCTCCTTTGTGAGCAAGTGTAAAGGGGGTTTGGGACGGAAGGTGCCATGGAGATGCATACGTGATTTGGATGAGTGCAGACCGGGCAAAGAGAGACCTGTTGTGGCCCAGATGGTGGCATTGTGGGGCTTATCACAAAACTAGTTACTCTAACTGGCTGCCTGCCTAATGCTATTGTTGCTGATGCTGGTTTCTATGTATCATTGCCAAATGTTTCTTTGTTTATGTGCAGGTTGTGGTCGTGCTGCCCTTCCTTGTCAGCCTTGGCATGCCCTCCTTTTTGGACTATGTGATATTTCTGAAATAATCAAGCTTTGATTTGGCCTTCAGTGTTTAGGGTTTTTTGTGGATAGTTGGGACTTGACGAAAAGCATAAAAGTAATGTTAGAACAATAGGTTAAAAATCCTTAAATCCTTGCCGGAGTGGATCAGAAGCCATTGCCTATTTTACTTGAGTTATTCTCCTGCAGGAAAACTGTTTTTGAGCAAATCATTTCAGAGCAAACAATGCCCCCCCCCCACACACACACACATTTCTTGTGTGCCTTCACAGCTTTGTGTGCTTTAGTTTGTCATGTTCTCGTGATTGGATTGTAATGAGATATTCTTGTGAATATTCATCTCTGATTACTAGAGAATTCTTGTGCATATTCATTTCCGATTAACCCTGAATATGAAACTGATTTGATCTTGTATTAAGTTGTAAAAAGTGTACTACTTACTTGATATGTTTTTTAGTTCATCCTATTCATATGGCTTGGGCCTCCTGGTGGTGCAGCAGATTAAACTGCTGAGCTGCTGAAATTGCTGACCGAAAGGTCAGCGGTTCGAATCCAGGGAGTGGGGTGAGCTCCCTCTGTTTGGCCCAGCTTCTGCCAACCTAGCAGTTCGAAAACATGCAAATGTGACTAGATCAATAGGTACCGCTTCTGCGGGAAGGTAATGGCACTCCATGCAGTCATGCCGACCACATGACCTTGGAGATGTCTACAGACAACGCCGGCTCTTCACCTTAGAAATGGAGATGAGCACCACCACCCCCAGAGTCAGACTTGACTAGACTTAACGTCAAGGGGAAAACTTCACCTTTACTTATTCATAGGGATTACTAAGTGGATGGTAATAGGCGAGTATGTGAAATATTTCATTAACTAAATTAATTTGCTCAGTGCCACACCATCTGTTGCCAAATTTAGTTCAAATAAAACTTATATAATGTTACCTGAATATGTTTTAGCCTTTCCATTGCCATGGAACAAGCCCTTGGAAAAGATGCTACTACTGGGTCCCTTTACATACCTTTGCTTTTTAGGATTTGCACACACAGATAGTAAACTGAGGTGGGTCATCAGTTGGCAATTCTAGGAAGAGAGGCGGTAATTTAAATTGAAAGTTTTCTATATATAGAATAGGAAGCACACGGTTGTTATATATGCATTTCACATCTAATGGTTTGGTTCCCAGCCAAGGTTGTTCGGAAGGCCGGTCTCTCTCGCTGGCTTTGAACATTTCATGATTGCAGATGAGGCGCATGGAGCTTTTGACCTCGTCCGATGTTGCTGGGGAAAGGAATTTGGAAGCTCCTATTTTAGTATGACTGTAATTTATCTTATTATCTAGATAAATTAACACTCTTGTCATCGTTTATTAAAGTGGTTGTTTTGGGAAAAAAATGCTAAGATGGTTGTGAATTTGCCAGAAGTGGGAAGCAAGTGGGTCTAAATCTTGTTGTGACTTGTTGCCACAATACTAAACTACAGTGCACATTTGGGCCTAGGACCAATTTCAAAAATAAGTATGATTACAGGGTTGTTGTGAGTTTCCCGGGCTTTATGGCCATGTTCCAGAAGCATTCTCTCCTGACGTTTTGCCTGCATCCAACAAAGGATTCCCCCAGGCAGTAAGAAACCAAACTTTGAAACTGCTAGGCCATTAAATGCTAATCAAGGTAGCCAATTGAAACATTCACAGCTAGCTCCAACAGACAAGAGTTCTTTCTCCCACCCTGGACATTATTCCACAGAGATATAAACCCCATTTTCCTAGTTTCCAACAGACCTCACAACCTCTGAGGATGCCTGCCATAGATGCGGGTGAAATGTCAGGAGAGAATGCTTCTGGAACATGGCCGTGCAGCCTGGAAAACTCACAACAACCCAGTGATTCTGGCCATGAAAACATTCGACAATACATTAAGTATGATTACAATTGCAGCTTTAGAGGGCCCCTTCATTATAGCAATTGCAATGACAAAAACATGTATGTACCGTTTCTACTAATGGTTTTCTATTAGAACATGCCATTTTAATTTTAGTATTTGATCCAGTGATTAAAGTACACCCTGCTTCCCCTCTTTTAAGTGGCTGCAAAAAAAAACCACAACTGCCCTTGACTCTACTACTAGAGCACCGTCTAGTTTAATTTGAAGGTGTAGCCCATTTATGGTAATATAATTCAAGGTCAGTATATGGTTCCTCCACCCACTTTATTTGCACAGCAACGTTGCAAGGTAGATTACTTTGACAGGTAGACACTGGCTCAAGAGTATCCATAAGGTTTGAGGGTGGTTTGAACCTCGCCCTGTGAGTCATATAATGATTGAGTGTCCATTTCCACATAGCCATTTACAACACAATCGTATGTACGTATGTTGGTCTTTGTCGAGCTCCACTTGGGAAAAGGGCAGAAAATTGGTCAAATGGGCTCTGTGTGGCAGGTTTGGTCTTGATCAGTCGCTGGATAAGGTTTCCAGTAGTCCTGGAAAGTGAGGTAAGGTACTGCAAGTCCCATCATCCATGGTCTGCCCCCCTCCGAACTGCAGTAGGATGTAGAGTGGGTCACTGGGGCTCTGTGTGCCAAGTGTGGTCTTTATTGGTGTTAGTTGGGGGCCGCAGTGGTCTGTAGGATCAGGGGTGTGTGAAAGTACTACAATACCAGCATCCATTGTAAGTCCTCCCCCGAACCTCAGTAGGACGTGAAGGCAGTAATGGGGGTTATGTGTGGCAAGTTTGGTCTTGATCGGTAATTGGATGAGGGTAGCAGTGGACTTGGGAAGTGAGTAGAGGTACTTCAAGTCCCATCATCCATGGTCCACCCTCCTCCAAACTGCACCAGGACATAGAGTGGGTCATGGGGGTTGTGTGTGCCAAGTTTGGTCTGTATTGGTCCTTTGTAGTGGCCTCAGTGGTCTGTGGGAAGCAAAGTGTTAGAAAGTACTACAAATCCCATAATCCGTGGTGCATATCCCCCAAACTGCACCAGGACGTAAAGGGGTCAGGGGGGTTATATATATCAAGTTTGGTGCAGGTCCATCATCCGCAGTGGTCGCTGTGGCCTGTGGAAGTGGCAGCCAATCAGAACGCTGCCACATATCCCTCCGCACCTCCGCACACATACAAACATTCCGCTTTATTATATATAGAGATAGAGATTTATTTACATTATTTCTACCCCACGCCACTGTCCGTCTCACCAACGCCTTGTATGGTGGGGTGGGGAATGGGGATGGGAAAGACTCATTGTTGCTGGAATGGTATCTACTTCCTTCCTTACTTATGCGATCCCTCATTGTCTGAGTATGATGCGCATGTTCATCCACATTGTAGGCCCTGGTTTCCAAGCACATTAGTAATGCACCTTAAATACTAAAAATGTTAAATGTTTCACTAAGAGAGATCTCCAAGTACGTAGCTTTGGAATCGTAACCTTCTTGCTTTCAAGGGCTCGCATACCTGATATTCCTGCAATTGCAGCTTGGCTGTTGCTGGGATATCTCATTAAATCATGACATGCCTGTTGTTACATGACTTAATTTGTTGTCAGCTTTGTTTATTGTTTACATCATTGCAAACACAACACTCAATTTGTCTATATGCTATCATTTTATCAGGAAAGCAAGGAACCCCGGTGACACAATGGGTTAAAACCCTTGTGCCGGAAAGACTGAAGAGGTTTGAATCTGGGGAGAGCTTGGATGAGCTCCCTCTGTCAGCTCCAGCTCTTCATGCGGGGACATGAGAGAAGCCTCCCACAAAGGTGGTAAAACATCAAAACATCCAGGCACCCCCCGGGCAACATCTTTGCAGATGGCCAATTCTCTCACACCAGAAGTGATTCGCAGTTTCTCAAGTAGCTCCACACACACCACACACACACACACACACACCCAGCAAAGCAGAGATACACAATCTTAGAAACACAGAGCTGGAGGGGAGCCTTGAAGGCCAGTGCATCTCAAGGGCAACTTCGATAGTTTCCATGACTGAATGTGCCTGATTTGAACCACAGTTCTCAGAAGTCCAAGCACCACATGGCTCTCACTTATTGGTTGCCAATATGTTTTCCCACAACAGTAAATCAGGGAAAGTGCACAAATCTTTCTGACATGCCAAACATGCATGGACATGTTGATGTGTCAGTGATGCTCAAAGTTCCAATAAGTCGGACCTCTGTGCACTTCATTGGTTTCTGCATCCTTCCTCAGTTTTCCATTCTTCTCCACGGATGCTCATACTTCCTAGTGCCGGGCATGCTCATTATCTTAAGATGATGCCTCCTGTTTCTTTCTCAGAGGACCTCTTTTGACAGTCTAGCCTTTGGCATTCGAATTTGCAATTAGATGAAGTAGTGATATGCAATAAAAAGTTTTGACTGAGAATGAAACTTAACTTACAGTAATGGTTGTGGTGAGGTGTATTTCCTTGTATTTTATTTGAAACCTCTCCCAAGGAACTAGCTTAGTCCTACTTCAAACTGGGCGAGAGTGACCTGCCTGACATAAGCCACCCAGGGTTTGAACCTGGGATTCCCATGTCATTTCAGCTCTACTACTGATTCTCAGATAAGTTGCCAGAGATACGTAGTGCTGCCGGTTACGATCCCCACGCTTCACTAAAAATGCCATACTTGTTTGCGGAAGTTCAGAATCCAAAATGAGAATTTGATTGGTACAAAGGATAAGAATAGTAGTGTTTGTCTATATATGTTGAACTGCAGGGATTGTCTGCAAGTATGTGTACTGTAATCCGCTCTGAGTTCCCTTCGGGGTGAGAAGAGTGGAATATAAATAAAGTAAATAATAAATAAATACATTTAAAGGGAATCTTAGGATATCGGAATGAGCCTTTGTTCATTTATTCAGTCACTCTTGGTGACCTCATGGACCAGCCCATGCCAGGGCTTCCTGTCGGCCGTGGCCACCCCCAGCTCCTTCAGGGTCAAGCCAGTCACTTCAAATATACCATCCATCCACCTTGCCCTTGGTCAGCCCCTCTTCCTTTTTCCTTCCACTTCCCCCAGCATCATTGTCTTCTCTAAGCTTTCCTGTCTTCTCATGATGTGGCCAAAGTACTTCCTCTTTGCTTCTCATCTCCTTCCCTCCAATGAGCAGTCGGGCCTTATTTCCTGGAGTATGGACTGGTTGGATCTTCTCACAGTCCAAGGCACTCTCAGAACTTTCCTCCAACACCACAGTTCAAAAGCGTCCATCTTCCTTCGCTCAGCCTTCCTTATGGTCCAGTTCTCACATCCGTAGGTTACTACGGGGAACACTATTGCTTTTACAGAATGAGCCTGTAAGATGTAAAAATCCCTCTTTAGATTTGGAGTTCATTGGACAGCCATGGGCAACTCATAAAATGCTCTTGTTTTGTTTTCTTGTGCCTTCAAGTCCTTTCCAAATCACGGCAACCCCAAATTGACTCTGAGATGGGATTTTCTTGGGCTGAGATTATGTGACTTATCCCAGGTCACCCAATAAGTTTCCACGGCCAACTGAGGATTCAAATATTGTTCTTCAGATTAGTAGGTAAATGCTCAAATGACTATACTTACCATGCTAACTATTACTTCATATAATGTCTCCCTCCTTTTCTGTAAAGTACTCAAAGTAGCTTTCATGGTCCTCACCCTGACCTCTGTTTCCATAACAAAATTAGTACGTAAGCTACATCTTTATCCACTTCACAGTTTTGTTGTGAAAATAGAGGTCAGGGACTGGAGTATGAAAGCTGCATTGAGTACTGAACAAGGAAAGAAACAGAAAGTATGTGCTTCACACATCATATAAATATACGCAATCCTTATCGCAACTTTGCAAAGTAGCTGGATTTTATTGCCCCCATGTTATAGATCAGGGCTGTCCAACAGGCGGCCCCCCAGCCTGTTGGACACAGCCCCCGCTACCCTCCTGAAAGAAGGTGAGGAGGAAGAGGTGGAAGGAACCCGGCGTCCCTTTTCGGCGGGGCTTGGTGATGTCAGCAACCCTCGCCAAAAAGGGGCGGGCCGCGCAGGACGCCGGCGTGCTGACGTCAGGCATGCTGACGTCAGCTCGCCATCAGGAGTGGCCCCGCCCCCGCGAGCGACCCGGCCCCCCGCTGCGGTTCCCCAGGTCATCAGTGACCAGAACTCCGGCCCCTGGGCCAAAAGAAGTTGGACAGCCCTGTTATAGATGGATAAGGTTACCAAATGAGTACAGGACCAGTTTGGGTGGCCATAGGAAGGCCTTTCAAATGTGGGTGGAGGACAGGTACACAACATGTCTTTGTTGTCATCCTGTTTTAGGCTAAGTATTTGTTATTTTTTATTTGTATATATTTTATCCCTGTGTGTTTGATGTTGTTCTCCATCACACTAAACTGATTTAAAAGTCTTTCCTACAGAAATACTGTCTGAATGTTAAGAAAGTTATGTATTTACAGTATAACTAAAGCTAGTTTTAGAAAACATACTACCCCCCTTCTTGAAACAATTTCATTGAGTACTGCTTTGGACACAATTCAAAGTGGGGGTCATGACCTGTAAAGCCCTATAGACCTAGATTATTGTTGGAGCATGTAAGACATCAGTTAATGTGTGTGTGACAACTGTAAAATAAGGTGCATGAAGCTGATTGGTCGGGCATTCCCCGGGGAGCAAGTTGAGCCTGGGAGTTTTGGATACTGTACAATTATGTTCAGGCTTGAGCTATGCAGGTGCTTAGAGAGCAGAAGAGAAGCAGAGAGAGAGATCGGGGGGGGAGTTTGGACTGTACTCTTGGTTTATGAGCTGCTAAAGGAGTTTATCCATATAGACAGAGAAATACCATTTTAAACCTCATATAAAAGGACATTATTTGAGTTGATCCAACTGATCATTTTGTACATATGTTGTTCTGAACCATGAAGAGTAAAGTACTTGTTCTTTTTCGTTCATTTGCGTGGTATATTTTCTTTCTCTGGCAAAACTTTGTGGACTGGTCAAACATTAACTACGTTTATTTTACATTACACCACAATTATCTCCCCATATGAATCTGTCAAGATCCTAAAATCTATAGGTAGAAGCCTTTGTTTCGACCCCAGCATCATAATAAGAATGTGTGCACTGGGAATGTGGCGCAGCTGGCTGGGAGTCAGCTGCATAAGATCTCTACTGACCAGAAGGTCATGAGTTCGAGGCCTGCCCGGGTCGGGGTGAGCTCTCGACCAATTGTGTAGCTCGTTGACTGTCTATATATGTTGTATGTCTATGGCATTGAATGTTTGCCTGTATATGTGCATTGTGATCTGCCCTGAGTCCCCTGCGAGGTGAGAAGGGCGGAATATAAGTGATGTAAATAAATAAAATAAATAAATAAACAGCCAAGAAGCAAAGCAGCCTGTCAGCCTCTCCTTCTCTCTGCTTCTCTCTCTACACCTGCATAGCCCAAGCCTGAACAAAAATGTAACAGTGACCAAAAGTCCCAGGCTCAGGCATCACCTTGGGCATTGTCCAGCCAATCAGATTCATGCATCTTATTTTGCAGTTGACACACACTCACTGATTCCTTGATTGCTCCAAGTGGAATCAAGAGATAGTGTTGGGATAAGCAGAAGTCAATGGTATGGTATGGAGAGGAAATCCACAGTGGAACTAATGGTATGGAGAGGAAATCCACAGAGTTCTACAGAGAATAATAAACATTATACATTAAGTAATGTATAAACATTATACATTACTGGGCCGCCCGGGGGGGGGGGGGTAGAGACCCAGTTGCCGACGTTTGACGGTGTGGCACTCCGCCCGCAGCCGTCAGTAAAGAGCTTAGGGGTCCGGCTGGACTCCCAGCTGTCTATGGAGGCGCAGATTGCCTGCGCCTGCAAGACAGCGTTTTACCACCTGCAACAGGCAAAACGTCTGGCTCCTTACCTGTCCCGCTGCGACTTGGCCACGGTGATCCAAGCCACGGTCATCTCGAGGCTCGATTACTGTAATGCGCTGTACATTGGCCTACCCTTGCCGGCGCTCCGGAAACTCAAGCTGGTGCAGAACGCCGCAGCACGCCTGCTCTCAGGAGTTTCAAGATCAGCTCACGTGACTCCACTCTTGCGCGAGCTGCACTGGCTCCCAGTTGAATTCCGGGTCTCCTTCAAGGTGTTAGTTTTAACTTTCAAGGCCTTATATGGTTTGGGGCCAGTGTACCTGAGGGAGCGGCTAACCCAGGGGTGGGCAACTATTTTTTCCAAGGGGCCACACGAGAGCCAAAAAATATTATGGAGGGCCGCACCTAAAGGCGGAACTACATGCTAATCTACATAATTTATTTATTTATTCACTTACTATATTTACTATATATTACACATCATTAATATTAACATATTAATATATCAAGAAATATTCATATATTATTAGTATTAATATCATAATTATTATATTATAGTATATACAGTATATATAAGCAGAATATATTGAAATTATAATATATCATATAACATTATTATATTATTTATTATATTATTTTATTATTGTTATAAAATTATTATACAATAATAATAAAAACCACTAAAATAAAATAATGCTTCCTTATAGTCCCCTTCTCTGGAGATTTTTATGCAGAGGCCAGGCAGGGGAGGCAAGCCAGGGGCCCTTATGTGGGCCGGATAGAATCAGCCAAAGGGCCACATCCGGCCCCCGGGCCGCAGTTTGCCCGCCCCTGGGCTAACCCCTTATGTGCCCAGGAGATCGCTGCGCTCAGAGGGGCTCAACTTATTGGAGGTGCCTGGCATTAAGGCCTATAGACTTTCTAGTATGCGGCAGAGGGCGCTTGCTGTGGCCGCGCCGACTCTGTGGAACTCCCTCCCTGAGGAGATACGAGTCATCCGCGACCTGATGCCATTTTTCAGAGCTGTCAAGACCTGGCTATTTAGGCTGGCATTCGGCCCTTGTTAACCGATGCCCGCCTTAATCAGCACTCTGCCGTGTCAACGCCATTGCATTATGCTGTCTTACTGCAGTTTTATTGTTGGGAATGGGGTTTTAACTGAGGGTTTTAACTTGGTTTTACTATGCTTTATGTGTTTTATCTGTTTTTTACCTGTAAACTGCTCTGAGCTCCAGAGAGAGCGGTATATTAAGTTGAACTACCGTGTTTCCCCGAAAGTAAGACAGCGTCTTACTTTCTTTTGACCCCCAAAATCCCCACTACGGCTTACTTTCGGGGTACGGCTTACATTAGCCGATGGTACCCCGAAAGTAAGGCAAGTAAGACTTACCGCGGGCGGCATGGCATGGCTTCTTGGCTGGGCGACGAGAGGCTCCCAGAGGCTCTCAAAGGGCCCGGAATCCTCCTCCTCTTCCTCCCAGCAGCGCCTTCTCCCTCTCTCGCGGTTCCGCCCCTCCTTCAGTGAAGGGAGGAGGGGTGGAGCCGCCGCCGCAGAGGGAAGAAAGCACCGCCAGAAGTCCCGCCCGCACGGCGGCTCAGCCGTCTTTCCGCGCCGCCCCGCTCGTCCGCGCTCCAACGGGAGCCGGGCGGCGGCGAAAGCCTGAGTCGCCTTGGGGCGGGACTTCCGCCGGCTCCTTCTCCCTCTCGCGGATCCGCCCCTCCCTTCAGTGAAGGGAAGAGGGGCGGAGCCGCCGCCAGCGAGAGGGAGAAGGCGCCGGCGGAAGTCCCGCCCGCACGGGCAGCTCAGGCGCTTTCCGCCGCCCGGCTCGCCCTCGCAAAGGGGAGCCCTCTTGCGCCTGTCTTCCCTTCTCCCGAAGAGGCGGCTGCAGGGAAACCGCGAGATCTCCTTGCAGCCGCCTCTTCGGAGAAGGGAAGACAGGCGCAAGAAGGCTCCCATTTGCGGGGCGAGCCGGGCGGCGGCGATAAGCGCCTGAGCCGCCGTGCGGGCGGGACTTCCGCCGGCCTCTTCTCCCTCTCACCGGCGGTGGCTCCGCCCCTCCTCCCTTCACTGAAGGGAGGGGGGCGGAACCGGTGAGAGGGAGAAGGCGCTGCTGGGAGGAAGAGGAGGAGGATGGAAGGCGCCGCTGGAAAGAAGAGGAGGAGGATTCCGGGCCTTTGAGCCCCTCTCTGGGAGCCTCTCGTCGCCCAGCCAAGAAGCCACGCCATGCCGCCCGAGGTATGTCTTACTTTCACGGCTTATATAAGCCGACCCCTCTGACACCCCCGATACGTCTTACAATCGGGGGTGTCATACTTTCGGGGAAACACGGTAATAAATAAATAAATAAACTAAAGGAAATGCTGGAGAAGAGTTATACGATACAGGTTAATGTGTCCTAGAACAAATCAAAGCTGACCTCTCCCTCGAAGCCCAGGTGACTAAACTATGTACTTTGGACATATATCATAAGAAGATAGGGAAGGCAATAATACTTGGTGAGATAGGAGGCAGTAGGAAAAGAGAAAGACCACATTACTATGAATATTACATTTGTACCATCCTCCCCCCCGATTGAGAGTCAACTGTCTTAGGGATGGACTCGCTTAAGGAAGCCTGAATCGGCAAAACCTAGGGCTGTTGGTGATGGGTGGCTTGGAGGTCTGCCATTCGTAGCGTCACCATAAGTCAAGGTTGACTTGATAGCAGTTAACCACAAAGGAAAGCGAATTTTGTGGCGTTTCATCTTTATTTAGCTTTATTAGTTTTCAAAACACTTGCCTATTTCCCGTGATACTTATAAAAACTGGAGAAAAATAATGCAAGACTTGAGTATCTCCACACTGCCAGTAAGATTTAATAGTGCTTGTACCTCTGGCGTATGCATCTTATTTGAAACCGTCAAGTCTTTTATGAGTCACCGTAAAACTAACTGTCATAGTTACTCCCTTAAGGAATTGTAGTTGTGTGGGAAGAATCTCAAACAGGCAAACAAAAATCCCCGAATTACAAAATGACAGTTTCCGACATTGCTTAGGAAAAGGATCCCACTTAACACTGGGTTTGGAGAGACTGGAATGAGTAGGAAGGAAATGAAGGATGCATTCACATGTCACCTCTTTGGCACTCCTCCGTCTCCATTTCCACAGGTGTAAAGGGCTTCTAGCAATGGTAACTTTTTCATTTGCAAGGGCTCCATCTGCCGAAAGCCACCCAATGACTTCTGTTTCTGTTTTGCATACTTACGATGCTTTTAGTGGTGTGAGTGTCCCACAGAGGGGGTTTCTCTACAAAACAATTCTGGCTATTTGATCAGTTTGGTGAGATTTGATGGCTGCATCTCAACAACACAGTGATCATATCTCTCGGCATTACTTCGCGAACAAAGATGCTTTAGGAAGGACTCATCCCACACTTTTTGCAAGCGCGTTGCTGACTAAAAAGGCCAATCTGAAATAGACAAGTTTGGTAGCAGAAAGCACAGCAGAAAGTCTCCTTGGGTGATGTTGTTTCCAAGTTGCGGTTCTTTCTGCGTTGTTGTTTGTCTTCGAGACCCGTTCGGCATGTCTTCTCGAAAGAGGCCGCAGCATTGTGGAGAGTGCGTCTCCATGCGTCCCGATGTGAGGCCAGGGTGGACCGTTTTTGGTGATCAATCTGGCCGAGCCTGAGATGTTGTTTCAGGGAGTCCTTATATCTCTTTTTGGGGTGCCTCTCTTGCGCTGATCCGTGGTGAGTTCATCGTAGCGTAGTATCTTTGAGAGGTGGTGGTCCTCCATCCTAGAGATGTGCCCTGCTCAGCGCAGTTGTGTTCTCAATAGCATGGCCTCAACGCTGGTGATCCCTGGTTGCTCAAGGACAGCAACATTCGTCACATAGTCGGTCCAGTATATATTTAGGATTGTGCGAAGACAGCGCTGATGAAAGCGTTCGAGGAGTCGTAGGTGTTGGCGATAGGTGACCCATGTTTCAGACCCATATAGGAGAATAGACAGTACGATAGCTCTGTACACACTGATTTTGGTCCTTTGTCTCAGGTGTTTGTTTCTCCAGACCCTTGTGTGAAGCCTTCCAAATGCACTCTATGCCTTTGCTAATCTGTGATCTATCTCTATCAATCTTGGCGTCTGAGGAGATGATGCTTCCCAGGGAGGTGAACTGCTGAACGGACTTAAGCACAGATGTGCCTATGCTGACGTGGGGATGACGGTGTTCTTCCTGTGGTGCGGGCTGGTAGAGAACTTCCGTTTTCTTCAGGCTGACTTCCAGCCCAAACAGCTCTGCAGCTCTTGCAAAGCAGGACGTGAGGCGCTGCAGGGCTGTTTCTGAATGGGCGACAAGGGCAGCATCGTCAGCAAAAAGCAGCTCACGGACTAGGTAGTTTAGAGTCTTAGTGCGAGCCCTCAGACGGCTTAAGTTGAACAAGCTGCCATCAGTACGATAGCGTATATATATGCAGTCTTCTTCTTCGAGGTCTGCCGTAGCCCTTTGGAGCCTCATGCTGAAGAAGATTGTAAATAGGGTTGGTGCAAGAACACAACCTTGTTTCACTCCATTAGTTATGAGAAAGGGCTCCAAGAGAGCATCGCCGTATCTGACTTGACCGTGCTGGCCCCATGTAATAGGATACTCATTTTGATTCATATATGAGATCAGTAAATCGATTTCTATACTTTGTCTGGATTTATATATAAAAAATTAAAACCTGGCTGTGGGATCAAGCATTGGAGGAGTAGATGTTGCAACGAGGAAGAGAATGATTGAAGTGACCGGCAATGGACTGGCCTTGGACTAGGATTCAGAACTGGTGGAACTCTTTTAAATTGAATGTTTATAATTATTTTTAATTGCTGTTTTAACTGTAACTATGTATTGTAACATATTTGTTAAGCTGCCCCAAATCTCCCTCCGGGGGTGAGAAGTATGGGGTACAAATGTGCTAAATAAATAAATGACTGGGCTGTGGCGCAGCTAGTTAGTAGCCAGCTGCATTAAATCACCAGTGACCGAGAAGCCGTGAGTTTGAAGCCAGCCCGAGTCAGAGTGAGCTCCTGATAATTAATAGTCTAGCTTGCTGTTGACCTATGCAGCCCAAAATACAGTTGCGTCTGTCAAGTAAGAAATTTAGGTACCACTTTATGCAGGGAGTCTAATTTAACTAATTTACAACACTATAAAACCTTCCAGTGGTGTGCGTAAGGATGAGGAAGTACTCCATCCGGGACTCGGTGTCACAAATGGATGGTGAAGAGGCAGCTCCCCCTGTGGCCAGAACCGAGCATACCCTCATGAAGCCAGAACGCTGGAATGTTAAATTGCCTCTGTGTCTGTCTGTCTGTATATGTTGTATGTCTATGGCATTGAATCTTTGCCATGTATATGTGCATTGTAATCCGCCCTGCGTCCCTTGCAGGGTGAGAAGGGTGGAATGTAAATAAAGAAATATTGGTGCAAAATTGGGCTCTTCTTTTGTTGCTTTTTCCTCCTGCAGTTGTACACATGCATATATGGATACTAGCTGTACCCGGCACGCGTTGCTGTGCTCTATTTAGGAGATGCGAGAAAGTCTGAGTATGTAAGGGTTGGAATTGATGTTACTTATGGTCTTAGTGGGGTCATGGCTGTGTTGTTGTGGGTTGTTCTGGTGGGTGGGATGTTGAAGTCCTGGGGAGTTGTCGGTGTGTGGTGTTGCTGGCGTTCTGCAGAGCTTGTGGATATACAATGTTTTTTGTCTTTCTGTCTGCTGTGTTGATGGAGAGGTTCTGTGGTTTCCCAACTCTGGATTTTCGAAAAGAAACTGTGTTTCTGTTCTGGCGTTTGTTCTGCCCTTTTTTTGTTTGATGTATGTAGTGTTGCGAGTGTGTCGTCCGATGCTGTTCTTTTTAGAAGGCATGGCTTGTCTTTTGGGTCGGTTTCTGCCTGTGTGGAAGGAAGGAATGGCATACAAATGGGTTGAGCAGTCGACGCAAGGTTGTGTTATGTGCATATTGTGTTGTGTGTAGGTATTACCTTTTTGGTGAGTTAGTGGGTGTGTGGTGGAATTGTGGGTGGTAGTATGTTGTGGAATGCTTGTGTGGGTGGGGCTTTTTGGGTGTTTGTGTGTGTTTGTAGAGTATCAGTGCAGTGTTGTGTTGTGTTGTGTTTGGAGTATAGGTGGAGTTGGTTTTTGTTTGTGGTGGTGGTCGGTGTTGTGTGTGCAGGTCCCGTAAAGTTGGGGGGATGAATTGTGATAGGAAGTTGTGTTGTGTTGTGTGGGTAGGAATTGCTGGAGAATTGCTCCCTCATAGAGTTTGGTTTTGTCAGTTTAACCCTCAAACACCAACTGACTGAAATCAAATCACTCAGCATTCTATCCTAGCCTTGTCTGGTTGTGCCCAGCATTGCTATGGTTACTCAGCCTCCCTGCATTTTGTGTGGGCCGACGTTGGCCAATGGGTTTCGCTGGCTGCCGCAGAGGATGCTGGGAAATGTAGTTTTTTGTAATGTTGTTTTGGGGGCCTTCTAGGTTGGGGAGGTTTTTGCTAAAATCCTTCCTTGCCTGAGGCCTATTTGTGTTGGCAAGTTTGGTGTCTGTGCCTTGGAAGGTTTCTCTGTCTCTGTCAGTCGTTCGATGACGGGACCTCCTTTATATAATAGATACACTCTAAACCAGGTCTGGGCAAACTTCGGCCCTCCAGGTGTTTTGGACTCCAACTCCCACAATTCCTAACAACCTACCGGCTGTTAGGAATTGTGGGAGTTGAGTCCAAAACACCTGGAGGGCCGAAGTTTGCCCAGACCTGGTCTAGACAGATAGGTCTTCTCCTTCCAGAGGTCTTCCCAGAAGATAGGAGGGTTAGTCTTCATTGGCTTTAATAGTAGAACCCAGAATAAGCTTCCCTTCGTTGTGAGGAGACTTCAGAAAGTCAACTTTACATCACACCCAACAGCTGTTTTTGCGGTGTGTCTGGTGTACTAGCTCTTCCCTGATAGTTTCCAGGGAAAAACTGACATGTTAGAGAAGCACGTGTGATGACTTGCCCAAGCTTCCCCCTTAGGCTATCAAACCACCCTGCCCTGCCTTCTGTCAGAGGGTTCTTCAGGTTGAGGAAATCCATTGGCGGGTGAGCTCTTTGGAATTATTTTCTGTGTTGAGAAACGGAGAGGGGGAAGAAAAAGCAAACCTGACTAAAGATAGCTGCCAGTACAATTTCTTTGGGACGTTTACCTGTTCCACATGTGGCTTTTGGGAGGAGCAGAAATCAGAAAGCAGAGGCCTATTTTGCCAGTCACAAAGAGCCTTGCTGTAACAGGGAAGAAGACCTACTTTGTGAGTTGGATCTCAATCATTTGGAATGTGTTGTATTCTCTGAAAAGATTGTGTTGATTTGGTGACTGTCCACTTTATAGTATATATATCGACATTACTTCGCGAACGAAGATTCTTAGGAAGGACTCATCCCACGCTTCTTACAAGCACGTTGATGACTAAAAAGGCCAATCTGAGATAGGCAAGTTCGGTTGCAGAAAGCACAGCAGAAACTCTCCTTGGGTGATGTTGTTTCCAAGTTGCAGTTCCTTCTGCATTGTCGTTTCTCTTCGAGACCCGTTCGGCGTGTCTTCTCAAAAGAGGCCGCAGCACTGTGGATAGTGCGTCTCCATGCCTCCCAATGTGAGGCCAGGGTGGACCATTTTTGGTGATCAATCTGGCCGAGCCTGAGATGTTGTTTCAGGGAGTCCTTATATCTCTTTTTTGGGGCACCTCTCTTGCGCTGACCCATGGCAAGTTCACCGTAGAGTAGTATCTTTGGGAGGCGGTGGTCCTCCATCCCAGAGACGTGCCCTGCCCAGCGCAGCTGTGAGCTCAATAGCATGGCCTCAATGCTGGTGATCTCTGCTTGCTCAAGGACAGCAACATTCGTCACATAGTCGGTCCAGTATATATTTAGGATTGTGCGAAGACAGCACTGATGAAAGCGTTCAAGGAGTCGTAGGTGTTGGCGATAGGTGACCCATGTTTCAGACCCATATAGGAGAATAGACAGTACGATAGCTCTGTAAGCACTGATTTTGGTGCTTTGCCTCAGGTGCTTGTTGCTCCAGACTCTTTTGTGAAGCCTTCCAAATGCACTCTATGCCTTTGCTAATCTGTGATCTATCTCTTTATCAGTCTTGGCATCTGAAGAGATGATGCTTCCCAGGGAGGTGAACTGCTGAATGGACTTAAGCACAGATGTGCCTATGCTGACGTGGGGATGATGGTGTTCTTCCTGTGGTGCAGGCTGGTAGAGGACTTCAGTTTTCTTCAGGCTGACTTCCAGCCCAAACAGCTCTGCAGCTCTTGCAAAGCAGGATGTGAGGTGCTGCAGGGCTGCTTCTGAATGGGCGACAAGGGCAGCATCGTCAGCAAAAAGCAGCTCACGGATTAGATAGTTTAGAGCAGGGGTGCTCAGAAAGTCGATCGCGATCGACTGGTCGTTCTTGGGACCCAGGGAGGTCGATCCCAGCTGGATGGGATGCTTCCGAGGGGGCGGAGCCATGTCGCGCCAAGCCCCGCCCCTCCGCCGGCTTCAGCATTTCCATTGCTTCTCCTGGGTAGGTAGAAGAGGATAATTTTTATTTATTTATTTATATTTATTATTACGATTTCTGCGCCGCCGACTCCCGAGGGCTCGCGGCGGCTCACATGCTAATGGCTCAGTGCCAGAGGTACAGCATAAAACATAGAGCACAAAAAATATAGCTCAAAATTAAAATGCCAAGCCAGTGGTGGCTATCTATGCCACCACTGGCTTGGCATTACCCTCTTCTACCCAGGAGAAGCTGTGGAAATGCTAAAGCCAGAGGGGCGGAGCCAAGCCCCACCAAGCTCCGCCCCCTCCACCAGCTTCAGCATTTCCGCAGCTTCTCAAGGGTAGAAGGGGGTAATGCCAAGCCAGTGGTGGCTATCTATGCCACCACTGCCTTGGCATTATTCTCTTCTACCCAGGAGAAGCAGTGGAAATGCTGAAGCCAGAGGGAGGAGGGGGCGGAGCCAAGCCCCGCCAAGCCCCGCCCCCTTCCCCAGCGCCACCCTGTTCTCTCTTGGTAGATCTTTCTGACTTGGTTTTAGTTTAAGTAGCTCGCATGTTGAAAAAGTGTGGGCACCCCTGGTTTAGAGTCTTAGTGCGAGCCCTCAGACGGCTTAAGTTGAACAAGCTACCATCAGTACTATAGCGTATATATATGCCGTCTTCTTCTTCGAGGTCTGCCGTAGCCCTTTGGAGCATCATGCTGAAGAAGATTGTCAATATTGGAATTAATTTTGGAATTAATGAGTTTGAGGATTCTAGGAACTGTCATTCCAAAAACGTACTTTCCCAAGCACCAGAAGTCATATGAAATCTGCTTTCTACTTACAAACTGCATATTCTTCTCCTATTAACTAAGTTTCATAAGTATATGTGTATGTGTTGTACATATATGTTTATTAATTTATTTGCAGTATTTCTATTCTGCCCTTCACACCCCGCAGGGCATACATGGCAAACATCCAATGTCATAGACTACAGCATATATAGACAGACACAGAGGCAATTTAACATTCTAGTTTTCCAGCTTCATGAGGGTATGGCCAGTTTCGGCCACAGGGGGAGCTGTCACTTCACCGTCCACTTGTAATACAGAGTCCCTGATGGAGTACTTCCTTATTCTTACGCATGCTGCAGGAAGGTTTTATAGTGTCGTAAATGAGTTAAATTGGCCTCCCTGCATAATGTGGTACCTAAATTTCTTACTTGACAGGCGCAACTGTCTTCTGGGCTGCATGGGTCAACAGCAAGCTAGACTATTAATGGTCAGGAGCTTACTCCGACCCGGGCTGGCTTTGAACTCATGACCTCTTGGTCAGTAGTGATTTAATGTAGCTGACTACCAGTTAGCAGCGCCATAGCGTGGTCCTTATATATGTCCTCAAGTGACTTATGCACAGGTATAATAATTACGTATTTATTTATTTATTTACTATATTTTTATATCGCCCCTCTCAGTCCGAAGCCAACTCGAGGCGATGTACAATGGCAAACGAATGCCCACAGATAAATACATAACAATTAATAAAAACAGCCATGTAAAAACAAAAAAAATCACAGTTAAAAATATAAAATACAAATCTCAGCGTCTCCTTCTTAGAATCGGTTTCCGTTGCATCGTCATCGTTCCATAGGTCTCAATTCCATAATTACATTTCCTCTGCAAAAGCCTGCTCAAACAGCCAGGTCTTGACTTGATTCCGGAATGTCAGGAGGGAGGGGGCCAGTCTAATGTCCCCAGGGAGGGCTTTCCACAGCCGAGGGGCCACTACTGAGAAGGCCCTGTCTCTCGTCCCCACCAATCGGGTCTGCGAAGAAGGCACATGGATGGTTCATAGGTAGAGATGCGTTCGGACAGATAAGCTGGACCAGAACCGTTCATTCCACCCCAGAATGCCTTGCTTCCACCAAAAACAAAAAGAAGGCACGATTATGGCTTTGTTGAACGTGAAATATTTTTGTTCCTATACTCTGTAGTTTGCATGCATAATGGACCTGTTTGGACTATTTGGGATAGACTATTTTCCTCCACCTCCATTTCACTCTTTAGAAAAAGCTTTGGTGAATGAGTGCTTGCTCTCCATTTGGGCCTGCTGTTAGCATAGGTTGCATTGCAAACAATGGGCTCCCTTGGCTTTGTTGTAATCTGCTCATGTGTGTGAGCGAGGTTCCTCCCACCCCTTGGCCGCATGTGTGGGAAGGAGCGATATCTGGATGTAAGCCAACTTTTTTTTCCCTTTTGCCGACCCCCACCCTGGGTGGGCGGGCAGCTGAGGCCTTTCTTTTTGGGCACCAGCTTCAGACACCCCAAGGTGGCTGAAATTGATGCACAACTAGATGATAAGTCCTGCCTGGGTTTCGTGCATGGGAGAGATTGGGCAGATAGCATTTACGTTCTCCCTCCAGTGTTGCTACTATTCATGGACTTCCCTTGAAAACCTGATCTGGAGACTGGAGGGTTTTGTTGTGCTCTCTCTCTCTCAACGAGACTGTTCTCAGTGGCTGTTTTCCGATAAGCATCAGTATTCACAGAAGTCCATCTCAAGTGCTTCTTGGAAAACGCTATGAATACATATGCAAATGCGTCTTCTCATCTGGACGGTTTTGATTGGCATTGAAAAGTTTGCGGGCCGAGCAGCGTGTTGCAGTCTTGTCGGGATTGTCACACAATGGCTGACGTAATGCTTAATGCTTGAGTTTGTTGCTTAACGAAGTTTCCCTTCTATCCTCTCTAACCACCCCCTTCCCCGAGTAGGATCCCGCAATCGCTCTCGTATCTCTAAAACATCTGAAAGATTAATGTTCCAAGCGCAGAGTGATTTTCTCCCATTTTGAGCCAGCAAAATGGGAGAAAATTAGCACATAAAAGAACAGTGTATGTCTGTAATTGCATAGGTTTTTTTTAATTTCAGTACATTCAGATGGGCTTTTAATTTTAATTATATGGACACAATTGGGGAGGGGGCTGCCATTTGCTGAATCCAGTCGAGCTGGAAGGGGGCAATCCCGCTTCCTTTTGTACCTCTCCTCCCCTGCTATGCACACCCCTGACGCGCATTGTATTATTTTATTATTATTACTATTACGATTTCTTGCAAAGGGTTTCATTCCCATCTTGATCCTTTTGTAGCTTAGCACCACCAAGCGCTTGCGTTTCCCTCTTTCCCTGCTTCTCTTTGGCTTGCGCTTGACGAAGGAGAAAGTGCCGAAACCGCAGCTTGTCGTCTTCTCGGGCAGTAAATGCATCTTTAGTGGAATCCTTAGAAAAGAGGCCAAGGTCAAGATCTGCGAGGCATCTCCCCGGGAGAGCGCGAAAAGAAGAGTCAGCGGTAATGGTTGCTTACTCCTTTCCTCTCCCTTGTGAAATACAATAGAGCAGATAACGCTGCTTCTGCTGAACAGCACCTCCTTGGCTTTTGTGGGGCTGCCTTTCCTCGTTCCACTTGTCATCAGTTCAGGTCGCATTATGTATCACAGTGTTTCCCAACCTTTTTTGAGCCGCGGCACGTTTTTTACATTTACAAAACCCCGGGGCACACCACCAACCAAAATGACACAAAATGACACTCTAACATGAAGGAGAGAGGAGGGCTGGGTGTTCCTAGCCTGAGATTCTACTTCGAAGCCAGTTGCTTAACCTGGCTAAGAAGCTGGTGCAGACTGGAAGAAGAAAGAATACTAACGTTAGAAGGAGTAGACCTGAAGTTCGGCCTCCATGGCTATCTCTGGTACGACAAAGTAAAAGCAGATAGGAACTTTAACAACCACTATTTAAGGAAACCACTCCTAAAGGTGTGGGAAAAATATAAAAAACAAATGGGAAAGGAAATACCTCTATGGGTATCCCCCAACGAGGCTTTCCAGATAAGACAATTGGACAACGAAAAATGGATAACATATAAAGAGTTATTAAATAAGGAAGGACCAGAGCTAAGCCTAAAGACCAGACTCCAACTCAAATCGGAGGGTTACGAAATGGGGTGGTTTCCGTATTTTCAATTGAGAGATAGACTGAAGGAAGATGTGAAAAGAGGACTGAAAGTCCAAATGAGCGACCTGGAGGAAACATTCCTGGGCAAAGATGACAAGTTAATGTCCAAAATTTACAAAACGTTAATAAAGAAGGAAAATGATAAAAATAAGGACAGTGCGCATGTGAAGGAATGGTCCAGGAACATAGGGTATAAAATAAAACCGGAGGTGTGGGAAAACATATGGACAAATAACGCAAATATTTCACTGTGTTACAAATATAGGGAGAACTGGGTGAAGGTACTGTATAGATGGTACCTCACCCCGACCAAATTATCTAAAATATACAAGAATTCAAAACCCAACTGCTGGGTTTGTAATAATATCAATGGAACATTCTTCCACATGTTATGGCTCTGTCCAAAAGCAAAGAAATTCTGGAACCTAATACATAAAGAAATGGAAAAAATGCTCCAAAAGAAAATAACGAAAAGCCCAGGGATGTTCCTCCTGGGAATCCTAGAGGAAGACCTAGGTAAACATGAGGGAAGGATATTTGTACTGGCAACAACAGCAGCCAAGATGCTTTTTGCAAGTTATTGGAGAACGGAAACCACCCCATCGATACAGGACTGGAGGCAGAAAGTCCTGGAAACCTGTCAAATGGAAAAGTTAACGGAAGCAATAAGGGAGGGGAATACCAAGAGAAATCACAAGTGGGATTGGGAGCTACTCAAAAAATACTGCAAAAAAGAGTGTAATGTAGATATTGAGATGTAAATAGATAGACAAGTATCGGTTAAGGAATGACCATGAAATGTTCGAACAATACCACTCGCTCCGTGGAGTTGATATTGATATTGTACCTTCCTATTTTAGGGGGGGGGGAGGAAAGGTCGGGAAGCAGATGAACGCGATTAACACTGATGCTAGGACAAGAACTGATTAGCTTAAATAAGAAGAATGATGTATCACCCCCTGGAACTTTTCTGGAGCACCACTAATCACTTTCATTTTCTGCTCTATCCACGAAGGTGGATACTCTTAGCGATCTGGCTCTTTATCTTTTCTTTGCTATCCAAGATACCTGGTATCTATCTTTTTATCACACTGTTACTTTGTTTTTATCTTGTAAAAACCAATAAAGATTGTTTTACCAAAAAAAATGACACTCTAACACAGTAATACATATAGTTAATATGTTTTAAAATGTATTTATACACTCAGTCTGAAACCTGGGCCTGTTTCGATGAACACAACATAGATATGACTTCCTCTCACATATTTATACATGGCTATCATGTCTTCTCTCAGCCTTCTCTTCTTCAGGCTAAACATGCCCAGCTCTTCAAGCCACCCTCATAGAGCTTGTTCTCCAGACCTTGTGAAATTTCACCCTGAGTGAAACTTGTTTCCAGTTAACTATGGATGTCATGAAGCTGTTATAAACAGATCCGGGGACGGGACTCTAAAAATCCAGTAAAATAGTTTTTTAAAAAAAATCAAGCGGAGAGGTTCAATTTGTTTCTTCGAAACCTGTGAGGGGGCTGCTAGGAGGGGGGAGAGTGCCAATTTCCCACGGCATACCTGATGATCACTCACGGCACACTAGTGTGCCACGGCACACTGGTTGGGAAACACTGATGTATCACATTGCAAGCCTATATTTATCTGTCTCAGACATAAGCGCTGCAGAATCCAGTAGAGGTTCCCTTAGGCAAGGTTGGTTTGACTTACCGTATATAACAGTATATAAGTCAGATTTATGTATAAGTCAAGGGCAGATACAATTATGGGTTTTCCTATGACTCTTGCACAAAGGAAGCACAACGTATTTCATTGCATAATAGTCACATTTTTATTCCGTTTTTTTGGGAGGAAAAGCAGAGGTGGACTAACGCACTCGGTGGAGTAGGCACCCACCGAGAGCGCCAGATCTGCAGGAGCGCACCGCCGCCGGCTGGAAACTCCGCCCTCACTGGAAACTCCGCTTCCGCGTATGCTGTGTTTCCATTTATTTATATATTTATTTGTCACGTTTCTGTACCGCCCCTCTCAGCCCGAAGGCGACTCGGGACGGTTTACACAGGCAGTCTCTGCCCTCAATACAACGCAGCAACAAGTCAACCCCCCCCCCCCAGAAAAAACATATAACAATTTAACAATTAAAAACATACAATTGCAGCCTCAGCATCATGTTGAAATCAGTTTCCTTCACATCGCCGTCATTCCATATATCCAATTAAGCCTTATATTTCATCAACAAATGCCTGCTCAAACAGCCAGGTCTTGACTTTCTTGCGAAACGTCAGGAGGGAGGGGGCCGATCTGATGTCTTTAGGGAGGGCGTTCCAAAGCCGAGGAGCCACCACTAAAAAGGCCCTGTCTCTCGTCCCCGCCAGTCGCGCCTCCAGCAGGCGTGGAGGCGGAGTTTCCAGCATGCGTGGAGCCTCCACTTCTGCACCGGCTGGTAACTTCGCCTCCGTGCCTGCTCCAGGTTTGGTTGGGGGGGTGCAAAATAATTTTTGCCTCTTCTGCTTGGGTTTGAACACATCTGGAATAAGTGTCCACTTCTGGGCACCACAATTGAAGGAAGATATTGACAAGCTGGAATTGTCCAGAGGAGGACGACTCAAATGATCAAGGGTCCGGAGAACAAGCCCTATGAGGAGCGGCTTAAAGAGCTGCTGGGCATGTTTAGCCTGAAGAAGAGAAGGACTTAATAGGACTTGATAGGACTGCATGGCAGTTAAGTTGGAATCATAGTAGTGCCATAATTCCATAGTGATGAGGAGGAACAAATTGAAATTGAATCCGGAGAAGACAGAGGTTCTCCTGGTCAGCTGAAAGGCCGAACAGGGTATAAGGTTACAAGGTGTGATGGACGGGGGTCACACTCCCCCTGAAGACACAGATTCACAGCTTGGGAGTTCTCTTGGACTCATCGCTGAGCCCGGAACCCCAGGTTTTGGCGGTAGCCGGGGGAGCTTTTGCACAATTAAAACTTGCACGCCACTTGCGCCCGTATCTTGGGAAGTCAGACTTGGCCGCAGTGGTCCACGCTCTTGTTACATCCCGAATATGCTATTGCAATGCACTCTAAGACTGTTTGGAAGCTTCAAGCGGTCCAATTGCTCACTGGAGCATACAAGCCCCATGGCTACCAATCTGCTACCGAGCACAATTCCAAGTGCTGGCTTTAGCCTATAAAGCCCTAAACGTTTCCGGCCCAGCTTACCTGTCTGAACGTATCTCCCTCTGTGATCCACCTTGTAGGCAAGCGCGACTGGTGGGGACAAGAGGCAAGGCATTCTCTGTGGTGGCCCCTCGCCTATGGAACTCACCCATTCCTCCTGACCATCAGGAAAAAAACGAAAAACATGGCTTTGGGACCAACCTTTTAGTCAGCAAATTGGAGCAGCGCGATAAGAGATTACAAAATGACATCATGATGACTTGGGTTGGCCCTGGAGTATGACTTGGACTGTGTGATCTTAATTGATGTTTTATTGTTGGATGTTTTTGTTTTGGACTTTAATGCAGTTGTTTCTTTATTGATACGTATATATGTATGTGGCATGCAATTGTTGCCTTTGAGAGTCCGCCCCGAGTCCCCTTCGGGGTGAGAAGGGGGGGGGGGGGTTTACAGGTGTGGCAAATAAATAAACAAATAAACAAATAGTATGAATGGTTCCCATGTTTCACCACTTATATTGTTGTTTGTTTAATCTTGCCTGATAAATCCCCACATTTTAAAAATGCAAAGTACCTATTGACAGTACACACTAGGCATGAGAAAAAAGTTATGAAAATGAAATGATTCGTAAGAAATTCATAAGAAATGCTACTTTTGAGTATTTCCGTAGACGCCAACCAGGAGGTGGACTTTTTTATAGAACTATTTTCTGTCACGTAAGGGGGCACTCCTTCTCTCTCACCACCCTCCCGCCTCCCTTGCCAATAAGTATTATGGCAAGGCAAGCCCTAAACTCGCTCCTTCTTTCGGCTGGAAGCCCGGAAAAAATGTAAACAGAGAGGTTTCCTCAGAAGTAAATCCACAAAGGAGGGCACTTTGGATGAAGGGCCCTCCTTGTGGATTTACTCTGAGTAAACCTCTCTGTTTACATTTTTCCAGGCTTCCTGCCTCTCCTGCCCTGCCAGGATCTAAAGCATCAAAGAGTATTGGGGTGAGAAACCAACCTAATGTATAATAGAATGAATGCTACTGTAAGTGCCTAATATTATAAGTAATCCAACTGGTCATATACCTACATTCCATGCACATGCAATAATACAGCAGTAATAACAATAACAAGAGGTAAAATTCAAACCGAAGTATTCTGACTGGTCCCTGCCTCATGCGGTGCAAATGGGCTCTTCTCTATTAGCCCGGAAAAGCCAGCGTTTTTTCTTCTTGGGTGCACACACATACATATTCTTGGGGGATTTGCTGCAGAATTCCAGGCTCATAGAGAAGATTCTGCAGCAAATCCCCCAAAGAATATGTATGTGTGTGCACTCAAGCAGAAAACGCTGGCTTTTCCCGGCTTTATTAAATAAATAAATAAATAAATAAATAAATAACCCCCCATTTGATTTTAGAATCGTTATTTTTGGGTTCGAAACCATGCCTAGTGCGCACATTCCACAATGTGTATTTCTCGTGGCCTCTTTCCCCAGCAGCCACTTTGCTTCCTTCAGATTTGTTTTGTGGGTTCTTCAACAACTGTAGTAGAGCAAATGGAGTGCACACCCCTGGGGAACGGCAACGACAAAGATGTAGGTCATTTTGTTTTATCATTTTAATTTTCAACTGCTAAGCGTTCAGAGTGGAACAGTTTCTATTTTTATGAATGCCATTATCTGCTTTGGGGCTCAGGCCAAAAAAAACCTTGGACATAAATTGTATAAAATAAATAAAACTGATTGACCTTAGGCAAATGACTTCCTCTCAGCCTTAGATACAAATCGGTGGTGTGTGTGTGTGTGTGTGTACACACACACACACACACACACACACACACATACTAGCTGAGGACCCGGCGGTGCCTGGGTTATTTGAGGAAGGCATTGTGTGCCAAGGTTGGTTCTTATTAGATGTTTATGTGGCTTGCAGTGGTCTCGGGAACTTAGCGAAGGTACTGCGAGTCCCATTGGCCATGGTCCATCCCCCTCCAAACAGCACCAGGACGTAGAGTGGGTCATGAGGGTTTTGTGTGCCAAGTTTGGTCTTGATTAGTCATTGAATGAGGGTCGCAGCAGTCTTGGGAAGTGAGTGGAGGTACTTCAAGTCCCATCATTCGTGGTCCATCCTCCTCAATACTGCACCAGAATGTAGAATAAGTCATGGGGGCTCTGTGTGCCAAGTTTGGTCTTGATCAGTGTTTGGATGAGATTGGCAATGGTCTGGTGAAATGAGTGGAGGTACTTCAAGTCCCATCATCTGTGGTCCGCCCTCCGAACTGCATCAGGACATCCATTGGGTCATGGGGGCTTTTTGTGCCAAGTGTGGTCATGATTATGCACTGGATGAGGGTTGCAGCGGGCTTGGGAAGTGAATGGAGGTACTTGAAATCCCATCCTTCATGGTCCATCCTCCTCTAAACTGCAACCTGTGATGGTACTTCAAGTCCCATCATCCATGGTCCTCCCTACTCCAAACTGCAGTAGAATGAATCATGGGTCATAGGGGCTCATGTGCCAAGGTTGGTTACTGTTAATTCAGGCCATACACAATGTCCCATTAACTGAGGCCTAGTCAGGGAAATCAAGTTAATGAAGCCATACTGTAAGTTTAAAAGGCCGAATGGCAGGCAGCCGTTTTCTAAAAGCTGAGGGGGAGGAGAAAACAGGAATCCATTTTGTTTTCACAGAGCCAACTGGGGAGGGAATGTTGATGGTGCATTTTTTTCCCCTCAGTGGGAAGAAATTCTGTTGTTTGAATGTAGAGGCCTGGATTCTGGGTTGCTGGCTTTTTTCCCCTCAGTGGGAAGAAATCCTGTTGTTTGAACGTAGAGGCCTGGATTCTGGGATGCTGGCTAATCAGTGGCAATCAATACCTTCTGTCTGGTGCCTTAGAATTTTGGAGTGGCGAGGCTGGCCAATCAAAGGACTTTATGCAAATAGCTGCCACATATCCGCCCTTCCGCCCTTCCACCCTCCGCACACATACATACATACATACATACATACAAGCATTCCACTTTATTAAGGTATACAGATAACTGATGATAGGAAAGAGGCTAGAAGTCAGCTGAGATGACTGCAAGGGCACCAGGGAAATAGCAGCAGTGTTCAATAATAGCAGCAATTGATTATAGTCCTGTGGCAACCAGGGATCAAGCAGGATGCAAAAGGCAAAGTCTTTCTGTAGCAATCGGGAACAAAGCAATAAGGCAAACGGAGGCCCAATCGGGCTAGATCCAAAGCAACCAGCGAGCTGGTGGTAAAGTCTCAACAGGAAGGCCGCAAGGCCCGTTCAGAAGTCCATGATCAGGGGATGCAATAGTTGGCTCGAGATGATTAGCCTTTCCAAGACCAAACGGTTATAGTGTTCTAACCCTTTGATCTGTCCGACGTGGTTGCGTCGAGTGTCATGGTTCCTATGATGGGCTGCAGCTGCTGTTTAGCTCAGCAGCAAAGGTATGTGAGCCAATTAGTGCCCACATCTGTGCAAAGGAGTTTACCCAACCTCTGATCTCCACCGTCTCTGCTTATCACTGGGAGTAGCAGCCGCGGCCTTGACTATTTGAACCGGCCAGCCTAGTACTGAATTCTCTTGGGAAAGGCAGACAGACTTAGAGGATTTCTGAAAGCCAACATAGCGGCAGTGTGGTTCTGGGGCAACTAGGGAAACTGAGGCTTGGGGCCTGACACCAGGATAGGTCTCTGCAGTCCCTTATGGATCCATTGCCAAGACTCTACCCTTGGAAGACAATCACACTACTGATAGCCTATAATGATATAATAAGACATAAAAGTCAAGATTGTATGAAACTCATGGGATCGCCATAAGCCGACAGGTGACTTGAAGTCACACACACACACACACATACACGGAGCATTTAAATTGTCCACAAAATAGGTATGGTAGGTGAAACTGAGAAGGCTTGAAAAGCAGGTAAGTTTTCCAGTATGCACTGAAAAATAAGAATGGTTGGAGTATGTCTTCCCCCGGGGAAAGAGTATTCTTCGGTAGGTGCCACCATACTTACCGCCCTGCACTAAATAACTTTGAAGGACATCTCAGAAATGTGTGGCACCATCAGAAGAGAATCTCCAGGTAACCTCAAGCGTGATAAAGAGAAAGTGGTTTTTAATTAAACACGGATATTGTGTATGGCACCTTGCAGTCACTTATTTCTGTGTCAGGCTGTACTCAACTAGGGTAGAGCTTTGGCAAGTAATTTATGAGTATGGGTAGACTGACTTCCTATAAGCCCCAGGGATGGAAAAGTACCACGGGAAACCTGCTGTGATTTATATTTGGGCCAATTACGCTATTGACCGATGTGTCTGTTATAATAGCCCATGGTGGCTCTCTGGTTCACTGAAGAAGAATGGCGATCTGAGGCTGGTTGGGGGTTAAGAGGTTGGAAAGATCACCACTAGTAGTATTGATTCCCACTTGTAAATGTTCCCTTCGATGCCTAGAGGGCATCGTCTATTGCCAAAAATAGAGGTACAGAAACATGATTTAAAAGGAAATAACGTTAGCCTTGGGGGTTGGAATTGATACCTCATACGGGCCATTAAGACGCCATAGCTTCCTTTCCCCCTTCCTCCCAACGCCTTGTGTCTCCACGGCTCTCGGCCAGATCTCTTTCTGTTTTCATTAGGGTATTGGCAATCAATGTGTGTGTTTGCCGAGATTAAATTAATGAGGCCGGAAAGATCAACAGGGGACACGGGCAGGAAGCTGGGCTCGCTCCGTTTGCAACCACCCAGAAATTCCCAAAGGCCATTCTGGACGCGGACAAACGTTCCAAGCAGTAAATACGATATGCAAGTTTTGTATATTTAAAATTTATTAGCCTCCCCAATTTTAAAGACTTGGGTATACCTTGCAGCAGATCTAAAAATCAATACAGCAGCATGGATTCAAACCTCTGGACAAAATGGTCTGCAAACGGAAGTGGATGGAGCTCGTATATCTGAACCATGCGGAAACCTTAGCAAGTCCCTAAGGGACCTTAAGAGGTAAAGATTTCCCCTTGACATTAAGTCCACTCATGCCCGACTCTGGGTGGTGGTGCCACCTCCATTTCTAAGCCAAAGAGCCGGGGTTCTCCGTAGATGTCTCCAAGGTCATGTGGCCGGCATGACTGCATGGAGCGCCCGTTACCTTCCTGCCGAAGTGGTACCTTGAAGTGGTACGAAGTGGCCATGGTGATCCATGCTCTGGTTAAATCCTGTATAGACTACTGCAACGCTCTCTACTTGGGGTTGCCTATGAAGACTGCCCAGAAGCTGCAATTAGTCCAGCGCACAGCAGTCAGACTACTAACGGGAGTGGGGTATAGGGAGCGCACAACTCCCCTGTTGCGCCAGCTCCACTGGCTGCCAATTAGCTTCCGAGCACAATTCAAAGTGCTGGTGTTGACCTACAAAACCCTGTACGGTTCCGGCCCAGTTTACCTGTCCGAACGTATTCTCCCCTATGAACCGCCAAGAGTGCTAAGATCGTCTGGAGAGGCCCTGCTCTTGGTCCCACCACCTTCCCAGGCACGTCTGGCGGGGACGAGGGACAGGGCCTTTTCTGTGTTGCCCCCCCCAGCTGTGGAATTCCCTACCAAATGAAATTAGATCTGCCCCCTCCCTCCTGACTTTTAGGAAGCGGGTGAAAACGTGGCTGTGCAATGAGGCCTTCGCAGAATGGAGGAAGAGATCGCGAAGCGACTAAAGTCGCTAACCACTTGATATGGACCAAATATATGGGTTAAGTTGGACTTGATTTTATTTTGGCGAAAGGCTTTTAAAATGTATTTATTGTATTGTATTTTATTGTAAATATTATTGTAATTTATGATGCTTTTAGATTTTAAATGTTTGCATTGAATACTTGCTGTTGGCTGGTCTGAGTCCCTCTTCGGAGGTGAGAAGGCCGGGGTATAAAAGTTTTAAATAAATATAAATAAATACTTATTGATCTACTCACACTTGCATGTTTTCGAACTGCTAGGCTGGCAGAAACTGGGGCTAACAGCAGGAGCTTACCCCGCTCCCCTGATTTGAATCACCAACCTTTTGGTCAGCAAGTTCAGCAGCTCAGTGGTTAACCCGTTGCACCAACGGGGACTCCTAAATGTAGTTGTCATATTAGGAAAGAAGGAGTAAGAAACCTCTATTCTTACAATACCTTACTCATTGAGATCCTTTTTGGGTATGGCCCTTTGACAAATGGTTTTGATCAAAACTTGTGGATTGCTGTTCAGTTGACTTGGATTTATGATGAGCCCTGTGATAGGTTCACCATAAGTGATCTGAAGTCATCCACCATCCTGTTCAGGTTTTCCAAACTCAGGCAGGGGTCATTGCTTCCTTGATTGAGGACACGTCTACAGTGACCATGTAATGCAATCCAAAACGAACTCAAGGCTACGGGAGCAAGAAAAGGTAATCACGAATGCACTCTGAAGCAAGGGGATGCCACACATTTGAAAAACGCAGATCTCAGTGTATTGCAGCTCCAAGGAGAAATTGGCACCCAAAACGCAGAGTACATTGTAGACACCTTCCTCTGGAGTGAAGTGCAGGAAAGAATCCGAAAGGGCTGCTGAAACAAATGGCCCAAGGGCATGGCTGGAGACCAGGAAACTAACCTTGGGGGCGTAATTGATGACTTCCTCTCCGATCTGCCTTATCTATCCACTCTTATCCATTCAGCCTTAGTTAGACCACACTTGGAATACTGTGTCCAATTCTGGGCACCGCAATTGACAAACTGGAATATGTCCAGAGGAGGGCGGCTAAAGTGATCAGGGGTCTGGAGAACAAGCCCTATGAGGAGCGGCTTGAAGAGCTGGGTATGTTTAGCCTGCAGAAGAGAAGGCTGAGAGGAGACATGATGAGGGCCATGTATAAATATGTGAAGGGAAGTCACAGGGAGGAGGAACAAGCTTGTTTTCTGCTGCCCTGGACACTAGGATGCGGAACAATGGCTTCCAACTCCAGGAAAGGAGATTCCACCTGAACATGAGGAAGAACTTCCTAACTGTGAGAGCTGTTCTGCTGTGGAACTCTCTGCCCCAGAGTGTGGAGGGTCCATCTTTGGAAGCTTTTAAACAGAAGCTAGATAGCCATCTGTTGTGGGTGCCTCTTGAAAATGGGGGGGGGGGGGGGGGAATCCTGCAGATTGGTTCTAGTCCTGTCGATCTAATCATCCTGTAGTGAAACCGCTTCCAAGCTGGAGTATAGTGTCAGTGTAAAAGCACACCGAGTCTCTCAACCTGTAAGGCGGCTTTCCTCGTTTCCTGCTGCCCTTACTGCCTCAATGTCTTTTGTAGTGATTCATATCTTCTCATTACGTGGCCCAAGTATAGTGGTGTCAGGCTGTCTTCTTACCTTTCAGGTTCAGACTTAATTTGCTCTTGAAACCACTTATTTGTATTTCTAGCAGTACATGGTTTGGGTACAATTCTGCTCCAGGCACCACATTTTAAACGAGTAAATTTTTTTCCCTATCAGGCTGCCTTTCCTCCCGAGTTTTTCACAGCCATGCACACAAATCAGAAATAAGCTGGCACGGGTGGCTACTGCTCCTCTAATCGAGTGGCCCTGCTGGGTTAGAGATACTGGAAGTTGGAGGCTGAAGAAGCAATTTTTCCAGGTGCTGCCTCGATTTGAGCACAGCTGCGTGCTGTCACCCACCATTTTATTACTCCAATTTTACAAAGTATACCTGGGAGAACTGAAGCATTTTATATTTTGATCTTCTGGTCGAGCAGTTCCCCGAAATTGCTGCTGCGCTGAGCCTGGCCATCTTGGCAATAATCCCTTGTGGGCATAGGTTGCTGGCAGAGGACTGAAAGTATTTCTGTTTTTATTTTATTTTATTTACTTATTTATTATTTCGACTTGTTGGTCGCCCCTCCCGTGCGGCTCAGGGCGACTCGCAGAGGTTGAAAACACAGTAAGACGTGACAAAAACACAGTAAGCACAGTAAAATACAATAAAACACAATAAAATCACTTTAAGAACTAACATCCATAATTAAGAGCTATATAGTAGTGGCCATACGCTACATATTGCAATGACCGACAGCAATACAGCAATACAGTGGGAGCCCCCAAATTATTCCTGACCAAATGCCCGTGTGAACAGGAAGGTTTTACAAGCCTTTCGGAAGGCTAACAGATTGGGCAGCGCCCGGACGGTGGGAGGGAGAGCGTCCCATAATGCTGGAGCAATGGCGCTAAAGGCTCTCCTCCGCGTCGAGGTCAGGTGGAGGGATGTGTGGCTCAGAACCGTGAGCAGGTTCAAAGACTCGGATCTCAGTGGTCTTATAGGACAGTGTTTCCCAACCAGTGTACCGGGGCACACTAGTGTGCCGTGAGCGATCATCAGGTGTGCCGTGGGAAATTGGAACCTCCAGGAGGGAAGGGGGGAGAGTCTAGTGTGTTGGAGTATAAAAACCTAAGAAACCTACCTCGATAAAGGCACAAAATTACAAACATCCCCTCCTCCCCACCCGTTGTCTACTTGGTCTCTCCCTCTCCATGCATTGGGAAGGCCCGCCTCCCTTTCCCCAAGTAGAGACCTCCTCTTGCCTCCTGGGGCTTCTGTGTGGGAAGTTTGGCCCAGTTCTATCATTATTGGGGTTCAGAATGCTTTTTGATTGTAGGGGAACTATAAATCCCAGCAACTACAACTCCCAAATGTCAAGGTCTATTTCCCTGAACTCCATCTGCGTTCATATTTGGGCATATTGAGTATTCATGCCAAGTTTGGTCCTGATCCAACATTGTTTGAGTCCACAGTGCTCTCTGGATATAGGTGAACTACAACTCCAAAACCCAAGGTCAATGCCCACCAAACTCTTATAGTATTTTCTCTTGGCTATGGGAGTTTTGTGTGGGAAGTTTGTGTCTTTCTGCCATTCCTGCCAGGATATCTATGTTGTGTTCATCGAAACAGGCCCAGGTTTCACACTGAGTGTATAAATACATTCAAAAACATATTAACTATATGTATTACTGTGTTAGAGTGTCATTTTTTGTGTCATTTTGGTTGGTGGTGTGCCCCAGGATTTTGCAAATGTAAAAAGTGTGCCGCGGCTCAAAAAAGGTTGGGAAGCACTGTTATAGGACTATATGGGGAGAGGCGGTCCCTTAGGTACACCGTCCCCAGACCGTTCAAGGCCTTAAAGGTCAGGACCAGCACTTTGAAAGTGATCCGGTGCTCTGTTGGGAGCCAGTGCAGTTTGCGCAGAACCGGCGTGATGTGGCAGCGAGATGGTAGCCTGCCACCAGACGAGCTGCAGCGTTCTGCACCGGCTTAAGCCTCCGGATCACCGACAGAGGAAGGCCAATGTAAAGAGCATTACAGTAGTCCAATCTTGAGATGACTGTGGCTTGGACCACTGTGGCTAGGTCGTGACGGGACAGGTAGGGAGCCAGCTTCCTCGCCTGCCTGAGGTGGTGAAAAGCTACTCCGCTGATGGCGGAGATATGTTTCTCCATCGATAGGTGGGAGTCAAGGGTGACTCCCAGACTTTTGACCGATGGCGACGAGCAAAGTATTGCGCCGTCCAGGGTTGGGAGCTGGATCCCACCCGTGCCCGAACGGCCCAGCCACAGGATCTCCATCTTATCCGGATTCACCTTCAACCTACTGGCTCGCAGCCATCCAGTAATGGCTTCAAGGCAACGATGGAAATTATCGGTTATATAACTATATACATGTATATAGTTATATATACAGTACTACTTTGTTGTAAGTGTTCTATATTTAATGGAGCATTTTAAAAATGTATTCTTCTGGGTTTTGCCTGAAATAATCCATGCTTTTCTTTATTTATCCATACGGTCACCAAAGATGCAGAACGGCCTTGCGTTTCTGGCTGAACAGGTTGGGCAGCTCTGGCCAGAGAGATTTCATAGATAGCTTGCAGAAAGCGGCTATAGATCTGTTCCTCCCCTTATTACTTTGGTTTCCTTGTATTGCTCATTATTTAAATACTTCCAAATTTAAAATGGACCATTGCCTACCATTTTTTCCTCAGCTTTTAAATTGTATTTGCCTCTCCTAGCGCTCAAGGCCAAAATGAAATGCCTGGATCCAGTCAGTGTCCAGCCAAGGACAACTGTAACCATTGCTGATGGGTCTTGGTTTACATTGGGGCTGCGTTTCTGGACTTGGGGTGTAAATTGAAAGTGATGTCAATGGAGGGAACCTGTTCCATAGGGCAGTGTTTCCCAACCAGTGTGCTGTGAGCGATCATCAGGTGTGCCGTGTGAAATTGGCACTCTCCCCCCTCCTAGCAGCCCCCTCACAGGTTTTCAAGAAACACATTGAGCCTCTCCGCTTGGAAATGTGTTTTTTTTACTATTTTACTGGATTTTTCGAGAGTTGCCTCCCCCAAAAGAACTGTTTATAACAGCTTCATGACATCCATAGTTAACTGGAAGCAAGTTTCACTCAGGGTGAAATTTCACAAAGGTCTGGAGAACAAGCTCTATGAGGAGCGGCTTGAAGAGCTGAGCATGTTTAGCCTGAAGAAGAGAAGGCTGAGAGAAGACATGATAGCCATGTGTAAATATGTGAGAGGAAGTCATATATATGTTGTGTTCATCGAAACAGGCCCAGGTTTCACACTGAGTGTATAAATACATTTTAAAACATATTAACTATATGTATTACTGTGTTAGGGTGTCATTTTGTGTCATTTTGTTTGGTGGTGTGCCCCAGGATTTTGTAAATGTAAAAAATGAGCCGTGGCTCAAAAAAGGTTGAAAAACACTGACATAGGGAGCCATTGGGAGCCAGGGGAATTGGTCCCAATGGAGCCAAAATAGCCACAAGATTAAACTATAACATGTGTCCTGTGCGCTGTAGGGTTGGAGCGTGTCCTCATTCTGTCCCACCTCCTACTGCATAAAATGACAACATAAGCCAAGAGGAACTAAGCTGATGCCAAGCCTTCCATTGCAGCCAATACAGGGTTGCCAACTACTTCTTTCTGTGAAGCCTCTGCCCTTTGAACAGTTTTGTGTGTGACATGTGTAAGTTTTCTCATCAGCAGGTTTCTATGTTGGGAAAGGAGAGTCTGGATCTTGGGGGCGTGTCTTATGGGCTGTCAAAGATATGGGAACCTTTCCAGAAAAGGGAAACGCAAACCAACTATGGTGGTTATAATCTTGCCCTCTGATACCTGCTGTTTGCTCCAAGCTCTCCCTCCAAGGATGGCACGTACTTTAGAGTTGCTACAAGATTAGGGAGAGTGTGAGAAACTGCTAGGACATATATTTGTCCCCTAAGCCAGTGTTTTTCAACCTTTTTGAGCCGCGGCACATTTTTTACATTTACAAAATCCTGGGGCACACCACCAACCAAAATGACACAAAACGACACTCTTAACACAGTAATACATAACTGGTGAACAATGAACAGGAGAGTTGATACACAGTCACTAGAAAGGCTATCACGTCCAGCCAACGCCAAATGTGTAGTAATAGTTGGTAAACATAAACACAAAAACGTACCCGGTCCTCAGGGAAGCTGGCTGGAAAGAGAGCAGCCAGATGGAAGCACACTCTGAGGCAGAGAGTTCCACTGCTGAACAGCTCTCACAGTCAGGGAGTTCTTCCTAATGTTCACCCTCCTACACATACATGCTTCCCTGTGATGTTTGCTTTTCTGCCTGCGCTGTTGTGCGCTCTCTCTCTCTCTCTCTCTCTCTCTCTCTCTCTCTATATATATATATATATATATATATAATGTAATGTTCATTTGTGGGATTAAAATAACTCAAAAATCACTGGACAAATTGCTGCCAAATTTGGCCACAAAACATACTAATACTAACCCAAGGAGGGACCATCAGTCAAAAAATTGATTTTGTCATTTGGGAGTTGTACTTGCTGGGAGTTATAGTTCACCTGCAATCAAAGAGCATTCTGAACTCCACCAATGATGGAACTAAACAAAAAGTGGCACACTGAACTCTCATGAGACCACCAGAAAGTACTGAAAGGGTTTGGTGGGCATTGACCTTTGGGAGTTGTAGTTCACCAACATCCAGAGAGCACTGTGGAGTCAGTGCAGTGTTGTTGTCAGTGAATCTTGAAAGTAGAGCAAGAGAGGCCCATTCTCTGACCCTGCTTTTGCCCTTATGCATAAATGTCTCCTACAATGTGCCGTATCTTTCTAGGTGTTGCATCTCATACTAAAATACAGGGATGACTCCCTCCAACCTTTAACGTGAAACAGCTCAAAGCCATTTTTAATTGGGAGGATATTGAAAGGGAATGGAATTTGATCATTTTCTCTTTTCTGTCCAAAACTGTTTACCCACACTACTTTTCCAAACAAGAGTAGGGTGAAGACTTTTCCAGGTGGGAACTTGGTTTGAAAGAAATCATTCACGGGGGAAGTGTTAAGCACTTTCCTACTAGTTAAACTCCTAAGTTGTTTTCCATTACAAAAGTCAAGAAGGGGGGGTTATTGCCGGCTGGTTTTGGAGAATGGCCCACAGGGAGGATGGCACATGTGTTGAGCAGGTGGAGCTGTCACCAAAACTGAGTCAAGCAAAGCAGAGAAGTCAGCTATAGCAGAGCACCGGATGAACCAACCTGGACACAGCATATTATTTGGGGACACGGAAACGCTGGGCCACTCTCACAACCACCATGTCAGGCTACACAGAGAAGCCTTTGAAATCCACAAGCATGTTGACAATTTCACCATGAAAATGAACAAAATCTGGCTGCCAGTATTTTAAAAAATCAGAACAGTAAATAAAGAGCAACACTCAAAAAATAGGGGAATTCCAGATAGAAAACAACCAGGGCCAGCTGACGCCTCCCAACAAGTGATTCCCCGGGCAGGAAGCAGTCAGGCTTTGAAGCTGTAATTGGCTAATCAAGGTGGCCAATTACAACACTCACACTTGCTTCCAACAGACAAGAGTTCTTTCTCCCACCCTGGACGTTCCACAGATAGATACACCTCACTTGTCTAATTTCCAGCAGAGCTCACAACCTCTGAGGATGCCTGCCATAGATGTGGGTGAAACGTCAGGAGAGAATGCTTCTGGAACATGGCCATACATCCCAGAAAACTCAGAGCAACCCAATGCAATGGTGTAGCACAGCAGTTCTCGTTTGTGCCTGGGGGGCAGGGGGCAGGACCGGGGGTCCCATTGGCATTGAGGCCTGCAGCAGCGGAGATGGATTCTGAAGAGGATTTAGAAGGGTTAGCAGAAGGAGAGTTTCCCATCACTGGGCCTCCTTCCCCCACAGATAGCTTGGCTTGGGATGAAGGTTGGCCTGACCCGTATGACGAGACAGATAACCAGGTGCAAATGGAAAGCAGTGATAGCGAAACCTATGAACGGCCGGGTGGGAGAGGTTCGCAAGATCCTTTGAGTGAAAACATGGAAGCAAGCGGCTGGGAAGAATCTAGGGAGGAGAGCTCTCACGGAGATAGGGCAGCAGATGTTGGGAGGCAAGGCCGTGCTTTCGATAGGAGGTGGGACATCGAGACTAGCAGGAGGGACTGGTACCATAGCCTAGACAGGCCGAGGTCCGTCAGCAGAGATTGGAGACGACGAAGCCTAGAGCGTCGGGGACCTCGGCCGAAAGATTAAGTATAGGATCCGTGGGAAAGGATCCTCAGTACTTCGCCACGTCTCTTCTGAGCAGACGTGAAGCGAAGCTGGTCCACGGAGCTAGATTGGCTAGTGGCCTACCAAGTCTTGCCTTGCATCTTGCACCTTGCCTTGTTCCTGAATCCGCATTGCTGTGCGGAGCCTTGCCAAGTCTTTGGGATACTTTACCAAGTTGTTTTGGACATTTAATTGCTTCTTGCCTTTGGATTTGCTTTTGCTATTTTTATGGACATTATACCTTTTGAACTGTTTTATATACAATAAAGTAGTTAGCCTTCAGTCCGTCTCTGTGTGTGTGATTAAGGGGCCGGTCAAGTCCGTGCATCGTGACAAATGGCCATCCATGGTTGAAAATGGGCGATGCTTGGATAGCCTTAGGTCTCTCCTCCCTCAGTCTCCTCAGCCCTACAGCTGTAATGTGAATACAGTAATACTGGCCGAACCAGCATGGTGTGTGGTTTGAGTTCTTTATGATTCTGGAGAAGAGGGTTCCAATCTTTGGTAGGCCATGAAAGCCTACTAGATAACCCTGGGCAAATCCCGTTCTCTTAGCCTTAGAGCAGGGCTGTCCAACTTCTACCGGACCAGTGGCCGGAATTCCGGTCACTGATCACCTGGGGGGCCTAAGGGTCTGCCTCCGCCCCCGCTCCGCCCCTCCCCTGGCTCCGCCCCCTCCTCCAAAGAAATATGGATGGAGGAAGGGAATATATATGGGAGGGAAATAAATATTAATAAATAACAAAAAAAAAAAGAATTAAAGCAAGGAAGAAAGGAAGAAAGGAGCCCACCCCAGCAAAACAGCCCCTTGCTTCAGCCTACCTTCCAGTAGCAGGACCACAAGAGACGCGACGACCGACCGAGCCAGGAGCCGAAGAAGGTCTAATCGCGTCTGTGTGGGCCGCAGGGATTCTGTAGCCGAGATTTCAGCATCCGGAGCAAGTCTCACGAGACTACGCCAGCCACACGGGATTTTGCTCGCAACGCGAGATCATGCCTGCATTGCGAGCAAAATCCCGTGTGGCTGGCGTAGTCTCGCGAGACTTGCCAGAGAACCCGGAAGTGGGTAATTTTTATTATTATTATTTTATTTAATTTTCTATTTTTATTTTTAATTAAAAGCTTGGGGGCCAAAGGAAAGGGGCTGGGGGCGTGTACGGCCCGCGGGCCGCCTGTTGGACAGGCCCACCTTATAGGAAAGCGGCAATCACAACGGGACAAATCTTGCCAAGAAAACCCTGTGATTGATCTGCCTAAGGGTCATTGTATACTAGAAAGGGCTTGAGAGCAAACAGCAACACAATTCTGGCCAAGGGAGTAATAGTGCAGTGTCTTTAAGCCCAGCTATTTCTTCACCTCAACCTCATGTTTGTTCTGTGGGGTTTTCATAAAGCCAAATATTAGGCGTGCCACCCATCCCCTTCATAAGTGAGTGCACTTCGGGGTTTGGGTGGGGAGGGGAGGCTTTCCGGCTTTTTTCTTTGACCACCAAATGACTTTCACGAAGAAGCCATGCCGCCTGTTTCTATGGAGAGGAATGCGCTTGCACGGCCGTTGATTTGGTGGAGACGGAGCCAGCCTTCTCCCTTGCTTCACAACCCAGTAAGCAGCGCGAAGACAGATTCTCGGAGACAATGCTACTTTTTCTGCCAGCAGATATCTATTTGTGGAAATGGGTCAGCCTCCTCTTGGTGGACAGGCGAGCCTTCCACTGCCTGCGAGCGCTTGCTTTCCCGTTTCTCTGCCCCTTCTCTACACAGCCGAGCTTCTCTGCATAACTCTTCCTGGCAGCCCAGGGTTTCATGAATTGAAGCAAGTTAACCACAAGGAGAAGATGACATTTCCAGACAGGGCGGCAGGATGAATCCCAACTCATGGGCACACAATCGCACGCACATACGCACAAGGGCCTGTGTGTGTGTGTGTGTGTGTGTGTGTGCATTTCCCTAAAACAAAAGGCTAAGAAATGCAAATACAAACAGCAGAAAAAAATCTCATGAAAGAGACCATCAATAAATCCTTCATTCTTAACCATTTGTGCTATTATTTATATGGTATTTGAGAATGATGCCGTCAGGGGTGGCCCGAGCTCTCCGGGGGGGAGTAAGCGAACTTTATTTTCGCGCCCCCCCCCCGGCGGCTCCTGGCTGCGCCCGCGCATGTGCAGACTCCCGAGCGCCGGCGCCGGAGGAACGGGGGGAAGAGGGGACTCACGGGGCGGGAAGAGGGGACTCATGCCGCTCATGGACCCGAGGAGGAGCAGGAGGAGGGGGAGGCCACGAGGGCGGCCCCCACGGAGAAGCAGCGGCAGCAGCAGCAGCAGCGCCACCGGAAGGGCCCGAAACCTGAGGCGCATCTTCGTGATGTCACTTCGTCGCGGCTCTGCCGAGGAGGAAGGGGAGGAAGGCCTCGCCGGCCGCGCTGTAAGAGACGCCGGAGGGGGGGAGGAAAGGAGGAAGAGGCCTCCGCGCCTCTGCAGGGCTCACTCCCTCCGGCGTCTCTCCTTCCGGGCATTCTTGTAGCGCGCGGCCGGCGAGGCCTTCCTCCCCTTCCTCCTCGGCAGAGGCGCGACGATGTGACGTCAGGAAGATGCGCCTCTGGCTTCGAGCCCTTCTGGGGGCGCTGCTGCTACTGCTGCGTTTCCGTGTGGGCCGCCCTCGTGGCCTCCCCCCTCCTCCTGCTCCTCCTCGGGTCCGGGAGCCCGCCCCGTGAGTCCCCTCTCCCCCCCCCCCCAGTCCTCCGCGTCGCCGGCTGGCTGCGGCGACACGATGGCGGGGCGGAGCGGCGCCCCTCCCAGGTGGCCACGCCCCCTCCGGGAACATCGCCCTCTAGCGACCGCATAGGTCGCAATGGGGAAGGCCGGCCCTGGATGCCGTCCTCTTAGTGAGATCCACCAGATTCTATTGCAGCTTCAACAGAGCTTGAAAATACTCCATGTTTGGTACTGCAGCCCCCAGAATCCCCCAGCCAGTAGGAATACAGCTTGCTACGTGAAGATTCTGGGTAGTTAGTCCTCCCAAAATGTGGTTTTTTCTGCTCTTGATATATCTTCTCTCTGGAACACACTTCAGGGGAAAACACTTTCTGAATTATGGCTACTCCATCATTAGCCAGTTTCCCCCTACTTGCTTTTAGGATCCATAGGTCTTGGGTTGTTGTAGGTTTCTTGGGCTATATGGCCATGTTCTAGAAGCATTCTCTCCTGACGTTTCGCCTGCATCTATGGCAGGAGATTGTGAGGTGTGCTGTAAATGAGGCAAGTGGGGTTTACACCTCTGTGGAATAATGTCCAGGGTGGGAGAAAGAACTCCTGTCTGCTGGAGCGAGGGGGGAATGTATCAACTGGCCACCTTGATTACCATTTGATGGCCTGGCGGTTTTTAGGTGTGGCTGGTTACTGCCCGGGGGAATACTTTGTTGAAGGGTGAGTAGCTGTTCCTGATTAGTTCTTCTCTGGAGCTCCCTAGTGTTGGAGCGTTGTTCTTTATTTGCAGTTATAATTTTAGAGGTTTTAAAAAATACTGACAGCCAGGTTTTGTTCATTTTCATGGTTTCCTCCCTTCTGTTGAAATTGCCCACGTGCTTGTGGAGTTCAGTAGCTTCTCTGTGTAGCCTGACATGGTAGTTGTGAGAGTGGTCAAGCCTTTCCCTGTTCTCAAATAATACGCAGTGTCCAGGTTGGTCCATCAGGTGCTTTGCTATGGCCGACCTCTGGTTGAAGTAGCCTCTAATGCATGTCATGTTCCTTGATCCGTGTCTGGGCAATGCTACTCTTCTGCCTTCAGGGCCTAAAAATGGGCTTTAAGAGAATGAGCATTGCAAGCTATGGCCCTGGAGGTAGAGAAAAGCCGTCCCACATACAGGGGGACCTGGAATAGCTTTAAGAATGAGTGCTAGACTCAAAATAGTGAACCAAAACCAAGATTTATTGAATAACAACCAGTAAAAATGCTGGTGGCCCAAAATGCTTAGTTGGTTGCCAAAGGAAGTCCTTGAAAAAGGAAGCGATCACTTGCCTCTTTGTTTGCAGAGTGATGGTGCCTTTCTTTGATCCCAGGTTCCTGTTGCCTTCTGGCTTGGTAGGCCCACAAAGTCCTGTAGAAGCCCCAAAATCCACAGCCTACGTTGAGGACAGGTCCTCCTTTGTACTGCAGACTTCGGTTGAGAGCGAAGGTTAGGCTTAGTAGGTGAACTAAGATGCTTTGTCGCAGCAATGGCTGAGATTCCACCTTGCTATGTCCGTGTGCTCTTCTGGAATGAGGCCAGAGAGGAAGTCCTGCCTCCCAGGTAAACTCCGGAAAAGGAGGAGTTAAGGGCGGTGGCGCCAGGTTTGGAGCCAAGACACAGCTCCACCCCTAAGTGCCCACATGGCAGAACAATGGGACAAAGGCCTTGCAGGTAAAGGCAACCAAATACAAAATACAGAAATAATACCAGCCCCGTGGGGGCGCCACAGCTACGTTTGGTGGTCCCTATGTAAACTGGGCTTTATAGGCCAATGGATACTCCACCAGAGACATCTTGTAGCACAGCAGTTCTCGTTTGTGCCTGGAGAACTGGGGCTAGGACCCGGGGTCCCATTAGCATTAGGCCCTGCAGTTGCAGAACCAGATTCAGAGGATGAGTTGGAAGATTGGGGAGAAGGACAGTTTCCCATCAGTGGGCCTCCTTCGCCCACGGAGAGTTTGGCATGGGAAGAATTGATGTTTGGCCCTGACGTAGATTCAGATAACCAGGTGCAAATGGAGGACAGTGATTGTGGGAGTTATGAGCACCCGGGTGGGAAAGGTTCCCAGGAGCTTCTGAGTCAAAACATGGAAGCAAGCGGCTGGGAAGATCCCAGGGAGGGAAGCTCTCATGCAGATAGTGACCCAGGTGGTGAGAGGCATGGCCGAACCTTTGATAGGAGAAGTAGCATTGAGTCCCGCAGAAGGGGATGGTACCACAGCCTAGACAGGCCGAGGTCCGTCAGCAGAGATTGGACGACGAAGCCTAGAGCGTCGGGGACCTCGGCCGAAGGATTAAGTATAGGAGCCATGGGAATGTATCCTCAGTGCTTCGACCACGTCTCATTTGAATAAGCGTGAAGCGAAGTGGGTCCACGGAGCTAAGTGAGCTAGTGGTCATCAAGTCCTGCCTTGCATCTGCCTTGCCTTGTTTCCTGATCCGCAGTGTTACGCGGAGCCTTGCCCTGTTTCCTGATCCGCAGAGTTGCGCGGAGCCTTGCCAAGCCTTTGGATTTTGCCACGTTTGTTTTGGACATTATTGCTTCAAGCCTTTTGGATTACTTGCTATTCTTTTGGACATTATCTTTTGAACTGTTTTTATATTCAATAAAGTAGTTAGCCTTCAGTCCGTCTCTGTGTGTGTGATTAAGGGGCCGGTCAAGTCCGTGCATCGTGACACATCTGAAGAGCTGCAAAATCTAGAACAAGCCACGAGAGTAAAGATCCACCCAGAGGAAAAGTATTCTTGCCATACATCAAGGGAACTACTGACTGCATAGGGAAGCTGATGAAGAAACAAAACCTACAAACTATCTACAGACCCACAAAGAAAATCCGACCAATGCTACATTTAGCAATGAACAAGAAGGATCCTCTCATCTCTGGAGGAGTCTACCATATACCATGCATCTGTGGACAAGTCTACATAGGGACCACCAAATGCAGCATTGCTCAAGCACAACCTCTGAGGATGCCTGCCATATATGCTAGCGAAACGTCAGGAGAGAATGCTTCTAGAACGTGGCCATATAGCCCGAAAAACCTACAAAAACACAGGGATTCCTGCCATGAAAGCCTTTGACAATCCATAGATCTCCTTGCTCATGTTCAAGCAATTGTCCCTGCTTCAGAATTGCTGGTGTACTAGAGAGCCAGCCTGGCCGTAGTAAGAACAAGCACCTCGAAGGGGCTGTACCCACCGTCCCAGTCATTTCTCTTTCTAGCTGTTGAGCAGAAGTTTGGCAGGCCTTCCACTAATGGCGCTTTCCTAAAACTCAAGCCCGGCCTCCAAGGTGGCTGAAGCAGATGGTCCTTGGAAGCCTGACATCGGATGAGCAGCTGTGCTGTCTGCTGCCGGGGTTTGTGTAGCCCCTTCGCTTCCCCTGTGCTCAGTGTCTTGTATTTGTAAATAAAACAAGAACTCACAATGGCCCCGTATGTCTCCGCCGCCGCCTCATTCAAAGGAAAACCGAACTTGGCAAGGCCTGGGAACTGGTCTCTGCTCAGGGAGGAAGGTAAAGCATGCTCATGATGAGGGGATACATGGTAAAAATGACACTGCAATTGACACGTGAATTACAAACTGGCAGCTAGAGCCTGGAAAACAAATGGATTTCCTGAGAATCCCATTTGATAAAAAGCAAAACCAAGTTCACTGACTAAAATACACATTTTATTCAGCATGTTCTATATCAGTGTTTCTCAACCTGGGGGTCGGGACCCATTTGGGGTCGCGAGTGTGTGTCAGAGGGGTCGCCAAAGACCATCAGAAAATACATTATTTTCTATTGGTCATGGGGGTTCTGTATGGGAAGTTTGGTCCAATTCTATCGTTGGTGGGGTTCAGAATGCTCCTTGATTGTAGGTGAACTATAAATCCCAGCAAGTACTACTCCCAAATGTCAAGGTGTATTTCCCCCAAACTCCACCAGTGTTCGCTTTTGGGCATCTTGACTATTCGTGCCAAGTTTGGTCCAGATCCACCATTGTTTGAGTCCACAATGCTCTCTGGATGTAGGTGAACTACAACTCCAAAAGTCAAGGTCAATGCCCACCAAACCCTTCCAGTATTTTCTGTTGGTCGTGGGGAGTTCTGTGTGCCAAGTTTGGTTCAACTCCATCGTTGGTGGAGTTTAGAATGCTCTTTGATTGCAAGTGAACTATCAATCCCAGCAACTACAATTCCCAAGTATCAAGATCTCTATTCCCCACACTCCACCAGTGTTCACATTTGGATATATTGAGTATTTGTGCCAAGTTTGATCCAGATCTATCACTGTTTGAGTCCACAGTGCTCTCTGGATGTAGGTGAACTGCAACTCCCAAACTCAAGGTCAATGTCCACCAAACCCTTCCAGTATTTTCTGTTGGGAGTTCTGTGTGCCAAGTTTGGTTCAACTCCATCATTGGTGGAGTTCAGAATGCTCTTTGATTGTAGGTGAACTATACATCCCAGCAACTACACCTCCCAAATGACAAAATCACCCCCCCCCCCCACAATTCCACCAGTATTCATACTTGGGTGTATCAGGTATTTGTGCCAAATGTGGTCCGGCGAATGAAAATACATCCGATATTTTACATGATTCATAGCAGTAGCAAAATTACAGTTATGAAGTAGCAATGAAAATAATTTTATGGTTGGGGGTCACCACAACATGAGGAACTGTATTAAGGGGTCGCGGCATTGGGAAGATTGAGAAACACTGTTCTATATAGTTCTTCCTGTTTACTTGTAACATCATAAACAAAAGTAGGTTTTTTTGGTTGAGTATAGTGTGTAAGCCAGGGAGCCAATTGCAGTGAGCTTTGAATACACACAAACTACAGCTTGTTTTTGCTGGTTAACTAATGGCTAAATTAGAACATTCCATTTTCAGACCTCTCAACTATGCATTGGAGATTAAGACGGCACTGTAGGCTTACGTGGAACATGTTTTCTTCCTTTCCAAATCTATTTACCTGCTTTGCTAGCCATACATTTGTGCAATGAAGCGGGTTCAGTTTAGAGGCAATGCTGGAGAGGCACCTGTGGCCTTCTCGATGTTGTTGGGCCATGGCTTTCATTAGCCTTAACCTGTGTCACTAATAATAAGGGATTATGGAAGTGGCAACCGAAAAACACGTGGAATGCTAGAGTCACTCTGCAAAGGCTAAAGGGACCCGATCCTGTGGAATTGTGGGAGTGAAGCAGGGTCAGCCTTAGGGATGGGAGTCTGCTAAGGCAGTGTTTCCCAACCAGTGTGCCATGGCACACTAGTGTGCCGTGAGCGATCATCAGGTGTGCCGTGGGAAATTGGAACCTTCAATACCTTTTCTTCCCCCTCCTGCCAAACACTTTTTCTTCTCCACTCGGTCTCCCTTCTTCCCAGCCTCGCTCTGCTCGCTTTGCCTCGCTTTGCTTTGGGGCGAGTCTGCGCAGTAGCGCCCGCACGGGTCATGTCTTCCTCCCTCCCCCTCCCTTCCTGAACATGCTCACGCTGCCCCCTCGGATCAAAATGGCGGCAGTAGCGGCAGTGTAGAAGGAAAAGTAAGTGTTCGGCAGGAGGGGGAAGGAAAGGCGCGAAGGGGAAGGGGGAGGAAGAGGTCTCTGTCGAAAGCTGGCATGGGCAAACTTGGCCTTCCAGGTGTTTTGGACTCCAACTCCCACCATTCCTAGCAGCCTCAGGCCCCTTTCCTTCCCCCCCCCCCCAGCCACTTAAGTAGGAAAGGGCCTCAGGCTGTTAGGAATGGTGGGAGTTGAAGTCCAAAGCACCCAGAGGGCCGAAGTTTTCCCATGCCTGTTTCAGGGACCTTAAAGTGGTGAGCCTCCTTCCAACATTGTGATTCTGGATAGAAAACAAACAACAACATAACAAGACATTGTTTGAGTCCACAGTGCTCTCTGGGTGTAGGTGAATTACAACTTCCAAACTCAAGGTCAATTCTCAAGCAAACCCTTTCAGTACTTTCTGTTGGTAATGAGAGTTAAATATGCCAAGTTTGGTTCAATTCCATTGTTGCAAGAGTTCAGGATGCTCTTTGATTGTAGGTGAACTAGAAATCCCACCAACTACAACTCCCAAATGTCAAGGTCTATTTTCCCCAAACTCCATCTGTGTTTACATTTGGGCATATTGAGTATTCATGCCAAGTTTGGTCCTGATCCAATATTGTTTGAGTCCACAGTGCTCTCTGGATATAGGTGAACTACAACTCCAAAACCCAAGGTCAATGCCCACCAAACTCTTAGAGTATTTTCTCTTGATTATGGGAGTTCTGTATGGTAAGTTTGATTCCATTCCATCATTGGTGGAGTTCAGAATGCTCTTTGATTGCGGGTGAACTATAACTCCCAGCAACTACAACTCCCAAATGACATTTTGTGTCATTTTGGTTGGTGGTGTGCCCCGGGATTTTGTAAATGTAAAAAATGCGCCGCGGCTCAAAAAAGGTTGAAAAACACTGTGCTAAGGGATACCTGGTGCCAGTTCCTTACTCTGTATATTCCAGGGTAAGGAACTGGCAAAGCCACTTCTGAGTGTTCCTAGCCTATGAAATCCATAGGGTTGCCATGAGTCAAGGCACACATACAGTTACCCACTCCGTGTTTGAGACACTCTCTGTTGGTGTGTTAACTTTTGTGTGTGTGCCTTCAAATCACTTGTTGACAAGGTGATTCCATGAATTTTATAGGTCATCGAAGGCTTTCACAGCTGGAATCACTGGGTGTTGTGTGGCTTCTAAAGATGCCAGCCACAGATGCAGGCGAAATATCAGGAGAAAATGCTGCTAGAACATGGCCATGCAGCCCAGAAACCACACAACACTCCCATTTTATAGGTAAAGGTGAAGGTTTTCCCTGACATTAAGTCCAGTCCTGTCTAACTCTGGGGGTTGGTGGACATTTCCATTTCTAAGCCGAAGAGCTGGCGTTGTCCATAGACACCTCCAAGGTAATGTGGTTGGCATGACTTCATGGAGTGCAGGTTAACAACAACAACAATATTTGTAATCTGCCCTATCTTCCCAAGGGGACTAACCCCTTATCAGATATGGTGGTACAGCTGTGTAGGAGAAAAGAGACAATACAATGTTGTTGTAGAAGAGGAAATAAAGTCCACTATTCTGCATGATTGTAACATGTTGCATGTTGACCTTGGCTGTGACCACCATGTCACTACTACCAAGACTCGTTCACTGTCATCACCCACAGTCATTTTCCTCTGGGATCCTTGGGGCTCTGCAAAGGTTTCTCCAAATGATATCATCGATCTGCCTCTAACTCTGAAATGTAGCCAAATAGATGCCTTTCTAATCCCTTCAGCTTTTCACCATTACCAGAATGGCTTTCGGGTGATTCTCACGATGCAACAGTATGTCCTGTTTTGATTATTATGTACAACGTAGAGGAGGGAGATAATACCAACCTTAACAATGACCAAAAATACATACCCAAGTGTAAGAAGAACTTATGCATCTTTTTGTCATGAATAGGACACCAGCCACAGATGCCCCCTTAGTGCCTGCACTGCTCCGATAGTGCAGTTCTTCCCTCACTCTGCCAACACTATGCCTCAGTCCATAAAGCAGTGTTTCCCAACCTTTTTGAGCCGCGGCACACTTTTAACATTAAAAAATCTGGGGGCACACCACCAACCAAAATGACACAAAATGACACTCTAACACAGTAAAGAACGGCTGGGTGTTAGCGGCCTGCTGGGAACAGCTGCTGGGAGTGCCGAAGCCAGGGAGGGGGCGGAGCCAGGCTGTGCCATGCCCCCCCCCTACCCCCGGCTTCACCTCTCCCAGCAGCTGCTCCAGCCTTAAGGGGGCAGTACCAAGCCAGCGGTGCCAGAGCCAGCACAATGCTGGCTTGGCAAGTCCCCTCAAGGCTGGAGCAGCTGCTGGGAGTGCTGAAGCCGGGGGAGGGGCAGAGCCAGGCCGCGCCATGCCCCGCCTCCTCCCCCCAGCTTCAGCTCTCCTACAGGCCGTGCCATGCCCTGCCCCCTCCCCCCAGCTCCAGCTCTCCTACAGAGGAGGAGCATGAGCATGAGCGGTGGATGGGCTTCAGTGGGCGGGGCTCCTCCTCCACGCGGCTTCAGCGAGCGAGGGGCGAGAGTCATGGTGGGAGTCATGGCGGATTGGAGGCTGGCTGGGGAAATGGCCGAAGGAGGCGGCGCCCCGGTCCCTTCTTCTTTTTCTTCGCCAGTGCCCGACCCTTCCTCTTCCTCCCCCAAGCAGCAGGAGTTCGGCAGGAGGGAGGAGGAAGGGGGGCAGAGAGCTTTTCTCACGGCACAGCAGGAGGTCCGTCATGGCACACTAGTGTGCCACGGCACACTGGTTGAGAAAGACTGCCATAAAGCATGCACAGTATACACACTGTTGTGAATGCTCTGCCAGTCCACATCACCAACAGGATCCAAGCCCATATTTTTCCAATGTTGTATGTCACAATGTGGGGGATCCTGTTGGAGGAAAAATGAAGCCCATCGTAGGTACATTCCTGGTCTTTGTTGACGCTTTGTGCCTTCAAAGCATTTTCTACTATTGTAGAGAAAACAGCAAATGTTCATCCTGGATACATTTCACAAGAAGGAACAAAAACAAGTGATCCACAAATGGAGAGAAAGTAGTTCACAAGATAGCGGATCTTTTCCTTTGGATCATGCTTGCATCCTGAATAAATCCTGCCCCATTCTCAGTTTCTCGGCTAAAGTTGCCCTAGTTTTGTTGATGGACTGTTGTGACAGTTCCAAATGACAAAGTACGAGGCTTTCCCTTTGCCAGGGGCTCCTCCTCGTCCATGCCGGCAAAAAGCAGCGGAACAGTCCTGAGAGATTTTGTGTGGCCTACAGCGTTTCATTTGGGTTTCCAGAAGTTGGCAGTTCGGAAGTCTTTCAAGCCAATTTCTGTTCCTGGTTTGGACTGACAAGGCAACAAGGACAGGATTGCACCCTTGAATACATTGGTGTTAACACATTTTAACTGACAAAGCATTATCATGGTTACAGATGGTATATCTTGTTTGTTTTCCTAATATCCTAACATACTCCTCATATTTCCACCAAGTTCAATCATGGATGATCCTGGCCTCTTCTTGGGATTCTCTTAGTCTGTAAGGATGATGGTTTCCGGCTAGGGAGAAGGAGACACCCTTGAACCATGGACAGGCTTGATTCTGGTCTGGAGTGGATTGTGGAACTACATTCTGCCATTCAAGCACCAGGAGGCTTAGTGGCACAAAGGGTTGGGTAGCTTCTCACTAGATACGAGGGCAGGCCAATAAGTCTGTGACTTTTTGAATGAAACAGGTTTTTGGATTAAAAAAAAATCATTTTATTTTTCAACGTAGCCTCCTTTGAGCGCTATACACTTTGTCCAACGTTTCTCCAATTTTTTTAAATCCCTTCCAAAAAATAAGATTTGTCGAGGTCATCCAAATAGGTATTTGTTTGTGAGATGATTTCATTGTTGGAGTCAAATCTCTTTCCGCCGAGCCATTTCTTCAGGTTTGGAAACAAGAAATAGTCACTCGGGGCTAAATCCAGAGAATAGGGCCGATGAGAGAGCAACTCATATCCCAATTCATGGATTGTTGCCATGGCAACTGCACATGTGTGCACCCTTGCATTGTCCTGGTGCAAAAGAACTTTTTTCTTGGCCAAATGCGGTCATTTTATTTCTCAAAACCTCATTAAATCGACCTGATAAGTTGGCATAATATTCACCATTGATTGTTTTACCCTTTTGAAGGTAGTCAATGTGCAACTGTGTGCACCCCAAAAAACAGTCACCATGACTTTATTGGCTGACAAACCCACCTTGGCCTTCTTTGGCGCCGATTCACCCCGAGAAACCCACTGTTTTGACTGCTGTTTGGTCTCTGGTGTGTTGTGGTGCATCCACGTTCTGTCCACAGTTACGAAATGGCGCAAAACTCATCCATATTGTGGTTGAACAACGCCAAACACTCCTGTGAAATTGTCACGTGATTGCGTTTGTGGTCGATTGTGAGCAAACGCGGCACCCATCTTGCGGAAAGCTTTCTCATACTCATTTAAAAATTGAAACCACTGAGCCACGTGAGATGCCTATGGCTTCCACAATCTCTCACACTTTCAATCTCCGATTGGCCAACACCATATTGTGAATGTTTTCAATTGTTTTGGGTGTAGACACCACAATTGGGCGTCCAGAACATTCGACATCTTCCGTGCTTGCACGGCCACAACGAAATTCAGTAAACTACTTTTTTCGTAGCTTCTTATATGTGAAGCCCAGGAGACTGACATAAGGTTATACACCAGTATGGTTATTTATGCTGGATGCTCTGGCCACTAAACCTTGGAGGCCACAGCCATGAGCTGACACTTAGGTGACTCATTGATTAACTCTTCGACTGCCATGTCAAAAGAAGGAGAATTTTCAGAAAGGTTGGCTGCGTTTGTGGCTTTGCTTACACAACAACATATGAACAAACCCAAGCTTAAACATGCTTGAATTTTAATAGCATAACATCCCAATGGTATTCTGGCCAAATAGTCACAACTAGATATTTCCCCTTTTCCAATGTTACGTTGTGATTTCAATGTATTGATGGATACAGTCAGTGTTACTGTAATATTAATGTTATATTTGTAGTTACAAGAGTATAAGCTTGCTAAATGGCAGAGGAGAAATAGTATCACAAGGTCCAGATGTTGGCTGGTAATGTACCTTGTGGTCTTCTGTGGTCGTTGAGGTAAAAAAAATTAGTATAGTGTATGCAATAGTCGATCACATGTAAAAGTGGAGGACAGGTTTGGGGGCCAAAATTCTGGATTTTTCGTTATTTATTTCTCATGTCAGAAGCGTGTTGAGGGTACAGTGAAAATGCATTTAAAAACACAAATAAAGTTAAAAGCAAACTTGGCATTGTGCTAAATGTCCTTTGACCAGAAGCTGGCCACTTGGAGTGCCTCTGGTGTTGCTGTGAGAAGGTCCTCCATTGTGCACCTGGCAGCGCTCAGGTTGCATAGTAGTAGGTGGTCTGTGGTTAACTCTTCTCCACACTCGCATGTTGTGGACTCCACTTTGTGGCCCCATTTCTTAAGGTTGGCTCTGCATTTCGTGGTGCCAGAGCGCAGCCTGTTCGGCGCCATCCAGGTTGTCCGTTTTTCTGTGTGCCCAGGAGGAAGTTTCTCATTTTGTCTCAGACACTGATTGAGGTTCTGGGTTTTAGCCTGCCACTTATGGACTCTTGATTGCTGAGGTGTTCTTGTGAGTATTTCTGTAGATGTTAGGAAGCTGATTTCTTGATTTTTGTATTTTTGATGTGACCTAAGAATAAGTCAGGGGTCATCATTCCATAGAGAAAGGAAAGGGCCAGTGCCAACTCAGGAGGGCAGCTGCCCTTTGCTGCCATTTACATATTTATTTATTTATTTATTTCTTTGGACTTATATGCCGCTAACTCCATACGGCACGCAGCGGCTTACAAAGTCGAGAAATAACAATACAAAATAAAAAGACGGTCAAGACAATACACCAGAAATACATAAATAGACATACAGCATACGGGGTGAGACATTACAGGGTGACCAACAACAGATAAGGGGGGTGTAATGATGTTGATTATTTGTGTGTAAATGTTGTGTGACATGTGTTAAAATGTATGTTGTTTTGAATGTTCTATGGTTTGTTTCTGTGGGTGAAACAGAAGGGAGGCATGGCAGAAGCTTAGAAGAGCTGTCGCCATGGCAACCAGGGCTAGAGGCTAGTAGAATGTTCAGGTTTGAATTCTACAGTTGGAAAAGAGCGGGAAGCCAACTGCCAAATGAGAGGGGAGGAGTTATGTTCTAGTTGAGAGTGTCCTAAGGACTGAAAGAGAACGGTCCAGTGTTAGTGTGTGTCTTAAGGTCTGCTAGTGAGCAGTCCAGTTAAAGGGTATAGAGACCCTAGTTAAAGTTGCAGGGGTTTATAGAGGTTTAGTGGAAACCCTATAATAGGTCCCCATTGTGTTATGTAACAGAAAAGTTGTGCCTCTAAGGAAGTTTGAAACCAACCAAGATTGTACCCATTTGTGTCAAAATAAATTGTTTGCATCTTAAAAGGAAAACACCTCTCCTGATTCTTTTATTGGTGGTGGCCCTCAAAGTCAGTGGTCAGCCGGATAAATGGTGGCAGCGTGGTCAAGTGGTCACTGAGAAGTTTTAAAACTCCAGTCAGTTAAATGGTGAAGGGAGACAGTACCCTGCCAATAAACGTGAAGTTGCTGAGGTAACTTCGAGGTTTCCTTGGATTGGAGGTCAGCAGTGTGGACATAGAAAGATTGTCCAGTCTGAGGCCGGTCAAGAAGTGGAGTAGTCACATATTGGCGGCAGCGGTGGGATCTTTAAGAGATGGTCCACCCTGTCCAGACGGTTGATTTGAACGTAGCTTCACAGCATATTTGCGGCAGAGCGGTGGGATCGTGTAGAAAACTGATCCAGTGCGAAAGCAAGGCTACCAGAGGAATTTGTTTAATTTCTCAGTTTACTGACCAAAGTCGTGTGGTAGTAGGAACTTTAATAGTTTAGTTTAAAGTTCTGAGGTAAAAGTTCGGCAAAATGACCACCAGGAGACAAACGAGGGCTTTGGAGGAAGCAGGGCAGCCTGAGGTTCTGCAGGAAGGAGAAGACTCTGAAATTTCAGAATCAGAGTCAAGTAAAATGTCTGGAGAATACCGGTTTAGGCTTGAGGTGATGAAACTTGAGATGCGAAGAGAAAGAGAAGAAAAGAGTACTTTCTGTTGGTAATGAGAGTTCAATATGCCAAGTTTGGTTCAATTCCATTGTTGCAAGAGTTCAGGATGCTCTTTGATTGTATGTTAACTATAGCTCCCAGAAACTGTAACTCCCAAATGTCAAGGTCTATTTTCCCCAAACTCCATCTGTGTTCACATTTGGGCATATTGAGTATTCATGCCAAGTTTGCTCCTGATTCAACATTGTTTCAGCCCACAATGCTCTCTGGATATAGGTGAACTACAACTCCAAAACTCAAGGTCAATGCCCACCAAACTCTTATAGCATTTTCTCTTGGTTATGGGAGTTCTGTGTGGGAAGTTTGTGTCTTTCTGCCATTCCTGCCAGGATATCTATGTTGTGTTCATCGAAACAGGCCCGGGTTTCACACTGAGTGTATAAACACTGGTGTATGGCACCTTGCAGTCACTTATTTCTGTGTCAGGCTGTACTCAACTAGGGTAGAGCTTTGGCAAGTAATTTATGAGTATGGGTAGACTGACTTCCTATAAGCCCCAGGGATGGAAAAGTACCACGGGAAACCTGCTGTGATTTATATTTGGGCCAATTACGCTATTGACCGATGTGTCTGTTATAATAGCCCATGGTGGCTCTCTGGTTCACTGAAGAAGAATGGCGATCTGAGGCTGGTTGGGGGTTAAGAGGTTGGAAAGATCACCACTAGTAGTATTGATTCCCACTTGTAAATGTTCCCTTCGATGCCTAGAGGGCATCGTCTATTGCCAAAAATAGAGGTACAGAAACATGATTTAAAAGGAAATAACATTAGCCTTGGGGGTTGGAATGGATACCTCATGCGTGCCATTAAGACGGCATAGCTTCCTTTCCCCCTTCCTCCCAACGTCTTGTGTCTCCACGGCTCTCGGCCAGATCTCTTTCTGTTTTCATTAGGGTATTGGCAATCAATGTGTGTGTTTGCCGAGATTAAATTAATGAGGCCGGAAAGATCAACAGGGGACACGGGCAGGAAGCTGGGCTCGCTCCGTTTGCAACCACCCAGAAATTCCCAAAGGCCATTCTGGACGCGGACAAATGTTCCAAGCAATAAATACATATGCAAGTTTTGTATATTTAAAATGTATGAGCCTTCCCAATTTTAAAGACTTGGGTATACCTTGCAGCAGATCTAAAAATCAATACAGCAGCATGGATTAAAACCTCTTGACAAAATGGTCTGCAAACGGAAGTGGATGGAGCTCGTATATGCAAACCATGTGGAAACCTTAGCAAGTCCCTAAGGGACCTTAAAAGGTAAAGACATTAAGTCCAGTCGTGCCCGACTCTGGGTGGTGGTGCCATCCCCATTTCTAAACCAAAGAGCTGGGGTTCTCTGTAGATTCCTCCAAGGTCATGTGGCCGGCATGACTGTGTCGAGTGCCTGTTACCCTTCCTGCTGAAGTGGTACCTATTGATCTACTCACATTTGCATGTTTTCGAACTGCTAGGTTGGCAGAAACTGGGGCTAACAGCAGGAGCTTACCCCGCTCCCCTGATTTGAACCACCAACCTTTTGGTCAGCAAGTTCAGCAGCTCAGCGGTTAACCCGTTGCGCCAACGGGGACTCCTAAATGTAGTTGTCTTATTTATTTATTTATTATTCGGATTTACTAGACCGCCCCTCCCCAAGGCTCGGGGTGGTTTCCAACACAATAAAATTACACAAACAGCCTAAAAACGTTATTAAAACATTCCTAAAAACAATCACATATGTCATAAAACATCACATAGATCGGAATACGATCGATCCTGCTCAGGTTTTCCAAACTCAGGGGCCGTTGCTTCCTTGATTGAGGACACGTCTACAGTGACCATGTAATGCAAGCCAAAACGAACTCAAGGCTACGGGAGCAAGAAAAGGTAATCACGAATGCACTCTGAAGCAAGGGGATGCCACACTGAAAACGCCAGATCTCAGTGTATTGCAGCTCCAAGGAGAAATCGGCACCCAAAACGCAGAGTACATTGTAGACACCTTCCTCTGGAGTGAAGTGCAGGAAAGAATCCGAAAGGGCTGCTGAAACAAATGGCCCAAGGGCATGGCTGGACACCAGGAAACTAACCTAGGAGGTGTAATTGATGACTTCCTCTCCAATCTGCCTTATCTATCCACTCTTATCCATTCAGCCTTAGTCAGACCACACTTGGAATACTGTGCACAATTCTGAGCACCGCAATTGAAGGGAGATGTTGACAAGCTGGAATATGTCCAGAGGAGGGCGACTAAAGTGATCAGGGGTCTGGAGAACAAGCCCTATGAGGAGCGGCTTGAAGAGCTGGGTATGTTTAGCCTGCAGAAGAGAAGGCTGGGAGGAGACATGATGAGGGCCATGGATAAATATGTGAGAGGAAGTCATAGGGAGGAGGAGCAAGCTTGTTTTCTGCTGCCCTGGACACTAGGATGCGGAACAATGGCTTCCAACTCCAGGAAAGGAGATTCCACCTAAACATGAGGAAGAACTTCCTAACTGTGAGAGCTGTTCTGCTGTGGAACTCTCTGCCCCAGAGTGTGGTGGAGATCCATCTTTGGAGGCTTTTAAACAGAAGTTGGATAGCCTTCTGTTGTGGGTGCTTCTTGAAAATGGGGGGACGGACGGACGGGATGGGACCCTGCAGATTGGTTCTAGTCCTGTCGATCTAATCATCCTGTAGTGAAACCGCTTCCAAACTGGAGTATAGTGTCAGTGTAAAAGCACTCCGAGTCTCTCAACCTGTAAGGCGGCTTTCCTCGTTTCCTGCTGCCCTTACTGCCTCAATGTCTTTTGTAGTGATTCATATCTTCTCATTACGTGGCCCAAGTATAGCGGTGTCAGGCTGCCTTCTTACCTTCTAGGTTCAGACTTAATTTGCTCTTGAAACCACTTATTTGTATTTCTAGCAGTACATGGTTTGGGTACAATTCTGCTCCAGGCACCACATTTTAGACGAGTTAATTTTTTCCCCTATCAGGCTGCCTTTCCTCCCGAGTTTTTCACAGCCATGCACACAAATCAGAAATAAGCTGGCACGGGTGGCTACTGCTCCTCTAATCGAGTGGCCCTGCTGGGTTAGAGATACTGGAAGTTGGAGGCTGAAGAAGCAATTTTTCCAGGCGCTGCCTCGATTTGAGCACAGCTGCGTACTGTCACCCACCATTTTATTACTCCAATTTTACAAAGTATACCTGGGAGAACTGAAGCATTTTATATTTTGATCTTCTGGTCGAGCAGTTCCCCGAAATTGCTGCTGCGCTGAGCCTGGCCATCTTGGCAATAATCCCTTGTGGGCATAGGTTGCTGGCAGAGGACTGAAAGTATTTCTCTTTTTATACCGCTCAATTATTTTATTTATTTATTTATTATTTCGACTTGTTGGTTGCCCCTCCCGTGTGGCTCGGGGCAACTCGCAGAGGTTGAAAACACAGTAAGACATGATAAAAACACAGTAAGCACAGTAAAATACAATAAAACACAATAAAATCACTTTAAGAACTAACATCCATAATTAAGAGCTGTGTAGTAGCGGCCATACGCTACATATTGCAATGTCCGACAGCAATACAGTGGGAGCCCCCAAATTATTCCTGACCAAATGCCCGTGTGAACAGGAAGGTTTTACAAGCCTTTCGGAAGGCTAACAGATTGGGCAGCGCCCGGATGGTGGGAGGGATAGCGTTCCATAATGCTGGAGCAATGGCGCTAAAGGCTCTCCTCCGCGTCGAGGTCAGGTGGAGGGATGTGTGGCTCGGAACCGTGAGCAGGTTCAAGGACTTGGATCTCAGTGGTCTTATAGGACTACTAGCTGTACCCGGCACGCGTTGCTGTGCCCTATTTAGGAGATGTGAGAAAGTCTGAGTATGTAAGGGTTGGAATTGATGTTAGTTATGGTGTTGTTGGGGCCCTGGCTGTGTCGTCGTGGGTTTTTCTGGTGGGTGGGATGTTGAAGTCCTGGGGAGTTGTTGTTGTGTGGTGTTGCTGGCGTTCTGCATAGCTTGCGGATATACAATGTTTTTTGTCTTTCCGTCTGCTGTGTTGATGTAGAGGTTGATGCTTGTGTGGGTGGGGTACTTTGGAAGTGAGTGGAGGTACTTGAAATCCCATGATCCATGGTGTGTCCTCTTCTGAACTGCAGTCGGATGGAGTGTGGGTCATGGGGGGCATTGTGTGCCAAGTTTGGTCTTTATCGGTCTTGGTTCTGGGCCACAGTGGTCTGTGGGGAATGGTGGGTTGTGAAGTAGTCCAAATCCCATTATCCATGGAGGTACTTCAAGTCCCATAATCCATGGTCCACCCTCCAAACTGTAGTAGAATGTAGCATGGGTCATAGGGGCTCTGTGTGCCAAGGTAGGTTACTGTAAATTCAAGCCATACACAATGTCCCATGAACTGAGGCCTATTCAGGAACAGCAAGTTAATGAAGCCTTACTGTCAATTCAGGCCATACACAATGTCCAATGAGCTGAAACGTAGTCGGGAGAATCAAGTTAATGAAGCCTTACTGTCAATTCAGAGCGTAAACAGCATTCCATTAAGTGAGGCCTAGTCAGGAAAATTAAGTTAATGAAGCCTTACTGTCAATTTTGGGCGTGGTCTGTGATTTGTAGGGGTGTAAATTTTCTGTGGGAAGTGAACTGGGTGTTTGTGTTTGTGCCTCAGCCCTTTGCCTTATCCTCCTCTGACAATTTATTATGGGCCGGAATGTTCATGTTGGCTGGCCAGTACAGGAGTTATGCAAATCCGCCCTTATTGGCAGCCAATCATGTTGTCAGAATGTAGAGGCTGGGAGAGTCGTTGGCAGCCCTGGAGGATGCTGGGAAATGTAGTTTTTTTACTCGTTGTTTTGGGGGCCTTTTAGGTTTTGGGTGGGAAAGTTTCTTTGCTACAAACCTACCTTGTCTGAGGCCTATTTCTGTTGGCAAGTTTGGTGTTTCTGCGTTTTAAGGTTTCTCTGTTTGGGACGGTCGTTCCATGACGGGAACCCCTTTATATAATAGATATGGGGAGAGGCGGTCCCTTAGGTACACCGGCCCCAGACCGTTCAAGACCTTAAAGGTCAGGACCAGCACTTTGAAAGTGATCCGGTGCTCTATTGGAAGCCAGTGCAGTTTGCGCAGAACCGGCGTGATGTGGCAGCGAGATGGTAGGCCTGCCACCAGACGAGCTGCAGAGTTCTGCACCGGCTTAAGCCTACGGATCACCGACAGAGGAAGGCCAACGTAAAGAGCATTACAATAGTCCAATCTTGAAATGACCGTGGCTTGGTACCACTGTGGCTAGGTCGTGACGGGACAAATAGGGAGCCAGCTTCCTCGCCTGCCTGAGGTGGTGAAAAGCTACTCCGCTGATGGCGGAGATATGTTTCTCCATTGACAGGTGGGAGTCAAGGGTGACTCCCAGACTTTTGACCGATGGCAACGGGTGAAGTATCGTGCCGTCCAGGGTTGGGAGCTAGATCCTACCCATGCCCGGACAGCCCAGCCACAGGATCTCCGTCTTATCTGGATTCACCTTCAACCTACTGGCTCGCAGCCATCCAGTAATGGCTTCAAGACAACGATGGAAATTATCAGGTGTATAACTATATACATGTATATAGTTATAAATACAGTACTACTTTGTTGTAAGTGTTCTATATTTAATGGAGCATTCTTTAAATGTATTCTTCTGGTTTTTGCCTGAAATAATCCATGCATTTCTGTATCCATACTGTCACCAAAGATGCAGAACGGCCTTGCGTTTCTGGCTGAACAGGTTGGGCAGCTCTGGCCAGAGAGATTTCATAGATAGCTTGCTGAAAGCGGCTATAGATCTGTTCCTCCCCTTATTACTTTTGTTTCCTTGTATTGCTCATTATTTAAATACTTCCAAATTTAAAATGGATCATTGCCTAGCATTTTTTCCTAGGCATTTGCCTCTCCTAGCGATCAAGGCCAAAATGAAATGCTTGGATCCAGTCAGTGTCCAGCCAAGGACAACTGAAACCATTGCTGATGGGTCTTGGTTTACATCGGGGCTGCGTTTCTGGACTTGGGGTGTAAACTGAATGTGATGTCAATGGAGGGAACCTACAGCTGTAGCTAGACCAACTACCTGCTCCCTTGATCCATGCCCCTCCTGGCTTGTTAGATCCTGCCGGGAGGGGTTACGAGACTCCCTGGGAAAGATTATCAACAGCTCCCTTGAGCAAGGAGTGTTCCCAGGGGGTTTGAAAGAGGCAATGGTCAGACCGCTGCTGAAGAAGCCGAAGTTAGACCCTTCGGCTCCCTCCAATTACCAACCTGTTTCCAACTTGCCATTTTTAGGCAAGGTAATTGAAAGGGCAGCAGCGGATCAGCTGCAGCGGTTCTTAGAAGACACAGCTGGACTTGATCCCTTCCAGTCCGGCTTGTCGCCATTACAGACCAACTTCGCCGCCAGCTGGACCAGGGCGGATCAGCCCTGCTTGTCTTGTTAGACCTGACAGCAGCATTTGATACCGTAGATCATGCATTGTTGGCCCACCGTTTAGCCGTGACTGGGGTTAGGGGGATTGTCCTTAAGTGGGTAACCGCCTTCCTCCTGGATCAGGGACAACGTGTGGAGGGGGGGGGAGGTCTCCGGGAGGCTCCCATTAAGTTGTGGGGTCCCCCAGGGGGCCATCCTCTCGCCCTTATTATTTAACATCTATATGCGCCCCCTGGCCCAGCTGGCCCACGACTTTGGTCTGGAGTGTTATCAGTACGCTGATGACACCCAGCTTTTGCTGAGAATGGACGGCAGGCCGGACACCGTACCCGATTGTTTCCATCAATGCCTTGAAGCCGTGTCTGGATGGCTGTGTGCCAGCCGACTGAAGGTGAATCCGTCGAAGACGGAGATCTTGTGGCCCGGTCGCCCTGGGCTGGATGAGTGCCGGTTGCCTACCCTGGATGGCGAGCAACTTAACCCGTCATCCCTTGTAAAGAGCTTGGGTGTCCAATTGGACCCTTTGCTGACCATGGAGACTCAGGTCTCCATGGTTAGCAAAACGTCGTTTTTCCATCTACGACAGGCTAGGCGACTGGCACCCTACCTGTCCAGCGATTGTCATCTCGAGGCTGGACTACTGTAACGCCCTCTACGTCGGCCTTCCCTTGTCAACAATCCGGAAACTCAAGCTGGTGCAGAATGCCGCTGCTCGCTTGCTGGTGGGAGCACCGGTGAGGGAGCACATCACTCCCATCCTCCGGCAACTGCACTGGCTTCCTGGACCAGTGGCCGGAATTCCGGTCACTGATCACCTGGGGGGCCTAAGGGTCTGCCTCCCGGCCCGGCCCGCCCCGCTTCTGCCCCTCCCCGGCTCCGCCCCCTCCCCGGCTCCGCCCCCTCCTCCAAAGAAATATGGATGGAGGAAGGGAATATATATGGGAGGGAAATAAATATTAATAAATAACAGAAACACACAAAGAAATATGGATTGAGGAAGGGAATACATGTGGAAGGGAAATAAATATTAATAAATAACATAAAAGCAAGAATTAAAGCAAGGAAGAAAGGAGCCCACCCCAGCAAAACAGCCCCTGCTTCAGCCTACCTTCCAGTAGCCAGACCACGAGAGATGTGACGACCGACCGGGCCAGGAGCCGAAGAAGGTCTAATCGCGTCTGTGTGGGCTGCAGGGATTCTGTAGCCGGGTTTCGGCAACCGGAGCAAGTCTCGCGAGACTACGCCAGCCACACGGATTTCGCTCGCAATGCGAGATCACGCCTGCGTTGCGAGCGAAATCCCGTGTGGCTGGCGTAGTCTCGCGAGACTTGCTCCGGAACCCGGAAGTGGGTAATTTTTTATTATTATTATTTTATTTAATTTTCTATTTTTATTTTTAATTAAAAAGCTTGGGGGGCCGAAGGAAAGGGGCTGGGGGGCCGTGTACGGCCCGCGGGCCGGCTGTTGCTCAGGCCCGGCTTAGAGGAAAGCGGCAATCACAGCTATTTCTTCACCTCACCCTCATGTTTGTGCTGTGGGGTTTTCATAAAGCCAAATATTAGGCGTGCCACCCATCCCCTTCATAATTGAGTGCACATCAGGGTTTGGGTGGGGAGGAGGCTTTCGGCTTTTTCTTTGACCACCAAATGACTTTCACGAAGAAGCCATGCCGCCTGTTTCTATGGAGAGGAATGCGCTTGCACGGCCGTTGATTTGGTGGAGACGAGCCAGCCTTCTCCCTTGCTTCACAACCCAGTAAGCAGCGCGAAGACAGATTCTCGGAGACAATGCTACTTTTTCTGCCAGCAGATATCTATTTGTGGAAATGGGTCAGCCTCCTCTTGGTGGACAGGCGAGCCTTCCACTGCCTGCGAGCGCTTGCTTTCCCATTTCTCTGCCCCTTCTCTACACAGCCGAGCTTCTCTGCATAACTCTTCCTGGCAGCCCAGGGTTTCATGAATTGAAGCAAGTTAACCACAAGGAGAAGATGACATTTCAAGACAGGGCGGCAGGATGAATCCCAACTCCTGGGCACACACACGCACGCACATACGCACAAGGGCGTGTGTGTGTGTGTGTGTGTGTGTGTGTGCATTTCCCTAAAACAAAAGGCTAAGAAATGCAAATACAAACAGCAGAAAAAAATCTCATGAAAGAGACCATCAATAAATCCTTCATTCTTAACTATTTGTGCTATTATTTATATGGTACTTGAGAATGATGCCGTCCTCTTAGTGAGATCCATCAGATTCTATTGCAGCTTGAACAGAGCTTGAAAATATTCCATGTTTGGTACTGCAGGACCCAGAATCCCCCACCCAGTAGGAATACAGCTTGCTGCAGGAAGATTCTGGGTAGTCAGTCCTCCCAAAATGTGGTTTTTTCTGCTCTTCTCTCTGGAACAGACTTCAGGGGAAAACACTGTCACAGCTTTCTGAATTATGGCTACTCCATCATTAGCCAGTTTCCCCCTACTTGCTTTTAGGATCCATACATCTTGGGGTGTTGTAGATTTCTCGGGCTATATGGCCATGTTCTAGAAGCATTCTCTCCTGACGTTTCGCCTGCATCTATGGCAGGAGATTGTGAGGTTTGCTGTAAACGAGGCAAGTGGGGTTTATACCTCTGTGGAATAATGTCCAGGGTGGGAGAAAGAACTCTTGTTTGCTGGAGCGAGGGGGGAATGTATCAACTGGCCATCTTGATAAACATTTGATGGCCTGACGGTTTTTAGGTGTGGCTGGTTACGGCCTGAGGGAATACTTTGTTGAGGGGTGATTAGCTGTTCCTGATTATTTCTTATCTGGAACTCCCTTGTGTTTGAGTGTTGTTCTTTATTTGCTGTTATAATTTTAGAGGTTTTTTTAAAAAATACTGACAGCCAGGTTTTGTTCATTTTCATGGTTTCCTCCCTTCTGTTGAAATTTCCCACATGCTTGTGGAGTTCAATGGCTTCTCTGTGTAGCCTGACATGGTAGTTGTGAGAGTGGTCAAGCCTTTCTCTGTTCTCAAATAATATGCAGTGTCCAGGTTGGTTCATCAGGTGCTCTGCTATGGCCGACCTCTGGTTGGAGTAGCCTCTAGTGTATGTCATGTTCCTTGATCCGGGACTGGGCAATGCTACGTTTGGTGGTCCCTATGTAAACTGGGCTTTATAGGCCAATGGATACTCTACCAGAGACATCTGAAGAGCTGCAAAATCTAGAACAAGCCACGAGAGTAAAGATCCACCCAGAGGAAAAGTAGTCTTGCCATACATCAAGGGAACTACTGACCGCATAGGGAAGCTGATGAAGAAACACAACCAACAAACTATCTACAGCAGGGCTGCCCAGGAAGTCGATCCCGGGACTGAAGGAGGTCGATCCCAGCTGGATGGGGCGCTTCTCAGAGGGGGCAGAGCCCTCCCCGGCTTCGGCACTCCCAGCAGCTTCTCTAGGCTTGAGGATGGCAATTTCAAGCCAGTGGTGGCATAGCTAGCACAAGGCTGGTTTGGCATTGCCATCCTCAAGCCTGGAGAAGCTGCTGGAAGCTCCAAAGCCAGAGGGGAGGGGAGGGGCTTGGCATGGCCTAGCTCCGCCCCCCTCTGGCTTCCGTTCTACCAGCAATTTCTCCAGGCTTGAGGATGGCCGTGCCAAGCCAGCCTTGTGCTAGCTATGTTACCACTGGCTTGGCATTGCCATTCTCAAGCCTGGAGAAGCTGCTGGGAGCTCCAAAGCCAGAGGGGAGGGGGCAAGACTGGCTTGGCACTGCCATCCTCAAGCCTGGAAAAGCTGCTGGTAGAGCGGAAGCCAGAGGGGGGTAGAGCCAGGCTGCGCCAAGCCCCACCCCACCCCTCCCCTCTCCAGCCTCGAGCAGGTAGGTAAATCTTTCTGACTTGGTTTTATTATAAGTAGCTCGCATGCTGAAATAGTGTGGGCACCCCTGATCTTCAGACCCACTAAGAACATCCAACCATGCTATGTTTAGCAATGAACAAAGGGATCATCTCATCTCTGCAGGAGTCTACAGTATACCATGCATCTGTGGACAATTCTACATAGGGACCACCGAACGCAGCATTGCTCAAACACAACCTCTGAGGATGCCTGCCATATATGCTAGCGAAACGTCAGGAGAGAATGCTTCTAGAACGTGGCCATATAGCCCGAAAAACCTACAAAAACACAGGGATTCCTGCCATGAAAGCCTTTGACAATCCATAGATCTCCTTGCTCATGTTCAAGCAATTGTCCCTGCTTCAGAATTGCTGGTGTACTAGAGAGCCAGCCTGGCCGTAGTAAGAACAAGCACCTCGAAGGGGCTGATCCCACCGTCCCAGTCATTTCTCTTTCTAGCTGTTGAGCAGAAGTTTGGCAGGCCTTCCACTAATGGCGCTTTCCTAAAACTCAAGCCCGGCCTCCAAGGTGGCTGAAGCAGATGGTCCTTGGAAGCCTGACATCGGATGAGCAGCTGTGCTGTCTGCTGCCGGGGTTTGTGTAGCCTCTTCGCTTCCCCTGTGCTCGGTGTCTTGTATTTGTAAATAAAACAAGAACTCACAATGGCCCCGTATGTCTCCACCGCCGCCTCATTCAAAGGAAAACCGAACTTGGCAAGGCCTGGGAACTGGTCTCTGCTCAGGGAGGAAGGTAAAGCATGCTCATGATGAGGGGATACATGGTAAAAATGACACTGCAATTGACACGTGAATTACAAATTGACAGCTAGAGCCTGGAAAGCAAATGGATTTCCTGAGAATCCCATTTGATAAAAGCAAAACCAAGTTCACTGACTAAAATACACATTTTATTCAGCATGTTCTATATCAGTGTTTCTCAACCTGGGGGTCGGGACCCATTTGGGGGTCGCGAGGGTGTGTCAGAGGGGTCGCCAAAGACCATCAGAAAACACATTATTTTCTATTGGTCATGGGGGTTCTGTATGGGAAGTTTGGTCCAATTCTATCGTTGGTGGGGTTCAGAATGCTCCTTGATTGTAGGTGAACTATAAATCCCAGCAAGTACAACTCCCAAATGTCAAGGTATATTTTCCCCAAACTCCACCAGTGTTCGCTTTTGGGCATCTTGACTATTCGTGCCAAGTTTGGTCCAGATCCACCATTGTTTGAGTCCACAAAGCTCTCTGGATGTAGGTGAACTACAACTCCAAAAGTCAAGGTCAATGCCCACCAAACCCTTCCAGTATTTTCTGTTGGTCATGGGGAGTTCTGTGTGCCAAGTTTGGTTCAACTCCATCGTTGGTGGAGTTTAGAATGCTCTTTGATTGCAAGTGAACTATAAATCCCAGCAACTACAATTCCCAAGTATCAAGATCTATATTTCCCAAACTCCACCAGTGTTCACATTTGGATATATTGAGTATTTGTGCCAAGTTTGATCCAGATCTACCATTGTTTGAGTCCACAGTGCTCTCTGGATGTAGGTGAACTGCAACTCCCAAACTCAAGGTCAATGTCCACCCAACCCTCCAGTATTTTCTGTTGGGAGTTCTGTGTGCCAAGTTTGGTTCAACTCCATCGTTGGTGGAATTCAGAATGCTCTTTGATTGTAGGTGAACTATACATCCCAGCAAGTACACCTCCCACATGACACAATAACCCCCAATTCCACCAGTATTCATACTTGGGTGTATCAGGTATTTGTGCCAAATGTGGTCAATGAATGAAAATACATCCGATATTTTACATGATTCATAACAGTAGCAAAATTACAGTTATGAAGTAGCAATGAAAATAATTTTATGGTTGGGGGTCATGGGAAGTCTGTTCTATATAGTTCTTCCTGTTTACTTGTAACATCATAAACAAAAGTAGGTTTTTTGCCATATAGGCAACCAGGAGCCAATTGCAGTGAGCTTTGAATCACACAAACTACAGCTTGTTTTGCTGTGGGCTAAATTAGAACATTCCATTTTCAGACCTCTCAACTATGCATTGGAGATTAAGACTTCCCTTCCTTTCCAAATCTATTTTTCTTCTCCAATGAAGCGGGTTCAGTTTAGGCTGGAGGCACCTGTGGCCTTCTCGATGTTGTTGGGCCATGGCTTTCAGCCTCCTGTGTCACTAATAATAAGGGATTATGGAAGTGGCAACCTCACTGGAATTAGAGTCACTCTGCAAAGGCTTGCCATTTTTAGGCAAAGTAATTGAGAGGGCAGCAGCGGTTCAGCTGCAGCAGTTCTTAGAAGTCCCCGCTGGATTTGATCCCTTCCAGTCCGGCTTCCGTATTTTTTAAGGGCATGGGACGGAGACTTAGACGTGGACTTGTCGCCATTACAGACCAACTGTGCGCCAACCGCCAGCTGGACCAGGGTGGATCAGCCCTGCTTGTCTTGTTAGATCTGACAGCAGCGTTTGACACTGTAGACCATGCATTGTTGGCCCACCGTCTAGCCATGACTGGGGTGAGGGGGATTGCCCTTAAATGGGTGACCTCCTTCCTCCAGGACCAGGGACAACGTGTGGAGAGGGGGAGGTCTCTGGGAGGCTCCCATTAAGTTGTGGGGTCCCCCAGGGGGCCATCCTCTCACCCTTATTATTCAACATTTACATGCGCCCCCTGGCCCAGCTGGTTCGTGACTTTGGTCTGGAGTGTTATCAGTACGCTGATGACACCCAGCTTCTGCTGAGAACGGACGGCAGGCCGGACACCGTACCCGATTGTTTCCATCTCTGCCTCAAAGCCATGACTGGATGGCTGCGGGCCAGCCGGCTGAAGGTGAATCCGTCGAAGACGAAGATCTTGTGGCCCGGTCGCCCTGGGCTGGATGAGTGCCGGTTGCCTACCCTGGATGGCGAGCAACTTAGCCCGTCATCCCTCGTAAAGAGCCTGGGTGTCCAATTGGACCCCTTGCTATCCATGGAAACTCAGGTCTCCATGGTTAGCAAAATGTCGTTTTTCCATCTACGACAGGCTAGGCGACTGGCACCCTACCTGTCCAGGAACGACCTGGCCACGGTGATCCAAGCGACGGTCATCTCGAGACTGGACTACTGTAACGCCCTCTCGTCGGCCTTCCCTTGTCGACAATCCGAAACTCAAGCTGGTGCAGAATGCCGCCGCTGCTTGCTGATGGGAACATCAGTAAGGGAGCACATCACTCCCATCCTCCGGCAACTGCACTGGCTTCCCATCGAGGACCGAATTGCCTTCAAGGTGTTGGTTTTAACCTTTAAGGCCTTGCACGATCTAGGGCCTGCCTTACCCCGTATGTTCCCCCGAGATCACTATGTTCAGAAGAACGGAATTTGTTGTCGGTACCATCAATCCGCTCCTGCCATCTGTCCACAACTAGGCAGAGAGCCTTCTCTGTGGTGGCTCCGGTGCTATGGAACTCTCTCTCCGATGACGTTCGAGCGATTTCGGAACTTGCCTCCTTTCGTAAGGCATGCAAGACTGCACTCTTCAGACTGGCTTTCAACTAGTCCAATTCTGAGAAATTGTAATTCTGAAATGATACCTTGTAATCGTCTTGTGTTTTTATGTTTTTACTACCTGCTGCAAAGTGTTGTGCGCAGCATGTTTTATTGCAACTGTAATCCGCCCCGAGCCTGCAGGGAGGAGCGGAATATAAAATCGAATAAATAAATAAATAACTCTTGGTCCTTTGCAGCAATGTTTTTATTCCCTGTGACTGCCATTAGTAAAAATTCCATATTAGCTTGAGTTGTTATTTTGAAGAGTTTCCCAATTTTCCTCATTATTTTATTCCAATTTCTTTTTTGCAATTATACAGTCCCACCACATGTGTGCATACCAGCCCTTCTCAGCTTTGCAGTGCCAACACATTGGGCTTAATCCTGTTCCCATATTTGCTAATTGAGCTGGTGTCCTGCGACAGGAACGAACTGATGGAAACATCATAAGGTTTTGTTCTTCTGAACGCAGCGATCTCGGGGGAACATATGGGGTGAGGTGGTCCCTCAGGTACACTGGCCCTAGACCATGCAAGGCCTTGAAGGTCAAAACCAGCATCTTGAAAACAATCCGGTACTCTATTGGCAGCCAGTGCAATTGTTGTAAAATTGGTGTAATGTGCTCTCTCGCAGGTGCTCCCACCAGAAATCGAGCGGCAGCATTTTGCACCAGCTTGACTTTTCGGGTTGTTCGACAAGGGAAGGCCAATGTAGAGGGCATTACAGTAGTCTAGCCTCGAGATGACCGTCGCCTGGATCACCGTAGCTAGGTCATTCCTGGATAGATAAGGAGCCAGTCGCCTAGGCTGCCGAAGATGGAAAAATGCTGTCTTGCTAACCGTGGAGATCTGAGTCTCCATCGAATTAAATGAATGGGACAGATTTCGTGACAATGTCAAGTTACTTTTTTCAAATTAGTTTTCCAAGCTCTGCCTTGTCTTAATCTGCAGGAGGTCTGTTCCAATTTGTAATTCATAAAGACTGATAACTATATAGAAATTTAAAAGAACCCTGCCTCCTAAACTCCCGAAGACAGGACTTAAAAAAAATATGCAAGTGCATCCGGAGTGTTTCAAGCCGTGAGGTTGGTTGCCGCTTCTTCTCCTTGGAAGGAAAACAATGTCATAAAAGAAGTAAAATCATAAAAAGGAAAAAGTCAGTGGTGGCAAATCACTAAAAATAAACATCTGTGTTGAAAACTCTGTAATTCTTATGGCGTGCCGTATCCCTAAAGGTTTGCATTTCTATGGAAACCATTTGTATGGGGGATTTAAAAAAAAGGCTGCCAGTGTTGTTCGTATCTGATAGATTTCTATCCGGGCTTAAAGGTGTTTGTACTCCTATTACCCCTATTTATTTTCTGGCTTGTCACTCTTTATGAATTTATTATTGAAGATTAAAAAATCATTAGAAGGATCCTGCATTTGCTTTTCTGTCCCAATTCCAAACACCCCCCCCCCCAAAAAAACCTCCATAAAGTGCATGTGTTTCTCAATATGGCTCCCTGAAGCCCAGCGTGATTTAGCAAGTGCAAAACAGAAGGGGAGATGAAAGAGAAAGAGAGGTGGGTCACACATTTAGAAAACCAAGCAGAAGACAGCGAAATAAGACACAGGTAAAAGGAAGAGCGGAAGATGGGGCTGATATTTTATTTCTATTTATTTTATATTGACCTTTAAACCACTACCTATACGTTACAGTTAGCCTTCCTTATCCACAGATTCTGCATCAATGGATTTGACCGTCCACAACTTGAAAATGTTTTTCAAATATCCAAAAGCCAAATCTTGATGTTGCCATTTTATATAAGGGATACTACTTTACTACACCATTGTATATAATGAGACTCAAGCATCTCTGAATTTTGGTAGTCGGGGGGGGTGGTAGTGTCCTGGAGCCAAATCCCAGTGGATACTAATGTTCCACTGTATTTTCACGTTTGTATTTCCATTGGATGAGAACCTTATCAAAACTTGGGTTGATGTGAGTTTTCTGGGCTGTATCCAGAAGCATTCTCTCCTGACATTTCGCCCACATCTATGGCAGACATCTTTGTGAATTAGGAGTTTGAATGAAGAGTCTGGAGTAAATAACAATGGCTGTTGGGCCAAAGTAATGAGCTGGTTAGAGTAAAGGTGAAGAACATAAGAACATAAGAAGAGCCATGCTGAATCGGGCCTCAGCCCATCTAGTCCAGCATTCTGTGTCACACAGTGGCCCACCAGTTGTACCCGGGGATCTCGAGCAGAAGGGAGGGCAAAACCCTGACCTGCTCCCGACCCCCCACAACCAGTACCCAGGGAAATCCTGCCTACCTCAACCAACTCCGAGGTGGCACTTGAATGTCCTTTTCAATAACATTCAAGAATATAGGGCTCTCCAGATGTTGGAGAGCAAATGGTTTTTTGATATTGGCCGTGCCTCCTCTTGAGCTGATGGGGATTTCCTTTTTCCAAAACATCTGGGAGGCTATAGCACCCCATCCTTGTGTTAAAGTGAGATCTGGGTTCAAGCCCCTGTTGATGATTACCTCCATATTCTGCGTTGCAAGGAAGAAGTTGTGGATTTCTGGTAAACTATAGAAAATCAAGTTACAGTCTTAGAGTTCAATTCATTAACAGAATTAGTCTGGAATCACAGGATGATTTTTAAAGAAATTCCTTCCTTATTTAGGCAGGATGACATTCTTGGGAAACCTCTGCAAGGGCAGGTGTTGAGTATGCACATTTGAGCCCCATGCAAGCCCTGGGATCTTTTGGAGAGGTTGATCTTCCCACCCTTACACATTGGGTGAGCTTGTGGTCCTCAGTGGCTTTTCCAGATGCAGAGACCAAACAGAATTCCTCCTGTCACCACTAGTTTGTTTCTCATTGGATTGTATGATATGGTTTGATGGCACTGGATTATCAGCATCACATGAGCTCCCATATACAGTACTATTTATTTATCATGTCAGAAGTGAGTTGATGGTACAGTTAAAATGCATTTAAAAACACAACAAAAACTTGGCATTATGGTAAATGTCCTTTGACCAGAAGCTGACTGCTTGCAGAGCCTCCGACGTCCCTATAAGAAGGCCCTCCATTGTGCACGGGGCAGGACTCAGACCGCATTGCAGTAGGTGGCTTGTGGTTTGCTCTTCCCCACGTTCACATGTTATGGACTTCACTTTGGAAGCTGTTTCTTGATTTAAGATATATAGCCTTGATCTTTCAGAGCTCTTGGACCTCAAATATAATAATCTCTTATCATTGGCTATGATGGGTGAGAACGAAGCAAGTTGCACCTGGGGGGCCACAGGTTCCCTACTTTGAGCCGTATTGCGCAATAGGCAAAGAAAGAGTCTTTGTGAAAAGTTGGGTTATAGTTGAAAAAACCATGGAGATATCTCTTCATGTGCATCACAACTCAAGTAAAAGAATTTCCATGGAATTCAGGGATGGTTTGTGTTGAGTTTTCCCACCCGCCTCCAGTATCTTTTTTGCTGTATCTTCCATTTGGTACAAGTTGTATCCTTTAAGACCTTTATCCACCGTCACTGAAGGAAAACGTAGCTTTGTGAGAGATAAGTACAGGGGAACAAAAGGGAGTTCAAGGCCCTCTATGTACATCTGCGCATGCTTCCTTTGCTCAGGGCAACTTTGCTAGACAAACTGGTATGTTTCAGAGCATTCTGGGATATATTCCAAGTAACACGGAGTGCCTAGCAAAGGCCATTAAGACCTAATCTGGCTGTTGTCTCCGGTGAGCTGATAGTTTGCTTAGCGGGAGGCCAACACAGCTGCCCGTAAAGATGGGTAGAATCTGGCATGGAAGACAGGCCTCCTTTGGATAGCTTGTCCCGTGTCCCCCCTTTTCCATGATTGATTTGTGATAAGCATCTGAAGAAAACCACAGCTGTGAAGAATGCTGTTGGAGGGGTGGGGGTGGGTGGGTGGGTGGGGTGGGGAAAGCTACCACCCTGTAAGATTAAAACCTTGTCGAGAATGTGCTTTGATGCAACCGAGTCTGTTTAAGAAGGGGCTGGAACGGAGGTGGAGAGGAAGGAAGGGAGAGGAAGCATTCCCAAAACAGAAGCCCTGGCTTGGCTCAGAGGAGCCATTTCTCTGCCGTGCGCCTTTCGCAACCACAAGGCACGTTGACGGTGTTAGATTCTCCGAGTGGCCTGCTTTTGCCACCCTCTTCAAAACATGGGGATTTGGTTATTTAAACTCTGAGGCTTTGGCTCCGCTTTGATGCCACAGAACATGATAGCGCATGCCTTGTTTGTTTGGATGTTCCCTTCTGGAATCCATGCGCATTCCACTGCTTTCTGTAATGCTGCAAATTGCAGTCCTTGGGGCACTCTAGGCGCATCTGCATACACATGCTTTTGTATCCCGTTCAGGCCACTTTCCTCGAACCCTCTTTTTGTGAAACCAAGATTTGCTTTTACAAGGATGTTACACGTATTAGTGAGCAGCCTAGCCTGCTGAGAAGCTATTTTCTTTCTCCTTTATCTCCTCTTGTAGGGGCAAGGGGGAGGAACGGGATTCCTCTGTAGCATTTCCATTCACAGCCACTCTTGGCAGCGCATAGCCTTCACTAGTTAATTGCTTTAATATACTTTCTGGATAATATGCTCCTGAAAGAAAAGGACGGTCGTTCAGTTTATTTAGGTGTTTTTATTATTGGTGTTCTTAGCTGTCTAAAATACTGATTGCAGGATGTTATTTCATGATGATGTCGAAGTTGTTGATGACAATGATGACATAACATTCATGTCTGTATAGAGCAATGGTTTTCAGCCTTTCTTTTTGACCAGGGACCGCTCTCCAACATAAGCACCAAAGGGATTACCAATCAGTTTGAGATCAACTTTAGATTTGGTTTGGTTATTTGGGGAGCTGATTCAGAAAATTGCATTGCCTAGACCAGTGTTTCCCAACCAGCGTGCCATGAGCGATCATCAAATGTGCCGTGGGAAATTGGAACCTCCAATACCCTTTCTTTCCCTTCCTGCCAAACACTTTTTCTTCTCCACTCGGGCTCCCTTCTTCCCAGCCTCGCTCTGTGGGCGCGTTCAGGAGGGGGGAGGGAGGAAGACGTGGGCCGAGTGTGCACAGTAGCGCCCACACGGGTCACGTCTTCCTCCCTTCCCCCTCCCCTCCTGAACACGCTCATCATGCTCTTTTGCCCTTCCGTCGGATCAAAACTTGGCTCAGGAAGTGGCAGTGTGAATCAATTGTGCGAGGCAATGTTTTTCAGCGAGGGCCATTGCCTCATAATGTGGTTTTAATGGTTTAAGAAAACTTGTTTTATCATATTCACTGTGTTGGGCAGGAGGGGGTAAGAATAAATAAATAAATAAATAAATAAATAAATAAATAAATGGCCCCTCGGATCAAAATGGGGAAGGGGAGGAAGAGGTCTCTGTCGGAGGGGGAAGAAAGCTGGCATGGGCAAACTTGGACCTCCCAGGTGTTTTGGACTCCAACTCCCACCATTTCTAGCAGCCACTGGCTCTTTTCCTCCCCCCCCCCCCAGAGCCACTTAAGCAGGAAAGGGCCTCAGGCTGTTAGGAATTGTGGGAGTTGAAGTCCAAAGCACCCAGAAGGCCACATATCTGTGTGAGATGAGCTTCTCTAGCTTGACTGCAATACAAACTAAACACAGAGAGAGAGAGAGAGACAGCTGTTGAGCAGGACATTCGTGTGTGTCTTTCTTCCATTCCTGCCAGGATGTCTATGTTGTGTTCATTGAAACAGGCCCAGGTTTCACACTGAGTGTATAAATATATTTAAACACACATTAACTATATGTATTACTGTGTTAGAGTGTCATTTTGTGTCATTTTGGTTGGTGGTGTGCCTCAGGATTCTGTAAATGTAAAAAATGTGCTGCGGCTCAAAAAAGGTTGAAAAACACTGGGCTAGACAACATCAGCTCTAGTTTCTGATACAGAACATATTCTATCCATTAGTCACCATCTGTCAGGCCCCAAGCCCCACAGGTCTCAGTTTCCCATGAACAATACTGTAGCCATGATGGCTTTAAGATCCCTTCCAGGCCAGCCCGTCTCCCTCATGAAGATCTGGCCTGGCCTGCCTGTCTTTTCTCGTGAGAGCCTGGCACCAAGAATGCAGGATGAACTGGTCAAGGTTACCAAAGCGAGCCTGCCCGATAAGCATGGAGGCCCAGGCCGGAGACAGGCTTGACTCCCCTTTGCATCTGGAGACGCTAACGAGGTCTACATTCTCGAGGAGTGGAGGTAGCTTAAACAACAGCTGCCATCCATCATGCCCACTTTGACACTCAACGCAGACCTACGTAGCTTAGATCAAGGGGCCTGGACAGTATATCCATGTGGAGTTGGCCCGAAGCCGTATCTCGTGCCAACGACGCGTTCAGGACTATGGATCTCTGAGGGAGGCCGCCGGGCCTACTAAGCTCTCTGCCTGCCTATAGAGGATCTGGCCCACTGGGGCAAAGCCTTGCTACCTTGCTACGTTCCTGTTTGTTCCTGAAAGACTTTCCTTGCTTTTTGAATCCAGTTTTATTCCTGATTGCATCCAGCTTGAATCCTGATTACCACGGGACTATTTACTCATTACTTTGTTCCTGAGATTTGCTGCTATTGGAAGCACTATAGTATTGCTTCCAACCTTTCTCAATAAACCTGTTGTACCTTAGCTGGACTCTGTGGTTTATCAAGGGAGGTCTTGCCCAAGGGCCTAGAGGGTAACACCATCTGTCCGCCCACAGAAAACAAGGAATGTGGCGCAGCTGGCTGGGTGTCAGCTGCATAAGATCTCTACTGACCAGAAGGTCATGATTTTGAGGCCTGCCTGGGTCGGGGTGAGCTCTCGACCAATTTGTATAGCTCATTGTCGACCTTTGCAACCCGAAAGACAGTTGCACCTGTCAAGTAGGAAATTTAGGTACCACTTTGTGGGGAGGCTAAATTTAACTGATTTCTGGAATGTTAAATTGCCTCTATGTCTGTCTATATATGTTGTATGTCAATGGCATTGAATGTTTGCCTGTATATGTGCATTGTGATCCACCCTGAGTCCCCTACGGGCTTGGAAGGGTGGAATATAAATGACGTAAATAAATAAATAATAAATAAATAATATTTAATAATCTAGAGCTCGTGTGGTTGTAGTAATATTTTGTGGATAGTCAGCCTCTCCCCTCCTGACAGCCCATTACCTCGGCACCGTAAGAGGGTTTCACAATATGAATCTCTCTCAGTCCTATTTTCGTTCTTGTGGAACACTGGTGGTCCACGGACCACAGGTTGGGAACCACTCGTATAGAGCAAGGTGGTATAGAGCAGTGTTACTCAAAGTAGTGGTTCATGAGACATTGTCTGCCATTTTCAGGGAAGACAGAAACAATTATAGGTGATGGGTGCAAATATCGTACTGGCACCAGGCATATTTGAGATGCCCGCCACTGCTTATATCTGCACGACAAAATCTCCAACACACGAAAGTTCAAACTCATCGGAAGTAAAAGTAGGAAAACTGTTAAACTGTCTAGTTTAGTTTGGGATTTCTGAAGGAGTATCAAAGAATTATTTGAAATTCACAAATACTGTCATATAAATCTGGGTCAATGGAAGGTATTATTCTCCCTTTGCATCTTTTCTTGATTAGGCCCAGTATGTACTAAAATAAAATGTATGGGGCCAGAGTGTTGGCCCAGATGGTTGAGTTTTTTCTGTGGAGTAGATAGTAGCCGATATTAAGATCTTCAAGACAAGACGTCTCCTGGAGGCGGGTTTGGTGGGCATAATTATTGATTTATTTCTGGTATTTCGATCCCGTTTCTTCTCTACCCCCGAAGGGGGACTCAGGACGGCTTACATAAAGTAGCCGTACAATGCCGCTAAAGACAGTTACTATAATAAAATCACAATTCAATACAGATAACAATAATTAAACCAATAATTACAGCATTAATTAAAACCATAAACATTATCGCAATATCTTCAGCTATAACGTCATTCCAGTCCATATCCATCTACACTCTGCTCCTTCTGTTTATTGTCCAAAAGCCTGGTCCCAAAACCATGATTTTAATTTCTTCTTGAAGACCAGGAGGAATGGGGTTGATCTTATCTCATTTTGGAGCACATTGCATAGGCGCGGGGCCACGGCCAAGAAGGCCTTGTCCCTTGTCCCCACCAGACGTATTTGCGATGTTGATAGGAGCGGCAGCAGGGCCTCCCCGGATGATCTTAGGTTACGAGGAGGGACGTAGAGGCAGATGTGTTCGGACAAGTAAGCTAGGCCAGAACCGTATAGAGCCTTTCTAAACTCTGGTCTGTAGCACTAGTGTGTTTATGTGCCTTCACATCGCTTCTTGTTGTATGGTAATGTCACGACTCCCACAGATGGCAAGACAACACCAAGCTAGTAAAAATATATACAGTTTATTTATAACACTAAATAGCCTCAATCCGGCGTTCCAAAAAACCCACACCCAAAATCGAAAGCAAAATAGATGAGACGTCCGTCTTCAAACGAAACTTGAGCTGTAACTCGGCTTGTAGTCAGTGATGCGAAGACCCATCCAGAGAAGGAAAGGAGGATAGCTTCACATTCCAGGAGCTGAGTATGCAAACAAACACATGAAAACCCCCGCAACCCACAGCAAACTCCCCCTTCATCCTCCATACAATACCAGACACTCACAGCAACACAGGAAATGTTCAAACAGGACGCGGCAGACACTAAACATAAAAGCACACATTAAAGTCCCAACCCCCCAACATGCAACAATGTCAGCTAGAGCTGCCATAACAGCTCCCCCAGAACCCAGCATGAACACAGCCCAAATACTCACAGCTTGCTGGGAATCAAGAACCAGGACTCGAACCCACAAAATACAAGATACAGGAACCAGCAACCCACAGCAACACCTTGGCCGACCGCAGATTCCCAAATCCCCAAGCCTTACTGTTATACCCTTACAAATCAGAGTCATCAGACTCCACACCCAAATCTGCCCTAGTGCCCTCAGCTGCAGCCCTGGGTGTGTTCCTCCAATTGTCCCATCTTTGCTCTGCAGTTAAAGCGCCCCAGTCCAATTCCACATTCCCACTAGGCCAACTATTATCACTGGAAAAACCAAAAATGAACTTTCGCTGGACTCAGCATTTAACACATTCCTGACATCTTGCACCAGTGCTGAGTCCAGCTCAGTATCACTGTCTTCTGAGGGTAACTCCACATCAAACCCCTCAAAGGTCTCATCACTGGTAGGCTCCCTAAGTATTTGTCGGACCTTCCTCCTATGTTCTGCCTCTTCCAAATGCTCATCACTTGCAGCCCTCTTTCTCCCAGCTGCAGGAGGCCCGCCCAAACCTCCCTCTTCCAAGGACATATCTGACAAACTCTCCTCTTCCCAATTACTACCTGTAGCAACTACAGGCTCAGGTTGCTCAACCACAACAGGTAACATCATCAATTTCACAAACTTTTCTTTGTGACGGAATACTTAAGTGGTTTTGCAGTGCGTCCATCTGAAATATAGTCTATAGCAGTGTTTTTCAACCTTTTTTTGAGCCGCGGCACATTTTTTACATTTACAAAATCCCGGGGCACACCACCAATCAAAATGACACTCTAACACAGTAATACATATAGTTAATATGTTTTTTAATGTATTTATACACTCAGTGTGAAACCTGGGCCTGTTTCGATGAACACAACATAGATATCCTGGCAGGAATGGCAGAAAGACACAAACTTCCCACACAGAACTCCCATAACCAAGAGAAAATCCTATAAGAGTTTGGTGGGCATTGACCTTGGGTTTTGGAGTTGTAGTTCACCTATATCCAGAGAGCACTGTGGACTCAAACAATGTTGGATCAGGACCAAACTTGGCATGAATACTCAATATGCCCAAATGTGAACACAGATGGAGTTTGGGGAAAAATAGACCTTGACATTTGGGGGTTATAGTTTCTGGGATTTATAGTTAACACACAATCAAAGAGCATCCTGAACTCTTGCAACAATGGAATTGAACCAAACTTGGCATATTGAACTCTCATTACCAACAGAAAGTACTAAAAGGGTTTGCTTGGGAATTGACCTTGAGTTTGGAAGCTGTTGTTCACCTACACCCAGAGAGCACTGTGGACTCAAATAATGATGGAATTGGACCACACTTGACATGAATACTCAATATGCCCAACTATGAACATACATGGAGTTTGGGGCAAATAGACTTTGACGCTTGGGAGTTGTAGTTCACCTACATCCAGAGAGCACTGTGGACTCAAATAATGATGGGTGGGCCTCTTCCTCATGGGGAAGGGGACACTCCACCCCTTTCCGACCCTCCCTCTGCTCACCTCAGCCTCTCTGCCGGCCTTTCCTCCTCCTCAAATGGTGACCGCTGGGAAGGGGGCGGGGCCAGAGTGACATCACTCTTCCCTCCTCCCTCCCTCGATTGGAGGCTGGCTGGCTCACATGGAGGGGAAACGGCCGAAGTAGGTGGTGCCCCGGCCCCTTCTTCTTCGCCACCACCCAGCCCTTCCTCCTCCCCCCGCAAGCAGCAGCAGGAGGGGGAAGAAAGGGTATACTGGAGGTTTTCCCACGGCACACCTGATGATCGCTCATGGCACACTAGTGTGCCACGGCACACTGGTTTGGAAAGACTGGTCTATAGCACCTTGTGTTTGTTGGTGGCCTCCTATGCCAATATTGACTGGGTCTGGTCTGCTTAACTTCCAAGATCAGACAGGATCTAGTTCAGACCTGGGCAACCTACGGCCCACAGGCTGGATCCGGCCCAGGGAGAAGGACGTCGGGGGCGGGGCCAAGAGGAAGGGGTGCTGCTGCCGCCATCCCATCGTGGGCTGTGGGGCCTGCGTCGGCAGACAGCCCATTGCTCCAGAGAACAATCGGAGGAGCGGCGGCTTTGGAGTGGCTGCCATCCTGGGAGGCGATCCGGGCCTGCAGCGGGAGCAGTCGGTGACCTGCGGCGGCTGATCGCCCTGGCGACCCGGAAGACTTGTCTTTTCTATTTTATACTGTTTTACTTCACTGACACACAACTAAGGCAGCATGCACTCTGTGCAAAAAAATCCCAAAGCAATAAGAAATTAATCATTCACAGCAGGGAATAAAAACTATTGGCTTAAATTGAGCAAATATTCTTAGGATTACACTGAATATTTTGCATAGAACGTGGACTTTGTACAGAAAAAGAAAGCAATATTCCATAACCTGACTCAGAGAACAACCTGAGCATTCTTATCTTTCTCCTTCTCCATAGTTTTACTTTTGGTTCTTGTTTGAAAAGGTGGTGTGCTGAGTTTAGAGCAGTCTTTCTCAACCAGTGTGCCGTGGCACACTAGTGTGCCGTGATGGACCTCCTGCTGTGCCGCGAGAAATGTTCTCTGCCCCCAGTTTCCCCCCTGCCGAATTCCTGCTGCTTGGGGGGAGGAAGGGCCGGGCAGTGGTGAAGAAAGAAGAAGGGACCGGGCGTAATGTCCTTCGGCGTTTCCCAGTCAGCCTTAATCATGACTCCCACCCACTGGATGAAATGACGCTGATTTTGGTGGAGGAGGAGCCCCCTACTGAAGCCCATTCACCGCTCATGCAGTCCTCTGTAGGAGAAAAAAAGCTGGGGGTGGGGTGGGGCATGGTGCGCAAAAAGGCATGCCCCACATCCCCTGAAAATGACACTCCCAGTAGCTGCTCCAGCCTTGACAACCAGTGCCAAGCCAGCATTGTGCTGGCTCTGGGCCCGCTGGCTTGGCACTGCCCCCTCAAGGCTGGAGCAGCTGCTGGGAGAGATGAAGTCGGGGGTAGGGGGTGGGGCATGGCGCATCCTCTTCGGGAGCCAAGGCAGCCACCTCCCAAAGTGGCCGTGAAGAAGCCAGCCAAGGAGGACCCACAGGAGAACAGGACGGCAAAGCCGCTCCAATCAGGGAAGAGCTCCAAAGACGCAGCCAGGAGGAGAAGGAGGAATCCTGTGGGAGGGGGTGGGCCAGGGGGCCAACCCCAAACTCCATTGCCTGCAGACAAATCAGCTGTGGACAGGCAACCTGTGGACTTCCTTGGCTGGCTCTCAGCAGGCCTCGCTCTGGACCCATAAAGGCCATGCAGTCCAACCCCCTCCTGCCAGGCTGGACACAATCAAAGCCCTCCTGACAGAGGGACATCCAGCCATAGATATAGACAACGATTCAGACAGAGCAAAGGAAGGAAGAGGTAGAAAAGGAGGAAAGGAAAGAAAAAGAGGGGAAGAAAGGAAAGAGGGAGGGAAGGAAGGAAAGAAAAAAGAGGGAAGAAATGAAAGTGGGAAAGAAGGAAGGAGAGAAGGAAAGACTGAAGGAAGGAAAGAAAGACATAGGGAAGGAGGGAGAGAAGGAGGGAGGGAGGAAAAGAGGGAAGGAAAGATGGAAGGAAAGAAAGAGGTAGAGAATAATAATAATAATAATCTTTATTTATACCCCGCCACCATCTCCCCAGCAGGGACTCGGGGCGGCTTACATGAAGCCATGCTCAATAGTGCATTATCATAAAATCCTCCTCCTCAGCATTACTTCGCGAACGAAGATTCTTAGGAAGGACTCATCCCACGCTTTTTACAAGCCCATTGATGACTAAAAAGGCCAATCTGAGACTGGCAAGTTCAGTTGCAGAAAGCACAGCAGAAAGTCTCCTTGGGTGATGTCGTTTCCAAGTTGTGGTTTTTTCTGCATTGTCGTTTCTCTTCGAGACCCGTTTGGCGTATCTTCTCGAAAGAGGCCGCAGCATTGTGGATAGTGCGTCTCCATGCCTCCCGATGTGAGGCCAGGGTGGACCATTGTTGGTGATCAATCTGGCTGAGCCTGAGATGTTGTTTCAGGGAGTCTTTATATCTCTTTTTTGGGGCGCCTCTCTTGCTGACCCATGGCGAGTTCACCATAGAGTAGTATCTTTGGGAGGCGGTGGTCCTCCATCCCAGAGACCTGCCCAGCGCAGCTGTGTTCTCAATAGCATGGCATCCACGCTGGTGACCCCTGCTTGCTCAAGGACAGCAACATTCGTCACATATTGCCCTCTGAGATCACTGCGGTCAGAGGATTCTAACCTCCTAGAGGTGCCTGCGGTGAAACTTGCCAGGTTGACATCAACTCGCTGAAGGGCGTTCTTTGTTATAGCACCTGTGCTGTGGAACGCCCTCCCGGCTGAAACACGGGCCATGAGTGACCTCCTCCCATTCAGACGGGCCTGCAAAACCCACCTCTTTAAACAGGCTTTTAATGGGTAGGCCTGGCTCACCCGCTGCCATTAAGCCCCAGCTCTTAGTACATGTTGTACTATTGTTTTAATTAACTCTGTTTAATCTGTTTTTATTGCTGCTATTGTTTTTAACTGTTCTCGACTGTGTATTGTTGTGCCTTATGCTACTGTAAGCCGCCGCGAGCCCTTGGGAGTTCGGCGGCATAGAAGCTGAAATTAATAAATAATAATAAATAATAAATAGTTGGTCCAGTGTATATTTAGAATTGTGCGAAGACAGCGCTGATGAAAGCGTTCGAGGAGTCGTAGGTGTTGGCGATAGGTGACCCAGGTTTCAGACCCATAGAGGAGAACAGACAGTATGATAGCTCCTTACACACTGATTTGGGTGCTTTGTCTCAGGTGCTTGTTGCTCCAGACTCTTTTGTGAAGCCTTCCAAATGCACTATAATCTGTGATTTATCTCTTTGTCAATCTTGGCGTCTGAAGAGATGATGCTTCCCAGGTAGGTGAACTGCTGAACGGACTTAAGCACAGATGTGCCTATGCAGACGTGGGGGTGATGGTGTTCTTCCTGTGTTGCGGGCTGGTAGAGGACTTGCGTTTTCTTCAGGCTGACTTCCAGCCCAAACAGCTCTGCAGCTGCTGCAATAGTAAACTTTATTTATACCCCGCCACAGCAAAGATTGGCCGGGGACATCTACTAATATAATATTTGTCTCCCAATATAATGATCCCCCCCCCCACCAATCATTGCATTCTTAAAGGTTGCCATTATCTCACCTGCAGAGCCCAGGCAACCCCTTCCTATTTAACTAAATTTCCCTTTCCTCTTCTGCAGCATGATTAACCCTTTCTGGGTTGCAAGCCGCCAAAGCCACGCTCTTGTCTCCGGCCTTTGTGGCTGCTCCTCAGAGTTGTTTCCCGTGTCAAAGGGAGGAGAGAGTTGTCAGAGCGCTGCCAAGGCTTATTAAAAAAGGTGATGATGAGACCACAGTGACTCTTCCCAAGCAATTATTGTGAAAGGTTGTCAGTGTGAGTGACACAGCATGTTCAAAAGCCTTTGTTTTCATTTAGCATAGAAACCCTAATGGCTCTCCCCCTCCCCAAATCCCTTTTCTGCTTTCTCAAAGTGACGGAGGGGGAGGGGGCCATATTAATAGAGGGCGTTTTATGGATAGTAACGCAATAGGTGTGCAAGTCGCAGTTCTCTCATATAATAGAGATAAAGGGTTATTAACATTGCAGGGCCACCCTCCGTAACGCTCCTTTTGTCTTCCTCTTTTCTGCTAAAATGGACCTAATTATGGCTCTGGATTCCCCCCCCCCCCCCTTCACTTGCAGATTTTATGCATCTAAAACCAAATGCAAATTAGGAAAAGGGACCTCCTGACATTCGTGGCTGCGTTTTTTTAAATTGAAAAACTCTTCAGGCTAACATGAAAACCTGACCGGAGGGTTAATACCCCGTAATTGAATTTAGTCATTTGCTAATTTGCAGCTGAAAGAGTTGCTGAATCACACGCATCTCTTTATTTGCAATTAATGAAAACGCTGCTTCAGCTCTCGGGGGAGAAAATATGCTCTTGAAGATGCTGCGGACCGATGCCACACTTCCCAACCTGTTGGTATCATGCGTACGATGAGATGGAAGTACGGATGTTTCTTGGGCCCTGGGTTCAAAATTAAGGCTTTCAGCCTCAGGACCAAAGAACTTCTGGAACAAGACACTGATCTAGGGCAGCGATTCTCAACCGGGGGTCCCCCGATGTTTTGGCCTTCAACTGCCAGAAATATTTATTTATTTTATTATTATTTATTTGTCGCGTTTCTATACCGCCCCTCTCAGCCCGAAGGCGACTCGGGGCGGTTTACACAGGCAGTCTCTGCCCTCAATACAACACAGCAACAAGTCAACCCCCCCCCCGAAAAAACATATAATAACAATTTAACAATTAAAAACATACAATTGCAGCCTCAGCGTCATGTTGAAATCAGTTTCCGTCACATCGTCGTCATTCCTTATATCCAATTAAGCCTTATATTTCATCAACGAATGCCTGCTCAAATAACCAGGTCTTGACTTTCTTGCGAAAACGTCAGGAGGGAGGGGCCGATCTGATGTCTCTAGGGAGGCGTTCCAAAGCCGAGGAGCCACCACTGAAAAGGCCCTGTCTCTCGTCCCGCCAGTCGCGCCTGCGAAGAAGGCGGGACCGAGAGCAGGGCCTCTCTGGATGATCTTAAACATCTCGATGGTTCATAGGGAGAGATGCGTTCGGACAGGTAAGTTGGACCCGAACCGTTTAGGGCTTTAAAGGCTAAAGCCAGCACTTTGAATTGTGCCCGGTAGCAAACTGGCAGCCAGTGGAGCTGGCACAACAGGGGAGTTGCACGCTCTCTGAATGCCGCTCCTGTTATCAACCTGGCTGCTGTCCGTTGGACTAGTTGCAGCTTCCGAACAGTCTTCAAAGGCAACCCCACGTAGAGAGCATTGCAGTAATCTATACGGGATGTAACCAGAGCATGGACCACCGTGGCCAAGTCAGACTTCTCAAGGTACGGGCGCAGCTGGCACACAAGTCTTAACTGTGCAAATGCTTCCCTGGTCACCTCCGAAACCTGGGGTTCCAGGCTCAACGATGAGTCCAGAATCACACCCAGACTGCGAACCTGCGTCTTCAGGGGGAGTGTAACCCCGTTTAACACAGGCTGTGACCCTATGCCCTGTTCGGCCTTTCGACTGACCAGGAGTGCCTCTGTCTTGTCTGGATTCAATTTCAATTTGTTCGCCCTCATCCAGTCCGACACAGCGGCCAAGCACCGGTTCAGGACCTGAGCAGCCTCCTTAGTAATCCTAACAGCTGGTAAACTGGCTGGGATTTCTGGGAATGGTAGACCAAAACACCTGAAGACCCACAGGTTGAGAACCACTGAAGATAAAATACTGTATATACTCGAGTATAAGCCGACCTAATTTTTGCACAAAAAACTGGGAAAACTGATTGACTCGAGTATAAGCAGCAGCTACTGGTAAATTTCAAAATAAAAATAGATACCAATATAATTACATTAATTGAGGCACTCATAGATTAAATGTTGAGCCCCCCCCCCCCCGGGGTGTGTGTGAGAAGGGTGGGGTAGAAGCACTGCAAATCTATATATATAAAGGAGAGACGGTCGTGCAAAGGACTTTATGCACGGCCAAACTACGCCCCCCAGAAACGCCAATCCAACGAGACACAATCCCACAAACCACAAGGTATTGCCATCACACAAAAAAACCCACCTTCCTACCTTCCAACCCCCCCCAAAATCAGCCCCCAAAAACCGCCCATTGGCTCCCGTTCTGCGCTGGCCACAAGCGCAGAACAGAGCGAGAGCCAGCGCGCAGGCGCACTCCAACCCCACCACCCCACAACGCAGGACAGAGGCTAAGCAAACACACTGCGCACTCTGACTCCCCCAACCCATCCCATCCCCTCTCTCCCCACACACCAGCAACTTCACCGCCACACCGGCGGCGACCAACCCGCCTCCTCCGCCGCCTCACAGAGGAGACCCGCAGCCGCTCTCCAAAGCATCGGTCGCTTCTGGGGCTCTCGGGAAGCAGCACTGAAAAGACCCCAGAAAACTACAAAAAAACATGGCGCCCGAACAGCATCGGTCCGGCGAAAGGCTCGACGAAGTCGATCCGTCAGGAAAAGGGTCCGGCCGGAAACTGACACCCAAACAATGCCGAGCATCAGTTTCCGACCGCACCCTTTTCCTGACGGAATGACTTCCGTCGGAGCCTTTTCGACGGACAGGAAGCTGTTCGGGCGCCATGTTCTTTTGTAGTTTTCTGGGGCATTTTCAGAGCTGCTTCCCCCGGAGAGCCCCAGAAGCCCCCTCCTGGCCCGGTGCCACAAGAAAATATGGCAGCCGCCACGGACGAGGCGTGGGGGCGCTGCCCTCGCCGCTACTGCCCTCCGGATGGCAGAGGGTGAAAAGGAAAGGACCGGGGTCGCTGCTGCCGCCTTCTTTTCCCTCCTCAGCCCCCTTCTTTTCCTCCATCAGCCTCAGGGCCTTTCCTTCTCCCCCTCAGCCTATGGCCCCAAACCCCCCCCCCTACGTCAGCCCCCGGCTCCTTCTCTTCTCCCCCTCACCCTCAGCCCCCTTCTTTTCCTCTCTCAGCCTCAGACCCCTTCTCCCCCCCTTTCCCCCACCCTCATGTGTATGTACACATGCACAAACATATACAGTACCATGCACACGTATACATATATAAACATACATACACATATATACATATACACACACATATATACACTACATACACACATATACACATGCACACACCCACCAAGACCATAAGTAGCATCATTTCAAACCCTTACATACTCAGACTGTCCCCCAACTCCTCACTCGGGCACAGCAACGCGTGCCGGGTTCAGCTAGTAATACATAAAACTGTAATTTAAGATAAGACTGTCCAACTCTGATTAAACCATTATTCTAACCTTCAATGTAAATGTGCTTACGTATCCTTCAGTAATAATAATAGAGTTAAATAATGGAAATGTAATAATAACAGTAATAATAGAGTAAAATAATAAATGCAATAATAACAATAAATAAAGTAAAATAAATGTAATGATTATTTAATACTAGCTGAGGACCCGGCGGTGCCCGGGTTATTTGAGGAAGGCATTGTGTGCCAACGTTGGTTCCTATTAGATATTTATTTGGCTTGCAGTGGTCTCAGGAACTTAGTGAAGGTACGGCAAGTCCCATTGGCCATGGTCCATCCCCCTCCAAACAGCACCAGGATGTAGAGTGGGTCATGGGGGCTGTGTGTGTTACATTTGGTCTTGATCATTCTCTGGATGAGGGTTGCAGTGGTCCCTGGAAGTGAGGGAAGGTACTGGAAGTCCCATCATCCATGGTTCTCCAAACTGCACCAGGATGTAGCGTGGGTCATGGGGGCTCTGTGTGCCAAGTTTGGGCCTGGTCTCTGATTTGTAAGGGCTGCAATGTTCTGTGGGAAATGTATTGGGTGAAGGTATTGCAAATCCCATCATTTGTGAGCCATCCTGCTGTAAACCGCAGCAGGTTTGTAAAGTGGGCCATTGGGCTTCTGTGTGCCAAGTTTGGGCCTGATTCGTCATTGGTGTGGGCCACAGTGCTCTAAGGAAATGAATTAAAGTACTGCAAGTCCCATCATCCATGGTCCATCCTCCCTCAAACTGCACCAGGATGTAGGGTGCAACTTGGGGGGGTCTGTGTGCCAAGTTTGGTCTTGTTCTGTCATCGTTGGGGGCCTAGTCAGGAAAATCAAGTTGAGGACGCCTTGCTGTCAAATTTGGGCCTGGTCTGTGATTTATAGGGGCTACAGTGTTGTTTGGGAAGTGAATCAGGTGAAGGTTCTGCAAATCCCATCATTCGTGGCCCATCCTTTGTTGCAACTTAAAAATGGGGTTGCTAGGTCGTTTTATTACTTTCTCAGAAAATTGAAAACACATTCTCATTGGTGTTCAAAGATAAATCATTTCCTTGGTCTAAGTTGGCCATACAGATGTTCATTGCCTCTCTATGACTTTGACAGGCATGAAGGCACACCTGGGATCTTAACAATGGCACAACTATAGTCTATTGTTCTCTGACCATGGACACCCAGATGGAAAATATCTATAGGTCGGTACTTCAGTTGGCTGGGAAATTAAGAGAGTATTAGGGAGTACTTTCTGTCCAACTCTGGTGATTGGCAGCTCTTTCTCGACACATCAACATTTTTGTAAACAAAGGCCATCTGCAAAAGCAGGCGCATAGGATTTCCAAGCATTGGAAGCATCCATGAAAATCCCCCTTTTAAAACTATGTCTCCCTCAGTTGAATCTGTGCATGCAGAATCTGTGGATACTGTCAGGCATTTGTTTACATATGTATACATATTTCATGCCGCTTTATGGGACATGGTTATATTGTTTTCAACACTGCACGCCTTCCTTATGGATCTAGAAGTCAATGCACCTGAGTTTGCCATAGACAACCGAGAGGCTTATTCCCTTCCATGCAACCTACAATGTGTAATGAAAGATTGAGATAATGCAAGAAAACAGTTATTTATCTGGGATTAGCCTAGATAAAACAGTTACTTTGAGTAGAAAGTAGGGCGGAATCACAACCTCTTCGGAACGAGGTTTGAATTGCAACCTGATTTGGAGCATTTTCAAAGCGATGGGGGAGGTTTAAGTGGGTTAAGGATTAGTCTCCCGGAACGGCTGTTGCTTTGCTCCACTGGGTTGCCATTCCTTAAGGGAGGGAAGTGGGCAGAACTCATTTGCATGTGTGCAGACATGTCCAGTGAGCTAAGCGTTGTCAATGTATTTTTTTTGTCCAGGAGATTGAGAGTTTTGCCAAATGTAAGCACGTGCGTTCCTTGAGTCCAAACTTTTTCCAAAGGTTTCTCCAATCATCAAAGTCTCCTCCTCCTTTACGTCATGATGTTGCTAGACTACAGCTCCCAACATCCTTCATCATTGGCTTGTTCGTGGTAGGGCTGATGAGAATTACCATGCAGTCATGCATGTACTTTGCATGTACTTTATTTATTTATTTATTGCATTTCTATTCCACCCTTCTCAATACGCAGGGGACTCAGGGCGGATTACAATGTACACATGACATTTAGACACACAAACACACAAGACAGACAGAGGCAATTTGACATCTGGCCACCAGGGGGTGCTGTGGCAATGACAACATTCACACTTGCCTCAATTTATTTATTTACTTCTTTTCTATTCTGCCCTTCTCAGTCCGCAGGGGACTCAGGGCGGATTACAATGTACACATTACATTTAGACACACAAACACACAAGACAGACAGAGGCAATTTAACATCTGGCCACCAGGGGGAGCTGTCGCTCTCCTTCATTCCTCAGCGTGTTTCCTGGAGATCTTTTTTTATGGCCTCGTAAATCAGTTAAATTTAGTCTCCCCACTAAGTGGTACCTTAATTTCCTACTTGACAGATGCAACTGTCTTTCGGGTGGCAAAGGTCGACAACAGGCTACACAATAGGTCGAGAGCCCACCTTGACCTGGGCAGGCCTCGAACTCATGACCTTCTGGTCAGTAGAGATCTTATGCAGCTGACACCCACCCAGTTGCGCCACTTCCCGGTGATTTGCATGTACTTTGGCCACATCAGGAAAGCTTAGAGAAGACTGGGGGAAATGGAAGGAAAAAGGAAGCGGGGCCGACCAAGGGCAAGATGGATGGATGGTATCCTTGAAGGGACTGGCTTGACTCTGAAGCAGCCCCTGGGGGTGGTGACGGCATGGGTTGCTCCATGAGGTCACAAAGAGTCGGAAGCGACTGAACAAATAAACAGCCAAAGCACTAGGAATGTGTGTTATTACTTATTTACTTTTTTAAAAAAAAAACTTATGCACGATATAGAGACTCAAGAATTAGATTGCGACATGCTGATGCCTCAAGCCATATCGAATTGTTGGAGGTGCCAAAAGCTTCCGATACATTAAATATTCCATCTGTACCCGATAAAAAAGAGCTAGATTTCTGGAGGGGGAACCTGGACTCTGACATTGTGAGACTTTTGCTAAAAGTGATGTAAAACCAAAAGCAATTAGTTCGGTGGAATGGCACTTTCCTGCTTGCTGACGGCTACAAATGTTTGTGCATTGTCCGGGATTTTAAATATCTGCTGCGTTTCTCTTTTGCAGCCAGACAGATAGATACACAAACACACACACCTAGTGAATTATTTGACTTATCGTATATGTATTTATTTGCCATATTTATATACCACCTCTCAACCCGAAGGCGACTTAAGGCAGTTATATTCCAGTGATTTAGCAGCAATTATGGAAATAATCCTGGGTACATAGATCCGATGCATGGAGCTCTCCAGTGGATGCCGTCGTGCCGGCCTTGGTTGCTCCCACCGTGGCATATTATCACATGAGAGTTCATTTCTTGTGCTTTGAAACGTCTTCCTGACATTTTCTGACTTTCTTAACAGAATTTAAAGGCCTAAACTGTTTATGTGGACACAAACCTATCAAAGGAGACACAAGATACATTGAACATGAGCTTAGATTACCTGTACATACGTGAGAATCCCTGTGTTCATTTTAATTTGTACCCAATATAAGAATCCTCTTAAAAATCCATAGTATCTCTCAAAGGTATGTACAGAAGGACTCTCTTTATCAGTAGGGCTCGTTCCCATGGTTGATTCCTGGCCAATTAAATATGGCCTGTCCAGGCATTTTCTAGGTCAGTGTTTCCCAACCTTTTTTGAGCCGCGGCACACTTTTTACAATTACAAAAGTCCTGGGGCGCACCACCAACCAAAATGATTCAAAATGACACTCTAACACAGTAATACATATAGTCAATATGTTTTTGAATGTATTTATACACTCAGTGTGAAACCTGGGCCTGTTTCGATGAACACAACATAGATATCCTGGCAGGAATGGCAGAAAGACAAATCCTGGGGCACACCACCAACCAAAATGACACAAAATGACACTCTAACACAGTAATACATATAGTTAATGTGTTTTTAAATGTATTTATACACTCAGTGTGAAGCCTGGGCGTGTTTCAATGAACTCAACATAGATATCCTGGCAGGAATGGCAGAAAGACACAAACTTCCCACACAGAACTCCCATAACCAAGAGAAAATGCCATAAGAGTTTGGTGGGCATTGACCTTGGGTTTTGGAGTTGTAGTTCACCTATATCCAGAGAGCACTGTGGACTCAAACAATGTTGGATCAGGAGCAAACTTGGCATGAATACTCAATATGCCCAAATGTGAACACAGATGGAGTTTGGGGAAAATAGACCTTGACATTTGGGAGTTACAGTTTCTGGGATTTATAGTTAACACACAATCAAAGAGCATCCTGAACTCTTTGGATTTAAATTCCCACCATTCCTAACAGCCTGAGGACCTTTCCTGCTTAAATGGCTGAGGGGGGAAAGGAAAAGGGCCTGAGGCTGCTAGGAATGGTGGGAGTTGGAGTCCAAAACACCTGGAAGGTCCAAGTTTGCCCATGCCAGCTTTCGACAGAGACCTCTTCCTCCCCCTTCGCGCCCTTTCTTCCCCCTCCTGCCAAACACTTACTTTTTCTTCTACACTGCCGCTTCTGCCACCCTTTTGATTCGAGGGGGCAGCGTGAGCATGTTCAGGAGGGGAGGGGGGAGGGAGGAAGGCGTGACCCGTGCGGGCGCTACTGCGCAGACTTGCCCCAGAACAAAGCGAGGCAAAGTGGGCAGAGCGAGGCTGGGAAGAAGGGAGCCTGAGTGGAGAAGAAAAAGTGTTCGACAGGAGGGGGAAGAAAGGGTATTGGAGGTTCCCATTTCCCACGGCACACCTGATGATCGCTCACGGAACGCTAGTGTGCCACGGCACACTGGTTGGGAAACACTGTTCTAGGTCATCCAGCATGACTCTGGTATTCCTCCACCAGAAGTTCTTCATTTCTATAGGGCAGTGGGCCTCAAACTATGGGTAACGCCTTGTATGTTGGCCTTCCCCTGTCGACTACTCGGAGGATCCGCATTATTCAGAATGCGGCTGCCAGGCTACTTGCAAAAACACCTTTGAGATGCCACATAACTCCCACTCTGTGACACTTGCACTGGCTTCCAACAGAATTCTGGGCCCTGTTTAAGTGGTTGGTTCTGGCCTTTAAGGAGCTCTATGGTCAGGGGCCAGCATATCTCAGAGACTGCCTCTCCCCTCTTCACCGCCAGTGGTCACCTCGACTCCTCCAACTAAACTTACTGTATGTTCCAGGCCCCAGGGAAGTACGCCTCGAGAGCACAAGACGCAGGGCCTTCTCCACCTCTGCCCCTGTCTTGTGGAACTCCTTGCCTCCCCACTTGAGGGCCATGCGTGACTTGCGACCCTTTGCTCAGGCACTCAAGACCTGGCTTTTTAGCAGAGCTTTTAATGTTTAATGCAGTCTATTCGGTATTGTGTATTTTTTTTAATGCAATTGTTTTATGTAAATCGCCTGAAGCATTTTAATGGAGGGCGATTAACAAGTGAGAAACTGATGACGATGATGATGATGATGGGTCCCCTGGTGTCTTGGCCTACGACTCCCAGAATTCCTGGCCAGTTTACCAGCTGTTACAATTTCTGGGAGCTGAAGGCCAAAACACCTGGGGACCCACAGGTTGAGAACCACTGCTATAGGGTTTGCTAGTGTCCACGACGTCTAAGGAGGCATCCCTGTGGATACTGTGATTATAGTATATGTTTGTGTGGATAGATCAGGCCTGGGCAAACTTTGGCCCTCCGGGTGTTTTGGACTCCAACTCCCCTCAAATTCTACTCGCAACGGCTCCTTCTTCATTCGGGCCCCAAACTCACTGGAAACTCCTCCCCGTCCTGGAAGGTAGCCCTGGCTGGAAATGCCTCTTCCCATTCCTGGCATCAGCGAAGCACGTCTCACCTCCGGTGCAGGACTTCCCCGGTATTCATCTCCCATCCTCACTCCCGAAAGAGATCTAGGATGCTCTGGAACGGGACTCCCCAGACATCTGGCTTCGGTCCTCACTCCCGAAAGAGATCTAGGACTCTCAGGAACTGGGCTCCCCAGACATCTGGCTTCGGTCCTCACTCCCGAAAGAGATCCAGGACGCTCAGCTGATGGCCCCTCCATCCAGGAGTAGTACGTGAAGTCTCCACCTCCCGGGGCTTTCCAGATCGATTCTCTCTGGTCTCTCTGGAACATAACTTGGGATATCCGCTTCACCGTCTGCTCCACTGCTTCCATTTTGCAACTCAACACGTCCAATTTGGACGGTGACTCAGGTTCTGGGGTTTCACTACCCCCCGCTGCCAGGTCCACCTGATCAACCCTGGCACTGGCTCCATGCACTTCTAGATCCTCTTGGATCTTCATCAGACGAGCACTCCTGTGCTCCACCGTCTGACTCTCCTCCAGACGAACGCTCTTGCGTTCCACCGCCTGGCCGGCGCTACTGCGCCCTCCATCCGCCGAGCCGCCTCGCGTTCCATCTTCCGACTGGCAACCATCTCATCCACCTGAGCTTGCCACAACTGCTCCCCTTCACAGAGCCTTCTCTCCTGGGCTGGCATCGCGCGGGGTTCATCCGGGTTTCCCACTTGGTCAAGAGTGGACCACTCCCACTCCTCGGTTCTTCTGACCTCCTCCGGATCCAATATCCAACTATCAAGATACCTCTCCTCGTTCCACGCCAACCTCTCCATTTCTGGGATAGTTGGTTGAGGCTTTAGCTTCTGTAACGACTCTCCAACACACGGTAGGGATCACACGCAGAGTTCTCTTTGGTCCAACACGATTTTATTGAAGGTACGACACCCGTGAAGCTAAAGCACCGGCCCGCCACCCAAACACACTATTTATACCCCTGTAGCCCCTCCCCTACCCATGCAATGTCCAAGCAGGGTTTCATCATGCTCCCATGAATCAGCAATCCCAGCAGTCCTCTGAGGCATGACCCCGGAGGTCACAGGATCAGTGTCACTAGTCCAATTGTCCAATGTCCAAGCCTGGAGGAGTTACCTCACTTCCTTCCCAGGCACCTGGAAGTTATCTCACTCCCAGTCTGACTCAGCAGTCCCATGAATGTAGGACAAAGGTCGCTCCAGGAACTAAGGCAAAGGTCGGTGTTGCCTCATGACAGGTTGGGAGCCTGACCTTCACCAAAGCTGAGGGTTCCCAATCCTGACATAACGGTCTCCTCCACCTCGTCCTCCCCCTGAGGAAACAAAACACCATTCAATCCCTTGGAGGGAACGGATTCACATACTTCTTTAAGTAATTACAATGGAAAGTGGGGTGTACTTTCCCTAAACTCTTGGGCAACAGGAGAGTATAGGATACCTTATTCACCACCTTCTCAATCCTAAAAGGTCCTATATATTTCGGCCCTAATTTTTTCGACCTAAAGCCCAGCTTTAAATTTTCCGTTGATAGCCATACTAAATCCCCTTCAGCATACTCCTCCCCTTCCTGCCGCCTGTGATCACCGAACAGTTTGTATGACCGCTGCGCCTTCTTCAAGGCCTCCCCCGCTTCCTTCCAAACCCCCCTCGCTCTTACTTTCCATTCCACTTTCTCTCCTCCTCCCCCCACATCCAAAAGCTGAGGCAAAGGAGCCACCTCCTGCCCGTAAACAATCTCAAAAGGGGACTTCCCAGTGGAGGAGTGCACTGAACTATTGTAAGCTACCTCAGCATACGGCAGGAGATCGGACCAATTATTCTGTTCCTGGTTGCTGAAGATCCGTAAATAAGCTCCTAAAGATTTTTGCACTCTCTCCACAGCACCATTACAGGCAGGATGATAAGCAGACGTCAGACGCCTCTGAGCCCCCAACACCTCTAAAAACTTGCTCCAAAACTGAGCCGTAAACTGGACTCCTCGGTCACTCAACACTTGTTCTGGACAACCATGCAATCTATACACATGTTGCACATACAACTCCGCCAATCGCTCCGCTGATGGCAAACCACGCAAAGGAATAAAATGAGCTTGTTTGGAAAACATATCTAACACCGTCCAAATATAACGGTAACCTCTGCTCGATGGCAACTCCCCCACGAAGTCTGTACTAACGTGTGTCCACGGTCGTACTGGATCCGCCACCACTTGAATCAATCCTCGCGGCTTAGCAGAAGGAACCTTATTCTTAGCACACTTTTCACAGCTTTCTACATATCGCCTCACTTCCAGCCTTATCCCAGGCCACCAATACCTCTTCTTAACAGCCAAAAGAGTCTTTGTGATCCCCCAATGACCCGCCGCCTTATGGTCATGGTGCAACTCTAATACCTTCCTTCTCAACTTTTGGGGAACATAAACCTTATCTCCGACCATCCACAATCCCTTCAACATCTCACACTCCTTCTCATGCTCCTGCAACCATAAATCCCCTTCATAACCCCTCCGTAATTCTAAACTCCATTCATCCACCGTTTCCTCCTCTACTTTAATCTCTAACTTACTCTGGGATCGGGTCTGTACCGCACAACCCCATTGCTCTTGGGAAAAAACTTCCTCTTCCTTATGCAATCCAGTCTCCCCACGCTGGGGTACCGAGAAAGGGCATCAGCCACAATATTCTCTTTACCTTTGATATGTTGTAATGTGAAATTAAACCTATTAAAAAACTGAGACCACCTCACTAACTTCGGGGACAACTTCTGAGGATTCCTCAGGTATCTCAAATTCTGATGATCGGTCATAACCACAAACGGGAACGTAGCCCCCTCTAAGAACTGACGCCAAATTATTAAAGCATTCCGCACGGCAAACGCCTCCTTTTCCCATACTGGCCATTTACGTTCATGCTCACCAAATTTTTTCGAAAAATAAGCACAAGGTCTCAATCTCCCTTGGTCATCTTCTTGCATAAGAGCCCCACCATAAGCCCACGCCGAAGCGTCACATTGAACAACAAACGGCCGATCCACATCCGGATGTAACAACAAAGGTCCCTCAGTAAAAGCCTTCTTCAATTTGACAAACGCCTCTTGGCATTCTGGGGTCCAATTTAACATTGCACCTGGAGATCTAACTTTCTTTGATTCCCCCTTCCCTTTGTCTTCAACAATTCTGTGAGCGGGAGGGCTATTGCGGCAAATCCAGGAATAAAAGTCCGGTAAAAGTTTGCTAACCCTAGAAACGCCTGTAACTGTCTGCGCGTGCGTGGAGCCTCCCAGCTCAACACGTCATCCACCTTAGCCGGGTCCATGCCCACACCACTCTCACTGATCCTATAACCCAGAAAATCAATCTGATTTTTCCCGAACTCACATTTACTCAGTTTCACAAACAAACTAGCTTGCCTCAACCGCTCTAGCACCTCTCGCACCAACCTAACATGCTCTTCTCTACTACTCGTCGCTACCACGATATCATCCAAATAAACAAACACCCCTTTTATATAAAGGGGTGCAACACCTCGTTAATTAATTGCATGAACAGGCCTGGAGAGCCTGCTAAACCGAAGGGCATCACGGTCCACTCGTACAACCCTAGAGGACATGAAAAAGCCGTCTTCCACTGGTCACTTTCTTTCACCCTAATCATATGAAACGCGTCAATCAAATCCAACTTTGTAAAAACCTTACAACCTCCTAATAAACCTAACAAATCTTTAATCAATGGTAGAGGATAACAATTTGTGGTACTGACAGCGTCAGGCCCCTATAATCAATGCACAACCTTAACTTCCCGTCCTTCTTCTCTCTAAATAGAACGGGGTGCTGCTAGAGGAGACTCTGACCTCTTAATGAATCCCCTGCCTAGATAACTATCTATCTGTTCTCTCAAAGCAACCTTTTCTTTAACAGTCATTGCATAAATTTTTTGGCTTAGGTAAAACAGCCCCCTCTTTAATCTCTATACTACATTGCACATTCCTCAAGGGGGGAAGCTTTTGAGCTAACTTAGGGTCAAACACGTCAGCATAGTCCCAATATTCCTTAGGCACTCCTTCCACTTCACATTTTAAACCCCCCTCCATATTAGGCATACATTGTACAGTCCCAGCTTTCCAATCAATCTTGGGGTTCACTTGTTCTAACCATGGCATGCCTAACACCACCTCATGTCCCTTTATAGGCGCCATAACAAACTTAATATCCCCCTCCCAGGGTCCTACTCGTCCCTTTAAACCTTTCATCCCCACAGAAAATGGTCCACCCTCGATAACCGACCCATCCAGCTGCTTAAATGTCACCAATGTTTTCAAGGGTTCTGTTTCACCACCCAACTCTTCAACTAACTGGGGGGCCATAATATTCTCCGAACACCCGCAGTCCACCAGAGCTTTCTTCTTCACCATTTGATCTCCCTTAATTAATCCCAAAGTACATTGAATATTATTCCTCACCCTGACACTTTTTGCTTTCAACATTGTCCACACTAGCCGCTTAGCTGCAGCCACTTTCACAGCTGGCTTCTGCCTGCATTGGTAAGCAAAAGTGTCCTGGTTGGTTACAGGCATAGCAGAGGCCCTTCCCCAGCATCGGTTTCTTGCTGGCGTTAGAACGGTTATCACTAACTCGCTTGATCTCCATTCCACGAAACCGGCCCTCAGCCAACCCACGACCGGCTCCTCTAGCTCTCATCGGTTGATTCCGCCGCCTCTGCACCTGTGCAAGAAATTCCCTCTCGTTGCCCGCTAGTTGGATCCATCCGTCAACGTTTCCAGGATCATCTCGGTGAAGACACCACTCTAGAATGTCTTTGCGTAACCCATCTTTGAACAGCTCCAACAATGTAGCCGGGGACCATTCTGCAACCTTCCCGGCTAGCCCCATAAACTCTTCGGCGTACTCCGTCACTGATCTTGCACTCTGGGTCAAACATCTCAAAGCCTCTTTCGCTTTGATCCTCTCCAAGGGATCCCAAACCTATTTCGTATAGCTTGCAGGAACTTCCTCACTGAACCCAGACACTGGTCCCCCGATCATGGCACTGTACATACCACTCTGCTGCACGACCTTTAAACACTGCACCAACAGCCCTCACCTGGCTGCCCTCGCTGGGATATAAATGTCCATAATCTTCTAAATGGTCCTGCACCGCTGCAATGAAGAACGCAACTTTAGAGGCTTCTCCCTCAAATTCTACTACAACGGCTCCTTCTTCATTCGGGCCCCAAACTCACTGGAAACTCCTCCCGTCCTGGAAGGTAGCCCTGGCTGGAAATGCCTCTTGCCATTCCTGGCATCAGCGAAGCACGTCTCACCTCCGGTGCAGGACTTCCCGGTATTCATCTCCCATCCTCACTCCCGAAGAGATCTAGGATGTTCTGGAACGGGACTCCCCAGACATCTGGCTTCGGTCCTCACTCCCGAAAGAGATCTAGGACTCTCAGGAACTGGGCTCCCCAGACATCTGGCTTCGGTCCTCACTCCCGAAAGAGATCCAGGACGCTCAGCTGATGGCCCCTCCATCCAGGAGTAGTACGTGAAGTCTCCACCTCCCGGGGCTTTCCAGATCGATTCTCTCTGGTCTCTCTGGAACATAACTTGGGATATCCGCTTCACCGTCTGCTCCACTGCTTCCATTTTGCAACTCAACACGTCCAATTTGGACGGTGACTCAGGTTCTGGGGTTCACTACCCCCGCTGCCAGGTCCACCTGATCAACCTGGCACTGGCTCCATGCACTTCTAGATCCTCTTGGATCTTCATCAGACGAGCACTCCTGTGCTCCACCGTCTGACTCTCCTCCAGACGACGCTCTTTGCGTTCCACCGCCTGGCCGGCGCTAATGCGCCCTCCATCCGCCGAGCCGCCTCGTTCCATCTTCCGACTGGCAACCATCTCATCCACCTGAGCTTGCCACAACTGCTCCCCTTCACAGAGCCTTCTCTCCTGGGCTGGCATCGCGGGGTTCATCCGGTTTCCCACTTGGTCAAGAGTGGACCACTCCCACTCCTCGGTTCTTCTGACCTCCTCCGGATCAATATCCAACTATCAAGATACCTCTCCTCGTTCCACGCCAACCTCTCCATTTCTGGGATAGTTGGTTGAGGCTTTAGCTTCTGTAACGACTCTCCAACACACGGTTGGGATCACACGCAGAGTTCTCTTTGGTCCAACACGATTTTATTGAAGGTACGACACCCGTGAAGCTAAAGCACCGGCCCGCCACCCAAACACACTATTTATACCCCTGTAGCCCCTCCCCTACCCATGCAATGTCCAAGCAGGGTTTCATCATGCTCCCATGAATCAGCAATCCCAGCAGTCCTCTGAGGCATGACCCCGGAGGTCACAGGATCAGTGTCACTAGTCCAATTGTCCAATGTCCAAGCCTGGAGGAGTTACCTCACTTCCTTCCCAGGCACCTGGAAGTTATCTCACTCCCAGTCTGACTCAGCAGTCCCATGAATGTAGGACAAAGGTCGCTCCAGGAACTAAGGCAAAGGTCGGTGTTGCCTCATGACAGGTTGGGAGCCTGACCTTCACCAAAGCTGAGGGTTCCCAATCCTGACAGTTAGGAATTGTGGGAGTTGGAGTCCAAAACACCTGGAGGGCTGAAGTTTGCCCAGGCTTAGGATAGATGAATGCATGGTCACTATATAAATCCATACAACTTATGTTGAGCACTGTCCGTTTCACTCCTAATCGGCACTGAAATTTTTGAAGAGGATGTTCTTCTTAGAGCTTCACCAAACTACAGCTCCCAGGACTCCATAGCATTCAGTGTAGATCAGTGTTTCTCAACCTGGGGGTCGGGACCCCTACAGGGGTCGCGAGGGAGTGTCAGAGGGGTCGCCAAAGACCATCAGAAAATACATTATTTTCTATTGGCCATGGGGGTTCTGTATGGGAAGTTTGGTTCAATTCCATTGTTGGTGGAGTTCAGAAAGCTCTTTGGTTGTATGTGAACTATAAATCCCAGCAACTACAATTCCCAAATATCAAGATCTATTTTCCCCAAACTCAACCTGTGTTCACATTTGGATATATTCAGTATTTGCACCAAGTTTGATCCAGATCTATCATTATTTGAGTCCTCTGGATGTAGGTGAACTACAACACCCAAACTCAAGGTCAATGTCCACCAAAACCTTCCAGTATTTTCTGTTGGTCATGGGAGTTCTGTGTGCCAAGTTTGGTTCAACTCCATCGCTGGTAGAGTTCAGAATGCTCTTTGATTGTAGGTGAACTATACATCCCAGAAACTACACCTACTTAAATGACAAACTCACCCCCACAACCCCACCAGTGTTCAAACTTGGGTATATTGGGTATTTGTGCCAAATGTGGTCGGTGAATGAAAATACATTTTACATGATGATTCATAACAGTAGCAAATGACAGTTATGAAGTAGCAACAAAAATGATTTTATGGTTGGGGGTCACCACAACACGAGGAACTGTATCAAGGGGTCGTGGCATTGGGAAGGTTGGGAAACACTGGTGTAGATGCACCCTTGGTTATAATGTCATCGTTGGGGAAAAGGATTTAATTGCACTTAACTAATTACTCCCAAGCTCTGACACGGTAATCCATTAGCCATCGATGGCAATGAAAGTCTGGGCCAGATATACGAGGTCTCTGGACACGGCCAGTGCCGTCGGGTGTCAGGAAGAAGTTCCAAAGCACAAGAAACGTCGGAAGATAATGATCCTTACCATGGGTGTCTGAGTGGCCTCGTCAGTGGGACTTTCTAAAGGACATAAGATAAACATTAGTCATGGGTGATTTTGGTGTAATCATTTCAGCTTAAGGAAAGCATGGAATAGAGTATCAAGTGACTGTACGAACGGCCCCCTTTCCGACACATCTCATTACCTTGTGTTTTTATATGTGTGGTATGCAGCAGGCATTTGTAAGCCAAGATTTAAGATATTTCCAGATGGAAGTTTGCCTAAGCGTCTGGAGCATCAATTTTCTGTGCTCATGACTCCCAAATCCTACAGGTATTGTGTATATATGTAATAAGGTGACCAAACTATACACCTGAGGAGTAGTATTTTCACAATGGACACAGTTTAATAAGGTCTGACTCTCAAAATGTTTAGGTGGAAAGAAATTCTACCTAAATGTTAGGAAGAACTTTCTGATGGTAAGAGCCGTTCTGTAGTGGGATATGATGCCTTGGAGCAGGGGTGGGCAACCTATGGCCCGCGGGCCGGATGCGGGCCGGCTGCCGATTTTGCCTGGCCCGGGGAGAAAGGCGTTGGGGGCGGGGCCAAGAGGAAGGGATGCCGCTGTCGCCATCCCATCGCGGGCTCTGTGGGGCCTATGTCGGCAGACATGTGAGAGGAGTGGCGGCTTTGGAGTGCCTGCCATCCCTGGAGGTGATCCGGGCCTGTAGCAGGAGCATTCGGCGACCTATGGCAGCTGATCGTCCTGGCAACCCGGAAGACTTGATCGTCTTCCGGGTCGCCAGGGCAATCAGCTGCCTCAGATCGCCGACTGCTCCCCCTGCAGGCCTGGATTGCCTCCAGGGATGGCAGGCACTCCATAGCAGGGCAATCAGCCACGGAACGGCTGGGGGTGGGAGCGGGCGGAGGCCTGCAGCCTCCGATTGCCTGCTGCTCTGCTCTCCTCTGCTGCAGCGGCGGCTGGGTCCGCTTTGCCATCCTCTGGGCTGGGTCCATTGGGCCATTCCATCTTGGTTCGCACCTTGTCTTCTTGAATTTAATTTAATTTAATTTTAGTGGTTTTTATTATTATTTTATAATAATTTTATAACAATAATATAATAATATAATAAATATAATATAATGTTATATTGTATTATAATTTCAATATATTATAATGTCGATATATATACACTATTATAATTATATTAAAACTAATAATATATGAATATTTCTTGATATATTAATATGTTAATATTAATGATGTGTAGTATATAGTAAATATAGTAAATAAACAAACAAATAAATAAATAATGTAGATTAGAATGTTGTTCAACCTTTAGGTGCGGCCCTCCATAATATTTTTTGGCTTTTGTGTGGCCCCTTGGGAAAAATAATTGCCCACCCCTGCCTTGGAGTATTGTGGAGGTTTTTAAGGGAGGTTGGATGGCCATCTACCAGGAGACCTTTGATTGTGTCTTCCTGTCTTTGGCAGGAAATTGGATACGATGGGTCTTGTCATCTCTTCAAACTTTATCATTCTAGATGTTGTTGGGTGTTACAAAAGATATATAGAACTAATGTCTAATGTCCAAAATGATGTTTTTAGTATATTTTTGTTATTTTTATGGAATTTTTTATTTTGCAAGTGTGGGCCTTCAGATATTGGTGAAGAGGCGGAATTCAATATAAATAAAAATAAATAAATAAATAAATAAATGTCAAAATATATGGTCTTATATATTAAAAAGTCAGGTCTTATATATTAAAAACCTACCTTTTGTAACCTTTTCATTACTGAAAAAGAGAGGTGGGAGTTGCAGTCCAATATATGTTACCCAGATATAAATTTCCTATCACAATGAGTTTTGTGTGGTTTGGACCATTCAAGTTAAATCAGAATTTCTCTACTCTTTCATCACACTTGTGTCCCTTATTTAATTTGGTAGAGTGTGCTTAATCGTCATGATTTCATTTTCTCTCTCCGTCATACCTTGTAGTGTTTTCTGTGCCCATCCCACTCTTTTAAAGTTTTCCTTCAACAAATGTAAAATTCCACCCTCATTCAAAACTTTTCCATAGAAGATTTGCTTAAGGACCGGGTGCTTCAAGTTTCCTTTTGCAGGGAAATTGATCTAATTTAAGTACCTAGGGCAGGACTTTCCAAACAGTGTGTAGCAACATGTTAGTGCAGTAGTTCCCAAACTTTGATCCTCCAGTTGTTTTGAACTTCAACTCCTAGAAATCCCAGCCAGTTTACCACCTGTTAGGAATTGTGGGAACTGATGTCCAAAACATCTAGAGGACCAAAGGTTGGGGGCCACTGCATTAGTGTGTTGGCTGAAGTATATAGGCAGGGCCGGACTAAGGTAATTTTAAATGGTAAGCGGACATTATTTCAGCACCCCCCCCCCCCATCACTGAAAAATAAAAGGTAGAATATTATTCACATGTTCGTGGGTGCATCCTGGTGCTGGGCGCTCCTCCTCGGTCTCCAGCCTCATGGAGGGTGCACATGTGCACCACCAGCTGGTTCCGCACATGCGGGCCGCCTTCCACAAGGCTACTGAGGAGGAGGGTTTGGTGGCCAGTGGTGGAGGCTCTGCCTCCGGCTGTCGGGCGCTCCTCCGTAGTCTCCTGCCTTGTGGAGCCGCTGTGGGCGGCTCTGGCCTGCTCATGCCGCGCCGGGTGCGCATGCGTGGAGCCAGCTGGTTCTGCACGTGAGCATTTGGTGTGGCACGGCGCGGGGTGGGCGGGCCGCCTTCCACAGGGCCAGTTACTGAGGAGGAGGGTTTGGCGGCCGGGGGCGGAGGCTCTGCCTCTGGCTGCCAGGTGCTGCTCCTCGGTCTCTGGCCTTGTGGAGCCTCTGCTGGCGGCTCTGGCCTGCTCGCGCCAGCTGGTTCTGCGCATGCACATTTCGTGCGGCACGGATGGTCGCCTTCCACTGGGCCGGAGACTGAGAAGGGGCATTTGGTGGCCGAATGCGCCCCTGAATACATGGTGCCCCATGCAGGCGCGTAGTTTGCGTAATTTATATAGGCCCTGTATATAGGTGTGTTGCATGAATATAAGAAGAATCCACTGAGTCTATGTGAAATAAGCAATAAATAATATTTTTTAAAAATTTAGAGGAAATATTTTCATGAGATTTGTGTTGTCCCCATACAAATGATTATGACAAGTTATATATGTGTCTGTATCTCTTAAAAGGCGTTGGCTTAACCTCTGGTTTACCAGTAAAATTAACTTAGGTAAAGGTAAAGATTTCCCCTGACATCAAGTCCAGTCGTCTCCCACTCTGGGGGTTGATTCTCATCTCCATTTCTAAGCCAAAGAGCTGGCGTTTTTTGTAGTCATGTGGGCCGCATGTGGGCGGCATGACTGCATGGAGTGCTGTTACCTTCCCGCCGGAACGGTACCTATTGATCTACTCACATTTGCATGTTTTGGTTGGCAGAAGTTGGGGCTAACTCCCCAGATTTGAACCTGTAGTCTTTTGGTTAGCAAGCTCAGCAGTTTAAGCCACTGCGCCACCGGGGACTTCCCAAAATTGATTTAATGTATTGTGAAATGATGCATATAAAAAAGTGGTGTGTCATCAACATGAAGTGTTTGGAAAGCTTGGATCTAGGAACGTGGCTTTTGAAGGGGGTGGATAGTGCACTTTGTGTACTTTCTGCTCAATAGTTGGCTGCGTAAATTATTTGGAGATAAAATACCAGGGTTTCAATTATATATGTGCAGAGAGTTTGTAGGACTCAACAACTGGGTTGAATGAATCACAATCTCTTAGAGTAGTAAAAGAAGGCGTTTTGTGTTGAACACTTGCACATTTTCAAGGCTCACCAGGCCGTTCGGAAAAATAAAGCACACATACAATGGTGAATATACTTTAAAAGGCAAACATAAAAATGCGTAATGGGCAAAAGCGTGCAGAAGTGTTCTGTATTCAGTGGGGGGAAGTTGCATATATTAGGTAAATTGTCTGAATAAATGCATACATTGAGAAACAGATTAAGATTGCACAAATTTCAGTGTAGAAAATGATTGGTTATTTAGATGACTCATGGCAAGATTGGATTCAAATCTCCTTTGGAGCAAGAGAGGTTTGGAAAAAAGCCATTATTGAAGGTTATGATTAATATGTAAACAACTTGCAGTTATTTGGAAGATGATTTATATTTACGGTGATTGACGGGAATTACGTTTATGACTCGGTGGAAATGGGGAGAAAAAGGTGGGAGTGTCGGAGAGAGAGAGATTTTGTTTTGAAAAATATTACCATATCTGTATAGAAATAAATTATTATATGTATCAAGATTAGAACCGCTGTTAAATAAATAGAATTACAGTGCCAGGGTGAGCAGAACCCACAAGGTTTTGCAATCTAATAGGAACCACGGTTAGCTAACATACACTTTAGATTTTATATAACCCAACAGAGTTTGGAATGAAATCCGCACAATTTTTCCATTTTACTTGGAAACGGTGAGTATTATCTTGGTATACACTACGCCAGGGCTGCTCAACTGGCGGCCCGCGGGCCGTATACGGCCTCCTAGCCCCTTCCCTGCGGCCCCCTAAGCTTTTAAATAAAAATAAAAATAGAAAAAAAATATTTTTTTAAAAAAAAAAATCCACAAAAAAACAAGTGCACATGTGCGCAATTTTGCCTGCTTTGGGAGGGCGGGGGGAGCCCCCCGTGGCTCCTCCCTCTCTCCCAAAGCGTCACGCCAGCCTCGGAAGCTTCCGAGGGTGTTGTGATGCTTTGGGCGAGGGGGCGGAGCCGCAGAAGTCTCCTCGCGGCTTCGTCCTCTCCCCCAAAGCGTCACAACAGCTGTTGTGATGCTTTGGGCGAGGGGGCGGAGCCGTGGAAGGGTCCCCGTGGCTCCTCCTTCTCTCCCAAAGCGTCACAACAGCCTCGGAAGCGGGTGAAATCGCCCGCTTCCAAGACTATTGTGACGCTTTGGGAGAGGGGGCGAGGCTGCGTGGCCGGGGGCGTGGCTGGGGGCGTGGCCAGGGCATGGCCGAGTGGCCTCCAGGTGATCACTCACCAGAAGTCCGGCCCTTGGGCTGGCAGAAGTTGGACAGCCCTGCACTACGTGATAGCAGGAGGAACATCTTTGTTTAGACTTTCCTACCCTAGTGCTCTCCAGGAACAAGTACAGAGTGTCAGGTCCGGCAAGGGGGGTCTAATGAACCACGCTCACTCCAAACGATGCTGAAGGATAAGTAGTTTAATAGGTCCTTAATCCAGGGCAAGCAAAGATAGACTAACCTTTTCCCGCGCAAGAGTCTCTTCAAAAGCCCTCCCGGCCCGCCCCCCTGCTGGGCCCCTCCTTCCTCAGGGATGACCATCCGGCTCTCCGCATATCAAAGTTCAGGAAAGGTGCCTGGCACTTCAAAGGGCGGTTCTAGTTCAAAGCCCGTCAGATGCTGCTCTTATCTGATGGCGCGCGAGGTTTGGTCCGTTAGGGCAACAAACGGATCAAGCGCCGCTGACACAGTGTTGGCGTTTACCTTCCAAGCTGTACATCGTTTCTCAACCTGGGGGTCGGGACCCCTGGGGGGGGGGTCTCAAGGGGATTTCAGAGGGTTCGCCAAAGACCATCAGAAAACACATATTTCTGATGGTCTTAGGAATTCCCTTTGGCAAAAAAGGCTGCTTGTCCATCTCTTCCTTTTTGGAAACAGGCGGCCAACCCTCCCGCCAAAAGCCCTCTTCCTGCTGTAATTTGCCGGCCTCTCAGCCAAGGGAAAGGCTGTTTCTGAAACTCCAAGTGGGCAGCATGGTGCGCATGTGCTGGTGAGGGAAAGTGTGCAAGGCTGGAGCGAGGCTTGCACTCATGAGTCCCTTCAAGGCAAAGGGGAAAACGTCCGCGTGACATGGGACTGAGAGTGGCCCAGCAGCATCAGGAAGAGAAGCAGTAGTGGAAGCAATTTAGGTAATTTGTAATGCTATTTATTAGAAAAAAGTACCGTAAATCTTTCTTTCTGATTTTTATTAATGCGCCCATTGAAAAATTCATAAGAATGTGGGTGAACTACGACTCCCAAAGTCGTGGTTAATCCTCCCCAAATCCCACCAGTATTCACAGTTGGCCATGTTGGGTCTGTGTGCCAAGTTTGGTCCAGATCTATCATTGTTTGAGTCCACAGTGCTCTCTGTATGTAGGTATATTCTACAACTCCAAAATTCAAGGTCCTACTCACATCAGAAGTCACGTGGTTTTTTCTCATGAACCAGTTTCATGACTCAAAGCATCAATAAGCCCTATTTGTAACCTTGTTCAGCTCAGCCTTTCTCTGCTTGCCCTTCGGAGGTGAAGAGGATGAGTGAAGGAGTTGGTGAAAGACAAGAACGAGATATATCGGCTAAATCCTTGTACACTCTCATGAGAAGCTAGTGTAGCATGGCAGCTATCCGCCCCTAGTTTGAAAGTCCTCTCTACCATAGACTTGCTCAATATCTCTAAGTTCCCTTAGCTTTGTATTTGGCATCATCATATTGGCTTGCTTTGCACAAGCGTATTGTAAGGATTGCAACCTGGACGTTCTCCAGAAATGTTGCAGGCACCTCAAACTACTAACAATTCTCAAATGAAGTTGTTTGTTGAATATACAATCTGTGTGGGATGTTTATTTATTTAATGCGCATTCCCGCTTTTCCCCAGCACATGATTCAAGGCAGCTTTTCAACAACCACATACAGCTATATAACTATTATTACGAAAGTACTTAAAGATGTAATTCTGTTGAAAGCACAATGATACATTAAATACATTGTCAAAATACGTTGTCAAAAAAGTAACTGTGTTAGTCCCTGAGAGCATACAAAGCAGGAAGATTTGGGGGGGGGGAGTGTGTGTGTGTGAACATGGTAGCTCTGTTGATACAAACTGATTTTTATTTTTGCATGCACTTTCATGGGCAAAACAGATAAAAGTACAGCACACGTCATCAAAAGGAATGCGCTGCCCTTTGAAATCCGTGCCCTTCAGAGCCTTCTAGCTTTCCGGAGAGCTTGCAAGACACTATTGTACCGGCAAGCTTTCGGCTCTTGAATAATTAGAACATAAGAACATAAGAAGAGCCATGCTGAATCGGACCTCAGCCCATCTGGTCCAGCATTCTGTATCACACCAGTTGTACACGGGAATCTCGAGCAGAAGGGAGGGCAAAACCCTGACCTGCTCCCGACCCCCCACAACCAGTACCCAGGGAAATCCTGCCTACCTCAACCAACTCCGAGGTGGCACTTGAATGTCCTTTTCAGTAACTACTGATTCCCTTGGTATCCATGAATCTGTCTAATCCTGCCTTGAAGTTGTCCAGGCTGACCGCTGTCACAACCTCCTCTGGAAGTGAGTTCCATAACCCAATGACCCTCTGGGTGAAGAAATATTTCCCTTTATTAGTCCTAACTTTCCTACCTTGGAGCTTCAGGGAGTGCCCCCTAGTCCTAGTGTTTTGTGACAAAGAAAATATTTTTTCTTTATTCACCTTTTCTATCCCATGCATGATTTTATACACTTCGATCAAGTCACCTCTTCGACGCCGTCTTTGAAGGCTGAAAAGACCAAGGCGTTGCAACCTGCTTTCATAAGGGAGCCGCTCCATCCCTTGGATCCTTCTTGTTGCCCTTTTCTGTACCTTTTCCAGTTCCGTTATATCCTTCTTAAGGTGCGGAGACCAGAATTGTACACAGTACTCCAGATGTGGCCTCACCATAGATTTGTAGAGAGGTAATACAACATTTGCTGACCTATTTTCGATTCCCTTTCTGATCATGTCTAGCATAGAATTTGCTTTTTTTGCTGCTGCTGCGCACTGGGTTGACATCTTCATTGAGCTGTCCACCAAGACCCCAAGATCCCTTTCCTGGTTTGTCTCGGAAAGCTTTGACCCCATCAATTGGTAGGTGTAGTTGGGGTTCTTTGCCCCGATGTGCATGACTTTACACTTGTTGAGGTTAAAATGCATTTGCCACTTTGTTGCCCATTCACTCAATTTCGAGAGATCTTTCTGGAGCTCTTTACAGTCAGTTTCATTTTTAACTACCCTGAACAGTTTAGTGTCATCTGCAAACTTTGCTACCTCAGAATTCACTCCTACATCCAGGTCATTAATGAATAAATTAAAATTGTATAATTGTTGGCCGCGCCTCTTGCTGTAAATGTTCTTTATTGTTGATGTTTTTAACCTGATGATATGATTTTAATGAAGTTCTAATTGTTTGTTGTGTTTGGTGTGAGAGCCGCCCCGAGCCGCTTGGGAGTGGCGGTGAACAAGTTTGAATAAATAAATAAATAAATAAATAAATAGCCCATTCTGCAGCAAAAAAGTTAAGATCCAAAGATGTGCTTAAATAAGAAAGCTTTTGCCTGCCAGCACGAAAAGAACATGGAGGAGCCAATTGATTGGGTCGTTATGGGTTTCCCGGGCTGTATGGCCATGTTCCAGAAGCATTCTCTCCTGACGTTTCACTTCAGGCATCCTCAGAGGTTGTGAAGTCCTCTGAAGATGCCTGGCATTTATGTCAGGCATCTTCAGAGGGCTTCACAACCTCTGAGGATGCCTGCCATAGATGCAAGCGAAATGTCAGGAGAGACATTGCTGCTGGAACATGGCCATACAGCCCGGGAAACTCACAACAACCCAGTGATTCTGGCCATGAAAGCCTTCAACAAGGCCAATGGACTCTTCCATGAGAGGGCATTCCACAATCTGAGAGCAACCACCGTCAAAGCTTTTTCCCATGTTCTTTCCAAAATTCGCCCATCGGGGTGTTGGGATCAAGGTCTTAAAACCCTCTCCACAAATCTTAAAACTCATACAGGCCGCTATTTGGGAAACTGATATACGTATCAAATAAAATGATTTCAAATGCATTATTACACAAATGGTTGTTGAAGAACTGCTTGTGGGTCACACTGGTTTCTTAGAGCGGATCTTGGCAATGAGCGAGCCACAAAGGGTTGTTTTGGTGGCCTCTGACTTCCCAGGCTCCTCGAATGGCCCTTTCTAGCTGAAGGGCGTGGGTGAATTGTCTCTCTCGGAAGCCTCCAGGGAGGGCAGTTGACCTTTTCATTGGGTTGCAGGGGCCATCTGCCTGCTTAACATAAAAGACCACCACTTTTTCAAACTGGTTGCTTCGGGCATATCTTTTGATATTTGTGTCAGTCGGTGTAACCCCCCCAACACACTTCAAGCCCAGAAGAATGACATCCAATCCTTCTGGAGTTGCTCACTTGCCTTAGAGCAAGTGTTTCCCAACCTTTTTTGAGCCGCGGCACACTTTTTACATTTACAAAATCCTGGGGCACACCACCAACCAAAATGACACAAAATGACACTCTAACACAGTAATACATATAGTTAATATGTTTTTAAATGTATTTATACACTCAGTATGAAACCTGGGCCTGTTTCGATGAACACAACATAGATATCCTGGCAGGAATGGCAGAATGTCACAAACTTCCCACACAATACCCAAGAGAAAATGCTGTAAGAGTTTGGTGGGCATTGACCTTGAGTTTTGGGAGTTGTAGTTCACCTATATCCAGAGAGCACTGTGGACTCAAACAATGTTGGATCAGGACCAAACTTGGCATGAATACTCAATATGCCCAAATGTGAACACAGATGGAGTTTGGGGAAAATAGACCTTGACATTTGGGAGTTACAGTTTCTGGAGGGGGGCCCTCGAAAGACCAGCAGTCTCCCTCTCACTTAGGTTGCCCCCTCCCTCCCCGCCAGGCTTGAATTGGGGTCGTGGGGAATAGGAGCCTCACTCACCACCTGCGCAGCTCCTCGGGGGTCAGCAGGGCGGCCCGGGTGGGCATCTCAGGGCTGGCGAAGCAGGCAGGAAGGAAGGTGGCAGCAGCGGGCAGGGAGCCGGAGGGAGGCCGAGAGCGGTTTCGCACGCACCGTGGAGGAGGGGGAGGAGGGAGGGCGGGGCCGGTGCTGGACTGAACCATCCGGCATTAGGCCCGGGGGGGAGGCAAGAGGAGGTCTCTACTTGGGGAAAGGGAGGCGGGCCTTCCCAAAGCATGGAGAGGGCGAGACCAAGTAGACAACGGGTGGGGAGGGGGGGTGTGTGTTTGTAATTTTGTGCCTTTATCGAGGTACTGTAGGTGTCTTAGGGTTTTTATACTTCAACACACTAGACTCTCCCCCCTCCTCTCCTGGAGGTTCCAACTTCTCAAGGCACACCTGATGATTGCTCACGGCACACTAGTGTGCCCCGGCACACTGGTTGGGAAACACTGCCTTAGAGGGTAAGACAGAGAAGGCTTGTGGATGTATTTCTCTTTGAGTAGAGAATGGACACGAGATAATGACCCAGTCCAGCTCCATCGGGATTTCTGCTAGATACCTGAAGACACCAGAACTGGTCTGATTTTGGATGGGGAACCGCCAAGGAAAGCCAGGTACTTCCGACTATATTTCAGAGCAGGGCAATGGCAGTCCACCTCTGAGAGTTCCTTGCCTAAGAAAAGCATCTGCAATTAATGGGTTTGCTATAAGTCAACAGGTGATGTGAAGGCACGTAACACACACACACACACTGGCACCAGATGGCATTTCTGTTCAGGACAGAAGAACAGAACATGCCCAGGGAGGTGGCGTAAGCAAGGTGCGCTGGTTGCTATAAACACTGCAGAAACATTATTTTTTCAAAAAACCCCACTTTTCCTGGTCCGGCTGCTTCTTGCATCCCTAATCATTTAATCACTGCCTGGCTTTCATGAACAGGCAATCCTTTTGTGCAAGGTCAAGCCCCGTATCCTGATGGCATGACCAGCGCTTCATTCACAAATGAGCTCCTGAACATCTCCCTTTTATCCCGGGTGCAGGGAGGCGAGAGAATCGCAAACAATGCAGAGCGCTGAAACAAAAGTGGCCATTGTTCCAGGACCAGCGGAGGCAGGAGGTCATCCAGTCCAGCTTGGCCGGTTGCAGACTGGGACCTTATTGTCTTTGTAATTGGATTTGTGCTGATGGTGTCCAGTCAGTGAGCTTGCAAGTAGGGAAGCTGACCTGATTTTGGGCAACTTCATGGCAGATGGGGGGAGGGGTACGGCAAGAGGAAGCACTTGCTCAGGGTCTTAAAATAAAGCCACACTTGATGTCGAGGGAGCTGGCTTGGAGTTGGCAGCATTGCTGCAGGAAATGCATTCCAGGGAGGGTGGGGCAGGAGGAGTCTTGTACAGTTGGAAGGTGACAGCTTTTTGGACTTGCAGAAGCACCAGGTCCCTTGGTCATAGCCAGGGCTCCGTATGTACTCTGAACAAGGATTAGGAAGCAGAACATTGAATACCCCCCCCCCTCCGTGTGTGAAACAATTCTTGAGTGGGTTGTTGTAGGTTTTTCAGGCTGTATGGCCATGTTCTAGAAGCATTTTCTCCTGACGTTTCGCCTGCATATCTGACAAGCACCCTCAGTGTGAGGATGCTTGCCAGAGATGCAGGCGAAACGTCAGGAGAGAATGCTTCTAGAACATGGCCATACAGCCTGAAAAACCTACAACAACCCAGTGATCCCAGCCATGAAAGCCTTCGACAATAAATTCTGGAGTGTTCACTGAAGGGACGTCATATGACTCTCCGAAGGTTGCTAAACTGCACCTTCCTCAGGATTGCCCATGTTGGCCAGGTCTGTTTGGAGCTGCAGTTCAACATCATGTGGAGGACTGCCAATTACTCCTTGGCTTGTGTTTTCAGAGATAGGACACTACGGTACTAGTCAGTAGTGGATAAACTGCATAACAAGGTTATCATATAGCCCCTTTTCTGTACTAAACCTGTTCTTATTGTCCTGTCCGTAATGGATTGGATGAAGCCAAACAAAATGAAGCTCAATCAGATAAGGCAAAGGTGCTCCTGCTCTTCTGGAAGGCAGATGAATGATTGAATAGAGTTTTAGCCTGTACTGAATAGGGGCACACTCTTCCAACGCTGGAGTCGGAAGTTGTCAGCTTCCTCCAGCACTACGTTTTCATCACAGTTAGGGAGTTCCTTGATGTTTGGGAAGTACCTTTTTTTCCTCACCAAAACATGTAATGATTTTAACCTTGAGATACTCTTTGTCAGTTCTGACTTGGTTCACTTTTGAACCCGGTACCTTGTGTGCTTCCAAGCAGATCGAGAACTGGATCTTTTGTACTAGGTTCAAGTCAATTGCCTAATTTCAGTACCTTGGAGCCAGATTTGAGTTGGTTTATGGGAACTTCTCACTACCTTCCTTTCGACATGTAAGCATAGGTAGAACACTGAGATTGATCGAAAGTAGAGGGAAAAGGTTGGTGGAGGATCTGTACACAGAGGATGGAAACCCTGTAGAACAAAAAGAAATTCAGAACTGGATTGGGTCAGGGAACTGGATCCAAAGCTGGGCCATAAGACAGGAAATTTTCAGACGAAGAGAAAAAAATAAGAGAACGGGATAGTCCATTTGAGAAGGTGATTAGGAAATGTTTGAGAGGGGAGAAGAAAGTGGCAGGAGATCTGTACGAACAAATCATAACAGTAAAAGAAGAAATAATAGAGGAAATTTTCCAGACATGGAGATTGGACATGGAAATTGAGAGGAAGACATCCAGAGGGAAATAAGTAATATAGCAAGAGAAAAGTATAATGCATTAAGGGAAACCAGAAGGAAAATGTTACAAAAATGGTACAGAACTCCTGCACAACTTTCACGCTTTGTACCAGGGATGAAAGATCAGTGTTGGCACGGCTGTGAACAAAGAGGGGTGTTCAATCATATGATATGGGAATGTGATAGAGCGCAAGATTACTGGAAAATGATTGAAGGAGAAATCAATAGAATGTTAGATTTACATATTGTAATAGTTAATAGAAATGTATTACATGCACGGATAATAGGAGTGAAGAATATGCAAAAAGAAAAATTGATTGATAAATTAATAGCGTGTGCACAGATAGTTTTAGTGAGGGGTTGGAAGGATAAAACAAAATGGACATTGACCAACTGGTATAACTATATAATTAATATGTTAAATGTGGAAATAACAAATTGTAAATGGAATAATATAGATAAAACTGAAAAGATAATAATAACAAAGAGGATGTGGGAACCAGTTAGAAATTATTTAGAAAAGGTGTTAAGAGGTGGAGTAGAAAAATTAAGACTGAGACTGATATTTCAAATGTAACCTCTGTAGTTTGATGTATAAACTGCATGTACAAGGAGGGGAGGGTGGGAGAGGGGAAAAAACCAATAATATAAAAAAAGACAGAAAAATCGAGATGGCAGAGTTTGAAAAAGTTGAAAGCTTTCACGGCCGGAATCACTGGGTTGTTGTAGATTTTTCACACCTCTGAGGGTTCCTGCCATAGAGAATAGTTCTAGAACATGGCCATACAGCCTGAAAAATCTACAACAACCCTTTGAAAAAGTCATTTTGTATTACAACGAAATGAGTAGGGCACTGACGCAGTGGAGGACAGATTTTGGATTCAACCCAGTATTTACTACTATATGAAATGCAGGATATGTGAGAAAATCTGGACAAAGGTCTCCCGGGTTTTCCTAACAAGGTCTAATTCATGTTTCCATTTTGAGCTGGAAAGTGGACTTTAAAAAGTAAATAGCAAAAGTCTTCATATTTTGCCATTCTGGACATGTAGCCCCTCCCTCCCGCGCCTCACCCGGCTCCACTTTCCAAACCAGTCTGGTCCTTAGAGAAGACTTGCAGATAGCACCACGACCTTCCTCGATGGCTAGCTTCATAGCAGTCTCGATCTGAAGCTTGAAGATGTCAAGCGGACACGAAGTTGCTCCTAGCCATGTGAATCCACTCCAGTGGCTGCTTGACCCAGTTTTGCTTCCTGGAAACTAACATTGGCAGACTCATCACATTTCATTCCTTTCGTGACTTGCTCACTAGCGATGCCCTGAACAGAAAAAGCTATTTGCAATACTTGCTTTTCCGAGGGCTCTTTCCCGTGGCCCAGTTAATTACCCAGCGGATGCAAAATCCCGTACTGTTAAAAGGTGCTTTGGGAGTCGTTTCTGTATTTTGAACACGACATTTACCGTATCTACTGATGTATATGTCAACTTTATAAGTTGAGAGCAGGATTAGGGGCAAAAATGATGGGGTTTGAGATGCCCCATGGATAAATCAAGAGTAAAACTTAGTGGCATGTAACAAAGAATGTAAAGGACGAAGAAAAGAAAACAGTGCCGAAGAACCTAAAACATTTAGCAAGCATCACTTTTTAGCTGGATGAATGAGGGGCAATTTATTTATTTATTGTGCCAGAAGCAAGTTTAGGGTACAGTTAAAATTCATGTAAAAATACAAACAAAGGTTAATAACAAACTTGGCATTGTGCTAAATGTCCTTTGACCAGAAGCTGGCACCTGGAGTGCCTCTGGTGTTGTTGTGAGAAGGTCCTTCATTGTGCCTGTGGCAGCGCTCAGGTTGCATTGTAGTAGGTGGCCTGTGGTTTGCTCTCCTCGCATGTTGTGGCGCAGCACTGGGAATGTGGCGCAGCTGGCTAAGTGTCAGCTGCATAAGATCTCTCTGACCAGTAGGTCATGAGTTCAAAGCCTGCTTGGGTCGAGGTGGGTGCTTGATGTTTAAGTGTAGCCTGCTGTCGACCTCTGCAGCCCCCAAGACAGTTGCATCTGTCAAGGCTGGAGATAAAGGTACCACATTAAGTGGGGAGGCAAATTTTGACTGAATTATGAGGCCATTGGAAGAACTCCAGGAACGCTGAGGAATCTAAGGAACAATGAGGGACGCTGTCAGCTGTAGTAGTAGTTAGGAGTAGCAGCAGCAGCTCCCAGGTGGCCAGAGTTTGCCTCTGCTGAATTCAGTCTTAAAATGTGTGTATGTGGAAACGGTAGGGATTGTCTGCTATTTTGTATGTGGCTCTCTGTAATCCGCTCTGAGTCCCCTTCAGGGTGAGAAGAGCGGAATATAAATAAAGTGTATTATTATTATTATTATTATTGTGGACTCCACTTTGCAGCTCCATTTCTTAAGGTGAGCCCTGCATCTCGTGGTGCCCCCATCCATCCTCCCAGGTTGCTCAGTCTTCTGTGAGCCCAGGAGGGAGTTTCTCCTATCAACATGATAATGTTGTCAACCTGCTGAATTGAAGCCATATCAGATGAGCCATATGGTGCTAATCCTAGACTGATTTATTCTATTTCTTATTTTATTTTTTTGAACTGGTCCTTTTCCCCCCCTTTGTTGACCTTTTTGAGACTAACCTGTATGTGACTGTTTAATGGTGGTCCGGGATAAACGTCGCAACATAAATCCATGTCTTTCTGGTATTTTTCAAGAGATGTTTAGATAAGGGCCGAGTGGGGTGAGGCGGAGTCCATAGTATCCTAGAAGCAATTCTGACCATGGCTTGAAAGGGTTTTTGACCATCACAAAACAAAAATAGTTGTTTCCCACCAGCTGTCCTTTGTTAACTGACATGGCTTTATTTTAGGAAAACTAATTTTGAAGCAGTTTGCTTTCTCCTCTAAAGCATTTCTGTCTGTCTGTCTCCATCAGTTAAATTTTCCAATTTAGATCAGTGTTTTTCAACCTTTTTTGAGCCGCGGCACATTTTTTACATTTACAAAATCCTGGGGCACACTACCAACCAAAATGACACAAAATGGAATTGAACCAAACTTGGCATATTGAACTCTCATTACCAACAGAAAGTACTGAAAGGGTTTGCTTGGGAATTCACCTTGAGTTTGGCAGTTGTAGTTCACCTACACCCAGAGAGCTCTGTGGATTCGAACAATGTCATGTTATGTTGTTGTTTGCTTTCTATCCAGAATCACAATGTTGGAAGGAGGCTCACCACTTTAAGGTCCCTCTAAAACAGGCATGGGAAAACTTTGGCCCTCTGGGTGCTTTGGACTCCAACTCCCACCATTCCTAACAGCCTGAGGCCCTTTCCTGCTTAAGTGGCTGAGGGGGGGGGGGAGGAAAAGGGCCTGAGGCTGCTCGGAATGGTGGGAGTTGGAGTCCAAAATGCCTGGAAGGCCCAAGTTTGCCCATGCCCCTCCCCCTTCGCGCCCTTTCTTCCCCCTCCTGCTGAACACTTACTTTTGCTTCTACAATGCCGCTTCTGCCGCCATTTTGATCTGAGGGGGCAGCGTGAGCATGTTCAGGAGGGGAGGGGGAGGGAGGAAGACGTGACCTGTGCGGGCACTACTGCGCAGACTCGCCCAAGAGCAAAGCGTGGCAAAGCGAGCAGAGCGAGGCTGGGAAGAAGGGAGCCCGAGTGGAGCAGAAAAAGCATTTGGCAGGAGGGGGAAGAAAGGGGATTGGAGGTCCCAATTTCCCACGGCACACCTGATGATCACTCACGGCACACTAGTGTGCCACGGCACACTGGTTGGGAAACACTGGGGTAGATCATGAAAAACTCTTGATCCTGCTTTAAGAATTGGGTGTGTCGTGACATTTGATTGTCGTGATGTATAACTTATGCTCAGAAAAAGAGGCTGTTGTTAGGACAGAACATGGAGGCAGGATTTCCTGTTGTTAGGGTCACAGATCCCCGTGTACACTGTGAGGACAGATGGGCTGAGGTCCGATTCAGCATGGCTCTTCTTATGTTCTTATGTTCTTATGGAGGACAGAAGGGTTTCCAATTGGCAAGGTGGCCAGGCAAGGCTGCATTTTATCACTTTGTCTGTTTAACATGTACACCTAAGGCAGGATTAGACTCGAAGGAAAGAGGCGGAAAAAAATTGGAGGAATACCAACAATTCAAGATATGCGAGTGACACCACACTACTAGCAGAAAATAGCAAAGACTTTGGAAGACTCAGAAGACAGGCAATGGAGAAAGTGCAAAAACAGGTTTACAGATGAAGATTAAGAAAACAAAAATAATAATGTATTGCCAAAGGCTGTCACGGTCGGAATCACGGGGGTGTTGTGTGGTTTCTATGGTTGTGTTCCAGCAGCACTTAAAGATTCCAGCCACAGATGCAGGTGAAACATCAGGAGAAAATGCTGCTAGAACATGGCCATACAGCCACACAACACTCCAAAAATAATAACCACAGATGATTTGCATAACTTTAAAATAGTTGGTGAAGTCATTGAAATAGTTCAAGATTTTCCATCCCTTGGCTCAGGTGGTAATCACAATGGAGACTGCAGTCAAGAAGTCAGAGAACCAAAATGTGAAAGGGCATCAGACAAGATCCTGAATATAAAGATACATAATTATGGTTGTGGAAGCTGGAGAGTGAAGACACTGATAGGAAGAACATTGATTCATTGGAAATGTGGAGCTGGACAAGAGTTCTATGGATGCTGTGGACTAGGCTTGTGCACAGATTGGGTTTGATTGGTTCTCTTCGGCCAATCTGGCTTGCTCAGCTGGGTCAGATGGCTGTAACGGTAAGACCTCAGTTGGGAGAGTGCGGGACGGGTGGGTGGGATGCGCGTGTGCATTTGGGGACCTGCTCTGAACCACGAAGACTTAAAACAATATGCTTCCCAAACATGGCTAGATTCCCACCATACATTTTGAAAGTGCCCCCCCCCCCCAATTCATCATACAGGAGTGTTTTTCCAATAAGGGAACAATGCTTGCTTGCTTGCTTGCTGGCCTCTTCCAGTATGTTTTGTGCGAACAAGAAATGCAACAGCTTTGGAAGAAGTTGCTTGCTGCTGTTGTTTTTATTAGTAAACTAGCTTGGGGACCCGGCGGTGCCCGGGTTATTTGAGAAAGGCATCATGTGTCAAGGTTGGTCCTTATCAGATGTTTATGTGGCTCGCAGTGGTCTCAGGAACTTAGTGAAGGTACTGCAAGTCCCATTGGCCATGGTCCATCCCCCTCCAAACAGCACCAGGATGTAGAGTGGGTCATGGGGGCTGTGTGTGTCACATTTGGTCTTGATCATTCATTGGATGAGGGTTGCAGCAGTCTCGGAAGGTGAGTGAAGGTACTTCAAGTCCCATCATCTGTGGTCCATCCTCCTTGAAACTGCACCAGGGTGTAGAGTGGGTCATGAGTATTCTGTGTGCCAAGTTTTGGACTGGTCTGTGATTTGTAGGGGCTACAATGTTCTGTGGAAAGTGAGTCAGTTGAAGACACTGGAAATCCCATCATATGTGGGCCATCCTGCCATAAACTGCACCAGGTTGTACAGTGGGTCATTGGGCCTCTGTGTGCCAAGTTTGGTCCTGATTTGTCATTGGTGTAGGCCACAGTGCTCTAAGGAAGTGAGTTAAAGTACTGCAAGTCCCATCATCCATGGTCCATCCTCCCTCAAACTGCACCAGGATGTAGGGTGCATCTTGGGGGGTTTGTGTGCCAAGTGTGGTCTTGTTCTGTCATTGTGTGCCAAGTGTGGTCTTGTTCTGTCATTGTTGGGGGCCTAGTCAGGAAAATCGAGGTGAGGAAGCTTCACTGTCAATTCAGACCCTAAACAGTATCCCATGAGCTGAGGCCTAGTCTGGAAAATCAAGTTAAGGAAGCCTTGTTGTCAATTTTGGGCCTGGTCTGTGAGTTATAGGGGCTACAGTGTTGTTTGAGAAGTGAATCAGGTGAAGATACTGCAAATACCATCATTCGTGGCCCATCCTGCTCTAAACCACACCAGGTTGTGAAGTGGGCCATTGGGCCCCTATGTGCCAAGTTTGGTCCTGATCCGTCATTGCTGTGGGCCGCAGTGACTGACTGCTTGAGGCCTTTCCTTTTCCCTCTGCGTCACCTTAGAATGTTGGAATGTAGATGGCCAATCAAAGTCCTTTATGCGAATACTCCTTCAGTGGCAGCCAATCCCCTCTGTCTGGTGCCTTAGAATGTTGGAGTTATGAGGCTGGCCAATCAGAGTCCTTTATGCAAATAATCCCACAGTGGCAACCAATCGAAACGCACCTCTGCACCGCCGCAAACATTCTCTTTTATTATAGTTATAGATAGATAGATAGATAGATAGATAGATAAGAAAGAGTAATAGTGGGCCACTGGGCTGTGTGATGTGGAAGTGCATCTTTGAGATTTGGCAGGGAGGAAAGGTGCCCTGCTGCTGCTGCTGCTCCTGGAGAAGTCACAGGGCCGGGCCGGGGGGGGGGGGGATACCTTTTGGGGATTTTTAAAGAGACTTTATCTCTAAAAAGAAAATAAATTCCTAAAGATCAGGGGATGAATAAAACGTTATGAAATTTGATGGGCTAACAGTGGTTGATGTGTCCTCCAGGTGCGGTCATTTTCATCTCAATAACTCGTAAAATGATGGGAAGGGGAGCCTGGGAAGCCCCCTCCCTCCACTGCCACCAATGGGCCAGATCTAGCCACATTTTTTGGCTGCGGACCGAAAACGGCTATCCAGCTACCTGCCCAGATTCAGGAGGTGCATGAAAATGGATGCAGGGGTCTCACGGAATTTGGCCAGCAGAAACGGATCAATGTTCAGCCAAAATGCACAAGCCTGCTGCGGGCTCTTGGCTTTTCTTTGCGAACGAAAATTCAGGAAGGACTCATCCTACGCTTTCTACAAGCGCATTGATAGCTAAGAAAGTTGGATATATCCTTCGAGCCTGTGCAAAGGATTTTTCTGGTGGAGCGCACCATGCACAGAGTTGGCCTCACCCTTTAAACCAAAGGTTTGTCTGCCGGGGCCTAGCAAGCTGGGGCGGTGGCAGTGAGGTCCTCAGGTCATAGGTTTGGTTTGAGTTTCCTTCTCTAGATGGTTGACCTTACAGGGTTAAATGAACACCATCTGCCTGGGTTTGAAATCAGAGTTTCCTTCTCCTAGGATGGTTGCCAAAAGGCTAGAGAGCCCATCCTGCCCGTGGCTATTATGCTAGGTTTTGTCAGACCCCTTCGGTTGTGACCTGTCTGGCATGGGAGGCCCTATTATGCCACCGCCAGCATAGCTCACAACTTCATTAGGGTACGCAAGCCCTCCCCCACGACAAGGGGGCGCCGATGGAGAGGACTGCTGAAAAGACAAATGCATCGGTCCAGGATCAAATTAATCCTGAGCTCTCCATAGAAACCAAGATGACTAAACCTATATTGTTATACTTTGATCTCATAACCTCAAAATAAAGGGATGGCAACCCTCCTTTGAACAAATCTTGCCAGGAAAATCTCATGATGGCTCATGTTAGGGTTGCCATAGGTTGGAAACCACTTGAAGGCAAAGAACCCCAACTACACCTACCAATTGATGGGGTCAAAGCTTTCCGAGACAAACCAGGAAAGGGATCTTGGGGTTTTGGTGGACAGCTCAATGAAGATGTCAACCCAGTGCGCAGCAGCAGCGAAAAAAGCAAATTCTATGCTTGGCATGATCAGGAAGGGAATCGAAAATAGGTCGGCAAATGTTGTATTACCTCTCTACAAATCTATGGTGAGGCCACATTTGGAGTACTGTGTACAATTCTGGTCTCCGCACCTCAAGAAGGATATAACGGAACTGGAAAAGGTACAGAAAAGGGCAACAAGAATGATCCAAGGGATGGAGCAGCTCCCTTATGAAATCAGGTTGCAACGCCTTGGTCTTTTCAGCCTTGAAAGACGGCGTCTAAGAGGTGACTTGATCGAAGTGTATAAAATCATGCATGGGATAGAAAAGGTGAATAAAGAAAAAATATTTTCTCTGTCACACAACACTAGGACTAGAGGGCACTCCCTGAAGCTCCAAGGTAGGAAAATTAGGACTAATAAAGGGAAATATTTCTTCACCCAGAGGGTCATTGGGTTATGGAACTCACTTCCAGAAGAGGTTGTGACAGCGGTCAGCCTGGACAGCTTCAAGGCAGGATTAGACAGATTCATGGTTACCAAGGGAATCAGTAGTTACTGAAATGGACATCCAAGTGCCACCTCTGTGTTGATGGAGGCAGGCAGGATTTCCCTGGGCACTGGTTGTGGAGGGTCGGGAGCAGGTGAGGGTTTTGCCCTCCCTTCTGCTCGAGATCCCCGTGTACAACTGGTGGTCCACTGTGTGATACAGAATGCTGGACTAGATGGGCTGAGGTCCGATTCAGCATGGCTCTTCTTATGTTCTTATGTCAGCAACCAGGCAGGGATAGTAAAGAAAGAAGGGTGCCTGGAGCCCTGGAGAGCTGCTGACAGTGCTAGGCTAGATGGAGCAGTGGCTTGACTCAATATGAGTCAGACGGCTTCCCATGTTTCTGTTACTGGGAAACGCTGTGTTTTTTCACACCACCTCACGTAGTGTATTGTCTGGATGAGTCTTCTTCAGTCTAGCTCTTTATTTCTCAAGAGAGAATCTTTTCCTCCTTGCCTTCCTATCCTTTCCTGAACCTGCCAGCTTTTCTTTCCCCATGTACCTGACATTTTTCAGTGTGGGATTTCTGGGCACTCACTCGAATCTGAGGAGCTACCGGTTTGTCTAGACTAGAGCTTGAGGGAAATACTCCGGGGCTGGAATGACTCCAGGCGAGTAGTTTAATTTCGCTTTCCATTTCTATTGCCTGATGTCAGGATCAACATCTCTTCTTGCTGGTTATTCCCACTGGCAGTTTCTTATTCAGACATGCACACTGCATGCCAAGTGGCAACCCCCCCCCCCCCCCAATACATACACATACATACCTTCCGTGTACTTAAATGTGTCTTCCTTGTCTAATCCTGAATGTAAAAATTGGGGAGGTGGTTGGAGAAAACGAATCCCACGCAGGTGAAATGCTTTAAATATTTCAGGTACATTTTGCTGTTAATTGTGTGTTACCTAAATAAACTGAATTGCGGTTTTGTGGTGGATGCACAGGATAAGTAAGAACAAGTTGTACTTTCAGGCTCATCGGCCTGAGCCTGGAACCCCAGGTTTCGACGGTGACCAGGGTTTTTATTGTAGCATTCGACATGTCAATTAAAACTTGGGACGCCAAGAACAGCTTGTAATTTCGGCTCTCGTACCTTGGGAAGTCTGAGCTTGGCTGACGGTAGTCCACGCTCTGGTTACATCCCGTATAGATTACTGCAACGCTCTCTACATGGGGTTGCCTTTGAAGACTGTTTGGAAGGTCCAAATGGTTCAAAGGGTGGCAGCTAGATTGTTAACAGGAGCGGCGCTCAGGGAGCATACAACTCCTCTGTTGCGCCAGCTCCACTGGCTGCCAGTCTGTTACCGATCACAATTCAAAGTGCTGGCCTATAAAGCCCTAAACGGTTCCAGCCCTACCTATCTGTTCGAACGTATCTCTTCTTGAACAATCTAGAAACTTAAGATCTTCTGGGGAGGCCCTGCTCTCGGTCCTGCCATCCTCACAGGTGCGGCTGGCGGGGACGAGAGACAGAGTCCCTCTACGGAGGTGTGAAGGTCGGGTACAAAAGCTTTTAAAAAATAAATAAATAAATCCATCCCCTGTTCGGATATCAGCCAGCACGCCAACGACTTAAATCAAGAAATAGTTTTCTAAGACCTACAGAGACACTTGCTGGAACACCTCAGCAAGCAAGAGTCCAAAGGTGGCAGGCTAAAACCCAGAATCTCAAGCCATGGCTGATACTACATAAGAGACGCCCTCCTGGGCACACAGAAAACTGAGCAATTTGGAAGGTGCTGAACAGTTCGTGCTCTGACACCATGAGATGCAGAGGCGACCTTAGGAATGGGGCCACAAAGTGGATTCCACGAGATGTGAGTGTGGAGAAGAGCAAACCGCAGACCACTTACTACAATGCAGCCTGAGCCCTGCCACATGCACAATGGTGGACCTTCTTATGGCAACGCCAGAGGCACCCCAATTGGCCAGCTATTGATCAAAGGACATTTAATATAAGGCCAAGTTTTCAAACTTTGTGGGTTTTTAAAAAACACACAATACAAATGTACCCTTGGTTCGCTCCTGATCCGATAAATAAATAAATGTGAGAAATGCCAAGTCTTGGCCCTGCAGCTCCACGTGGAGCCTGTTTCTCCTCTCTACGAGTCGGCAGAGATCAGGAAAAGGATGCGAGGAAGGCAGTGTGCTTCCTTCCAGGAAGAGTCAGTGCCCCCCCCTCCCACCCATCTGTTGCTTAATCCTTTTGTTTTATCTGAGGTTTTATTCGTGTCTCCCCAGAGCTGAAAAGCCAGCCTTTTGATTACTTTTTTGCTCTCAGTCACAGAATTGTCGCTGAAGTGTGATTACGTTCCCTTGAAAAAGAAGCATCCCGACATCTAAGCCACGATTATGGTCTCCAACTGCTGCGAGTTCTTCCTTGCTTCATGGCTTGCATGGAGTAGGGATGCTTAAAGACTACTCTGTTGAGTAGCTTGCTTCCCTGGGGGGCTGTTTTGGAAAAGATTGGGTTGCTCATCTGAGCTCCGGAGTGAGCGGTATACTAAATCGAAGTTAATAAATAAATAATAATAAATAATTTCAACCTTTTGATTTTAAAGCCTTCCCTGCATGGTCTGTTGCCATCGAAATCTCGCATCCTCAGGCCATTTGTGGATTGATTTCCACCAAGAGCTTCCATTTGCCAAACCTCATCTGAGGGCCCTTCCACACAGCCATGTAACCCAGAATATCAAGGCAGATAATCCACAATAAATGTTTCGAACTGGGTTATCTGAGTCCACACTGCCATATAATCCAGTTCAATGTGGATTTTATACAGCTATGTGAAAGCGGGCTAAGGTCCCTTCTACACTGCCATATAAAATCCAGATTATCTCCTTTTGACCTGGATTACATGGCAGTGTAAATGCATATAATCCAGTTCAAAGCAGATAATGTGGATTATCTGCTTTTATAATCTGGATTATATGACAGTGCCATAACTAAAATAAATAGTTTATTGTTAAAAAAAACTTTGTTATAAATGGCAGTTCCTAATTGGCTCTGTCATAAAAATTGCCAATAATGAAATAATAATGAATTTTTGAAAGTTTTATTAGAGTTCTGAAATTTTCACCACCAGAACTTTAGCAACACTTTAGAAGCAAAGCACCAGCGCCACCTAGTGTTCACCACCAGAACTTTAGCATCACTTTAGAAGCAAAGCACCAGCGCCACCTAGTGTTCACCACCAGAACTTTAGCAACACTTTAGAAGCAAAGCACCATCGCCACCTAGTGTTCACCACCAGAACTTTAGCATCACTTTAGAAGCAAAGCACCAGCGCCACCTAGTGTTCACCACCAGAACTTTAGCAACACTTTAGAAGCAAAGCACCAGCGCCACCTAGTGTTCACCACCAGAACTTTAGCAACACTTTAGAAGCAAAGCACCAGCGCCACCTAGTGTTCACCACCAGAACTTTAGCATCACTGTAGAAGCAAAGCACCAGCGCCACCTAGTGTTCACCACCAGAACTTTAGCATCACTGTAGAAGCAAAGCACCAGCACCACCTAGTGTTCACCACCAGAACTTTAGCAACACTTTTCCAGCAAAGCACCAGCGCCACCTAGTGTTCACCACCACATCTTTAGCATCACTTTAGAATCAAAGCACCAGCGCCACCTAGTGTTCACCACCAGAACTTTAGCATCACTTTAGAAGCAAAGCACCAGCGCCACCTAGTGTTCACCGCCAGAAAGTTAGCAACACTTTAGAAGCAAAGCACCAGCAAGGTAAACAAAGGGGCATTGTAAATACTTTAGAACCATTTAGAACCATGGATATTACCACACATATTATCAGCCAGAAAGTAAGAAGAGGCTTTTGAACTGCAAGGCCATTTAATACTCAGCAAGGTAAACAAAGGGGCATGCATAAATACATCCAACCACCCCATTTCTCCCACACTGCCATATTACCACACATATTATCAGCCAGAAAGTAAGAAGAGAGGCTTTTGAACTGCAAGGCCATTTAATACTCAGCAAGGTAAACAAAGGGGCATGCATAAATACATCCAACCACCCCATTTCTCCCACACTGCCATATTACCACACATATTATCAGCCAGAAAGTAAGAAGAGGTTTTTGAACTGCAAGGCCATTTAATACTCAGCAAGGTAAACAAAGGGGCATGCAAAAATACATCCAACCACCCCATTTCTCCCGCATTTCCATATTCCCCAACATATATTTCTCAAGGAACAAAGCAAGCAGAGAGGCTTTGGAGCTAAAATGCCATTTTTAAACATTACAAATAAACAAAGAGACATGCCACAGAACAATCAAGCACCCACCCCAAAGTAAAAAGACCGACCTTTGAGATGCGGTAAGGAAATGACCCCAAAGCATCCTTCTTCTTCTCCTCTGTCGTTGCTCCTATTTCCACGCTGCCAGCATGCGTGCCACCTCCAAGAGCTCACGAGAAGTCCGAGAGGCAGAATGGGCGCTTCTGCGCATGTGCGCGGGGCCAGCCATGCATCGCGTCATCCAGACCCGCTCCCTTTGGTCTCCTATGACTCTGAGTGGCTGGAGAAGGACGGAGGAAGGAGGAGGAATCCAAAAGAGGGGGCCCATTCTGCCTCTTGGACTCTGGAGCTTTTGGAGGCGGCGCGCGAGCAGGGAGCGGGGAGCAGCAACGACGGAGGACTTCTTTGCAGCGTGCAGGGGCGCGTGAAGAGGACCAACAGCAAAAAACCTGGTCAGGGGTCTGAAGATCACCAGGATGAGGCCCAAAGATCACCCTGGTGATCGAGATCACCATTCTGAGCACCCCTGATTTAGAACCATGGATCGCCCATGCCTACTAATTAAGTGGCCAATTGTGGCTTAAATTGATTTTAATCTGATTTTATTGTTTTACTGTTAACTGTTCTATTCTGCTGTAAACCGCTCCGAGCCTTCGGGGAGTGGCGGTATATAAATCCGAATAATAAAAATAAATAAATAAATAAAAGCACCCCTGACATTCACTTTTGAATGTATGTAAAAGCTCTGTTGGCTTCATCATGCATTCAAAGTGATAGTGTGCTGCCTACATTTTTCAGCAGCCAAAATGCATTTGCAAGCTAAAATCACCTGAGTTCCGCTTTTCAACCGGTTCCACTTTCTGACAGCACTCTGGTCCCTAACCTGCTATCTAAGTGAGGGCTTCCCGTGTAGGATTAAAAGCTGGACATTATCTGCTGGCTTGTACAGAATGGCAATACCTTTTGTTACCAATATTTTGGTATTTACGTGCAGCCCTGCAACTTGGAATGATTTGCAATTCCTTCTACTTTGAGAAAGACTCAATGTATTTATTATGTATTTACATCATTTATATTCCGCCTTTCTCACCCCGCAGGGGACTCAGGGCGGATCACAATGCACACATTCAGGCAAACATTCAATGCCATTGACATACAACATATACAGACAGACATCGAGGCAATTTAACATTCCAGAAATCAGATAAATTTAGCCTCCCCACAAACTGGTCCCTAAATTTCCTACTTGACAGATGCAACTTGTCTTTCGGGTTGCAAAGGTCGACAACGAGCTACACAAATTGGTCGGGAGCTCACCCCGACCCGGGCAGGCCTCGAACTCATGACCTTGTGGTCAGTAGAGATCTTATGCAGCTGACACCCAGCCAGCTGGGCCACATTCCCGGTGGTATAGGGACAATAACAATAACAACAACAACAACAACAACAAAAGAATCCACAATATTGTCTTTGTGTTGGGTTTAATTAATTACTAAATGAGAAAACCTAAACTTTATTTTTTTTTCTAGGCAGAAAGGGAGGATTTAATATATTTGAAATTGGGCCAATGTAAAATGGATGAAGGAGGGAGCAGGGTAAGCCTGGCAAAGGCAGTGCAATTGCGGAGTCTGGAGAGAGAGAGAGAGAGAGAGAGAAGGGAGAACAGAAAAAGAAGAGAAGAGAAAACACCCATTAATCCTCTTAAATGAGGACAACGCAAAGCCCAGAATACCAGGCATTTTTAGAAGAAAGGACAGACCACCTGCGAGAGTGGGCAGGTCCCTGAGATCATAGGTCAACAATAAATGGAGTAGGTGAGGATGACCAGAAAGACGGGCTTCTGATCTGCATTCTTGCCCTCAGGTGGACTTGGGATGTGGTGCCCTTTCCCTTCGTATGGGCCAGAGGATGCGTAAGAGTTGTGAAGGTGTCTGAAAGCACTCACGTTGTCATTTCCTCTGAAACAGACAGGCTGTAATTTTAAACCTGTGGGAAAGCAATTCCACTGTCACCAACTGTTGCTGAAATGTCTGTGTTTTAAGTGTTTCTTCTCTTTTTGCTATTCTTCGGGGATTGCCTGTATTGTTTTCCAGATTGCAAAGAGTTCATCCCGTGTGCCCTTTCCCTCGTGGAAATATTTGATGGCATTGTGTTGAATGACTGTCCCGCCAGTGTCCACATTAGACTTCATCAGCTTAAATAGGTTAAATGCAGCCCTGCCCGAAGGTGAACGGGGGTGCCGTGTGAGGTAGGACTCCTTGCGTCCCAACCTTATACGAGTTAAGGCTCGGGACTGTTTCAAAGCCACCTAACCTTAGTTTTAAGATAATGCCACTAAAGGTGTAAAGACCTGGAAATAAAATCTAGGAAAATAATGCCAATAACATTTTATTGCTGTTTTTGTTCTCCAAAATTGAAATTTTATTTATATATTTACTATATTTAAATCCCGCCTTTCTTGACCCCAAAGGGGACTCAAGGCGGCTCACTGCATAGGCAATCATTCAATGTCTTAAAAGCAATATACAATTAAATAAATACTTTAATTTTTTAAATAAAAAAACAAACAAACCAAGGTTATAAACATTAAAACATTACAATTACTACTATAAAGCCACACTATCCCCAATCATAGTCCAGGACATTCTGATAGTCATGGCACATAGTTCCAAATCCATCTATTGCACTGTATTATTCTCCAAAGGCTTGACCCCAAAGCCACGTTTTCACTCTGCCTGAAGGTCAGGAGGGAAGGGGCTGATCTAATATCGCTGGGGAGCAAATTCCACAGCCAAAGGGCCGCCACTGAGAAGGCCCTGTCTCTCGTTCCCACCAGTCGTGCCTGCAAATGAGTTGGGACCGAGAACAGGGTCTCTCCGGACAATATTAATCTCTGAGATGGTTCATTGGGGGGGGGGGGGGGTTTGATACGTCAGAACAGATAAAATAAACTGAATTACCATATATTTTCTTCCAGCATGAGGAATACAATATTTTAGGCAAGATGTTACTCCTCCCCACTGTTCTAAATACAATGTAAAAAAGCACACTTTTAATTATGTGTGTGTGTGTGTGTGTGTGTGTGTGACATTATTGCAATTCCTGGACTTTTTTCATTCGAATGAGTTGTGGAAATCAGCTTTGACTTTAAGATGAATTGTGCTATATATCAGTAAAAATGTAACCTTGTAAATAACACAATGTAGGGAAAAATAGGAAGAGATAAAGCACAGAATGAGCTTAAGGTTCTGTGTTTTGTATTTTACTGTGTTGTATTGTATTTTAGAAGGCCTTGGTCTCATGGTAGTCGCCCCGAGTCCCCATTGGGGAGATGGTGGTGGGGTATAAATAAAGATGATGATGATTACTATTATTGTTATGATTGCTTGAGAAGTTAAAAACAATCATGTTGGCTTTTGGGGGTATGTCCATAGCAAAGGGAAGAACAAGGAAGCGGCAGGATCACTGCATGGAGAAGATGGCGAAATGTTAACAGAGGAGAGGAAAAGGCAGAACCACTCAACACCTTCTTTGCCTCAGCCTCCTCCCAAAAGGAAACCAGTGTTTAACATGAGGAAAATGGAGTAGGGGAAATGTGTCACAGAATAGGTAAAGTAGTAGTACACCCGTACCTGGCCACCTGAATGAATTGAAGTGAATTACATCCAAGGGTCTTAAAAGAACCAGGAGCAGTAACCTCAGAATCCATGACAATCATTTTTGAGAATTCTTGAGAACAGAAGTCCTAGCAGCCTGGAAACGTTGTAGATGAAGAGAATTCTGTGAATATTGCATTACAGTACTTTGATTTCAGTGAGACTTTCAGTAAAGGGTCCCCTTGAAATCCTTCCTAAACAAACTAATAAAATGTGGGCCAGGCAGTGCTACTTTTAAGTGGATTTGCCATTTGCTGACCGGCTGAATCCAAAGGGTGCTTCTTACCAGCGTCTCCTCTTCGTGCTTGAAAGAAGTGGCGAAAAGGGTGCGACAGGGTTCGGTTCTGACTCTGTGGTATTTCACATTTCATCAGTGACTGGAGAAGAGAAGGTTAAGAGGTGACACGATAGCACTGTTTAAATATTTGAAAGGATGTCATATTGGAGATGGAACAAGCCGGCTTTTTGCTTTTCTAGAGACTAGCGCATGGGGCAATAGATTCAAACCACAGGAAATCATATCATCACCATCATCACCATCTTTATTTGTATCCCACCACCACCTCCCAAAAGGGACTCGGGGTGGCTTGCAAAGCACCACAAGTGTAGTATGTACGCTGACGACACCCAGCTCATTCTGAGGATGGAGGGCAGGCCGGGATCCGTCCCCGATAATTTCCAACATTGCCTCGAGGCTGTTACTGGATGGCTGCGAGCCAGTAGGTTGAGGGTGAATCCGGCGAAGACGGAAATCTTGTGGTCGGGCCGCCCGGGTGGTGTAGGTGTCCAGCTTCCGACCCTGGACGGTGTGGCGCTATGCCCATCGCCTTCCGTTAAGAGCTGGGGGTCCATCTGGACTCCCAGCTGACCATGGAGGCCCAGGTCACCGCGGTCAGCAAGGTTGCTTTTTTTCATCTGCGACAGGCTCGGAGGCTGGCCCCCTATATCTCCCGGAACGACCTGGCCACGGTGATCCAAGCTACGGTCATCTCAAGGCTGGATTACTGTAACGCGCTTTACGTTGGCCTTCCTTTGTCGGCGACCCGGAAGCTCAAGCTGGTGCAGAACACTGCCGCCCGGCTCCTGTCTGGAACCCCAGCAGGTTGCCACATTACACCTGTTTTGCAGGATCTGCACTGGCTCCCAATTGAGCACCGGATCTCCTTCAAGGTGTTGGTTCTTACCTTTAAGGCCTTGCACGGCCTGGGGCCAGCGTATCTGAGGACCGACTCACCCCATATTGTCCCCCCGAGACCACTACGTTCCGAGGACGCTAACTTGTTAGAAATACCTTCGGCGAAATTGGCTAAATTGACATCTACCCGCCGAGGCGTTCTCTGTCATAGCTCCTACGCTGTGGAACGCCCTCCCGGCCGGAACGCGAGCCGTAAAGGACCTGCTCCCGTTTAGGCACGTCTGCAAAACTTACCTGTTTGGGCGGGCCTTCGGGGAGTAGGTCCTGTCCATGCTTCGCTCTAGCCACTGCCCTGGGGTGTCTGCTGTTTAATTTCTGAACTGTATCTGGGGGTTTTGTACTATGCTGTTTTAACTGTTTAACTGTTTTAGATGTTTTTATCGCATTGCTTGTATGTTATTGTACTTTCGGTTCCTGTGAGCCGCCGCGAGCCAAGAAATAAATAAAATAATAAATGTAACATAGATGGTACATGAGTATAAAAACAGTATCACATAAAAGTTATAAAAACAACCACTATTAAAAATATAGTTTAAAATGCCAACCATCTGTAATTAAAACTAACTGCCTATAAATCACAACTAAAGTGCCAAAGTAGCAACCTCATATGGGCCCATTTCAACCTACTTGAGCCCAAAAGCCTGCTTGAAATCCATGTTTTTAGGCTGGATCGGAAGGAGTCAAGGGTGGGGGGCTAACCTAATATCTTTTGGGAGGGTATTCCAGAGCTGGGGAGCCACTACAGAGCCATCGTCTCAAACTGCGCTTGAGATGATGGTGGAACCGAGAGAAGGACCTCTCCTGCCAGCCTCAAAGTCCATGCTGGTTCATAGAAAGAGATGCGGTTTTGAAGATAGGTTGGACCCAGTGTGTATAGGGCCGTGATGGCGAACCTATGACAAGTGTGTTAGCACTGACAGGCATAGCCATTTTCGATGACACGCGGCTGCATACAGAGAAGTTTGGGACTGCATGCCCATCCGGGGAGGCCCTGCTCTCGCTCCCGCCTACTTCTCAAATGCGGCTGGTGGGGACGAGGGATAGGGCCTTCTCGGTGGTGGCTCCCCGCCTGTGGAATGCGCTCCCTATTGATGTACGATCCACCTCATCCCTCCTGGCATTCAGGAAAAAAGTAAAATCCTGGCTGTGGGACCAGGCGTTTACACACCAGCACAAGGCAGCATTTTAGATAGGATTTTAATGGAAAGTGGACGAATAGGGCCAATGCTTTTATGGACTGAACACTGTTTTAATCTGGAGAGAATGTGTATGGTGCTAATGTAATTGTATTTTAATGCATTTTAATGTATTTTAATTGTTGTTATATTGTTACTATGTGGGCATTGAATTGTGCCGTACTGTAAGCCGCTCTGAGTCCCCCCTCGGGGGTTGAGAAGAGCGGGGTAAAATCCAGAAATAAATAAATAAATAAATGCCGGAAAGGACATTTCATCCTCGGTTCCTGCACATTTGCTGTAGTGTAGTGTAGACACTCTGTGCCGGAGGTCTGTAGGCCAAAACAACAGAACTCCAGCACAGGGCATCTAGTTCTGGGACTTCCGGTTAGGCCGTTAGGGGATCTCTGACCTCACTTCTGGCTGGTGGAGCAAGGAGCAGTGGAATGCCGTGGGGGACGCATCTCTGGGGGTCCTGTGATCGCCATTACCAGCAACCACATAGTCACAGCAACCTTCATCCCATCTACTGTTCTTGGGTGTTGTGGATTTCTAATTGACCATCATTACTGAGAGATAAGTGAGGCCGGGCTGGGAGAGGTGAGGGCCTGAGTTATGGGCGCCATTTCCTTCCATATAGTATAATTGTTATTTAAACTATAAATATTGCGAAATTATAGTTTCTCTCGAAGGGTCACCCCACCAAAGTGATGCTTAGTGTTTTGGTGAATTTTGACACACCAAGCTCAAAAGGTTACCCCATCACTGGGATAGATAGGGCTTTGTCGGTAATGACCAGCACCTTGAATTGAGCCTGGAATATTGTTGGAAGCCAATGGAGCTGCTTGAGTAGGGGCATAGTAGGTTCTCCATAGCTAGCTACAGTTAGTTATCTGGCAGCTGACCTTTGTACTAACTGCAGTTTCCAAACTGACTTCAAAGGTTCGGAAATGAAAAGAGAGTCCACTAAATATTAGGAAGAAGTTCCTGACAGTAAGGACTAGTTGATAGTGGTACATGTTTCTTCGAAGCGTGGTGGATCTCCTTCTCTGGATAGTTTAAGCAGAGGCTGGATGACCACCAGTGTTTTCCTGCATGGCAGAATTAGCTTAGGCTGGATGACCATTTATTTATTTATTATTTGGTTTTATATCCCACCCCTCCCTGCAGGCTCGGGGCGGGTTACAACATATAAAATGGGCTGCATGCAACAGCCATGCAGCCCTACAATAAAACATTAAAACATTTAAAATTACAGGTCACAACGCAGTAAGGAGGAAATACAGAAATACAGAAAGTGCCTTAGGTCCGGGACCCCAATAGGCGAGGCAATTTTGTCAGCATCAGCCGGCCGAGGGGCCTAGTCAAAGGCTGATCTAAATAGGGCAGTTTTACAGGCCATCCGAAAGGAAATCAGTTCTGAGATGGTTCGGGTTTCCTCCGGGAGGGAGTTCCAGAGCACCGGGGCTACCACAGAAAAGGCTCTTTGCCTAGTTGTAGACAGATGGCAGGAGCGGATTGATGGTATCAGAAGCAGATTTTGTTCTTCTGAACGGAGTGGTCTCGGGGGAATGTACGGGGCAAGGCGGTCCTTCAGATACGCAGGCCCTAGGCCGTGCAAGGCCTTAAAGGTCAACACCAACACCTTGAAGGCGATTCGGTACTCAATGGGGAGCCAGTGCAGTTGCCGAAGGATGGGAGTGATGTGCTCCCTTACTGGCGTTCCCGCCAGCAAGCGAGCAGCGGCATTTTGCACTAGCTTGAGTTTCCGGATCGTCGCCAAGGGAAGGCCAACGTAGAGGGCGTTACAGTAGTCCAGCCTCGAGATGACCGTCGCCTGGATCACCGTGGCCAGGTCGTCCCTGGACAGGTAGGGGGCCAGTCGCCTAGCCTGTCGTAGGTGGAAGAACGCCACCCTGCTGACCGAGGAGACCTGAGCCTCCATGGTCAGCAGGGGGTCGAGCTGAACACCCAGGCTCTTAACAAGGGATGACGGGCTTAGTCGCTCGCCATCCAGGGTAGGCAACCGGCACTCATCCAGCCCAGGTCGGCCGGGCCACAAGATCTCCATCTTCGACGGATTCACCTTCAGCCGGCTGGCGCGCGGCCAGCCAGTCACGGCTTCCAGGCATTGATGGAAACAATCGGGTACGGTGTCCGGCCTGCCGTCCATTCTCAGCAGAAGCTGGGTGTCATCCGCGTACTGATAACACTCCAGACCAATGCAAGTCAGTGCTTCTGTGATTCTATGGCTATACATCACTGCAGAAATATACGTATCTCTTTTGGTTGGCTTGTGCTTACTATCAGAAGGTGATTTGAAAACAACGCTAAGGGAATCTGGAGTGCCTCTCTGGATCTGATTGGAAAAGTTATGGTTTAAGACACTCCAGTTTTCTGTTGGCGGTTCTGGTCCCTGGAGGGATGAACGTTTGCCTTGTAGCATTTAATTACACTCGTGGCTTAATAACAAAATAAAAACTGTGCCACACAGCCGCTCTTTCTCTTTTGTGTCCTTTAAAAACCATTACAACATTGAGTGAGCCCTTTTCGGCACCATCACCACAATTCAAACGTAGCCATGCTTAGATTGGAGTGGCAATGCATATTTAAGTGCCCCGGGGATTGTCGAACGAAGGCCTTGATAATGTGTGAACTCTTTTGCTTCAAAACAAATGAATAAATTCTGGCTGTGCAACATCAAAAGATGCAGACACTACTTCAACTATCCTCTAATGTCAGAATTACATTTTTTGATAAAAGCTCCCTATGACAGGCGTGGAAGGCCACATTAATGATGTCTAGAGGAACACCTGCCACAGCGCTGCAGTTTATAAGTTTTCATGCATAATGTGAATCTTTCCCCTCCGTATTTTGAGATTCATGGCCGTCTCAAAAGGGGCTCAAGTTTAATGCTCCATGTTGGATACAGGCATATCACTCTTGTAGTTTTAGGGGCAGCACTATGGTTTCAGTTGAAAAAAAGAGACCTGTGGGGTGACAAACAAAGACTTACATGTGTTTACCATATTTTCCGGCATATAAGACAACTGGGCATATAAGACAACACCCAACGTTTCCAGTTAAAATATAGAGTTTGGGATATACTCGCCATATAAGACTATCCCTCTTCCAACACACACCAAATAAAAAATTAAAAAGCATCAGATTTGATTTCAATATGGTAATTTTCCTATTAATGTGCCTCCTTCTCTGCCTCTCAGACCTCGCACATGCGCACCTGCACCGCTTCACTGCAGTCTTCAGGAGCGAGATCCGAGAGGCAGAGGTGGAGGTATGGTCATAGGATACAAGGGCGGGCCAGACAGGTCAAAGAGGTGTGCTTTTCTGGGCCCAGAGGCACTCTATCTCTTTTTCCCATACCACAGGCGCCCCAGACGCCTGCAGCTTGCTGAGCCCTTCACTTACACCTTCAAGGTGAGGCGCCCCTTCACCTCACCATCGGACTGCATTAAGTTCTTCTACCGTACTTGTACAGCGTCACCCTTAATGCTTTCATACAGTTACTGCATATGGCAGGGACGCAGCCACTGCCATTTTTGAGCTCCCCCCACCATATGCGGTAACCACAGATTCTCCAATCCGGATTGGAAGTTTCAGCACCCGCTTTATAAGATGACTCCCGGCGTATAAGACGACTCCTGGTGTATAAGTTGACTCCTGCGCATAAGACAACGCCCGCGTATAAGACGACCCCAGCGTATAAGACGACCCCTGACTTTTGAGAAGATTTTCTTGGGTTAAAAAGTAGTATTATACGCCAGAAAATACTGTATTTATTATTTATATATTTAAAACATGTATATCCCACCTTTCTCGACCTCCGAGGAGGGAACTCAGAACGGCTTCCAAACAGGCAACAATTCAATGCCAGACATAATATAAAACACATAATAAGTACAATCATACAATTAAAATAGTTATAAATATACATTAAAATCCGATCGCCAGATGAAAATCGGCAGAATTAAAATCGTCATCCAAAAGCAGTCCAAGTATGGTCTAATAAAACCTTGTCTTTTCCAGTAAAACAACTATTCTGTGAACGCTTGATCTCATAACCAGGATTTAAGTTTCTTCCGGAAGGTCAGGAGGGAGGGGGCAGATCTAACCTCATTGGCGAGGGCGTTCCACAGCCGAAGGGACACCACAGAGAAGGCTCTGTCTCTCATCCCCACCAAACGTGACTGTGATGGTGGTGGGACCGAGAGCGGGGCCTCCTTGGATGATTTTAAGGTCCTAGATGTTTCGTAGGGGAAGATATGTTCGGAAAGGTAAACTGGGCCAGAACTGTTTAGGGCTTTATAGGTTAACACCAGCACTTTGAATTGAGCCCAGAAGCTAATCGTCAGCCAGTGGAGCTGGTGTAGCAAGGGAGTTGTACGGCAACACCACCGGAGAAACAGATTCAGTTTAGCATAGTGTGTAGATTAGCGGTTCCCAAACTCTGTTCTGCGGAATCATAGGGTTCTTCAAAAATATCATGAAAAACTGCATTTGTTTCATATAGGATGGAAATCCCATTGGTGTTTTTCTTTGTTCAGAAATTAGTGTAGACTTCTACTAAGACGTTGGCGTTAACACAGCCTTGGAGATGAACATTGTTTTCCAAACAGATCAATAAAATCAAGGAAGCCAAGTGTGTGGCAGCGACTTTTGTGGCTTAACGGTCATAATTGGAGGACAGATTGCACACTTTGAACATGAGCCAGGCCTGGTGGGAAGGGGAAGACCTGACCTGAAGAAGAAAAATCCCAAAGGTCACGCCTGGTGGTGAAGTGTGTTTGCCCTTCTGACCTGAAGCGAGTGGGAAATCCCTCCCTGGTGTTGAACCTATTTACACAGTTGTTGCTTCATTAAAAGGGCTTAAACAAAGAACCTGCTTAAGAATAATTGTTTTCATAGTTGTTCATATATACACACTTTCCTGAGCTCTGAAGTTCTGGAAATCCTCCCGTCTTTATTTCACATATTCATTACATAGAAGCATTAAAAGCATTTACCAGTATATAGAGAGGCAGCATGACAGTGGTTTGAGTGTGGGGCTATGGCTCTGGAGACCATGGTTTGAATCTTTGGGTTCATCTACATTGTGGAATTAATGCAATTTGACACCCCTTGAACTGCCATGGCTCAGTGTTATCTAACTGTGGGAGTTGTAGTTTTGCAAGGTTTATCCTTCTCTTCCAAAGAGTGCTGGGAGCTTTCCTGCAGTCTATCATGCCAAATAACATGAACCCTTTAAAACCTTCATATAAAATGAATTAAAGAGCTGGAGCCAAATAGAGCAACAGCGCATTTGGCACAAATTAAGTCACGTTTCCTCACTCGGGAAAGTGACTATCAAGCAAAAAGTGGGCGCTAGAAAGAACATCATACACAAACTGACTGGCACAACCTGGGGATCACAACCAGACACAGTGAAGGCATCTGCTGTTGTGTTTTGCTACTCTGCTGCTGAATACGCATGCCCGGTGTGGAATACATCTCACCATGTTAAAACAGTGGATGTGGCTGTTAATGAGACACAGGATGTCTACGCCCTACACCACTGGAGAAATTATACTATTTAGTCGGTATTGCACCACCTGACATCTGCCGGGAAGTATCGGCCTGTAATGAAAGGAACAAGGCATTGATATCACCTTCTGGGTCACCCTACCTATGTTTATGCTGTCAGTTTGGGGTCGGAGAAAACTGTGGATGTCATATGATTGTGATTCCACGCTCTGGTCACATCCCGAATAGATTACTGCAACGCGCTCTACGTGGGGCTGCCTTTGAAGACAGTTCGGAAATTACAACTAGTCCAACGTCGGCAGCCAGACTACTAACTGGAGCTACCTACAGGGAGCATACCACCCCCCTGTTGTGTCAGCTCCACTGGCTGCCTGTCCAATTCCGGGCTCAATTCAAAGTGCTGGTGCTGACCTTTAAAGCTCTATACGGTTCTGGCCCAGCTTACTTGTCCGAACGCATCTGCCGCTACGTCCCACCTCATACTTTAAGATCATCCGGTGAGGCCCTGCTCTTGCTCCCGCCGGCTTCCCAGGTGCAGCTGGTGGGGATGAGGGAGAGGGCCTTCTCGGTGGTGGCTCCCCATCTGTGGAATGCGCTCCCTAGCGACATACGATCAATTCCATCCCTCCTGACATTCAGGAAAAAAGTGAAAGCCTGGATGTGGGACCAGGCGCTCGCATAGTAGCACAGGACAGCACTTTAGTAGTTTTAATGGAAAGTTGGTGAATAGGGCTCAATGCTTTTATGGATGGAACACTGTTTTTAACATAGGTGAATGCATAGGATGTGTGAATATAATTATATTTTAATGTATTTTAGTGTCAAATGCTGGAGGGTTTTATATTGTGTTTTATACTGCGATTGTGATGTAGGCATCAAATTGTGCCTTTTGGAAGCCGCTCTGAGTCCCCCCTCGGGGGTTGAGAAGAGCGGGGTAAAATGCCATAAATAATAAATAAATAATAATTCCCTTGATAAAACCCATTAAGCAGGGCGAAACGGTCGTATAGGCCTTTGATAATGTATTTACACTCCGTTGGCTTTGTGTAGAGCCCCCCCAGTGATGGTGGAGTCCACATATTTGAGTCCTAAGAATGACTGCAGAATTCTGCATCGTTCCCTCTTTGGTTGACTACTTATCGACGAGACACAAACTGGGCGCACCTGCCATTTGGCTTATTTACATTCCGGAGACCTTGTTTACATCGCAGAGTTCCCGCTTCCAGGAGTTGCGGCTTGCTTCCACAAAACTGAGCTTTTTTACTGAGCTCTTTGGATGTTTTGAAGCATTGAGTATATCCCGGATTTTTTCTGTCCACCGCTTTACATTGGAGGAACTACGCCTCTCACTCAGTTTGTCCACCGCTTTACGATCCACATCTCCTGCTCTTTTGGATGTTTTGACTCATGAATGCTGTGTGATTGCGGTGCTACACAACTGTCCCAGATTATTAGCAACACTATCATTTCGGATTATTGGAACATCTTTGGGACGCTAACTAACCATTCTCCTTCTCCTCTGCAGGGTGAACTTTCACCTTAAGACTCCAATAGTGTTGTTACATTTAGGTGTTGCTTGCAACTTACGTCCTCTGTAATATTGATGGATGCTTGATAATTCATGTTAATACATAGTCGTATTTTTGCATTTCTGATTTTGGTTGTCTTTACCCCTAAAAGGTTTTTGTTTGTTTGTTTGTACTGGTAACCTTCCCTTGTTGTTTCTCTATTGATATCTCCGGCCCATATTCTGTTCAGGTATCAGCCAGGAAACCAACGCCTTAAATCAAAAATGGCTTTTTAAGATTTACAGAGATACTCACAAAAACACCTCAGAAAGCGAGAGTCCAAAAGTGGCAGGCGCAAACCCGGAAGCTCAATCCATGGGAAACGACCCCCTGGGCACACAGAAGACTGGGTGACTTGAAAGGCGCTGAACACCACGAGATGCAGGCCCAACCTTAAGAAACGGGGCCACAAAGCGGAGTCCGCGACATGCGAGTGTGGAGAACAGCAATCCACAGACCACTTACTACAATGCAGTATGAGCCCTGCTACATGCACCATGGAGGACCTTCTTACAGAGACACCACTGGCACGCCAAGTGGCCAGCTTCGGGCCAAAGGACGTGTAGTATAATGCCAAGTTCTTAACTTTGTGTTTTCACAAACATAACCGTACCCTCAATTTGCTTCTGACGTGATAAGTAAAGTCATACAGCACATAAATCCTAATTATGTGCATGCATTTCTAATGTTTGACGACAAAAGTGTCTTTCCAGTGGTTCTTTAAAATGAAAAACGGCTGCCCTCGCCAGTTCAAAGGTCACCGATGAATTTGTGAGAGTCTCTTTTATTGGCCGATGGCTATCCTGTTTTCTTTTCTTATTGTTTTCCTGGGGGGGGGTCTGTCCCCCCTTAAAACCCACACCCAGCCAGAGAATGTCTCCTTTGTGACTCAGAAGCTTTCATGTTAATTTTGAGAACACGGCATACAATAGCTGATCCATAATAAAAGGTCACTGCCGCACTCCTTGAGAAATGCCGTGGCACCCAGCAATGAAGCAACCCTCAGCAATGAAATGCGAGTGCGCAACTTTGGCTTCTCCCTGTTGACACCTCAGATGTCTTATATGTGGGAACTTTTCCTCCTGCACCCCTCATTGTCCTTGCCGGAGTACAGGCCCACATACACACAGGCCCTTATTTGTTCTTAATTAGACCTAATGTATGTGAGAAGTACCTAGATAAATGGGCAGACTGAAGCTTATCCTGCATGCATAATCTGGCTGCTAATAAGGTGGGGAAAGCACCATTGTTTTCTTGAATGCCTCCCCCCCCTCTTTCCTCCAGAGGAAATGCTGGCCTCCCCCTTTTCTCATTCATTTGCATGCACAGGCCACAGTAAGACCACTTTGCACTCCCATGGCACTGTAGTTGGGCTTTCCTGCAGGTGAGCACCTGCAACTTCTTTGCCTTTCATGCCGAGAGCGTTTAATGGGATCCAGCCCTGGGTGACAAAAGATACGATAGGCTGTTTGATTTGGAGGCTAAAGGGGGAAGGAAAACCCTTTTTGGGAAAGTCAATTCACTTCCAATGCTCCCAATTCTGTTCCCATTTTCACTTTTGTATGGGATGTAGAATCAAAGAGTCGGAAGAGACTACAAGGACCATCCAGTCCAGCCTCTGCCATGCAAGAAACAAAGTACACACAATTTGCTATCACTCTCAAGATGTTTTGGACCAGAATATGTACCCCATGCCCACAGAGATATTCTACCCCCCCCCCCCCCCCCCACCAAGCTGATAGCTATTGGTTTAACTTTCTTGATAAGCAATGCCACAAATGAGACACTGCCACAGAGAGAGCCCTATGCTGTGTACATATCAACATTATGTGATGTTGAGAGACATGCAACCAGGTCTTTTCTGAAGATACCAAATTTATTTATTTATCGTATCAGGAGCGAACTAAGGGTACAGTTGTAATGTATTTTAAAAAACAAACAAAAAACCACAAGTTTGAAAATTTGGCATCATATTAAATGTCCTTTGACCAGTAGCTGGCCACTTGGAGTGCCCCTGGTGTCGCTGTGAGAAGGTCCTCCATTGTGCATGTGGCAGGGCTCAGGCTGCATTGTAGTCGGGGGTCTGTGGTTTGCTCTCCTCCACACTCGCATGTCGTGGACTCCACTTTGTGGCCCCATTTCTTTTTTTCCTTTTCCCCCCCTGTTAAATATTTTTATTGAGATTTCAACAAATATTGGGGTTATAGGGCTGTGGTGGAGGGGGAGGAGGGGGAAGGGGGGTAACTGGGGCGAGGGGAGGGGGATGGGGGGTTGAGGGGGGGAAGTAACCCGGAGAGATGGGGGCGGTTGTAGGCAGTCTCTGGGGGGGGGATATAATGTCCTTTCTTCTCTGTGGCAGTCCCTATGTTTCTGAGTGGGAGTTTCCCTTCTCCTGCTATCGACTGTCTGAGCTTAGGCTGTGCCCCTCTTGGATGTGCCTAGTTGAGGTATGCGCTTCGCTCGTCAGGTAGTGCTCCAAACTTTTAGATAGTCTTTGACTGGGGTCCAGTCGGTTCTTTTGGGCGGACAACCTTCGACTTCGTTTAGGAGGAAGGTAAGTTTGTCCATATCCATGATTTCCCTTATCTTGCTCAACCATTCTTTGGTGGAAGGGATCTCCTCATTCTTCCATTTCCTCGTGTATATTATCCTCGCCGCCGTTGACAGGTATGTGAAAAGCCTGTCTGCGTTCTCCTCTGGCAGTTCTTCCTCCGTTGTCAGGCCGAGCAAGTAGGATTCAGGTCTAAGCTCAATGGAGAGGCCGAGGATCTTTTGAGTGGCAGAGTGGATCTTCTTCCAGAAGTTCACCGCGCTTTGACAGGTCCACCACATGTGGTAGAAGGTGCCCGTCTCTTTGTGGCCCCATTTCTGAAGGTTGGCTCTGCATCTCGTGGTGCCGGAGCGTAGCCTGTTCAGCACCTTCTAAGATGTTGAATTATAGTTAGGTTCAAGTTTGGGAAAGTGGACCCAAGCCATTCAGATTGAAACCTTCATCTTGAATTGGGCTCAGAGGCAAATTGGAAGCCAGAGGGGTCCTTGCAATATTGTCTCTAAATTACACGACTGTTGCTCTATGAAGTTGCAACTTCCAAACACATTTCAAGGGCAGCCCCACATAGAGCACATTAGAGTAGACTTATTGGAATGTAACTAAAGTATGGATGACTGTGACTATACCTGCCTTCCCCAGATCATCAGAGTTGTGATTCTGCAATAGAGTTCTGACCCAGACAAGGGGCCGGGGGGTGTCATCTCTCCAAATTAAGCATGGGCTATTTTTGTTGTTTATTGTTTGTGCATTTCCCTTTGCTTTCTATTCCTCCCACTTTAAGATGAGTAGACAGATGGCTCTGGTCCACCCAATACATGTATTGCTTTGCCTTTGAAAAGTCTACGTCCAGCCCTCTGTGGATCCTTCTCTCCACCTCCCTTTGCTTCTGCCTCTCACCGGGTGGTTCAGGGCCGCTCCGTTGGAACCAGCTGAGATGCTTTGAATTAGATGAGCTGTAAAATCCAGCTGCAGCCGCCTTAAGAGGAGTGTGAGGCGTTTCATTCTTTACTCCGTCGCTTGGGGGGAGGGGAGGAGACCATCTGTTGCTGTTTAGGCATGGAAACTTGTTGCAGAAATGGGAAGGAGACTGAATGGAAGGAAGAAGACAGGCTTCATACCCTGAGGTTGCTAGAGTAAAAACGGGAAGAGGCTCCACTCCTGTAGCTTGACAGGTTGTGCAGAAGAGGTGGGTTTTATAAGAGGTGTTGCTCATAGCCTGGCAGCATAACAACCAACACCCACTGAAATTGGCTGTTCTGAATAACCAGTAAAGGCACAGTAGGCCTTTCCCGTTTTCACTCTGGCAGTCCTGATACCGTGTTTCCCCGATAGTATGACACCCCCGATAGTAAGACGTATCGGGGGTTTCAGGGGGGTCGGCTAATGTAAGCCGTACCCCGAAAGTAAGCCGTACCCCGAAAGATGCGACGCCGCTTCGCCCCGCCTCTTGCTCCTTCTCCTTTCCCCTCCCTTCCTTCGTTCACTCAAATGGATGAAGGAAGGGAGGGGGAAAGAAGGAGCAAGAGGCGGGGCGAAGCGGCATCGCGTCAGAGGCCTGGTTGTGACACGGCGCCCCTTAGCGCCGCCTCTTGCTCCTTCTTTCCCCCTCGCTTCCTTCGTTCACTCAAGTGAACGAAGGAAGGGAAGGGGAAAAGAGAAGGAGCAAGAGGCGGGCGAGCGCCGCAGCGTCACAGCCAGGCCTCTGACGCGGCGCCGCTTCGCGCCGCCTCTTGCTCTTCCTCAGTTCCCCCCTCCCTTCCTTCGTTCACTTGAATGGACGAAGGAAGGAAGGGGGAAAGAAGGAGCAAGAGGCAAGAGGCTCGTGGCGGTACGTCTTACTTTATATAAGACGTACCCCGAAAGTAGGACGTAGTGGGGCTTTTGGGGGTAAAAAGAAAGACGCTGTCTTACTTTCGGGGAAACACGGTAGAAACCCTTTTGCACAAATGGAGTGGACATAGGAAATCACCAGCAGCCTGTTGGATCCAAAAATCCCAGAGAAAAATCTAAAGTTACTTATTGAAAGCATTTTTATCATGTTCCTCAAGCAAAAAAAAATAAAAAAATAGCACCGGAGCAACTTACACACGGTCTATAAAACAAATGAAGTTATCACTGGCAGCTGTGCAGCACTTGATAAACTAGTCATCCCTCCACGTTTACTGGAATTGGGAGCACAGGACCCCCGTGGAAGTGAAAAATTAAACATTGCTTTTTTTAAAACCTAAGAGTACACTTCTCAAGGAATCTTGATGCTGCTTCTTACACTTCTCAATGGAATCTGTGAGCCGCGAGTCTTACAGAAGCCACAATAATAAATAAATAAATAAATAAATCTGACTTCTGTTGTCACAAGACAGAAAGCCTTAAAGCACCAGACCGGATAGTAAACAAGTAGTTTATTTCAAAAATAAAGAATTGTCCCAAAAACACTTAAGCTGCAGTGTTAAATGAGCAAAATAACATAAAAAGGACCAAACTGGTCAAAAACACATAAAACATATATAATAATAACAATAATTTATTCGATTTGGTAGACCGCTCTCTCTGGAGCCCAGAGCGGTTTACAGCATAAAAACCGGTAAAAACACCAATACACAATTAAAACAACATATACCCGATTAACCCCACTCCCAACAATAAAACCCCGGCAGCGACAATATGCAGGTGGCAAGACATGATGGCAAGACATAGCGGATGGCATGTTGGCAAGCTATAGGAGGCATCAGTCGGAACCGAATGCCAACCTAAACAACCAAGTCTTTACAGACTTGCGGAATGCCATCAAGCCCTGTAGTGCTCGTGTCTCCTCCGGCAGAGAGTTCCAGAGGCTCGGAGCGGCCACTGTGAATGCCCTCTGCCGCGTGCTCGACAATCTGCAGATCTTAATACTAGGCACCACCTAATCTGGATTAAGTCTCCCGAAAACCTGGATTATTCCCCAAAAATGCATGCAACAAAGGAAAAAACGAAGGGCAAAGAAGCGCCAGCGAAGTCTGAGGTCGAAGAACAGGAAAGCAGCAAACACGTTGTCAAAAGCAGGTCCAAAAGAGAGTCCACAGGAACCAGGAAACACAGCACAGCATGCAAAGCAAGACACGGCCACCCAGCAACACTTTGCCAACTGCAAAGAATGCCAAATCTTCGTTGGAGCTGGAAGTAGCCAACACCCTCTCATTCGTGCTTTCAGCTGCGATGGCAGTCACAGGTGTGGCCCCTTGCCTCCCTCTCCACTCTGTCCATCTCCTGTCAAGACTTAACTCCCCCCAGGATGAAGCCTGATCCTCAGAACTCCAATTCTCATCCCTGAGAAGCCCCCCAAACATATCACTACTTGTTGTTTCTGCACAACCATTGTGCACCTCCTGCACTCTAGTCCAGTCCATCCCACCAGAACCATCCTCAGAGTTCCCAGCCCCACTTCCCATAATTGGCTCCCCACTGACAGACCCTTCATCCCCAGAGAAACCCTCAAAAGAGCCCTCATCAGTGGAGTCCTCAAGCATTTGCCGGATCCTTTTCCTTTGTTGCTCTTCAGCTGATTCTTGCTCACGAGTAACCTATTTTTCCCTCCCAGCTTCCAATTCTACACTTCAGGATCACTCAAGGGCTCACCTACAACACCTGTGGTCAGCCTCCAGCAGAAGTTGACCACAGAATTGCACCAGGCAACCTAGAGATTCATAGAGATAATGAAGTATGTGAAATCCATAATGGTCAAACATACCAAATTGGAGAGCCAGTGCAATCGATCTATTTCCCAACCCATCTCTCTTTACTGAATCCCACTGATACCCACATCCAAATTTCTATGAGCATGTGTTACATATCAAGGAGACTTGAGAATGTCACTGCTGCTTTTCACCATGTCGCTTTTGAGATGTCGGTTTTGCCCCAGGTGCCAGCGGCCTTGGCTTACGTCACCAAAGGTGAGAAATGCTGGGTGCTGCAATCTGTGAAGACATGGAAGGTCGAAGTAACCTCAGACCAGCAGTTGCCAACTTTGTGTAATGTTCTTATCTATGAGTCCATCCAAACAGAGTCCGGAGAGAAAGGTATTTATTCCAAAGCAATGAATGGACACCACACACTGCTCTGTCGGGTAGCCAGCCGCTTCATACAATACAATCACAGGTTTTATGCATTGCAGGTGTTAACGAGACAGTATGAAACTTAAAGAGACAGTATGCAATATACACTATACCAGTGTTTCCCAACCAGTGTGCCGGGGCACACTAGTGTGCCGTGAGCAATCATCAGGTGTGCCGTGGGCAATTGGAATCTTCAGGAGGGGAGGGGGGAGAGTCTAGTATGTTGAAGTACAAAAACCCTAAGAAACCTACCTCGATAAAGGCATAAAATTACAAACACCCCCCTCCCCACCCATTGCCTTCTTAGTCTCTCCCTCTCCATGCATTGGGAAGGCCTGCCTCCCTTTCCCCAAGTAGAGACCTCCTCTTGCCTCCTGGGGGTTCTGTGTGGGAAGTTTGGCCCAGTTCTATCATTGGTGGGGTTCAGAATGCTCTTTGATTGTAGGGGAACTATAAATCCCAGCAACTACAACTCCCAAATGTCAAGGTCTATTTCCCCTGAACTCCATCTGCATTCATATTTGGGCATATTGAGTATTCATGCCAAGTTTGGTCCTGATCCAACATTGTTTCAGTCCACAGTGCTGTCTGGATATAGGTGAACTACAACTCCAAAACCCAAGGTCAATGCCCACCAAATTCTTATAGTATTTTCTCTTGTTATGGGAGTTCTGTGTGGGAAGTGTGTGTCTTTCTGCCATTCCTGCCAGGATATCTATGTTGTGTTCATCGAAACAGGCCCAGGTTTTACCCTGAGTGTATAAATACATTTAAAAACATATTAACTATATGTATTACTGTGTTAGAGTGTCACTTTGTGTCATTTTGGTTGGTGGTGTGCCCCAGGATTTTGAAAATGTAAAAAGTGTGCCGCGGCTCAAAAAAGGTTGGGAAACTGCACTACACAGCACTTTGGGCCTCCAGGTATTTTGCATTTGAACTCCCAGAAATCCCAGCCCTCTTGCCAGCTGTTAGGAATGGTTTGGAACCACTGCCGTAGGCAAAGTAGTACATATAGATTCCAACCCCACAACTGCAATACGTAGTACTGCTCTACTCTGTAAGATGGTTGTGTTACTGAGATGTGGCATATGCCAGTTTCAAGCATGTTGTCATGATTTGTTATTGTGAAAACAATAGCAAGGCCCCCGTTCCTTTTTTATACAATTGGGGTGGATGGGTGAGAACATCTCTCGCAGGCAGGACCTTACCCTTGCCATCTCGTTTCTGTGGGTGAATATTTTTCAGTCTCTACCCCGTGATTTTTCCGGGACAGAACACTTGAGGATGCCCTTTAGTACAACTAGCTCACACTCGATGCTGCTAAATTGACTTTTAATCTCCTCGAGTCCGGCCACTTGGAATCCTAATGAGCCTTTGCTAAATGTTGTAGAAAACATTTCTGCATTCATGATCTTGCTTTTGTAAGCACCTGATCGCGTTGCTGGAATTGATTTAATGTAAGTGACACAGCTGACCTACTTTGTGCCACGGCTCCCTCCCTCCCTCCCCCGCCATGCCACATTTTGCTGCAAAGGGAAGCACACCGGGGGGGGGGGGGGGCATTGAGCACATCTCTTTTCTCTTTGCCAAAGTCAGAGAAGAGCATAGCTCAAAAATAGGATGAATACAGCGGAAGTTTTGAACAAACACTCAAGTTAATTGCCATCATTCTGGTGTCATTTCCTATAGGGCTGCTATCCTGTAGTAGACATTTTGAACTCAATAGGATTTTCTCTTCACTGAATATGGAGAGAGTGAAGGATGTCCTTTGAAATAAGGGGCGTCTGGCTCTTTTATAGCTTGTAGATTGGTTGAGAGGGCAAATTTCTCGGTTGTTCCTTCCAATGTATTGCTTTCATTTATATTAGATCAGTGGATCTCAACCTGTGGGTCTCCAGGTGTTTTGGTCTACAACTCCCAGAAATCCCAGCCAGTTTACTAGCCGTCAGGATTTCTGGGAGTTCATACAATCCTAGAGTGGGAAGAGACCTGGTGGGCCATCCAGTCCAACCCCATTCTGCCAAGAAGCAGGAAAATCACATTCAAAGCACCCTCAACAGATGGCCATCCAGTCTCTATTTAAAAGCCTCCAAAGAAGGAGCCTCCACCGCACTCTGGGGCAGAGAGTTCCACTGCTGAATGGCGCTCACAGTCAGGACGTTCTTCCTAATGTTCAGATGGAATCTCCTTTCTTGTAGTTTGATGCCATTGTTCCATTTGCGTCCTAGTCTCCAGGGCAGCAGAAAGGAAGCTCGCTCTCTCCCTCCTCCCTATGAGTTAAAGGCTAAAAGATCTGGGGACCCACAAGCTGAGAACCATTGTAGTAGGTCAGTGGTTCTCATTCTGTAGGTTCCCAGATGTTTTGTCCTTCAGTTCCCAGAATTCCTAACAGCTGGTAAACTGGCTGGGATTTCTGGGAGTTGTAGGCCAGAACACCTGGGAACCCACAGGTTGAGAACCATTGTACTAGATCGGTGTGTCTTCTCGAAAGAGGCCGCAGCATTGTGGATAGTGCATCTCCATGCCTCCTGATGTGAGGCCAGGGTGGACCATCATTGGTGATCAATCTGGCCAAGCCTTAGTTGTTGTTTCAGGGAGTCCTTGTATCTCTTTTTTGGGGCGCCTCTATTGCGCTGACCCGTGGCGGGTTCACCGTAGAGTAGTATCTTTGGGAGGCGGTGGACCTCCATCCTAGAGACGTGCCCTGCCCAGCGCAGCTGTGTTCTCAATAGCATGGCCTCAATGCTGGTGATCCCTGCTTGTTCAAGGACAGCAACATTAGTCACTTAGTTGGTCCAGTGTATATTTAGGATTGTGTGAAAACAGCGCTGATGGAAGCGTTCGAGGAGTCGTAGGTGTTGGTGATAGGCGACCCATGTTACAGACCCATAGAGGAGAATAGACAGTACGATAGCTCTGTACACACTGATTTTGGTGCTTTACCTCAGGCGCTTGTTGCTCCAGACTCTTTTGTGAAGCCTTCCAAATGCACTACATGCCTTTGCTAATCTGTGATCTCTCTCTTTGTCAATCTTGGCGTCTGAAGAGATTATGCTTCCCAGGTAGATGAACTGCTGAACGGACTCAAGCACAGATTTGCCTATGCTGACGTGGGGATGATGGTGTTCTTCCTGTGGTGCGGGCTGGTAGAGGACTTCTTCAGGCTGACTTCCAGCCCAAACAGCTCTGCAGCTGTTGCAAAGCAGGATGTTAGGCACTGCAGGGCTGCTTCTGAATGGGCGACAAGGGCAGCATCGTCAGCAAAAAGCAGCTCATGGACTACCTAGTTTAAAGCAGGGGTGGGCAATTGCCGGCCCTCCAGGTGTTTTGGACTTCAAATCCCAGAAATCCTAACAGCTGGTAAACTGGCTAGGATTTCTGGTAGTTGAAGTCCAAAACACCTGGAGGGCCGGCAATTGCCCAGGTCTGTACTAGATGGATGATTAACCAGTGGGTCTCCAGATGCTGGACTACAACTCCCAACCCAACATTGGTCTAATTGGAGCTACTGGGATATGTAGTCCAACAGTACCTCAAAGCTGGCTAAGGCTGGTGGAAGGTACAGTCTGATAACACCAAGAAGCCTTCACTTTGCCTCTCTCTGTTCAAGAGGGACACGAATCTTTCTCATCACTCTTTGTACCAGTTTCAAGGCTACAGCATTTGTTCAAACTTGTGAGATAAAAACTGAGCAAGGGAGTCCGTCACATGAGACGGCCGAGTCCTTGCTTGAGTCGGAATTAGGATTGGGACGCTCTCTCCCTTGCTCCTTGCGTGTCATTTCTGGCATGCAAGAAGTCAGCATCACAAAGCCAGAACATGTCTCCTCATATAGCCATTCCTCGGCTCTGAACACATCTGTTGACCACTGACTGGGAGCAGTTCGTTTCTGTCTCCTTTTATGTGGAAAAGAAATAAATCATAGGGTTGGATTGCCCACATGGGCCATCTCATCGAACCGCTTTCTCAATGTAGGATCTATAGCTAGAGCAGTGGTCTCCAAACTTTCGTTTTCTGGGTATTTGGGACCACAACTCCCAGAAGACCTGGCCAGCTTGTCCAATCTCAGAAATCATGGGTACTGAAGTCAAAAACCCCTGAAGGATCAAAGGTTGGACACCAGGGATCTAGAGCAGTGGTTCTCAACCTATGGATCCCCCAAGCCTACAACTCTCAGAAATCCCAGCCAGTTTACCAGTTGTTAAGATTTCTGGGAGTTGAAGGACAAAACACCTGGGGAGCCACGGGTCGAGATCCACTGATCTAGAGCAGGGGTGCTCATTAGGTAGGTCATGATCTACTGGTAGATCGCGTAGGGCGTCTTGGTAGATCGCAGGCAGGGCGGGAGGAAGGTTCAGTCCCGCCCCACAGGCTCCCGATGCCACCCAGGTGCAGAAGGAGGTTGGATTGGATGGCTCTTGGAGGTCTCCTATTCTAGGAACCCGTTGTTGTTGTTATTATTATTATTATCATTATCAGAAGCTGAATGGCCATCTGTGAGGAATGCTTTGATTGTGTTTTTCCCTTATGGCAGAAGGAGGTTGGACTGGATGGCCCTTGGAGGTCCCCTTCTACTCTAGGGACCTGTTGTTGTTGTTGATACTATTATTAGTAGCAGTAGCAGAGGCTGAATGAATATTATTATCATTATTATTATGAATAAATTCAGGGGCTTACTATACTCACATTTAGTTGAATTCAGCCTTAAAATATATTATAATGCTCTCACTGAAATAAATTTCCAAATATTTTGCTTTTATGGCTCTCTGAGTAGTGGGGGGGAGATCATTGGGACTTGGTTGTTTTATAAGTAGCTCGCATGCTGAAAAAGTGTGAGCACCCCTGATCTAGAGCACCCCCAATTTTTAGCTGTCCATCTTCTTTTTGAAGACCGCCAGAGACAGACACTCAACCACTGGAACCATGGATGAACCACTCTTCTAATCCAGAAGTTCATTCTAATGTTCCGTTGAACCCTCCCTTCCATGTGTTTTAAACCCATTGGACCTGGTCCTGTTTGTGGGGCAGCAGAGAACAAGTGCCCCTGTTTCTGGCCTTTAAAGATTTAAATCGTGTGCTCAGTCTTCAAGAGGCTGAACACGTTCAACTCCCTAAACCTGTCCTCAAGTTACATTATCCTCAGGTATGCCTGCTTCCAAATTAAGAGGGCAAGGGTGAACAGGGAGCTCACAATCATATCCAGGTGCACACGACATTTGCACAGTCGCAACTTGAAAGCAAAGCAAACTACTTATGGATAGAATAAGCACCCCCCCCCCAAATCAGCTTATTGCATGGAACCAATCAAGAGGTCGGCATTGTGTGATCCAAGAGATGTTGTTGGACTATAACTCCCAGTAGCCCTTACCGTCTCTGTCAATGGTTAGGAATGCTGAGAGTTGTAACTCAACAGTGCCTGGAGGACTACACAATTCATAGAATCATAGAGTTGGAAGAGACCCAGTGGGCCATCCAGTCCAACCCCCTGCCAAGAAGCAGGAAAATTGCATTCAAAGCACCCCCGACAGATGGCCATCCAGCCTCTGGTTAAAAGCCTCCAAAGAAGGAGCCTCCACTACAATCTGAGGCAGAGAGTTCCACTGCTGAACAGCTCTCACAGTCAGGAAGTTCTTCCTCACATTTAAGTGGAATCTCCTTTCCTGTAGTTTGAAGCCATTGTCCCATTGCGTCTAATCTCAAGAGCAGCAAAAAACAGGTTTGCTCTCTCGTCCCTACGACTTCCCCCCACATCTTGATCCATGGCCCTCGTCATGTCTCCTGTCAGCCTTCTCTTCTGCAGGCTAAACATACCCAACTCTTTAAGCCACTCCTCATAGGGCTTGTTCTCCAGACCTTTGATCATTTTCATTTTTTAAAGAAATTGATATTGTTATGCTGTGTTTGACGCAAGACGTATTGGTTGCCTTTCCATGTGGTGCCACATTCTAGAACTACTCAGGGCATCATCAAGAGATGCCCTTTAATAATACAAGAGCATAAGTGAGACTGTGGTGTGTCATTGATCAATAGGGGAGTGTAAGGTTTGGGTGATCTGTTTATAGTGTTGTCTTAAGATTCACTTTTTCTTACAGGAATTTGGGACCTTTAAGAGGCTTTAAGTAGAGTATCACTACCAGGGTAATTCCGTTATCGTTTTTATATGGCAATTTCTGCCGTAGCAATTAGAGGCAACATTTTTTTTCTTGCTTCTGTGTGTAGACATGATGGGTTGAAACGGTATAATTGCCTGCTCAGGTTGTTCACCCACGCAGCATCCTTATCTTTGGCATGTTTAATGACACTTACGGGTGTGGAATAAAGATACTACATTTTCGGCGTTTGGGGGAACGCACTCAGCGCCTTCATTGCCTTCTGATTTCTGTGGGGATTAAAGATGCTTATAGTCAGTGTGCTCTCTTGGATGGGACTTAAATTCCATTGGACGCAGCAGAAGGCACCTAACTAAGCATGACATTGTACGATTGTGGTTGTGTCTTAGCAGTAATTCTCAGGTAGGGTTTAAAACGAAACGGCCCCTTTTTTTAGTGCCAGGAAGCTGTGATCTTAAACTACATGGAGACAGATTATTGTTAACATTAAAGGCAATGTTCCTAGCTACAGGACACCGTTTTCCATCTCAGTGAACAGACTCAGCAAGGCTTAAATGCCTCGTCTGGGATGTCTTCGGGTTTGAAATGCAGAAGGAGAGAGCAGCGGATTTCCATGGGTATTTGCTGTAGTTACGTTTTGCAACTGCATATTAGTCGCGGCAGTATAATCGGCAAAGGTCGAAGATGGAAATGCACTTTTGAAGGAATGGTGTGCTGCATAAATACATAGTTAATACAATCCACTAGATCAGTGTCTCCCAACCGCTGTGACGCGACACACCGCTGGCTTGACCTCCTGCTGTGCCGCGAGAAAAGCTCTCTGCCCCCCCCCCTCCTGCCAAACTCCTGCTGCTTGGGGGAGGAGGAGGAAGGGCCAGGCGGCAGCGAAGAAAAAGAAGGGGCCGGGGTGCCACCTTCTTCGGCCGTTTCCCCCAGCCAGCCTCCAATCCGCCATGACTCCCCTCACTTGCTGAAGCCACACGGAGGAGGAGCCCTGCCCACTGAAGCCCATCCACCGCTCATGCTCCTCCTCCACGCGGCTTCAGCGAGCGAGGGGCGGGAGTGATGGTAGAGAGCGGCACTGGGGACGGGGGCCATGACTCCCGCCCCTCGCTCGCACTGCCCCCTCACAGCTGGAGAAGCTGTGGGAGAGCTGAAACCAGGGGAGGGGGTGGGGCATGGTGCGGCCTGGCATCGCCCCCTTCCCCCGGCTTCGGCACTCCCAGCAGCTGCTCCAGCCTTGAGGGGACAGTGCCAAGCCAGCATTGTGCTAGCTCTGCCACCGCTGGCTTGGCACTGCCCCCTCAAGGCTGCAGAAGCTGTGGGAGAGCTGAAGCCGGGGAGGGGGCGGGGCATGGCGTGGTCAGGCTCCTCCCCCTTCCCTGGCTTCAGCACACCCAGCAGCGGCTGCCCAGCTGTTCAGCAGGCCACCATCCCCAGCCGTTTACTTTGCCAGTGGTTGAGAAACACTGCTTTACTGTGTTAGAGTGTCATTTTGTGTCATTTTGGTTGGTGGTGTGCCCCTGGATTTTTAAAATGTTAAAAGTGTGCCGCGGCTCAAAAAAGGTTGGGAAACACTGCACTAGATTGTTTCTTTAAAAGACACCATTCTATTGTGTAATAAGTGTATTTGCCGGGGGTGGAGGGTGGGGAGGTAGGCATTCTTTAACTAGATGTGTGGTGCTAATACAAGTTCTTCATAGTATGGGGATACCAAGTCACCTTGCCTGTCTCCTGAGGAATCTAAGTAGCAATGGTCAGAACAGTCCACGGAACAACCAACTGGTTCAAGATTGGGAAAGGAGTACGGCTGGACTGTATACTCTGACCCAACCTATTCAACTTGTATGCAGAACACAGCATGCATTGTGCGGGGATTGATGAATCCAATGAAGATCTGCATAGTTAAAGCAATGGTATTTCCTGTAGTAACCTATGGATGCATGAGCAGGACCTTAAGGAAGGCTGAGCAAAGGAAGGGAGATGCTTTCGAACTGTGGTGTTGGAGGAAAATCCTGAGAGTGCCTTGGACCACAAGAAGATCCAACCAGTCCATACTCCAGGAAATAAAGCCCAACTGCTCATTGGAGGGAAGGATATGAGAGGCAAAGATGAAGTCCTTTGGCCACATCATGAGAAGACAGGAAAGCTTGGAGAAGACAATGATGCTGGGGGAAATGGAAGGAAAAAGGAAGAGGGGCTGACCAAGGGCAAGGTGGATGGATGGTGTCCTTGAAGTGACTGGCTTGAGCTTGAAGGAGACTGGGGGTGGCTACGGCCGACAAGGAGCTCTGGTGTGGGCTGGTCCGTGAGGTCATCAAAAGTCAGAAGCGACGGAACGAATAAACAACAAGAACAAGTGTATTTGCTGGGAGAAAAAGAAGGCGCTCTTTATGCGTGGTGCTAATACAAGGGCACCATAAATAGCCTGAACCAATGGAAGGGATAGTTGTTTTAAAACTAGCTGTTATTGGAATTTCTTAAAAGGAGCAGGGTGTGTTTAGGAAGAATCAAGCCATTGGTTCAGTAGGTACTCGATCTGCGCTTAACACTTTAACCTCTTGGTCAAAACTCTTTTGTATCACCTACTGCCTAGAAATGTATAAACCAGAGACGAGAGGCATCGTCTTTGGGAGGTGAATGATCTGCTCAGGGTCCCTCTGTATGGCAGGAATTGCATCTCAGTCACATTTCTTTAAGGATGGCTTTCCCAAAGAGCCCCCAGTGACGCAGCGGGTTAAACCGCTGAGCGGTTAAACCGCTGAATTGTTAAACTTGTTGACTGAAAGGTCGCAGGCTCAAAATTGGGGAGCAGCGTTTGCTTCCGCTGTCAGCTCCAGCTTCTGCCAACCCAACGGTTTGAAAACATGCAAATGTGAGTAGATGAATAGGTAACACTCCGGCGGGAAGGTAATGGCGCTCCATGCAATCGTGCTGGCCACATAACCTTGGAGGTGTCTACAGACAAAACCGGCTCTTCAGCTTAGAAATAGAGATGAGCACCCCTAGAGTCGGACACGACTAGACTAACCCCAACCTTTACTTTTACTTTTTCCAAAAGAGGACAATGCAATCTTGAGGTTCCTTATAGGTAAACTTTTAAGGTGTAGGTGCTGTGGATCCAGTCCATTTTTCAAACTACTACTCACCCGCTGGATTTGATGATTTATTAGGAATCTATCATTTTTGGTAAGTAATTGCTACGTAATTCCATCCTGAGCAAACCCCCTGCCTGGCAAATCCACCTGGTCTTCTGGCACGCGCCCGGACAGCCTTTCCCTTTGAAAGGGAAGTATTCTTGCTTCCGCCACTTTCGAACACCAGCACCCATGCTGTGCCAAAATCATGGTGAACCTGTGTGTCAAAACCAGATTGTTATGCTCAACCTGGAGTTGGGGAAGAGGTTTACTACAAATTGGACAGGGAAGTGCAATTGGTTTACTCTGGAAAGTATGCTTGGGATTACGTTTTCTGACCTGCATTAAATATTCTCTGTAGCGATCTGCTCATTTCTCAGATCAGTTCTCTTCTTAGCTTTCCCTCCTCATGTGAAAATTAACCACAAAGAGCTTCAATATGTACATTTTAATCCCAGTATAATTAGTCTTATAAATACATTCCTATTTCCTCCCCACCTGTTGGCTTGTATCAGAATGCGTTCGCCTATTGTATGTAGTTGGGGTCTGGGGCTCCAAAAAGCTCCGGTAGCTGTGTTGGTTAAAGGGGAGAGGAGTGGCTTGATGACTTCCAAGTCTCTTCCAGCTGGGTGATTTATTTTGTATGAGCCGGTAAATCAATGAAGACAGGATGCTGAGATCAATGGGAACACTTCCACTTGGATGCAAAAAGAGCCGAAGTCAGCCCAGTGGGATTTATACGAAGAGGAACACACCCAAGTTTTAAGAGATTCGGTAGCATTTAGAAACGCTTCTGGGAAACCAAAGCTGACCTTCTTGCTCCCATCCATGGAATAACTTGTTGATGTCCTTTTCAGTTTTGCCGTGGAGGGAAGCCATCCAAAGTGTGACATTAGAGTGGGCTCGTGGTATCTGCTGGGATTGGAGTTTAATTGTATAAAGGAACACATTAGTGGACGTTGAATCATAGAGTTGGAAGACCTCGTGGGCCAACCAATCCAAACCCCTGCCAAGAAACAGGAAATCACATTCAAAGCATCCCCGACAGATGGCCATCCAACCTCCGTTTAAAAGCCTCCAAAGAAGGAGCGTCCACCACACTCTGGTTTAAAAGTCTCCAAAGGAGGAGCGTCCACCACATCCCGGGGCAGAGAAGCCATTGGTTCACCCCCTAGTCTCCAGGGCAGCAGAAAACAAGCCTGCTCCCTCCTCCCTTTGACTTCCCCTCACACATTTATACAAGGCCCTCACCATGTCTCCTCTCAGCCTTCTCTTCTGCAGGCTAAACTTGGCCAGCTCTTTATGCCGCTCCTCATTGGGCTTGTTCTCCAGACCCTTGATTCTTTGAATCGTCCTTCTCTGGACACATTCCAGCTTGTCAACATCTCCCTTCAATTGTGGTGCCCAGAATTGGACACAGTATTCCAGGTGTGGTCTGACCAAGGCAGAAGAGAGCAGTGTTTCCCAACCTTTTTTGAGCCGCAACACACTTTTTACATTTACAAAATCCTGGGGCACACCACCAACCAAAATGACACAAAATGACACTCTAACACAGTAATACATATAGTTAATATGTTTTTTAAATGTATTTATACACTCAGTGTGAAACCTGGGCCTGTTTAGATGAACACAACATAGATATCCTGGCAGGAATGGCAGAAAGACACACACAAAGGTCTTGCTCAACAGCTGTCAGTCTCTCTCTGTGTTTAGAAAAAGTGTGTCCCTATAGCTTCAAAGCAGTCCACAAGTACTGTTCTTATGCATCAATACACCTCATGGAACAATAATGAGCCTTCCACTTTCAATATATATGCTCCTGTATCATTCCAGGTGGGCATTAGACGATTCCCTCGTGTATAACTAGTAAACAGGAGAGTTGTTACACAGTCACTAGAAAGGCTATCATGTCCAGCTAATGCCAAATGTAGTAATAGTTGGTACACAAAAACGGCCGAAGGAGGTGGCGCCCCAGCCCCTTCTTCTTCGCCGCTGCCCGGCCCTTCCTCCTCCTCCCCCTGCAAGCAGCAGCAGCAAGAGTTCGACAGGAGGGGGAAGAAAGGGGGGGAAGAGAGGTTTTCCCGCGGCACACCAGGTGTTCGCTCACGGCACACTAGTGTGCCATGGCACAGTGCTTGGGAAATACTGGAATAGAGCATGGGGAGCATGACTTCCCTGGATCTGGACACTAGACTCCTATTGATGCAGGCCCAAATCCCATTGGCCTTTTAAGCTGCCACGTGACATTGTTGTTTCATGTTTAACTTGTTATCCACGAGGACTCCCAAGATCTTTTTCACACGTACTGCTGTCGAGCCAGGCATCGTCCCCCATTCTGTATCTTTGCATTTCATTTTTCTGCCCAAGTGTAGTATCTTGCATTTGTCGGCATTGAACTTCATTCTGTTCGTTTTGGCCAATCAACTCTCTAACCTGTGAAGATCGTTTTGGATTCTGCTCCTGTCTTCTGGAGTATCAGCAATCCCTCCCAATTTGGTGTCGTCTGCAAACTTGATGATCCTGCCTTCTAACCCTTCATCTAAGTAATTAATAAAGGTCAACCCCCCTGTTTAAGGAGCTCCATTGGCTTCCGTTCATCTCCTGGTCCCAATTCAAGGTGCAGGTTTTTACCTACAAAGCCCTGAACGGTTTGGGACCCACCTACCTTCGTGACTGCATTTCCGTCTACAAACGCAGGCGATCTCTTCGATCATCTGGAGAGTCCCTGCTCTCGCTCCCACCCTCTTTGCAGGCGCGATTGGTGGGGACGAGGGAGAGGGCCTTCTCTGTGGTGCCCCCCCGACTCTGGAACTCGCTCCCTAAGGATATCAGACAAGCCCCCACATTGGCAGTTTTTAGGAGGGGCTTGAAAACGTTCCAATGTGCCTTCTGGGAATAAAGTAAATAACGCCCTGCTCTGACCAGCCTTTGCAAAATGTCCTCAGAAGCACTTTAATCACCTGTTGGGTTGTCTGCTCCACATTATCTCTACAAACCTTCCTATGACACACATTCTACCTCTGTTCGCACCCAGTGTTAGCTATTTTAATATTTTAATAATGTACATCTGGTCCAGCCATAACGCTTTTGAACTGTGTTGTTGTTGTTTATTGTAAGTTGTGGTGATGGCATTGTCTTATTTGCTGTTGCATTATTTTACTATGTGTTGTTGGGCTTGGCCTCGTGTAAGCCCCCCCCCCCCCGAGTCCCTTCTTGTATCTTTTTTATTGTGTTCATTGCTGGTGTTTTGATTTTATGTTATCGTAAGTTGTTGTTTGGACTTGGCCTCGTGTGAGCTGTACCGAGTCCCCATTGGGGAGATGGGGCGGGGTATAAATAAAGATTATTATTCTTCTTGGAGATGGGTGCGGGTTATAAATAAAGTTTAATAATTAATAATAATGTTGAACAGAACCCTACGGCACTCCACTATAGAGCCATCCTGGAGGGCCTAGAAACTCCTACGAAGGTGTACTCTTGGGCAAAAATCATGCTTTTTATTCACCTTTTCCCACTTCCATGGTAGTCTTCCACCTCTAACACCAGTGAAAATGGAGGGTATACCATCTTTTCTTTAGCTTTATGTGTGAATGAGCAAAAAACACAAGGTGTTAAGATCACGAGTATTGAGTGGGACTTTCTTCGTAAGGGGCAGAGCCCTTGTTGCAGCAGAATCACAAAGCCTAGCACCTTAATTCCCTAGGCCAGGGGTAGGGAACGCATGGCTCCGGAGCCAGATGTGGCTCTTTTCATGATTGCACCTGGCACTGGGCCTCGGTTTCCCAGCATGCAGCGGGAAACCTTTCCTTCTTCCTTTTTCCTACCTCTCTTCCTTCTTTCCTCCATTCTCCCTCTTCCTTCCTTCCTCTTCCTTTCTTTCTCCCCTTCACCCTTTCCTTCTCTCCTTCCTTTTCCTTCCCTCTTTCCCCTTCCTTCTTTTCTCCATTCTCCCTCCCTCCCTCTTCCTTCCTTCCTTCCTTCCTTCCTTCCTTCCTTCCTTCCTTCCTTCCTCTTCTATTCTTTCCCCCAACTCTTGCTTTCCTTCTCCTTCCTTTCTTTTCACTTCCCTCTCTCCCCTTCTTTCTTTTCTTCTTTTCCCTTCATTATTTTACTTTTTTCCTCACTCCCTTTCCTTTCTTTTCCCCACCCTTTCCTTTCCTCCCTTCCCATTTCCTTCTTTCTTTCCCCCTCCTTGTCTCTCTCTCCTGTTTTTCTTTTCTTCCTTTTCCATAGTTGGTTCTTCTTTTCTTTCTTCTGTAGCGGAAAATTTTAGGTTCTTGGTTGCAGAGCCCGTAAGGTGGAAGAACTCAGCCAAGGCCGATGAATCCAAACAAGACTTTTATTCCAATCTGATCAGTATTGGGGCGAATAGCCCTTGACCATTGCAGGTCAAGAAACAAAATGGCTATTTCCCCGAGCTACGCAGTTACAATGCATTTATACTCGTTCTTACCAGCAACAACATTCTTCACATTTAACCCTTAGTATGGCTCCTTCTCTGTTCTGCTGTCTCTGGGCAGATTATTGCTAACATACGGGCACTTGGAGCATCTCCTCTTGGGAGGGGTACTTTTTACTTTTAACCCCTTCACTTCCTCTCCCCCTCCCTCCTTTATTCCCTCTGTCTGTCTGTCTTTCTTTCTTTCCCCCTTCCTTCCGTCTGTCTTCTCTTCCTTCCCAGAGTCCTGAGCGTGCCTTTTGCAGAGCCAGGTCTGAAGTGTCCCGTCATTCTGCCGGGGGAATCCTTTTCTCATAGTATGTGCGTATATACTCACATATAGTTGAATTATATCATATTATATATTATATGTATTAGGCTTGTTTTAGAATCCTAAAATCGCAATTCTAAAATCAAATGGGGGGGGGGGATTTTTTTTGATTAGTATATTAAAGACTTACAAAAATTTTTGCAAAAAGTGCTAAAATGTAACTTAAGTACTAACGAAATTCTAAATTGGTTCTAAAGTCTGGAAAGCAGGGAAACAGGACTGACACTGTTTTAAGCACAGGCAAATCGAGGGGCAACATTTCCCTTGGTTTCCTTGCAGGGAGATATAAAGCATTAATATATTATTATTATTAGTATTATTATTATTAAATAAAATAGTCAAGGCTTGCTTCTCCAGAGCATTTATTAGAATTAAATAATAAATTCTAATAGTAAGAATGTAGTAAGGGTGATAGTGACCTGGAGGGTATGAGGAACGTGCTCTTGGTAAACTAGAACAGGGCTGTCCAACTGGCCTGTCGGGGTTATATCTTAGCGGGAAAGGGCTGCCAGGCGGCCCCTTCCTCGCCAGAAATCTCACAGGCCTGGGAAACAGTAGGAAAGTCGGCCCGGGCTGCTTCAAAGCGCTGGCAGCTCGAGATTCGAGTAATTTCCTCCTGTTTCAGGCTGTCCCTCAGAGCGGAGGGAGAGCCTGGAGAACAGGAGGAAATTCCTCCGATTGAACCGCAGGGGGTTAAGGGAGGCATCGTGCCTCCCTTAACCCCTGCGTGTTCCCAACGGAGGAATTTCCTCCTGTTCTCCAGGCCTCCTCCGCTTCTGAGGGGGACAGCCTGGGAAACAGGAGGAAATTACCTCGATCAGTGAAACCCGAGCTGCTTCCAAAGCGCGCTGTGCAGCCCGGGCCGAGTTTCCTACTGTTTCAGGCCTGGGTCGGGTTATTTCTTAGCGGGAAGGGGCCGCCCGCATGGCAGCCCTTTCCCCCGCTAAGATATAAGCCGACCCATCTTAGCGGGGAAAGGGGCCCCGCCTCTCTGCCTCTCTAGCCCCGATGCATGGATCGAGGCTAGAGAGAGGCAGAGAGGGGCGCGGCCCTTCTCCTTCTCTCTCGCAGGCCTGTCATTGGCGAGAGAGGAGGAGGAGGCCCTCGCTCACCCCATCCATGTTTCTTTGCCTCTGATTGGCTAAAGGAAAGGTGGAGTGAAGGGGAGTGTATGTCCACCTGGTATCCATCAGCCAATGACAAAACACGCTTACTAAGGGCAAAGAAACCATACGGTACAAAAATGGCGCCCCGAAGTGCCGTAAAAGAAAGTCTACTTCCTGGTTCGCGACAGCGATACGTAAAACATCAAAAGTCCCATTACATACGAATCTCTAACGAATCCATTTAATTTCCGTTTCATTTTTACCATGCCTAATATGTATTATATGGCTCTCACTGAAATCAATTTCCAAATATTTTGCTTTCATGGCTCTCTGAGTCAAAAAGGTTCCCGACACCTGCCGTAGGCTATGGCCCAAGTGCAGTTCTGTCTGGATGTTGACTAGCCTTGATGCTTTCCCACAAGCCTCCTTCTGCTGCTCAAATATGCCGTAGACAAAATGAGTACCCCCAGTCATGGAGGAAAGCCTTCCTCTGCATGTCTTTCACTCGGGGGGGGGGGGGTTCAGCTGCGGGAACAGATTGCCAAGAGATAATGGCATGATTTCTTTCCCTCCGATAACCATTTAAACAGCACTTTTATATAAACTGTTATTTCTGAGCTGCTCACACATGGAAAATAAACAATCTGTCCACGTTCAACAAATTAGTTTAGAAGTGTAGGCTTTAACATTCTGAAAAAAAAGGTTGTTTAAATCTTTAAAATGGGGGAAAAATCATAGAATTGGAGGAGACCTCGTGGGCCATGCAGTCCAACCCCATTCTGCCAAGAAGCAGGAAAATCGCATTCAAAGCATTCCTGACAGATGACCATTTGGCCTCAGCTTAAAAGCGTCCAAAGAAGGAGCCCCCACCACACTCCGGGGCAGAGAGTTCCACTGCTCTCACAGTTGTGACAATAATGTTTTCAATCTAAGATTTGTGCAATTTTCCTGCTGCTGGGCAGAATGGGGTTGGACTGGGCGGCCCACGAGGTCTCTTCCAACTCAATGATCCTAAGAGTTTATATGTGACTAGCTGTACCCGGCACGCATTGCTGTGCCCTATTTAGGAGATGCGAGAAAGTCTGAGTATGTAAGGGTTGGAATTGATGTTACTTATGGTCTTGGTGGGGTCCTGGCTGTGTCGTTGTGGGTTGTTCTGGTGGGTGGGATGTTGAAGTCCTGGGGAGTTGTCGGTGTGTGGTGTTGCTGGCGTTCTGCAGAGCTTGTGGATATACAATGTTTTTTGTCTTTCCGTCTGCTGTGTTGATGTAGAGGTTGATGCTTGTGTGGGTGGGGTACTTTGGAAGTGAGTGGAGGTACTTGAAATCCCATCATCCATGGTGTGCCCTCCTCTAAACTGCAGTTGGATGGAGTGTGGGTCATGGGGGCACTGTGTGCCAAGTTGGGTCTTTATCGGTCTTGGTTCTGGGCCACAGTGGTCTGTGGGGAATGAAGGGTTTGAAAGTACTACAAATCCCATAATCCATGGAGGTACATCAAATCCCATCATCCATGGTCCACCCTCCTCCAAACTGCAGTAGAATGCGTGGGTCATAGGGGCTCTGTGTGCCAAGGTAGGTTACTGTAAATTCAGGCCATACACAATGTCCCATGAGCTGAGGCCTAGTCAGGAAAATCAAGTTAATGAAGTCTTACTGTCAATTCAGAGCGTAAACAGCATCCCATTAAGTGAGGCCTAGTCAGGGAAATCAAGTTAATGAAGCTTTACTGTCAATTTTGGGGTGTGGTCTGTGATTTGTAGGGGTTTAAATTTTCTGTGGGAAGTGAATTGGGTGTTTGTGTTGGCGATTGCCTCAGGCCTTTGCCTTATCCTCCTCTGACAGTTTATTATGGTTCGGAATGTTCATGTTGGCTGGCCAATAGAGGCGTTATGCAAATACTCCCTCATTGGCAGCCAATCATGTTGTCAGAATGTAGAGGCCGGGAGATTCGTTGGCAGCCGCGGAGGATGCTGGGAAATGTAGTTTTTTTGTATCGTTGTTTTGGGGGCCTTCTAGGTTTTGGGGGGGAAAGTTTCTTTGCTAAAAACCTACCTTGCCTGAGGCCTATTTTTGTTGCCAAGTTTGGTGTCTCTGCCTTGTAAGGTTTCTCTGCCTAGGACAGTTGTTCCATGATGGGACCTCCTTTATATAATAGATTGGACATTTATGTGTCTATCAGAGGTCTTAAAACCTAGTCCAGGAATAGGTTGACATAGATTGGATCAGTTCTTTTTCCTTGCAACCCAGTCATGTCTGCTCAGGTGTAAGTCCAACTAAGTTAAGTGGAGTTCAGAGGCGTGTCTAGAGAGCTGCGTTTTCAGACAAGGAAGTTAAGAATCAAGGGCTTAAATGCCTTCAAGGCACCAGGTGCCACCAGATCTTGGAGGTTAAGCAGGGTCAGTCCAGCTCGGGAGATTTCTAAGGAACTCCAGGTGCTATATATTTCAGAGAAGGAACTGGAAGAACCACCCCTGCATATACTCCTTGCCTAAGAAAACCCTTCTACTTGCCTTTGAGTCATCAAAAGTTGGAACGGTCTTGAAGGCACACAACAACAAACATGATGAAAGCAAGGATTGGTGGGGCTTTCAACATAGGCCCTTGCACATTTTTGTCAATGGTTCTTGTTTTCCTTGTGCCTTTGTAAAGAGAAAAGTAGTAGGAAGTAACCCCAAACTCAATTGTGTCAGGCAGGGCCGTAGCCAGGATTTTGATTGGGGGGGGGGGCTGAGTTTGGTTCGGGGGGGGCTGAGACTGGGTGGAAGAGGGTCTACCCTAGCAAACCTTTTGTATTGTTATCCCAATAACCCCATGAATGTGGGATATAATGAGCATGGTGATCAGATCATGATATGAATAAACATAACAGTTTAAATAATGTACCAGAAAGGCCTTTTCGCGGACCACCCTGAGAATTTCGGGGCTGAAGCCCCCTTAGCCCCCCCTGGCTACATGCCTGGTGTCAGGCCATTGCAGCTAGTCATTGGCTTGCATCCTGTTACACACACTCCAATGAAGTTTTTGGATATACAATAAAGGGATATACAATGTTCCCTCACTTCTTGCGGGGGTTACATTCCTGGACCTCCCGCGATAAGTGAAAAATTGCATTGTAGGGATGCTCTACTTATTTTAATTGTTGTGGGGAAAAGGCTTGCGTACCCTAATGAAGTTGTGAGCTATGCTGGCGGTGGCATAATAGTCACCGTTAGGACCTCCCATGCCAGACAGGTCACAACCAAAGGGTCTGACAAAGAGCGTCAATGGGCAGGGTGGGCTCTCTATCCCTTTGGCAACCATCCTAGGAGAAGGAAAACTCTGGTTTCAAACCCGGGCAGATGGTGCTCGTCTAACCCTGTAAGGTCAACCATCTAAGAGAAGGAAACCCAAACCAAACCTACGACCCGAGGACCTCGCTGTCACCGTCCTAGCTTGCTAGGCCCCGGCATATGAACCTTTGGTTTAAAGGGTGAGGCCAGTTCTGTGCATGCTGCGGTCCACCAGAAAAATCCATTGCAAAGGCTCGAAGGACTCATCCAACCTCCGTCATCAGCACGTTTGTGGAGGGCATGGGATGAGTCCTTCCTGGGGGGTCTTTGTTCGCAACGTAATGCCAGAGAGATACATTATTTTAGTAGTTATACACTATTTTAAGTCTTTATAAACTTAAAGGAAAGAAAGGAAAGGCCCTTCAAGGCTGGAGGGAGGGAGGGAGGACTGAGGAAGGAAAGCGCCTCGGAGAGTGGTGGCGGCAAAATACTGCAATATATAGTTTAAATTAATATTTTTTGAAAACCGCGAAACCGCAAGTCCGCTAAAAACAAACTGCGAAGTAGCGAGGGAACATTGTACTCATATAAGTCCTTGTTTGGGTAGGACTGAAAAGTCAATTCTTTTGGTCTTACTCTCTATCCAAAACACTTCCACACCTGGCTGATTTTCCTTTTTACCGCAAGAATGGGGAAGTGATTCAAACTATGATGTGTGCGCTTCTAGGGAAGTCAAGGCTGGAATTATTCCACCTGAGAGAACACCTTCATGTATTTCCTCCTTTGCTGAGACCAGCTGCTTCTTTGTGATCTGAATGACTTCCCTCTCCAAAGCAGTCAGGCTCTTGTTTGGGGCTTCACTGTTGCCAGGCAATGAATGGATGCGGATAGATGCGCAAAGCAGTGTGCACTAACAGGATTGCGGCCCTTGTCTGTTGAGGAACACCAATTAGATATAAAATCCACAGGTAAACAGTGAGGGAACCTAAAAGCATTAATTACGAAATTTATCAACAAATGTTGAAGTTCATAACTTTGTCAACAAATAACTAGAACTTCCAGAAAACTTTCTGTATTACTCTGGGACACATTGCTCTCACAGTCTCATCTTTTTTCTGTTTCTGCAATATATGAGTGAAAAGAATGGAAAGAGGGTGTTGCCAATTTACTGTCAACTCCCAGATGCTGAACATGAAGTCCCATTGGCCTAAATCACATTGTATCAATCAGGTTGTCATTGCGTTATCACATTCCCATTGATTCTAGGAGTCTATTAATAATTGGATTTAGGTGCCTTTCAGGCAGAATTACTTTCAGATAAGTGGCTACATCATTGACACTTGTTCTTTAAATACAGCCGTTCTCTGCATGGCAAAGGGATTTCTAACAACTTCACTTGTAACTGTCTTATTTGGAGATACTGAGGTTATGCTTTAGACCAGGGATGCTCACACTTTTTCAGCATGGGAGCTACTGATTAAAAAACCAAGTCCCGAAGATCACCTACCCAGAAATGTAAAATGTATAACTATTTTCTTATTTATTTATTTATATTTATTATTCATGTTTATGTACCGCTCCTTCCAGCAGGCTCGGGGCAGTTTACATAAAATGAAGTTATAAAACATCACATTTCAATTTAATAACAATATAAAACAGAGCATAAAAATACATCCAACCACCCCATTTCTCCCACACTGCCATATTACCACGCATATTATCAGCCAGAAAGTAAGAAGAGAGGCTTTTGAACTGCAAGGCCATTTAATACTCAGCAAGGTAAACAAAGGGGCATGCAAAATACATCCAACCACCCCATTTCTCCCACATTTCCATATTCCCAACATATATTTCTCAAGGAACAAAGCAAGCAGAGAGGCTTTGGAGCTAAAAGGCCATTTTTAAACATTAAAAATAAACAAAGAGACATGCCACAGAACAATCAAGCACCCACCCCAAAGTAAAAGACCGACCTTTGAGATGCGGTAAGGAAATGACCCCAAGCGTCCTTCTCCTCCTCCTCCGTCATTGCTCCTATTTCCACGCCGCCAGCATGCGTGCCGCCTCAAGAGCTCACGAGAAGTCCGAGAGGCAAAATGGGCGCTGCGCATGCGCGGAGCCAGCCATGCATCACGTCATCCAGGCCCGCCCCCTTTGGTCTCCTACGACTCTGAGTGGCTGAAGAAGGACGGAGGGAGGAGGAGGAATCCAAAAGAGGGGGTCCATTCTGCCTCTTGGACTCTGGAGCTTTTGGAGGCGGCACGCGAGCAGGGAGTGGGGAGGAGCAACGACGGAGGACTTCTTTGCAGAGTGCAGGGGCGTGAAGAGGACCAACTGCAAAAAACCTGGTCAGGGGCCTGAAGATCACCAAGATGAGGCCCGAAGATCACCCTGGTGATCCCGATCACCATTCTGAGCACCCCTGCTTTAGACTCTCTCTTGGCATTACTTCATGAACGAAGATTCAGGAAGGACTCATCCCACGCATTTTACAAGCACGTTGATGACTAAAAAGGCCAATCCGAGATAGGCAAGTCCGGTTGCAGAAAGCAGAGCAGAAAGTCTACTTCCAAGTTGTGGTTCTTTCTGCGTTGTTGTTTCTCTTCGAGACCCGTTCGGCATGTCTTCTCGAAAGAGGCCGCAGCATTATGGATAGTGCGTCTCCATGCCTCCCGATATGAGGCCAGAGTGGACCATTGTTGGTGATCAATCTGGCCGAGCCTGAGATGCCACTCCTTCCCTGTCGTTGACCATGGCATATGTTCTGTATCAGAAACTAGAGCTGATGTCATCTTTCCAACTCATTTTTCTGAATCGGCACCCAAAACCGAATCTCAAGTTGACCAAACACAGATTCATAACCCTTTTGTTACTAATGTTGGAGAGTGGTCCCTGGTCAAAGTGACCCCTGGTCACTGGTTAAAAAAAGGTTGGGAATCCCTGCTTTAGAAAGAAGATCAGCTCTTGTGATATGTATTATTATTATTGCTCCTGTTGGAAAGCACTTTCAAAGTTCTCACATATAGATGATGTGGTGGTGAAATTGGATACTTTCAGATTGAACATAGAAAACCCATGGGGATAAAATGTTCTCATGGCAAAAAAAAGTTCTAATCAGAGTTCTACTGGATCCTGTGTGTTGTCATTCCACAAAGTAATTTTTCCATGCTCTGGTTTGAGTTAAGCCCTTGGATTGATAGAAATTTTTTATTTTAAGTATATTTTCTTGCTGCCTTGGCTAATACAGCAGAATTATGCGAAATCATGGAACGACTTGATGATGCAATTGAATAATGACTTTGACAAGGAGACGCTCACAACAATGATGCTATGGCTTTGTATGGATTCCCATAATTTTTATATTTTATGATAAATGTTTTAACAGTAGTTTATTATTTGCTTATAATTGTTGAGGCATCAAATTGTTGCTAACTGTGAACCACCTGAATGGCCTCTGGGCCGAGAAAGGCGGTATACAAATTAATTAATTAATTTTTAATTTATTTCAATTTCTTAGCCGCCACTCCCAAGTGGCTCGGGGCGGCTTACAATAAGGCAGACAGCCTACTCAATACAAATTAAAACATTAAAACATTGTGCACTGTGCATTAAAAGATTAAAACTGAATGTTACATACAGCTTGACCAACATAGAGTTCAAATGCCTGTCGGAAGAGCCAGGTTTTACCGGCCTTCCAAAACGCCATGAGATCACAAAGTGACCTGACCTCCGGTGGTAAGGAGTTCCAAAGCATGGGGGCGATAATAGAGAACGCCCTTCTCCTTGTGGAAGTTAGGCGGAATGTTTTGGCACTCGGAACGGAGAGAAGATCCTGGTCTTCTGATCTCAGTGATCTCATGGGACAGTATGGGGTAAGGCGGTCCCTCAAGTACACTGGCCCCAGCCCATACAAGGCCTTGAAAGTCAGGACTAACACTTTGAAGGTGATCAATAGGTAGCCAGTGCAGTTCCCGCAGAACAGGTGTAATGCGCTGGCTCACAGGCGAGCAGCGGCGTTCTGCACCAGCTTAAGTTTCCAGGTCACCGACAGAGAAAGGCCAATGTAAAGAGCGTTACAGTAGTCCAGTCTTGAGATGACGGTTGCTTGGATCACCTAGGCCAGATCGCGATGGGACAAGTAGGGGGCCAGCTTCCGAGCCTGGCGGAGATGGAAAAACGCAACTCGGCTAACCACAGAGTCCTGAGTCTCCATGGAAGCCGAGTGTCTAGCTGGACTCCAAGGCTCTTTACTGTTGATGACGGGCATAGTGTTGCACCGTCCAGGGTTGGAAGCTGGAGTTCCCTCCTGCCTGGGCGACCCAGCCAGAGGATCTCTGTCTTCGCTGGATTCACCTTCAACCTACTGGCTTGCAGCCATCCAGATACGGCTTCGAGGCAAAGATGGATATTATCAGGTACAGATCCGGCCCGGCCCTCCATCTTCAGAATGAGCTGAGTGTCATCAGTGTACTGATGACACTCAAGCCCAAAGCTGCGCACCAGCTGGGCAAGTGGTCGCATGTAGATGTTAAACAATAGAGGGGAGAGAATGGCCCCCTGGGGGACCCCACACAAAAGTGGGGAGCCCTTGGAGACCACCTCACCCCTCCTCACTCGCTGTGTCCGGTAAATAAACAAATGTGTCCAGTAAATAAACTCACTTGCTGTGTCCGGTAAATAAACAAATGTGGTAAATAAACAAACAAATAAGCCTGGGCTCCAACTGAGCACTCAATTCCAGCAAAAAAACACCCATAATCCAGCATCCAGGAGGCCTTAGTGTATGCATTGTCAAAGTAATAGTCATTCTGTTTTACAACAGTATAATAACAAGGAACCTTGTGAAACACCTTGAAGATTAATAAATCTAGGCTTGAATAGATTATATTCAATTACTTGGTAATAAACCCAGCTGTACTGATTGGGGTTTACTGCTGAGTCGATGGTACAGTAGAGCTCTGATTATAGAGTAAAGCTGAATGAAAGTTCATGCAGAAATAAAATTGTTATCCTTTAACTGTCACGGGACATGTCTCTAGATCTGATTGTGTTTGTAAACTAATGGAAAACACAGTCAGTGAATCAGGGAAGTGATGATTTCTCTCCCCGTATGGTTCTGCAACAAGGTGCTTTCCTCCTCTTTGCCCTCCTTCAGCACACCATGCCAACCGAACCCCTGCTCTGGAGAACTTGCCTGCCTCCTCCACCAGATATTCAGGGCATGCATGCATGGGGTAAAATCACATAATCCTAAATCCACTGGCAAGTTCTTCTGTGTAGGATCCTATTGTCCCCACCTGAGTATTTAGATAAATGGTAATATAAGTAACAGCAAAGGTTTCCCCTTAACATTAAGTCTAGTTGTGTCAGACTAGTAGGGAACCTGGCTGCCACCCGTTCAACCACTTGAAGTTTCTGAGAAGTCTTCAAAGGCAACCCCACGTAGATTGCATTGCAGTAGTCTTATTCGGGATGTAACCAGAGTGTGGACTACCATGGTTAAGTTTGACTTCCCAAGGAACGGGCCCAACTGGCACACAAGTTTTAATTGTGCAAAAGCCCCCCTGGCCACTACCAAAACCTAGGGTTTGAGGCTCAGTGATGAGCCCAGAATCACTCCGAAGTGGCAAACCTGCATCTTCAGAGGTAGTGTAATCCCATCCAACACAGCCTGCAACCCTATACCCTCTTTGGCTTTGTGACTGACCAGGAGGACCTCTGTCTTGTCTGGTTTCAGTTTCAATTTGTTTGTTTGTTTATTTATTTACTTTATTTATATTCATCTCTTCTCACCCCGAAGGGGACTCAGAGCAGATTACAGGTACACATACTTAGCAGACAATCCCTGCCGTTTCCACATACACACATATAGACGAACAGAGGCAAACTCTGGCCACCAGGGGGAGCTGATGCACTCCTCATCTCTCAGCGTTCGCAGCGTCCCTTGTTGTTCCTTCCGCGTTCCTCAGCATTCCTGGAGTTCTTTAATGGCCTCATAATTCAGTCAAAATTTGCCTCCCCACTTAATGTGGTACCTTTATCACCTACTTGACAGATGCAACCGTCTTCCGGGCTACAAAGGTCGACAGCAGGCTACACTTAAAGGTCGAGCACCCACCTCGACCCGGGCAGTCCTCGAACTCATGACCTACTGGTCAGAGAGATCTTATGCAGCTGACACTTAGCCAGCTGCGCCACATTACCAGTGCAAAGGTTTCCCCTTAACATTAAGTCTAGTTGTGTCCGACTCGTGGGGAACCTGGCTGCCACCCGTTCAACCACTTGAAGTTTCCAAGCAGTCTTCAAAGGCAACCCCACGTAGAGCATATTGCAGTAGTCTTATTCAGGATGTAACCAGAGTGTGGACTACCATGGTTAAGTTTGACTTCCCAAGGAACGGGCCCAACTGGCACACAAGTTTTAATTGTGCAAAAGCCCCCCTGGCCACTACCAAAACCTAGGGTTTGAGGCTCAGTGATGAGCCCAGAATCACTCCGAAGTGGCGAACCTGTGTCTTCAGAGGTAGTGTAATCCCATCCAACACAGCCTGCAACCCTATACCTTCTTTGGCTTTGTGACTGACCAGGAGGACCTCTGTCTTGTCTGGATTCAGTTTCAATTTGTTTGTTTGTTTATTTATTTACTTTATTTATATTCACCTCTTCTCACCCCGAAGGGGACTCAGAGCGGATTACAGGTACACACATACTTAGCAGACAATCCCTGCCGTTTCCACATACACACATATAGACGAACAGAGGCAAACTCTGGCCACCAGGGGGAGCTGATGCACTCCTCATCTCTCAGCGTCCCTTGTTGTTCCTTCCGCATTCCTCAGCGTTCCTGGAGTTCTTTAATGGCCTCATAATTCAGTCAAAATTTGCCTCCCCACTTAATGTGGTACCTTTATCTCCTACTTGACAGATGCAACTGTCTTTCGGGCTGCAAAGGTCGGCAGCAGGCTACACTTAAAGGTCGAGCACCCACCTCGACCCAGGCAGGCCTCGAACTCATGACCTACTGGTCAGAGAGATCTTATGCAGCTGACACTTAGCCAGCTGCACCACATTCCCGCTATTTGCCCTCCTCCAGACTGTCACCGCTGCCAAACACTGGTTCAGGACCTTAGTAGCAGAGTTATATATTATTTATCTTGCTTTATTGCAGTTGTACTTTTCCTTGTTACGTATATTGTTTAAAAAGTGACTTGTAAACAGAAGAATGCCGTTGCCCTCGTGGTTTGCTTGTCAGTTTTGCTTTTGTATTTTGGGCCATTTCATGCCACTCAGTTTTTCATACTGTGATCCCATTTCCACTGCCTGGGATTTGCAGTGTCGGGGGGAGTGTTAAGAATTCTCAGTCAGAGAGTTTGTGTTTCATCATATTTACCAATGGTTTTTTTATATTTTAAGATTTGTCCTGGTTTCAGTATTTTGGAAGTCCCCTTGTATCCTCGGGGGAAAGAAGGAATGCAAATGAACATAATAACACCACCAACAAAAATACAAGTCCCTTAAACAATTTGCAGTTTATGTTTATTGCTTTGCTGGAATGCCTGTCACGGTTTGTTCTCCAGCGGTCTTTCCTCAGCCTTTTGGATGAGCTGAACTGCGGCCATATCCTGGTTGTCACAGGAAAGAGGGCAGGAGGCAAGTGCCATCCATATACCTGTGAAGGAAGTTGGACTGGATTTTGTTTATTTTTGAGCTTCCTTCTCTCTTTCAGTGCATTGGCAACTCTAAAGTCAGAACAAATAAACTAAATACTGCCAGTACTTTTGGAAAAGCCTTTGTTCCCTCAGAAGGAACAATTGTTCTAAAAATATTGGTGGAACTGGAACAACTCGGGACATCGTTTTCCAGGTAAAGAAGGTTGTGTATCCGTGTGCTTTTTGTGAACATAATCTGCCCATCTTCTTGCCCTTGGGGGAATCCTACTGAAAAGAGTTCAAAAGGTAGCAAAAGTATTGGTCAAGCGGCTGGGTGTTAGGTCTTTACTCTGAATTGGCTTTGCTTTCCCCAAGGATGAAACAGTTGGCCCTCTGTATCCACGGCTTCTGCATCCACAGATTCCACCAACCACGGCTTGAAAATATTTTAAAACAATCCCAAAAGCAAAATTTGATTTTACCAATTTTTACAAGGGACACGGTTTTCTATGCTACTGAATATGAGTAGGAGCCCCCGGTGACGCAGTGGGTTGAAGCACTTAACTACTGAAATTGCTGACTGAAAGGTTGCCAGTTTGATTCTAGGGAGCGGGGTGAGCTCCCGCTGTTAGCCCCAGCTTCTGCTAACCTGGCAGTTCAAAAACATGCCAATGTGAGTAGATCAATAGGTACCACTTCAGCGGGAATGTAACAGCGTTCTATGCAGTCATGCCGGCCACATGACCTTGGAGGGGTCTATGGACAATGCCGGCTCTTTGGCTTAGAAATGGAGATGAGCACCATCCCTCAGAGTCGACACGACTAGACTTAATGTCAAGGGGAAACCTTTACCTTTTATTGAATACTAGCTGTACCCGGCACGCGTTGCGGTGCCCTATTTAGGAGATGCGAGAAAGTCTGAGTATGTAAGGGTTGGAATTGATGTTACTTATGGTCTTGGTGGGGTCATGGCTGTGTCGTTGTGGGTTGTTCTGGTGGGTGGGATGTTGAAGTCCTGGGGAGTTGTCGGTGTGTGGTGTTCCTGGCGTTCTGCAGAGCTTGTGGATATACAATGTTTTTTGTCTTTCCGTCTGCTGTGTTGATGTAGAGGTTCTGTGGTTTCCCAACTCTGGATTTGAAAAAAGAAACGGTGTTTCTGTTCTTGTTCTGCCCTTTTTTGTTTGATGTATGTAGCGTTGCGAGTGTGTCGTCCGATGCTGTTCTTTTTAGAAGGCATGGCTTGTCTTTTGGGTCAGTTTCTGCCTGTGTGGAAGGAAGGAATGGCATACAAATGGGTTGAGCAGTAGACACAAGGTTGTGTTATGTGCGTATTGTGTTGTGAGCAGGTATTACTTTTTTGGTGAGTTAGTGGGTGTGTGGTGGCATTGTGGGTGGTAGTATGTTGTGGAATGCTTGTGTGGGTGGGGTGTTTTGGGTGTTTGTGTGTGTTTGTAGAGTATCAGTGCAGTGTTGTGTTGTGTTGTGGTTGGAGTATAGGTGGAGTTGGTTTCTGTTTGTGGTAGTGGTAGGTGTTGTGTGTGTGGGGTCCCGTAAGGTTGGGGGGATGGGTTGTGGTAGGAAGTTGTGTTGTGTTGTGTGGGTAGGAATTGCTGGAGAATTGCTCTCTCCTAGAGTTTGGTTTTGACAGTTTAACTCACAAACACCAACTGACGAAACTCAAATCACTCAGCTTTCTAGCCTAGCCTTGGCTGTCTCTGCCCACCGTTACTATGGTTACTCAGCCTCCCTGCATTTTGTGTGGGCCGATGTTGGCCAATGGGATTCGCTGGTGGCCGCAGAGGATGATGGGAAATGTAGTTTTTTAAATCGTTGTTTTGGGGGCCTTCTAGGTTTTTTTTTTTTGGGAGTTTTTTTGCTAAAAACCTTCCTTGCCTGAGGCCTATTTTTGTTGCCAAATTTGGTGTCTCTGCCTTGTAAGGTTTCTCTGCCTAGGACGGTCGTTCGATGACGAGTCTTCCTTTATATATATAGATAAAGGGCCTTGGCCATCCATGATTTTGGTATCTACAGAGGAGTCCTGGAACCAAACTCTAGCAGATACCACTGACTAACATCCTATGAACGGACATGGCGAGAGAACAGCAGTGTTTCTGAGAGAGATAAACAGGATTAGGAAAGAAATATAGGATGCCAAAAGTAGCCGTGGAGCATCAGGCATCACTGGGTTGATTTGAAATGGAGGCGTTTGGTGATAAGTTCAGGATTTCCTAAGGTGAAAGCTGACCTATTTTGGACTACAACTTCTCGTATTCCTCCAAGCGTCTGAGGAAGCCTGAGAACTACACTCGAAAGGAGTAATGTTTACACATCCTACTGGAGGCCTCAAAATGAAAAGCAAACAGAAAATACGTCTCCTAATTTTCTGCTAAGTGGCAAGCGTAATGCCAGCCAGTCCAAATAAAAGGTGGGTGGAAAGTCCCAATTATGTCCTTATAAAAATATAAGCACACACAACTTTGTCCTTTGTGAGAAACGTTGCTTGGTTGGAGCCTTGCGATTACATGTTCGTATTTTAAGCGTGTGCGATCAGTTGCTGCTGTGAATCGCTCTGCAATTTCCAAGGCCTTGTCATTCTTTTCCTATTGCCATTTTCAGAGCAAGCAGGAGTCAAATTTTGGGCATAACAGATTGGGGATGGAGCGAGATGGGAAGCGGTTTCTAGGAAGGCGTGTTTGTGCGTAGGAAGCATGCTAGCAGTGACCTTTTCTAATCATATATTCACACGGTCTCTGGGTTCCTCTATAATATAACAGGGAATTCTTCCTACACAGACATCACTCTTTGGACTGAGGATTTTCAGGTCAGGCTTTTAGAGTCATCTACGGTTATATACCTCTTGTGTAATGAAAATTCTCTGCAAGGAGATCTACCTACCTCATTCTTCCACATAAGGATGTCTGCGTCATTCCCAGGATAGTTTCCTTTGGGCATAGGACATGCTGCAAGGACATGCTGGTTGAACAGAAGCTTTCTGAAGCTTTAGGTGTTCTTACTGCCTATTACAGGGGAAACCAGCCGATTCCTTATCCATCTGAAATGCAGGCGTGTGTTTTTCAACTTAAGAACAGACAAGCATCTTAAGCTCTGAGGATTGTCCGTAGCCTGGGGGGGGGGGGGGATTGAGGGGTTTACCCCCCTGAAATTCTCAGCGTGGTTTGTGAGAAGGTCTTACTGGTACATTATTTGCTTGTTTATTTATTTATTTACTTCATTTATATTCCGCCCTTCTCACCCCACAGAAGACTCAGGGCAGATTACAATGTACACATTACATTTAGACACACAAACACACAAGACAGACAGAGGCAATTTAACATCTGGCCACCAGGGGAGCTGTCGCACTCCTTCATTCCTCAGCGTGCCTTCTGGAGATCTTTTTATGGCCTTGTAAATCAGTCAAATTTAGCCTCCCCACTAAGTGGTACCTTAATTTCCTACTTGACAGATGCAAGTGTCTTTCGGGTTGCAAAGGCCGACAACAGGCTACACAATAGGTCAAGAGCCCACCTCGACCCGGGCAGGCCTCGAACTCATGACCTTCTGGTCAGTAGAGATCTTATCCAGCTGACACCCAGCCAGCTGCGCCACATTCCCCTGTGCTAAACTGTTATGTTTATTCATATCATGATCTGATCATCATGCTCAATATATCCCATATGCATGGGGGTATTGGGATAACAATACAAAAGGTTTGCTAGGGTAGACCCTCTCTCACTCAGATTCAGCCCCCCGGAATCAAAATCCTGGCTACGGTACTGCTGGGAAGGAATCCCATTGGAGCATTACAGCACACCCAAATACCTGGGAGTTGCCCTGGACCATGCTCTGACTTCCAAGAAGCACTGCTTGACTATCAAGCAAAAAGTGGGCACTAAAAATAATCTCATAGAAAAATTGACTGGCACAACCTGGGGGTCACAACCAGACACAATGAAGACATGTGTCCTTGTGCATTGCTACTCTGCTGCTGAATATACATGCCCAGTGTGGAACACATCTCACCACCTTAAAACAGTGGATGTGGCTCTTAATGAAACATGGTGCATTATCACAGGATGCCTATGCCCCACACCACTGGAGACATTATACTGTTTAGCCGGTATTGCACCACCAGACATCCGCAGGGAAGTACAAGACAATAATGAAAGGACCAAATATCTGACCCATCCCCTTTTTGGATATCAGCCAGCACACCAACACAGTTTAAATCAAGAAATAGATACTCGCATGAACACATCAGCAAGCAAGAGTCCAAAAGTGGCAGGCTAAAAACTGGAACCTCAATCCATGGCTGATGCCGAATGGGGGGCTCCCTCCTGGGCACGCCGAGGACTGGGTGCCTTGGAAGGTGCTGAACAGACTCTGCTCTGGCACAATGAGATGCAGAGGAAACCTTAAGAAATGAGGCCACAAAGTGGTGTCCACAACATGCAAGTGTGGAGAAGAACAGGCCACACACCACCTATTCCAATGCAGTCTGAGCCCTGCCACAGGCACAACGGAGGTCTTTCTTAAAGCAAAACCGACATTTAATAGAATGCCAAGTTTTTGAAACCTACTTTGTGTTTTTAAATACATTACAATTGTGCCCTCAATTCACTTCGGGCACGACAAATATATGGGCATACATAGGGCAGTAAAGGATACATGGATAGCTAGGGAGCCATAGCCCAACCCAAGCTGGTTCTTGTGAAACTTGGTTGCCTAACATCAACATCTATGTCTTATTCCTGCCTAGCAAAACTGGCCAGCAGTGAAGTATAAGAGCAATTGCGTGTCCTGGACGTGGAGTTCCCAAATAACCAGCACGCTTAGAGTCCTAACCAGTAGTGTTGCATTCTTTTGTCTCTGTCTGGCCTCCTTGAGTCTTGTGGCTTACTTTAGCCAGGCTCCACCCAAGGCAGACAAGGAGGCCTTGGTATGCAGAAGGAGAGCCTCAGCTTGGTGTCGCCTTCTCAGGTGCCCAGAGGCCAGCCTACCGTAATTCATTAGTTAGTAAGAACTTGGAAACTATATTACGAATATCTTGAGTGTTGATCACCCTTAAAACTAGGGTTGCCACTTTTTGATGTCGAAATAAGTGACATTTACTTAAAAATGTGGGATTTTTCGCAAAAATAAGGGACACTTTGTAAATAAATAAATAAATATTCATACATAAATAAATATTCATTCATAAATAAATATTCATTCATAAATAAAAAAATAAATATTCATTCACTTCAACTCCCACCATTCCTAACAGCCTCAGGCGCCTTCCTTTTCCCCCTCGGCCGCTTAAGCTCTACGGAAAAGGGATGAGGGGGAAAAGGAAAGGACCTGGGGCTGTTAGGAATGGTGGGAGTTGGAATCCATAACACCTGGAAGGACCCAAGTTGGCCCATGCGTGGCCTAGAGCGCGAGGCTGTGGCCCCAAGGCTCACCGGTTGTAGAGGTGCAGCGGGGGACGCGGCTTGGGGAGGAGGGCGAAGCGGAGCTCGGCATTGGCAGCCATCCTGGGTCTGGGGTCTGAGGGGCGCGACCGGGAAGGTCGGCACGCGGGTGGTCAAGCGCTCCCAGAGGGCTCCTGGGGTGATGCCGTCAAGCCCCTCCAGCACCACCTCCTCCAGCGCGGGCGTCTCCGGAAGGAGGGGCGCCGGCAGGGACTCCGCTCCACCAATAAGCAGAGCGTGCAACGCGCCAGAAGTGACGTCCCCGTCCTGCTCTCTCTCTCTCTCTCTCTCTCTCAGCTCTCTCTCTCTCAGGAGGAGTGAAAAATAAGGGACAGCAGCTGGAAATACGGAACACCCAAAAAAGGGCCAAAATACGGGACGTCCCATATAATACGGGACATGTGGGAACCCTACTTAAAACTGAACTTATCACCTCATCACAATACCTACAAGTTTTGCATTTCTGTGACTCTTCACACACAGTCTGCTTATACAATTTTGCTCCTGGGCACTTCACTCCATGCGTCCGAGGTAGTAGACTTCACATACGAAAGCTTATGTTACTAATTCCTTTTCAGTCTCTAAATTGCTACAAGGATTCCTTTGCATACAGATATTCTAGATTAGCATAGCTATGTCTTTGAATTCCTTCACGGCAGTGTGTGTGTTGATGGATTCCTAATGGAAATTGGAGGACAGGAATTGTGATATGCATTTATGTAACTTCAGAGGTTAGCACCAAGCTGTGTCAATGCTTTAGAACAGGGCTGTCCAAAAGACGGCCCGCGGGCCGTACACGGCCCCCCAGCCTGGTGGGCACGGCCCCCGCTACCCTCCTGAAAGATTTTTTAAAAAAATATTTTTTAAAAAATATATATATTTTTTTTAAAAAATGGCGGCCGGGGGGGGGTGGAGGAGAGAGGTGGGGCAGGGAGAAGGAAGGGAGCCAGCTCCTCCTCCCTGCACTGCCCCCCGTCCCTCTCTCCACGCCGCCCTTCCTAGGGAGGGGGGAACCGCCGAAAAGGAGCAGTAGGGGGCGCCAAGGGCGGCGTGTCACCCCAGGCCTCTGACGCGCCGCCCTTGGCGCCGCCTACTGCTCCTTTTCAGCAGCTAGGAAGGGCGGGGGAGCCGCCAAAAAGGAGCAGTAGGCGGCGCCAAGGGCGGCGTGTCAAAGGCCTAGCGTGACGCGCCGCCCTTGGCGCTGCCTACTGCTAGGAAGGGCGGGGGAGCCGGCTGCCTTCTTCCTCCATAGCCCCTCCTCCTCCCCGCTTGCGTCGCCGTCTGGGATCCCAGCAGCGGCACACCCGGGGGGGAAGAGGAGAGGCTTCGGAGAAAGGAGGCGGCCGGCTGCCTTCTTCCTCCGTAGACCCTCCTCCTTCTCCCCGCTCACGCCGACGCTCGGGATCCGAGCAGCGGCGCGCCTGGGAAGAAGGAGGAGGGGCTACGTGAGCGAGCGGCCCCGACCCGCTCACTGATCACCTACGGCCCCCCTTGGGCCGGAAGAAGTTGGGCAGCCCTGCTTTAGAAGGCAAAATGGAGTCTAGTTTGTTGTAAAAGCAACATCTGCATTTGTACTTAGAGATATCACCCATTGGACAATGTTACACTGGGGACGTGGATTCTGCAACCGTTCCCAAACTCTGGTCTTCCAAGTGTTTTGGACTTCCACTCCCAGAGTCTCTGATCATTGACCAAGGTCTCTAAGGCAGTGTTTCCCAACCAGTGAACCATTGCACACTAGTGTGCCGTGAGCAATCATCAGGTGTGCCGTGGGAAATTGGAACCTCCAATACCTTTTCTTCCCCCTCCTGCCCAACACTTTTTCTTCTCCACTCGGGCTCCCTTCTTCCCAGCCTCGCTCTGCTCGCTTTGCCTCGCTTTGCTCACGCTGCCGCTTCTGCGGGAGGGGGGAGGGAGGAAGACGTGACCCGTGCGGGTGCTACTGTGCAGACTCGCCCCACATCTTCCTCCCTCCCCTCCACAGTGCTCTCTGGATATAGGTGAACTACAACTCCAAAACCCAAGGTCAATGCCCACCAAACTCTTATAGCATTTTCTCTTGGTTATGGGAGTTCTGTGTGGGAAGTTCGTGTCTTTCTGCCATTCCTGCCAGGATATCTATGTTGTGTTCATCATTCACTGGACCAAATTTAGCACAAATAGACAATACACTCAAATTTGAATACTGGTGGGGTTGGGGGGTGATTTTGATATTTGGGAGTTGTAATTCCTGGGATTTATAGTTAACCTACAATCAAAGAGCATTATGAACTCCGCCAACAATGGAATTGAATCAAACTTGGCACACAGAACTCCCAAGACCAACATAAAATGCTGGAAGGGTTTGGTGGACATTGCCCTTGAGTTTCGGAGTTATAGTTCACCTACATCCAGAGAGCACTGTGGACTCAAGCAATGATGGATCTGGACCAAACTTGGCATGAATACTCAATATGGCCAAATGTGAACATGGGTGGAGTTTGAGGAAAATAGACCTTGACATTTGGGAGTTATTGTTGCTAGGATTTATAGTTCACTTACAATCAAAGAACACTCTGAACCCCACCGATAGATTTGGGCCAAAATTCCCACACAGAGCAAGTCAGACTGAGAGAGTGTTTCTTGTCTGAGATTTCCCATGGTTGACCCCGAAATAACCTAAATCTAGGAACTGGCAGCACTTGGGGTGTGTATGTTGATTTTTTCATTTGGGAGTTGTAGTTGCGGGAATTTATAGTTAACCTACAATCAAGAACATTCTGAACTCCACCAACATGGCACTTAGAACTCCCATGACCAACAGAAAATACTGGAAGGCTTTGTTGGGCATTGACCTTGAGTTTTGGAGTTGTAGTTCACTTACATCCAGAGAGCACTGTGAAACAATAATGGATCTGGACCCAACTTGGCACGAATACACAATCTGCCCAAATGTGAACACAGGTGGAGATTGGGGGAAATAGATTTTCACATTTGGGAGTTATAGTTGCTGTGATTTATAGTTCACTTACAATCAGAGAACATTCTGAACCCCACCAATGATAGAATTGGGCCAAACTTCTGACACAGAACCCCATGACCAACAGAATAAATAAAAATGCGGTGTTTTCCGATGGCCTTCGGTGACCATTTTGGCAAATACTGCACTACGTTGAGAAATACGGCACTATGTGTTCTGCAACTAAATGCTCTCATTACACTTTTGTATTTACTTCTTATATGCAAACTTTATGCGCTGCCAGTCCCATTAAAACCCAGTGCTCTTAAAAATGTTTAAACAATGACTCATCCATAGTTTATGCATTTGTTTTGGGTGAAATGCCTGCTGATCACAGGTGGATGTGGACGAAGTTCGTGGGTGCCCCGTTTCCGTGTGTTCGGTGCCTATTTGCTACATCAGCCGAGGCCCAGGTCTTTGAAAACAAACGGAGGTGTGTCATTGGCAATGCTCTTCCCTTTGAGCTAATACTTGTACATTTCTCCCAGGTAGCTTTTGAGAAGAGCCCGAGGCAATCACACAATTCTGTGGTTGCTGCTTGGGATTGAAGCTGCTCGTTGTGTATGCACTAAGCCCGTGCACTGCGGCAACATTTCCATGAAAGTAGCCAGGGGCAACAAGCAGAGAACGTACAGAATTTCTCACTCTTCAAATTAAGGAACAAGCACAGGAAAGGTACGCTTGGCAATCTAGCAAGGGCAAACGTCTCTGGGGATTATTCAGGAGGAGGCTTCCCCATGGGGCTTCTAACTTCCAAACTCTCCCAGAGTTTTGGATCATTGAGGAATGATCTTTCGGTTGTGCAGCTTAGGCTGTTAAAACAGGTGCAGGAGAGACAGGTGTGAGATGCAATTAACAGCAAGGACACTTTCTGCTTACACATTCAATATTGCTATAGAAACTTCAGATTGTGCTCCATCTTAGGCGAAGAGTTCCTGCAAGAAATCCGTCTTGTCGCACCTTCTACGTACAAGTGGGTGACCTCCTTCCTCCAGGATCGAGGACAACGTGTGGAGAGGGGAGAGGACGTCTCCGGGAGGCTCCCATTAACTTGTGGGGTCCCCCAGGGGGCCATCCTCTCGCCCTTATTATTCAACATCTACATGCGCCCCCTGGCCCAGCTGGCCCGTGACTTTGGTCTGGAGTGTTATCAGTACGCGGATGACACCCAGCTTTTGCTGAGAATGGACAGCAGGCCGGAAACCGTACCCGATTGTTTCCATCTATGCCTCGAAGCCGTGACTGGATGGCTGCGTGCCAGCCAGTTGAAGGTGAATCCGTCGAAGACGGAGATCTTGTGGCCCGGTCGCCCTGGGCTGGATGAGTGCCGGTTGCCTACCCTGGATGGTGAGCAACTCAGCCCGTCATCCCTTATTAAGAGCCTAGGTGTCCAACTGGACCCCTTGCTGACCATGGAGGCCCAGGTCTCCATGGTCAGCAAGACGTCGTTTTTCCACCTGCGACAGGCTAGGCGACTGGCCCCCTACCTGTCCAGGGATGACCTGGCCACGGTGATCCAAGCGACGGTCATCTCGAGGCTGGACTACTGTAACGCCCTCTACGTTGGCCTTCCCTTGTCGACAATCCGGAAACTCAAGCTAGTGCATAACGCCGCTGCTCGCTTGCTGGTGGGAGCACCAGTGAGGGAGCACATCACTCCCATCCTTCGGCAACTGCACTGGCTTCCCATCGAGTACCGAGTTGCCTTCAAGGTGCTGGTTTTAACCTTCAAGGCCTTACACGGTCTAGGGCCTGTGTACCTAAGGGACCGCCTTACCCCGTATGTTCCCCCGAAATCACTACGGTCAGAATCTCTTGGTTATTCCATCATCCCGCTCCTGTCACCTATCCAGCACAAGACAACGTGCCTTTTCGGCCGCGGCACCTGCGCTCTGGAATTCGCTTCCAGGTCATATTCGGGCAATTTCAGAACTCGCCCCTTTCCGAAGGGCGTGTAAGACTGTTCTCTTCAGGCTGGCGTTTGGCTAAACCCAAACGCAATCAACATGCTCATGCCTGACTCAAGAACCATAGTCCTGTGGTCACTATGGCTATGTATTTGTTTTTATTGTATATTTTACTGTATGTTTTACCGAATGTCTTATTGCACATTTTAATTGCTGTAATCCGCCCCGAGCCTGCAGGGAGGAGCGGAATATAAAATGGAATAATAAATAAATAAATAAATAAATCAGCTTTGAGTGGAGAAAGGACTGAAGCCAAAAGGGGAAGAAGGCCCATCATTGTTTATGTATTTATTTATTTATTTATTTATTATTTGTATTTATATACCGCTCCATTCCCTTAGGCTTGTGGCGGTTTACATAGATCAGTGTTTCCCAACCAGTGTGCTGTGGCACACTATTGTGCCGTGTGCGATCATCAGGTGTGCCGTGGGAAATTGGCACTCTCCCCCCTCCTAGCAGACCCCTCACAGGTTTCCAAGAAACAAATTGAGCCTCTCTACTTGGAAATGTTTATTTTTTTTTACTATTTTACTGGATTTTTTTAGAGTTGCCTCCCCCCCAAGGAACTGTTTATAACAGCTTCATGACATCCATACTTAACTGGAAGCAAGTATCACTCAGGGTGAAATTTCACAAGGGTCTGGAGAACAAGCTCTATGAGGAGCGGCTTGAAGAGCTGGGCATGTTTAGCCTGAAGAAGAGAAGGCTGAGAGAAGACATGATAGCCATGCATAACTATGTGAGAGGAAGTCATATATATGTTGTGTTCATCGTGACAGGCCCAGGTTTCACATTGAGTGTATAAATACATTTAAAAACATATTAACTATATGTATTACTGTGTTGGAGTGTCATTTCTTGTCATTTTGGTTGGTGGTGTGCCCCAGGATTTGCTAAATGTAAAAAGTGTGCCGCGGCTCAAAAAAGGTTGGGAAACACTGACATAGATAAAACAGGCAATAACAATAAAACAACTTTAACACTATACAGTAAAACACTATAAGCGACTAACAACTGTCCCAATTTATCACAACACAGTCAAGTAGGACCATTGATGTTAAACGCCTGCTGGAACAACGTTGTTGTACAGGCTCTTCTAAATACAGATATTTCTGTGAGAGCCCGGGTGTTGGAGCTACAATAGAGAACGCTCTTTGCCTCGTAGAGGACAGGTGGTAGGTTTTGACCGAAGGGATCTCTAAAAGGTTTTGATCTTCAGACCGTAGTGACTTCTGGGGAAAGACGGTCCCTCAAGTACACAGGCCCCAGGCCATGTCTGGCCTTAAAGGTTAATACCAATACTTTGAACATAATCCAGTACTCTACTGCAGTGTTTCCCAACCTTTTTTGAGCCGCGGCACACTTTTAACATTAAAAAAATCCGGGGGCACACCACCAACCAAAATGACACAAAATGACACTCTTAACACAGTAAAGAACGGCTGGGGGTTGGTGGCCTGCTGAGAACAGCTGCTGGGAGTGCCAAAGCTGGAGAGGGGGCAGAGCCAGGCTGTGCCATGCCCCGCCCCTACCCCGGCTTCACCTCTCCAGCAGCTGCTCCAGCCTTGAGGGGCAGTGCCAAGCCATTGGTGCCAGAGCCAGCACAATGCTGGCTTGGCACTGTCCCTCAAGGCTGGAGCAGCTCCTGGAGTGCCGGGCCAGGGAGGGGCAGAGCCAGGCCGCACCATGCCTTGCCCCTCCCCAGCTTCAGCTCTCCTACAGAGGAGGAGCATGAGAGGTGGGCGGGCTCCTCCTCCACGCGGCTTCAGCGAGCGAGGGCGAGAGTCATGGTGGGAGTCATGGCGGGTGGAGGCTGGGGAAACGGCCAAGGAGGCGGCGCCCGGCCCCTTCTTCTTTTTCTTTGCCACCGCCCGGCCCTTCCTCCTCCTCCCCCAAGCAGCAGGAGTTCGGCAGGAGGGGGGAGGAAGGGGGGCAGAGAGCTTTTCTCGCGGCACAGCAGGAGGTCTGTCACGGCACACTACTGTGCCACGGCACACTGGTTGAGAAAGACTGCTCTACTGGAAGCCAGTGCAGTTGCTGCAGGATAGGTGTTATATGGCATCTCGCCGGAGCACCAGCGAGCAGACGAGCTGCTGCATTCTGCACAAGCTTGAGTTTCCGGCTCACAAACAAAGGAAGGCCAATGTAGAGGGCGTTACAGTAGTCTAGTCTCGAGATGACCGTCGCCTGGATCACCGTGGCCAGGTCGCCACTAGACAGGTAAGGTGCCAGCCGTCTAGCCTGTCGCAGATGGAAAAAAGCAGATCTGCTGACCATAGCGATCTGGGCCTCCATAGTCAGCAGCGGGTCTAACTGGACCCCCAGACACCTTACCAAGGGCGACGGGCAAAGTGCCATGTAGGATGGGTTCACCTTCAACCGGCTAGCTCGCAGCCATCCAGTCACGGCCTCTAGGCACTGATGGAAATAATCGGGTACGGAGTGAAGTGGATCCCAAAGGTGGGCAAAAACATACCCAATCCAATGTAGACTATTTACCTTGGGTTTGGAATGGTCCGGCTCCAACTTTCTTGTCTTTGATTTACATAACAGTAGAAGGATGTTGCTACTGAAAAGTAAAGGCTAAACTGCTTTTGCCTTTGTTAGCTGGTCACAATTGTTATGGTTTATAGCAATAGCCACCTACTGTTATGGTCTAAATATACTTAAGGGACTACTAGAGCCTGTCTCAGAAGCTAAACAGTATCAGACCTGGTTAGTACTTGGAAGGGAGGCTGGTAAGAGTATACCAGGTCCTGTAGTAGGCTATATTCTTTCATAGGAGGGCAATGGGGAACCATCTCTTAGTTCCGCTTGCCTTTCCCTATCTCTGGCTGGACCTACACTCCCATATAATCCAGATGATCAAATCAGGTAATCAACACTATCTGCTTTGAATTAGATTATATATTTTTCTTCACTTGTATGCCGCTTTTCTCGCCCCAGACAGGGACTCAAAGTGGTTTCCGACATAGTTTATTTATTTATTTATTTTGAGATTTATTGATCGCCCACTCCAGATGGCTCTGGGTGATTTACATTAGAATACACAACTAAATACCTAAAACATCTAAACAATTTAAACAATCTAAAACAGTTTCTCAGCCAAACACCCTCTCAAACAGCCACGTTTTACAAGCCGTGCAAAAATCTTGGCAAAATGTAATGCCTCACATACAAATGAAATCTAACATAAAACAACAATAATCTAACATAAAACAACTCCACGGAGTGGAGTCCGTTCTCGTGGCAATCACTGATGACATCCGTCGACAACTGGATCGGGGAGGCTCGGCAATCCTAGTCCTCTTGGACCTTACGGCGCCTTGATACCGTCGACCACGACCTGCTTCTCCATCGCCTGGCGGCCTCCGGGATCCAAGACAGAGCTCTGGCCTGGCTGGAATCGTTCCTGCGAGGCCGCTCGCAGCGGGTCGAGTGGCAGGGTCAAGTCTCTTTGAAAAACGAATTGGAGTGTGGAGTCCCTCAGGGTGCCATTCTATCTCCCACCCTCTTTAATATCTACATCCAGCCCCTGGCTAATATTGCTAGGAGCCATGGGTTCTCCTGCTACCAATACGCAGACGACACGCAGCTGCTCTTGAAGCTTGACCCAGGGTCATCATCAGTACCGGACAGTTTCAGCCTAGGATTGAGGGCGGTGACGAGCTGGCTCAGGGCATATAGACTCAAGATCAACCCGGCTAAAACGGAGATCCTCTGGCCGGGTCGTCCCGACCCCCCCCCACCACTTCCACTCTTCGAGGGCGAGTCCCTGGCTCCAGCCCCGGCGGTGAAAAGCCTGGGAGTGATCCTAGACGAAAATCTCACGATGGAGGCCCAGATCCAGGCTGCAGCTAAGGGCGCCTTTTTCCATCTCCGTAGGGCCCGTCGGCTGGCTCCCTACCTTCCACCAGAGGCCTTGAGAACAGTGGTCCATGCCACTGTCGTCTCACGCCTCGACTACTGCAACGCCCTATATGTGGGCCTCCCCCAGACAACAACTAAGAGGCTGAAACGTATCCATAACGCCGCAGCCAGACTCATTACTGGGTCATCAGTGAGGGATCACATTTCCCCCATTCTTAAAGAACTTCACTGGCTGCCCCTAGAGTTCAGAGCCCTTTACAAACTCCTGGTGCTCACCTTTAAAGCCCGGCACAACATTGGGCCTTCCTATCTGAGTGACCGGCTGACGGCCCAATGCAGCGAGAGGCCAGCACGCTCCATCAACGGTGACCGCCTGACTACCCCTGGAGTGCGGGAGGCTAGACTGGCGGAAACTCGGCGGAGAGCCTTCTCCGTCGCGGCCCCTTCGACTTGGAACTCACTGCCGCCCACCCTCAGAGCCTCCCGACTCTATCTGGATTCCGGCCAGCCTTGAAGACCTGGCTCTTCCGCCCTAGCGTTGGGACTGGCTCGGTACCCTGACTACCTGAGCCACCCCTCCTGTTCATATTCCATGTTTTTAAACTGTTGTACATTGTTCACCCTAGGGTTTTAACTGTTGTAAGTCGCCCGGAGCACCGCCGGTGGAGGGCGACTCACAAATATTAAAGTATTATTATTATTATTATTATTATAACATATAACTATCTATTAGATCATAAAAACGTAACAAAATTTAAAACATGTTAATATAAACGTTAAAATCACATAATCCAGAAATCATGGAAATATCAAATTGCACATAAATCCTGATCATTCCTTATATTGCTTACTGCCCAAAGGCTTGGTCCCATAGCCAATTTTTTTTACTTTTTTTGAAGGCCAGGAGGGAGGGTGCTGATCTAATTTCATTGGGGAGGGAGGTCCATAGTCAAGGAGCCACCACTGAGAAGGCCCTGTCTCTCATCCCCACCAGTCGCAGCAGCGAGGGGGGGGGTGGGACCGAGAGCAGGGCCTCCTCGGATTATCTTAACCTCCAAGATGATTCATAGAGGGAAATATGTTTGACAGGTAAGATGGGCCAGAACCATTTAGGGCCCTATAAGCTAAAGCCAGCACGATTAATTGTGCTCAAAAGCAGCCGGGGAGGTGGGGGTGGTTGTGTGCTCCCAGTACCCCGCTCCAGTGAACAGTTTGGTTGCTGCTTGTTGGACCAATTGGAGCTTCCAAACAGTCTTCAGAGGCAACTTCACATAGAGTGTGTTGCAGTAGCCTATTCGGGATGTAACCAGATTGTGGCCTACCATGGCCAAGTCTGACTTCCCAAGGTACAGGTACAACTGGTGCACAAGCTTTTTCCGAACAGTCTTCAAAGGCAACTCCATGTAGAGCGTGTTGCAGTAGTCTATTCGGGATGTAACCAGAGTGTGGTCTACCGTGGCCAAGTCTGACTTCCCAAGGTACTGGCACAACTGGTGCACAAGCTTTTTCTGAACAGTCTTCAAAGGCAACTCCACATAGAGTGTGTTGCAGTAGTCTATTCGGGGGCAACAAGCAGAGAACGTACAGAATTTCTCACTCTTCACATTAAGGAACAAGCACAGGAAAGGTACGCTTGGCAATCTAGCAAGGGCAAACGTCTCTGGGGATTATTCAGGAGGAGGCTTCCCCATGGGGCTTCTAACTTCCAAACTCTCCCAGAGTTTTAGATCATTGAGGAATGATCTTTCGGTTGTGCAGCTTAGGCTGATAAAACAGGTGCAGGAGAGACAGGTGTGAGATGCAATTAACAGCAAGGACACTTTCTGTTTACACATTCAATATTGCTATAGAAACTTCAGATTGTGCTCCATCTTAGGCGAAGAGTTCCTGCAAGAAACCCGTCTTGTCGCACCTTCTACGTACAATCAGCTTTGAGTGGAGAAAGGACTGAAGCCAAAAGGGGAAGAAGGCCCATCATTGTTTATTTGTTTATTTATTTATTTATTATTTGTATTTATATACCGCTCCATTCCCTTAGGCTTGTGGCGGTTTACATACCGTGTTTCCCCGAAAGTATGACACCCCCGATTGTAAGACGTATCGGGGGTGTCAGAGGGGTCGGCTTATATAAGCCGTGCCCGAAAATAAGGCGATACTGCGGGCGGCATGGCGTGGCTTCCTGGCTGGGCGATGAGAGGCTCCCAGAGGGCTCAAAAGGGCCCGGAATCCTCTTCCTCCTCTTCCTTCCAGCGGCGCCTTCCATCCTCCCTCCTCCTCTTCCTCCCCAGCAGCGCCTTTCCCTCTCGCCGGTTCCGCCCCCTCCCTTCAGTGAAGGGAGGAGGGGCAGAGCTGCCACCAGCGAGAGGGAAGAAGGCGCCGGAAGTCCCGCCCCCCCAGGGCGACTCAGGCGCTTTTCGCGCCGCCCGGCTCGCCCGCTCGTGTTTGGAGCGCGGGCGGCGGGGCGGCGGCGGAAAGACGCCTGAGTCGCCCTGCGGGGCGGACTTCCAGCACCGCTTTCTTCCCTCTCGCCCCGGCGGCGCTCCCCTCCTCCCTTCACTGAAGGGAGGGGCGGACTGGCGAGAGGGAAAGGCGCCGCTGGGAGGAAGAGGAGGAGGAGGATGGAAGGCGCCGCTGGAAGGAAGAGGAGGAAGAGGAGGAGGATTCCCCCTTTTGAGCCCCCTCTGGGAGAGCCTCCCTGTCGCCCAGCCAGGAAGCCACGCCATGCCGCCCGCAGTAAGTCTTACTTTCGTCTTACTTTCGGTACCGTAAGCCCAATATAAAACGTGCCCAGTAAGCCGTGAGTGGGGATTTTGGGGTCAAAAAAAAGTAAGACGCTGTCTTACTTTCGAAACACGGGAGATCAGTGTTTCCCAATCAGTAAGCCATGGCACACTAGTGTGCCGTGAGTGATCATCAGATGTGCCGTGGGAAATGGCACTCTCCCCTCCTAGCAGCCCCCTCACAGGTTTCCAAGAAAGAAATTGAGACTCTCTGGTTGGAAATTGATTTTTTTTTACTATTTTACTGGATTTTTCAAGAGTTGCCTCCCCCCCCCCCCAAGGAACTGTTTATAACAGCTTCATGACATCCATAGTTAACTGGAAGCAAGTTTCACTCCGGGTGAAATTTCACAAAGGTCTGGAGAACAAGCTCTATGAGGAGCAGCTTGAAGAGCTGGGCATGTTTAGCCTGAAGAAGAGAAGGCTGAGAGAAGACATGATAGCCATGTATAAGTATGTGAGAGAAAGGGGCCCACAAAGATGCCACTTCTGCCTTACAGGATCTGATCGTGGACTGGGCCTTGAAGTTTCCCCGGCTTCTTATACTGGGCGACTTCAACATCCACCGGACACAGTCCCCTTTTCACCCGCTGCACGAGAATTCCTTATGCATATGGACGCCCTCGACCTCTCCAGGACAGCCACTGGTCCCACCCACCAAGCTGGCCATGCACTGGATTTGATTTTCAGTCAGGGTCTCGCAATACAACACCGTGATACCAGAGCAGTGCCTTGGTCGGACCACCTGACCGTGAGGGTAGAGGTCAACATCCCCCTCGCAACACCACCAGAGCCTAGGCCTATCCTAGCCCGCCAAAAGAGCGATGACCCCAAAGGCTTTTGCAGCGGCGCTGGAACCCTTGGAAGTCCCCTCGGAGGATCTCTGTCAGATCTGGTCGCCAGATGGGATAGTGTGCTCTCTAGGGCCATTGATCAGATCGCCCCAAAAGGCGCCCCCTTCGCCCAAGGAAAACCTGCTCTCCATGGTTTACAACACACCTGAAGCAGATAAAACATCGGAGGAAGCAACTCGAGTGTTCCTGGCGACGAAAGCCGAGCGTGGAAACCAGAGCCGCCTATAGAGCCCAGCACAGGCTATATGAACTCGAGATCAAAAAGGCGAAGAGATCCCATAACGCAGCCCAGATTTCTGCTGCGGGCTCCCACTCGGCGCAGATTTTCAAAAGTTGTCCGGAGTCTCCTCGCCCCCCACAAAGGGAACCTAACAACTCGGCGTTAACAGCTGACGACTTCCAAAGACACTTCATTGGAAAAATCGCGGCCCTTCGGAAGGACTTACCATCGATCCCCGAGGAAGACGGCCTGAGGTCCCAGCTCCCCATCCGGGCAACCGGACAGCGTCTCTCAGAGTTCAGCCCCCTAACAACGGAGGAGGTGAGAAGCTGGTGACCGGGGCGAGCGACGACCTGCCCAACGGATCCCTGCCCATCACATCTAATCAAGTCCAATACTGACATCTTGTCCGGTGCTCTGAGGACCTGGTGAATCTCTCTCTTGAAACAAGTGCCTTTCCGGACTCCCTGAAAGAGGCGAGAGTCACCCCCTCTTGAAAAAGACATCGCTTGACCCCGAGGTTCCTGCTAACTACCGCCCGGTTGCCAACTTACCCTTCCTGGGCAAGCTCCTTGAACGAGCAGTAGAAAGCCAAATTCGGGTCTTCTTGGATCAATCCGGGGGCTTGGACCCGTCCCAGTCGGGCTTCCGCGCGGGCCACGGAGTGGAGTCCGTTCGTGGCAATCACTGATGACATCCGTCGACAACTGGATCGGGGAGGCTCGGCAATCCTAGTCCTCTTGGACCTTACGGCGGCCTTTGATACCGTCGACCACGACCTGCTTCTCCATCGCCTGGCGGCCTCCGGGATCCAAGACAGAGCTCTGGCCTGGCTGGAATCGTTCCTGCGAGGCCGCTCGCAGCGGGTCGAGTGGCAGGGTCAAGTCTCTTTGAAAAAACGAATTGGAGTGTGGAGTCCCTCAGGGTGCCATTCTATCTCCCACCCTCTTTAATATCTACATCCAGCCCCTGGCTAATATTGCTAGGAGCCATGGGTTCTCCTGCTACCAATACGCAGACGACACGCAGCTGCTCTTGAAGCTTGACCCAGGGTCATCATCAGTACCGGACAGTTTCAGCCTAGGATTGAGGGCGTGTGACGAGCTGGCTCAGGGCATATAGACTCAAGATCAACCCGGCTAAACGGAGATCCTCTGGCCGGGTCGTCCGACCCCCGCCCACCACTTCCACTCTTCGAGGGCGAGTCCCTGGCTCCAGCCCCGGCGGTGAAAAGCCGGGGAGTGATCCTAGGCGAAAATCTCACGAGGGAGGCCCAGATCCAGGCTGCAGCTAAGGGCGCCTTTTTCCATCTCCGTTGGGCCCGTCGGCTGGCTCCCTACCTTCCACCAGAGGCCTTGAGAACAGTGGTCCATGCCACTGTCGTCTCACGCCTCGACTACTGCAACGCCCTATATGTGGGCCTCCCCCAGACAACAACTAAGAGGCTGAAACGTATCCATAACGCCGCAGCCAGACTCATTACTGGGTCATCAGTGAGGGATCACATTTCCCCCATTCTTAAAGAACTTCACTGGCTGCCCCTAGAGTTCAGAGCCCTTTACAAACTCCTGGTGCTCACCTTTAAAGCCCGGCACAACATTGGGCCTTCCTATCTGAGTGACCGGCTGACGGCCCAATGCAGCGAGAGGCCAGCACGCTCCATCAACGGTGACCGCCTGACTACCCCTGGAGTGCGGGAGGCTAGACTGGCGGAAACTTCGGCGGAGAGCCTTCTCCGTCGCGGCCCCTTCGACTTGGAACTCACTGCCGCCCACCCTCAGAGCCTCTCCGACTCTATCTGGATTCCGGCCAGCCTTGAAGACCTGGCTCTTCCGCCTAGCGTTCGGGACTGGCTCGGTACCCTGGACTACCTGAGCCACCCCTCCTGTTCATATTCCATGTTTTTAAACTGTTGTACATTGTTCACCCTAGGGTTTTAACTGTTGTAAGTCGCCCGGAGCACCGCCGGTGGAGGGCGACTCACAAATATTAAAGTATTATTATTATTATTATTATTATTATATATATGTTGTGTTCATCGTGACAGGCCCAGGTTTCACACTGAGTGTATAAATACATTTAAAAACATATTAACTATATGTATTACTGTGTTGGAGTGTCATTTTGTGTCATTTTGGTTGGTGGTGTGCCCCAGGATTTTGCAAATGTAAAAAGTGTGCCGCGGCTCAAAAAAGGTTGGGAAACACTGACATAGATAAAACAGGCAATAACAATAAAACAACTTTAACACTATACATTAAAACACTATAAGCGACTAACAACTGTCCCAATTTATCACAACACAGTCAAGTAGGACCATTGATGTTAAACGCCTGCTGGAACAACGATGTTTTACAGGCTCTTCTAAATACAAATATTTCTGTAAGAGCCCGGGTGTTGGAGCTACAATAGAGAACGCTCTTTGCCTCGTAGAGGACAGGTGGTAGGTTTTGACCGAAGGGATCTCTAAAAGGTTTTGATCTCCAGACCGTAGTGACTTCTGGGGAAAGACGGTCCCTCAAGTACACAGGCCCCAGGCCATGTCTGGCCTTAAAGGTTAATACCAATACTTTGAACATAATCCGGTACTCTACTGGAAGCCAGTGCAGTTGCTGCAGGATAGGTGTTATATGGCATCTCGACGGAGCACCAGCGAGCAGGCCGAGCTGCTGCATTCTGCACAAGCTTGAGTTTCTGGCTCACAAACAAAGGAAGGCCAATGTAGAGGGCGTGACAGTAGTCTAGTCTCGAGATGACCGTCGCTTGGATCACCGTGGCCAGGTCGCCACTAGACAGGTAAGGTGCCAGCCGTCTAGCCTGTCGCAGATGAAAAAAGCAGATCTGCTGACCATAGCGATCTGGGCCTCCATAGTCAGCAGCGGGTCTAACTGGACCCCCAGACGCTTTACCAAGGGCGACGGGCAAAGTGCCTGTAGGCAGCCGGCACCCCCCTCTCATAGAGGATCTCCATTTTTGATGGGTTCACCTTCAACCGGCTAGCTCGCAGCCATCCAGTCACGGCCTCTAGGCACTGATGGAAATAATCGGGTACGGAGTGAAGTGGATCCCAAAGGTGGGCAAAAACATACCCAATCCAATGTAGACTATTTACCTTGGGTTTGGAATGGTCCGGCTCCAACTTTCTTGTCTTTGATTTACATAACAGTAGAAGGATGTTGCTACTGAAAAGTAAAGGCTAAACTGCTTTTGCCTTTTTAGCTGGTCACAATTGTTATGGTTTATAGCAATAGCCACCTACTGTTATGGTCTAAATATACTTAAGGGACTACTAGAGCCTGTCTCAGAAGCTAAACAGTATCAGACCTGGTTAGTACTTGGAAGGGAGGCTGGTAAGAGTATACCAGGTCCTGTAGTAGGCTATATTCTTTCATAGGAGGGCAATGGGGAACCGTCTCTTAGTTCCGCTTGCCTTTCCCTATCTCTGGCTGGACCTACACTCCCATATAATCCAGATGATCAAATCAGGTAATCAACACTATCTGCTTTGAATTAGATTATATATTTTTCTTCACTTGTATGCCGCTTTTCTCGCCCCAGACAGGGACTCAAAGTGGTTTCCGACATAGTTTATTTATTTATTTATTTTGAGATTTATTGATCGCCCACTCCAGATGGCTCTGGGTGATTTACATTAGAATACACAACTAAATACCTAAAACATCTAAACAATTTAAACAATCTAAAACAGTTTCTCAGCCAAACACCCTCTCAAACAGCCACGTTTTACAAGCAGTGCAAAAATCTTGGCAAAATGTAATGCCTCACATACAAATGAAATCTAACATAAAACAACAATAACATATAACTATCTATTAGATCATAAAAACGTAACAAAATTTAAAACATGTTAATATAAACGTTAAAACCACATAATCCAGAAATCATGGTCCAAGGCCACTCCAAATATCAAATTGCACATAAACTCTGATCATTCCTTATATTGCTTACTGCCCAAAGGCTTGGTCCCATAGCCAATTTTTTACTTTTTTTGAAGGCCAGTAGGGAGGTTGCTGATCTAATTTCATTGGGGAGGGAGGTCCATAGTCAAGGAGCCACCACTGAGAAGGCCCTGTCTCTCATCCCCACCAGTCGCAGCAGCGAGGGGGGTGGGACCGAGAGCAGGGCCTCCTCGGATTATCTTAACCTCCGAGATGATTCATAGAGGGAAATATGTTCGGACAGGTAAGATGGGCCAGAACCATTTAGGGCCCTATAAGCTAAAGCCAGCACGATTAATTGTGCTCAAAGATGAATTGTGCTCAAAAGCAGCCGGGGTGCTCCCAGTACCCCGCTCCAGTGAACAGTTTGGTTGCTGCTTGTTGGACCAATTGGAGCTTCCAAACAGTCTTCAGAGGCAACTTCACATAGAGCGTGTTGCAGTAGCCTATTCGGAATGTAACCAGAGTGTGGTCTACCGTGGCCAAGTCTGACTTCCCAAGGTACAGGTACAACTGGTGCACAAGCTTTTTCTGAACAGTCTTCAAAGGCAACTCCACATAGAGTGTGTTGCAGTAGTCTATTCGGGATGTAACCAGATTGTGGCCTACCATGGCCAAGTCTGACTTCCCAAGGTACAGGTACAACTGGTGCACAAGCTTTTTCCGAACAGTCTTCAAAGGCAACTCCATGTAGAGCGTGTTGCAGTAGTCTATTCGGAATGTAACCAGATTGTGGTCTACCGTGGCCAAGTCTGACTTCCCAAGGTACAGGTACAACTGGTGCACAAGCTTTTTCCGAACAGTCTTCAAAGGCAACTCCATGTAGAGCGTGTTGCAGTAGTCTATTCGGAATGTAACCAGATTGTGGCCTACCATGGCCAAGTCTGACTTCCCAAGGTACTGGCACAACTGGTGCACAAGCTTTAATTGTGCAAAAGCTCTTCTGACCACCACTGACATCTGGGGTTCCAGACTCAGCGATGAATCTAGGAGAGCTCCCAAGTTGTGGACCTGTGTCTTCAGAGGGAGTGAAATCCTGCCCAGCACAGGCTGCAATCGTGTGCCCTGTTTGGCCTTAAGATAGACCAGGAGTGCCTTGGTCTTGTCTGGATTCAAATTCAATTTGTTTGCCCTCATCCAGACCATCACAACTGCCACGCACTGGTTCGGGACTATTATACTTCCATATAATCCAGCTCAAATCAGATAATCCTGGTTTTTATACGGCAGTGTAGGTGAGACCTCGGTCTTTATTGCCATCTACTGTTTCTGTACTTGTCAGAAGCATTGGTACTCCATTTCCAACCTGACAATTCTTAAGTCGGAGAAGATCAGGTAATAGATAGCTTTGTGTTCCGAGAGGCAGCCTTCAACACATAAGCGCACCTCAGGTGAACCTGCATCAGTCATACCTCGGCATTCCTTAAGTGGGGAGTGGAAGCAAAATGCATGCCTCGTAAATCAAATCAAAGTTGCCATTGTTACACGTTTATGACATTCAAATTTCAGTGAATACGAGATTGAAGAAGGAGCTCATTTCATCACTCAAAAAAAAAAACAAACCAACAACACCTGACCCACAATGTAAAAGGCCAAGTGTTGCACTAACAGCTGAAAAGTTACCGAGGTAGCCTGTCTGCCATGTGGGAGGTTTCTGGCTTTTATGGCTCAGAATGGGAAATGGGGTGAATGCAACGTACGAGGTCCTATTGTTAGCAGCCTTATAATTAGCTGTGCTGTGGTACGCAATACGTTTCTTGCCCAACAGTGTATGAATCACCACTTTTATTGAGGTGAATAATAATACGGTGTTGTGCTTTTAATGCCTCTTAGTCACTGGTACTAAGATGCTCTTTTTTATAACCCCCCCCCCCCACTTGCTTTGTAGGCTAAGGTTGGCAATATGTACCTTCCAGACATGATTCTTCGCTCTGAGAGCCCCATGTTGCTCAATCTTGCCACTCCGTCTAAAAAATTGAAAAAGGAGAAATACTGGGAGTAGTGCAAGAGGGAGACGAAGAATGCAAAAGCACATAAAGATATATGAAAAGCTCTGCTCAGGGCCGTAGCCAGGATTTTGATTCGGGGGCGAGTTTGGTTCGGGGGGGGGCTGAGACTGGGTGGAAGAGGGTCTACCCTAGCAAACCTTTTGTATTGTTATCCCAATAACCCCATTAATGTGGGATATAATGACCATGGTGATCAGATCATGATATGAATAAGCATAACAGTTTAAATAATGTACCAGTAAGGTTTTTCGCGGACCACCCTGAGAATTTCGGGGCTGAAGCCCCTTATAATGCCTGAGCATGGTGATCAGATCATGATATGAATAAACATAACCGTTTAAATCATGTCCCAGTCAGGCCTTTTCGCGGACCCCCCTGTGAATTTGGGGGGGGGGGGGTGAAGCCCCCTTAGCCCCCGGCTACATGCCTGGCTCTGCTGGATTGGAATGAAAGCCTATCTTGTCAACTATTTGGTACACTGAAAAGCAGAACAAATACAATAGCATTCTTTTACTCATGTTATACTCAGCAGCAGGAATTCAGAGATATATTGACGGTAAATTATTGACATCATGACTTATAGCCATCCATAGAATTCTTGCTGTAAGGCCCTCTGAGTCCCTCTTCGGAGGTGAGAAGGTCGGGATATACAAGTTTTAAACAAACAAACAAACAAACAAACAAATAAATATATTATTTTACTCTTTTGTTACTACATTTATTACCTGACTCTATCCTATTATTACATTTATTATTTTTCTCTATGCATTATTGTTATTATTACATTTATATTATTTTTCTCTATGCATTATTGTTATTAAATTTATTAATTTTCTCTACTTATTATTGTTATTATTGCATTAATTATTTTACTCTAATATTATTAACGATAAATAGAGGGAAATAATAAATGTAATAATAACAATAATGCATAGAGAAAAATAATAATAAATGTAATAACAATAGTAAATAGAATAAAATAATAAATGTAATAAAATAATAATAGAGTAAAATAATAAATGTAAAAATATAATAATAACCCAGTAAAATAATAAATAATAGACTCCAGTATACGCTAAGTGGGAGGGGGGCTTTTTCAGCCTAAAAAAGGGCTGAAAAATTCTGCTTATACATTTTTTACAAATTTATTTATTTATTGATTATTGGCACTTGTCAGTCACCACTCCCGGTTTGGCTTGGGGCGACTTACAGCAGTGAAACCACAAGATAAAAACACAATAAGAACACGATAAAACACGATAAAACAGAATTAACTACATAAAATACAGCTCAACAGATGCTGTGCGTATAAAATGGGAGGGCAAGGCACCCCAAGGAACAGCAGTCTCAAGCACCCAATGCCTGCTGAAACAGGAGGGTTTTGCACGCCTTCCGGAATGCCAACAGATCCGTAAGGGCACGAACTTCGGAAGGCAGTGCATTCCACAGCGTGGGGGCTATTATCGAAAAAGCTCTCCTCCTTGTAGTAGTAAGATGGTACAGTTTGAAACTAGGAACCTCCAGCAGATGTCCCGACTCCGAACGAAGTAGCATAGTGGGACAATATGGGATGAGGCGGTCCCTAAGGTACACTGGCCCCAGACCATTCAAGACCTTGAAGGTCAATACCAGCACCTTCAAGGTGATCCGGCATTCCACTGGGAGCCAGTGCAGCTCGCGTAATATAGGTGTGATGTGGCTCTCATGGGAGCACCAGCCAACAGCTGAGCTACCGCATTTTGGACCAGTTTCAGTTTCCGGATCACCAGCAAAGGAAGGTCAATGTAGAGAGCATTACAGTAGTCCAGTCTTGAGATAACCGTGGCTTGGACCACTGTGGCTAGGTTACAATGGGAGAGGTAGGGGGCAAGGTATAGTACTTACATTGATCTGTGGATAAGATGACCCAGGCTTTTTAGGTTGATATTTTGATTAACATTTCTAGACAAATACATGGAAATATATAGTTTAGTTTTGGTGTTCTGAATCTGTCAGTAGATTTCCTCTGACTCTAATATTTTTCCACCTGTTTTAATCATCCCATGCATTTTACATGTTCCCCTTTACATGCCTCCTTTCTATGCTGAATGGATCTCTCATAAGGAAGTTGGCCTAGATACTTGGTTCTCCTTGTACCGTCACCTCTGCATGCCCCCCCCCCCCCCAACCTAAACTATTTGGAGTGTTTCAGGCAATGAGGTGTTGTGTTTGTCCCCTAATCCAGTGTTTCCCAACCTTTTTTGAGCCGTGGCACACTTTTAACATTAAAAAAATCCGGGGGCACACCACCAACCAAAATGACACAAAATGACACTCGAACACAGTAAAGAACGGCTGGGGGATGGTGACCTGTGGGGAGTGCCGAAGCCGGGGAGGGGGAGGAGCCAGGCCACGCCATGCCCCGCCCCTTCCCCCGGCTTCAGTTCTCCCATAACTTCGCCAGCCTTGAGGGGGCAGTGCCAAGCCAGCATTGTGCTGGCTCTGCCACCGCTGGCTTGGCACTGCCCCCTCAAGACTGGCGAAGCTGTGGGAGTGCTGAAGCTGGGGAGGGGGAGGAGCCAGGCCGCACCATGCCCTGCCCCCCTACCCCCGGCTTCAGTTCTCCCACAGGTTCGCCAGCTTTGAGAGGACAGTACCAAGCCAGCATTGTGCTGGCTTGGCACTGCCCCCCTCAAGGCTGGCGAAGTTATGGGAGTGCTGTAGCCGGAGGGGAAGGGGCGGAGCCAGGCTGCATCATGCCCCCCCTCCCTCTTGGCTTCAGCTCTCCCACAGAGGAGCATGAGCGGTGGATGGGCTTCAGTAGGCAGGGCTCCTCCGCGCGGCTTCAACAAGCAAGAGGCGAGAGTCATGGCGAGAGTCTTGGCGGATTGGAGGCTGGTTGGGGAAACGGCCGAAGGAGGCAGCGCCCCGGTTCCTTCTTTTTCTTCGCCGCCACCTGGCCCTTCCTCCTCCTCTCCCAAGCAGCAGGAGTTTGGCAGGAAGAGGGGGGAAGGAAGGGGGCAGAGAGCTTTTCTCGCGACACACCTGATGATCGCTCACGGCACACTAGTGTGCCATGGCACACTGGTTGAGAAACACTGCCCTAATCCACATTCTCCATCTTTCCTTTCAAAATGGTACACGCTGTCCAAACTCATTGATACTTCTAGAATCGGGGGAGAGGATTTGTAATTGAAATTATGCGAGAAGTAGGCTTAAATTAAAAATGCGGCTCTGAAAGGATGGGCTGTTTTAGGGCCCTGGCTAGAAGTGGCCTTTGGCACCAAAAGCAGATGGGCGGAAGCAAGGAATCTATGCTCAGAGATGTTACAGGTGCTGGATTAAGCAAGACTGAAGCATTCTATTTTGTGAGCACATTGCACGCAGTGTACTGGAATGCCAGCAATGCTGATAGTTTGTGTGTTCACTGTCATCTTTGGGCTGTTTTACATAGACGTATTCATCACCTGATACTAGTTGCAGCGTTTGGTTAAGTAAAGAAGGCGCCAAAGAGACTCTTATAATAACCCGTATGACTTCATCTATAATGGGTTTTGATACAATCAGTTCACACGTTCACCTGCCAGCTACAAAGGCATCGGTTGACACATGCAGCCTTCATCATATGGATGTGAACGGGTCCTCGCAGATCGAACACCCAGATGGGATTTTTCAGTGCTTTTTGAACATGCGACTTTAAATTGTTTAGGTACTTTCACAGTTCTGGAAAAGCAGTGAATTAACATGGCTGCTAAATGGCTTCAATCAGAATTTGATCTATATATCATGGCATATCAGTCTCTCTATACCAGTGGTTCTCAACCTGTGAATCCCCAGGTGTTTTGGCCTTCAACTCTCAGAAATCCTAACAGCTGGTCAACTGGCTAGGATTTCTAGGAGTTGTAGGCCAAAACACCTGGGGACCCACAGGGTGAGAACCACTGCTCTATACTACTGTCACTGTTTTCTGACAGGTAGTCTTTGTCTTCTCCCCCTGAAGTCACAGGTCCGCAGTTTGGGGGTCCTCCTGGATTCAGCTCTGACACTTGATGCTCAGGCGTCAGCGGTGGCAGCAGGGAGGGCCTTCAACCCCCTGTTTAAAGAACTTAAAACTTGGTGCACCTATAAAAGCCAACTGTGGCCATACCTCGTGAAGTCTGACCTGACCATGGTGATCCACGCCTTGGTTACCTCTAGACTGGATTACTGCAATGCACTCTATGTGGGGCTACCCTTGAAGATGGCCTGGAAACTTCAACTTGTCTAGCGATCAGCAGCCAGATTAATAATTAGGGTAAGTTACAGGGAGCGTGTCAACCCCCCTGTTTAAAGAACTGCACTGGCTGCCATTTATTTTCTGGTCCCAATTCAAGGTATTGGTTGGGGAGATGGGGGTGGGGTACAAATTAAGTTTATTATTATTATATTATTGTAGTATTGTAGGAAGAAGGCACTTTTAATGATCTTTTGGGCACTGCTTAGCATTTCTCAATATCATCCTAGGAAAAGATTCACTGCTTGAATTTCTGACTGTCGCTTGCTGCAGAGGCCCTTCAACAAAAATGCATCCCAAAGCTCTGCAAAAGGTTTGCTGCTTCATCTTTCCCGTTGGACCCTATATCTAAAGATGTGGAATCTTGACACTCATACCTATTTTTTGTGCATAAGCTTACTTACCTACTTAGGCGATCCCTTGTATTTCGAGAATGATGGTCCTCCAAGTGTAGTGTCTTGGCAGTGCGTCCATAGGTGGCTGTGGAGTCCTATTCTTGATCCACATGTTCTCCCGTAAAGAGGACATCGCTTTCTAGGTGGAAGGCGGTCCTGGTCAGGGTTGGTTTGATGCGCCTTCCTCTTGGCACGTTTCTCCCTTTCGTGCCTCTTCAAATTCCTGCAGCATTGCTGGTCACAGCTGACCTCCATTTAAAGCACTCAAGAGCCAAGGCTTCCCAGTTCTTGGTGTCTGTTCCACAGTTTTTAAGGTTGGCTTTAAGCCCATCTTTAAATCTCTTTTGCTGTTCTTGAGTTGGAAGTATAGTAACAGCTTTGGGAGACGGTGGTCAGGCATTTGGACAATGTGGCCAGTCCAGTAGAGTTGATGATGTAGGAGCATCGCATCAATACTGGTAGTCTTTGCTTTTTCCAGCACGCTGGATTTGTCCGCCTGTCTTCCCAAGAGATTTGCAGGATTTTCCAAAGGCAATGCTTACTATACGATTAGACCCTACTAGCTGTACCCGGCACGCGTTGCTGTGCCCTATTTAGGAGATGCGAGAAAGTCTGAGTATGTAAAGGTTGGAATTGATGTTAGTTATGGTCTTGGTGGGGCCCTGGCTGTGTCGTTGTGTGTTGTTCTGGTGGGTAGGATGTTGAAGTCCTGTGGAGTTGTTAGCGTGTGGTGTTGCTGGCGTTCTGCATAGCTTGTGGATATACAATGTTTTTTGTCTTTCCGTCTGCTGTGTTGATGTAGAGGTTGATGCGTGTGTGGGTGGGGTACTTTGGAAGTGAGTGCAGGTACTTGAAATCCCATCATCCATGGTGTGCCCTCCTCTAAACTGCAGTTGGATGGAGTGTGGATCATGGGGGCACTGTGTGCCAAGTTGGGTCTTTATCGGTCTTGGTCCTGGGCCACAGTGGTCTGTGGGGAATGAAGGGTTTGAAAGTACTACAAATCCCATAATCCATGGAGGTACATCAAATCCCATCATCCATGGTCCACCCTCCTCCAAACTGCAGTAGAATGTAGCGTGGGTCATAGGGGCTCTGTGTGCCAAGGTAGGTTACTGTAAATTCAGGCCATACACAATGTCCCATGAGCTGAGGCCTAGTTGGGGAAATCAAGTTAATGAGGCCTTACTGTTGATTCAGAGCGTAAACAGCATCCCATTAAGTGAGGCCTAGTCAGGGAAATCAAGTTAATGAAGCCTTACTGTCAATTTTGGGCGTGGGCTGTGATTTGTAGGGGTTTAAATTTTCTGTGGGAAGTGAATTGGGTGTTTGTGTTGTCGACTGCCTCAGGCCTTTGCCTTATCCTCCTCTGCCAGTTTATTATGGTTCGGAATGTTCATGTTGGCTGGCCAATAGAGGCGTTATGCAAATACTCCCTCATTGGCAGCCAATCATGTTGTCAGAATGTAGAGGCCGGGAGATTCGTTGGCAGCTGCGGAGGACGCTGGGAAATGTAGTTTTTTTGTATCGTTGTTTTGGGGGCCTTCTAGGTTTGGGGGGTGGAGTTTATTTGCTAAAAACCTACCTTGCCTGAGGCCTATTTTTGTTGCCAAGTTTGGTGTCTCTGCCTTGTAAGGTTTCTCTGCCTAGGACGGCCGTTCCATGACGGGACCTCCTTTATATAATAGATTGTTGTTTGTACTCCACCTCAAGTGGCAGAAGCTCTCTCCTCAAATGGTAACAAGTCTTGAAGAAAGCAAGCAAGTGTGGCTGATGGAAACATCCACAGTTTGTGCCAAGATGTTGAATCCTATCTCCCTCCCCAAAATTCAATACCCAGGATAACTTCTTTGAATTTGGGGCTATAATCTGGAGCCACCGCCAACTCCGAATACATCCCCGTGAACTCACCTGCAGTGGACAAGCCCTTCTTCCATCCCATCCTGGAAGCACAAACAATTCAGGTTTCGGAATCTGTTTGCAATCTTCCATTAAGCATTTGGAGTGGAAGGGCTTTCCTTGCCATTGGAACCATGACACAAAATCCAAGCGCAGTTGTGACGACAGATGGATGAATGCAAAGGCGTTAATGAATAATATTTATCACCCAATTTAAAGACGTTTAGTGTGTAATGAGGCCGGCATAATGATTACTATGTCGGTAAACAATTGGTTTAGGGTTTGTGTTGGTACTTCAGGAGTTCCGGGCAGCTTGGAAGTATAATGGGTGTTTAATTATTTTATGGGTGTGAAAAGCAGAGACCGATAGGCGTGACGTTTGCCGTCAAGGGGCCCTCCATAATACGTAGGAGCTGTTGGAAGAGCTGTTGGGAGATATTTGTGGGAAGAAAGCCTGCCAGCAATAACCATGTTGTATAGTTTGTAGAGTGTAAACTGTCCCATGTGATACAAAGGTTGTGATGTTGTTTCCATTGGTTTTACGACCTCTGGCAGTTCTTGCAGTTTAAATACTCCTCTCCTTTTTCAAAACTTTGTGATGCATTTTGTGTTTTAAAAACTTAGAGGCATTCTGTGCTATGGCTGGACAGGCGAATATAATGTCTGAGTAGAGATTTGAACTATATTCAGAAGCATTAACCCAACATGGTGTTCTGTATTGTCGAAGGCTTTCATGGCTGGAATCACTGGGTTATTGTAGATCTTTCGGGCTATATGGCCATGTTCCAGAGGCATTCTCTCCTGACGTTTTGCCTGCATCTGTGGCAAGCATCCTCAGAGTTTGCGCCTGAAAAACCTACAACAACCCATGGTGTTCCGTTTTATAAATGAATGTATTTGCTGTTTTACTACCACTGCTTGCACTACCTTTACACATATCCTGAGACCACTGCGAACCACACCAACGATGGATCAAGATCGACCTTGGCACACATACAGAGGCGGTCTGACCATGTAAGCGAAATACGCGGCTGCGTGGGGCGCCATCTTGGATGGGTGCCGCCGCACCGGCCGCACCGCCGCAGCAAACCTCCCTGCTGCTGGCCTGCTGTCTGCAGTAGCTTCTGGGCATGCGCGGAGGTTCTGGGCATGCGCGAAAATCTCCGCGCATGCCCAGAAGCTACTGCAGGTAGCAGCAGGGATCGGCGCCGGCCGTGCCGCTGAAGCAAACCTCCCTGCTGCTGCCTGCAAGAGCTTCAGGGGCATGCGTGAAGATTTTCACGCATGCCCCAGAAGCTCCTGCAGGCACTGAAGCCAAAACAGGACAGCACTCCCTATTCGGCATGCAGGGGCGGAGGCAAAGGGAGAGGTTAAGCCTCTCCCTTTGCCTCCGCCCCCTGCATGCCGAATACGGACTGCTGACGTGACGTGTTTACAGGCTTCGGCTCCACCGCCTGCAGGAGCTTCTGGGCATGCCCAGAAGCTCCTGCAGGTGGTGGAGCCGAAGCCAGTAAACACGTCACGTGACGTAATTGGGAAGGCAGGGGGTGGAGGCAAAGGGAGAGGGGGCGGAGACAAGGTGGGGCGCCAAATAAAGTTCGCTTACCATATAAAATAACCTTAGACCGCCCCTGCACACATAGCCCCCATGACCCACTCTACACCCTGGTGCGGTTTGGAGGAGTTTGGACCATGGATGATGGGAATTGCAGTATCTTCACCTGAGCATCAAGTGCAACCCACACCAATGACTGATCATGATCGAACTTCTCATACAGAGCCCCCATGATCCACTCTACACCCTGGTGCGGTTTGGAGGAGGATGGACCATGGATGATGGGAATTGCAGTATCTTCACCTGAGCATCAAGTGCAACCCACACCAATGACTGATCATGATCGAACTTCTCATACAGAGCCCCCATGATCCACTCTACACCCTGGTGCGGTTTGGAAGAGTTTGGACCATGGATGATGGGAATTGCAGTATCTTCACCTGAGCATCAAGTGCAACCCACCAATGACTGATCATGATCGAACTTCTCATACAGAGCCCCCATGATCCACTCTACACCCTGGTGCGGTTTGGAGGAGGATGGACCATGGATGATGGGAATTGCAGTATCTTCACCTGAGCATCAAGTGCAACCCACACCAATGACTGATCATGATCGAACTTCTCATACAGAGCCCCCATGATCCACTCTACACCCTGGTGCGGTTTGGAGGAGTTTGGACCATGGATGATGGGAATTGCAGTATCTTCACCTGAGCATCAAGTGCAACCCACACCAATGACTGATCATGATCGAACTTCTCATACAGAGCCCCCATGACCCACTCTACACCCTGGTGCGGTTTGGAGGAGTTTGGACCATGGATGATGGGAATTGCAGTATCTTCACCTGAGCATCAAGTGCAACCCACACCAATGACTGATCATGATCGAACTTCTCATACAGAGCCCCCATGATCCACTCTACACCCTGGTGCGGTTTGGAGGAGGATGGACCATGGACAATGGGAATTGCATTATCTTCACTCAATTCCTGAGACCACTGCAACCCACACCAATGACTGATCATGATCAAACTTCTCATACAAAGCCCACTCTACACCCTGGGGTGGTTTGGAGGAGTATGGACTATGGATGATGGGACTTGCTTATGGGAGTTTTAGTTCACTCACATCCACAGACCAAGCTGACCTTGGATCTAGGCTGAACTTGGAGCATACAAATGATGCCTTTATCAAATAACCCAGGCACCACCGGGTTCCCAAGCTAGTATAAAATAAAAGCTGTCTAAAATCCCAATAAGGAAACAAAATACCTCGAGAGCAGTGAGGAGCCTTTATAAACTACACCTAGGATTCACGAAGTTCTCCAGATGTTGTTGGACTGCAGTCCCCAGCATTCATCATCATTGGCTGAGCTGGCTAGGACTGGCAAGCCAATGATATATGGAGAGTTGTGTAATTCCCACTCTGATGTGAACAATAGTAAAGTGGATGGACCAATGCTATAAACCGATACACTGGAGTTTCTGATGCTGGTGTCAGTAAAGAAGAAACTGCAGAAGTAAAGGTATTGATACTGAAAAAAGGTATTGCAGTAGAATTGGCGCTAATTGTCTTGTGGGGTTCCTCAGGGTTCAATACTATCTCCCATGTTGTTTAACATCTACTTGAAGCTGCTGGGGGAGGTCATCCAGAGTTTCGGGGTGCGGTGTTATCTGTACGCAGTTGACGTCCAACTCTGTCACTCCTTCCCACCTGCTACTAAGGAGGTTGTTTTGGTCCTGAACTGGTGCTTGGCCGCTGTGTCGGACTGGATGAGGGCGAACAAATTGAAATTCAATCCAGACAAGACAGAGGCACTCCTGGTCAGTCGAAAGGCCAAACAGGGCATAGGGTTATAGCCTGTGTTGGACAGGGTTACACTCCCCCTGAAGACGCAGGTTCGCAGTCTGGATGTGATCCTGGATTCATCACTGAGCCTGGAACCCCAGGTTTCGGCGGTGACCAGGGGAGCATTCGCACAATTAAAACTTGTGCGCCAGCTGCGCCCGTACCTTGGGAAGTCTGACTTGGCCACGGTAGTCCACGCTCTGGGTACATCCCGTATAGATTACTGCAACGCTCTCTACGTGGGGTTGCCTTTGAAGACTGCTCGGAAGCTTCAGTTGGTCCAACGGACAGCAGCCAGGTTGATAACAGGAGCGGCACTCAGGGAGCGCACAACTCCACTGTTGTGTCAGCTCCACTGGCTACCAGTTTGCTACCAGGCACAATTCAAAGTGCTGGTTTTGGCCTTTAAAGCTCTAAGCGGTTCTGGTCCAACTTACCTGTCCGAGAGCATCTCTCCCTATGAACCATCAAGATGCTTAAGATCATCCAGAGAGGCCCTGCTCTCGGTCCCGCCTGCCTCGCAGGCGCGCCTGGCAGGGATGAGAGACAGGGCCTTCTCAGTGGTGGCTCCTCAGCTTTGGAACTCCCTTCCTAGTGACATCAGATCGGCCCTCTCCCTCCTGACATTTCGTATGAAAGTCAAGACTTGGCTTTTTGAGCAAGCGTTCGCAGATGAACTTTAATCAAGATCAAGGATTACTATGACGACGAAACGGAAACCGATTTTAAGATTGTGGAGCTGAGATTTGTATTTTATAGTTTTTAACTGTTGATTTTATATGTTTTTATATGACTGTTTTTATCTTGTGATATATTGTATACTAGCTTGGGGACCCGGCCCTGCCCGGGTCATTTGAGAAGTGCAGCAGGATGTAGAGTGGGTCATGGGGGCTCTGTGTGCCAAGTTTAGTCTTGATCCATCATTATTGGGAGTTGCAGTGGTATCATGAAATTACTGAAGGTAGTGCAAGTCCCATCATCTCTGTGTGTCCCATCCCCCCCCAAAGTGTAGTAGGATGTAGATTGGGTCATGGGGGCTCTGTGTGCTAAGTTTGGTCTGTATTGGTGAATTGATGAGGATGCATTGTTTTTCGGAAGTGAGTGAAGGTACTTCAAGTCCCATCATCCGTGGTCCGTCTCACAGTAAACTGCACCAGGCTGTAGAGTGGGTCATGAGGGCTCTGTGTGCCAGATTTGGTGTTGATCAGTCATTGGATTAGGTTTGTAGCAGGATTGGGAAGTGAGGGAAGGTACTGCAAGTCCCATAATCCATGTTCTGTCCCCCTCCAAACTTCAGTAGGATGTAGAGTGGGTCACTGGGGCTCTGTGTGCCAAGTGTGGACTTTCTCGGTGTTTGTTGGGGGCCACAGTGGTCTGTGGGAACAGAGGGGTGTAAAAGTACTACAAATCCCATAATCCATTGTCAGTCCTCCCCCAAACCTCACCAGGACGTGAAGGCAGTCATGGGGGTTATGTATGGCAAGTTTGGTCTTGATCAGTGATTGGATGAGGGTTGCAGCGGACTTTGGAAGTGAATAGAGGCACTTCAAGTCCCATCATCACCCACCCTCCTCCGAACTGCACCAGGACGTAGAGTGGGTCATGGGGGCTGTGTGTGCTGAGTGTGGTCTGTATTGGTCCTTTTTGGTGGCCTCAGTGGTCTGTGGGAACCAAAGTCTTGGAAAGTACTACAAATCCCATAATACGTGGGTCATGTCATAGGGGGGGTTATGTGTACCAAGTTTGGTGCAGGTCCATCACCCGCGCTGGTCGCTGTGGCCTGTGAAAGTGGCTGCCACATATCCGCCCTGGCCTGTGAAAGTATACCGGTGTAAAACAGAAAGGAGTAAAAAAAATGGAAAAGGCCTGCATGGAATGGATTCTGGGTTGCTGGCTTTTTTCCCCTCAATGGGAAGAAATCCTGTTGTTTGAATGTAAAGGCCTGGATTCTGGGATGCTGGCTAATCAGTGGCTATCAATGTCCTCTGTCTGGTGCCTTAGAATTTTGGAGTGGCGAGGCTGTCCAATCAAAGGACTTTATGCAAATAGCTGCCACATATCCGCCCTTCCGCCCTCCGCATACACACACACATACACACATACACACATACACACATACAAACATTCCGTTTTATAAAGATATACAGATACAGATACAGATGGGCACTTGTTGTCATTTGTTCACCGCCTTGATTCACCTTTGGGCTGAGAGAGGCGGTATAGAAGCATGGCAAATAAATAAATAAATAAAGGTATCTCTAGCTCTTTAAAGTTGTTTCTCATACCAGCCCCTGACATTCAACCTGTGGGATGAGTTGGCATTCTTTGAGAGATGGTGCAGTGGTTAGGGTGTTGGGATGGGCCCTGGGGCATCTAGGTTCTAGTTCCCACTGAGCCACTATACCCATTGAGTGATCCTGGGCTAGGAACATCGCCTTTCGGCCTGATCTATGTCCCAGTGTTGTGAAATGGGAGCATTAAAGCAACATGCACCACTCGGAGCTCATTGGAAGCCAGCTTCGATATAAATAAACAAACAGATACATAGACAGATGTTGCTATTGTGTTGGGATTACTGCCTAGTTCTGAGCCTCAAGTGGACACAGGTTGAGTATTATCCGAAATGCTTGGGATCAGAAGGGTTTGGGATTCTTCTTATTTTGGAAATACTGTATATACTTGAGTATAGGCCTAGGTTTTCATCCCTTTTTAAGGCTGAAAAAGTCCCCCTTGTCAAGGTTATTTATTATTTTAGTCTGCTGTTGTTATCATAATTGCATTTATTATTTTACTTTATTGTTATTACATTTATTATTTTACTTTATTATTGTTATTACATTTATTATTTTACTTTATTATTGTTATTACATTTATTATTTTACTCTATTTATTATTATTTGAAGGATTACAATTACAGTTTTATGTAAATATTCAAAAACCATTTAACCAACTGATTTATTTATTTATTTACTGTACTTTTATCCCGCCTCTCTCAGCCCAAAGGCGACTCGAGTTGGTGTACCATCAGCAACAATGCCACAATATAAAATACAACAAACAATTGATACACAACTATATAAAAACAATACAATTAACAGTTAAGATTATAAAATTGTAAAAAAACCCCCCAATCTCAGCCTCTCATCAATAGAGTCGATTTCTGTGGCAACGTCAAATTGATTCCATAGGTCTCTGTTAAATGATTCTAATTCACCTGCCAATGCCTGCTCAAATAGCCAGGTCTTCAGATTCTTCCGAAATGTTAGGAGGGAAGGGGCCGATCTAATGTCCCTAGGAAGGGCGTTTTATAGCCGAGGAGCCATTAATGTAATTATTTTGTATCTATTTTTATTTTGAAATTTGCCAGTAGCAGCTGCATTTCCCACCCTCGGCTTATACTCAAATCAATTAATTTTCCCAGTTTTTTGTGGTAAAATTAGGTGCCTCGGCTTATGTTTGGGTTGGCTTATACTCGAGTATATACGGTACATATGCAATGAGATATCTTAGAGATAGGACCCAAGTCTCAACACCAATCTCACTAATGTTTCATACACTTAATAGAAATAACCTGAAGGTAGTTTTATACACACTCTGTTGTGTCAGCTCCACTGGCTGCCGGTCCAATTCCGGGCTCAATTCAAAGTGCTGGTTTTGACCTTTAAAGCTCTATATGGTTCTGGCCCAGCTTACTTGTCCGAACGCATCAGCAGCTACGGCCCAACTCGTAATCTAAGATCATCCGGGGAGGCCTCCTCTCGCTCCCGCCTACTTCTCAAATGCGGTTGGTGGGGACGAGAGAGAGGGCCTTCTCGGTGGTGGCTCCCCATCTGTGGAACGCGCTCCCAAGCGTCATACGATCAACTCCATCCCTCCTGGCATTCAGGAAAAAAAGTGAAATCCTGGCTATGGGACCAGGCGTTTGCACATTAGCACAATGCAGTACTTTAGATGGGATTGTAATGGCAAGTTGAAGGATATGGCTCAATGCTCCTATTATGGATGGATCACTGTTTTTAACTTATGTGAATGTATATGATGTGTTAATGTTAACTGTATTTTAATGCTGAATGTTGTGGTTTTATATTGTACTAGCTGTACCCGGCACGCGTTGCTGTGCCCTATTTAGGAGATGCAAGATGTAAGGGTTGGAAATGATGTTACTTACGGTCTTGGTGGGGTCATGTAGGCATGAATTGCGCACTTTCTATGTGTGCTCCAAATGATGTCATCTGGAAGCATGAGTTGTATTGTCTTCTATAGCGGAGGAAGTGTTTTGATTCTGGAGTGTGTCCACTCAGCAAAGTCTGTAGTGGTTGTGGAGGAGTGGCAAGTGGTGGTAGAGAGACTTTGCCGGCTAGGCAGCACATTCCTGTCGTTTCTGCTGGGTATTTCAGGGCTTTGCAGTGTGTGCAGATGTGCGTTAGGGTGCCAATGTCGGCCTCTGGCACCATGCTGTAGTCTTCTGCAGCGTTGTATCTGAAGGCTAGGCGGTGGAATTGGTTGTGGTGTTTTTGAAGTTTGTTTTCTGTGTTGCGACGTCGTGTTTCTGCGCTCCTTGCGCGCTGCTGTTGTGTTGCATTTCTGCGTCTTTGTTGTTCCTGGCTGCGCGCTTCTTCTTGTCGTGCAGTTCTTTGCATTTGGTTCTCAGCTGTGCGCCGTGCAGTGACCTGTTGTCTGTGTCTCTGCTGCGCAGTGTGTTTCTGTTCTGGCGTTTGTTCTGCCCTTTTTTGTTTGATGTATGTAGCGTTGTGAGTGTGTCGTCCGATGCTGTTATTTTTATAAGGCATGGCTTGTCTTTTGGGTCAGTTTATGTCTGTGTGGAAGGAAGGAATGGTTTTAGTTGGTGGTGTTTGTAGGTGTTGTGTGTACGGGACCCGTAAGGTTGGTGGGATGGGTTGTGATTGGAAGTTGTGTTGTGTTGTGTGGGTAGGAATTTGCTGGAGAATTGCTCCCTCAGAGTTTGGTTTTGGCAGTTTAACCCTCAAACACCAACTGAAATCTCTCAGCATTCTATCCTAGCCTTGGATGGCTCTTGCCAGCGTTGCTATGGTTACAGCAGTTATGCAAATCCGCCCTTATTGGCAGCCAATCATGTTGTTCAGAATGTAGAGGCTGGGTGAGTCGTTGGCTGCCCCGGAGGATACTGGGAAATGTAGTTTTATTTTTACTCGTTGTTTTGGGGGCCTTTTAGGTTTGGGGGAGTTTCTTTGTTACAAACGTACCTTGCTTGAGGCCTATTTCTGTTGGCAAGTATTGTTTTTCTACGTTGTATGGTTTCTTTGTTTGAGGTATACATCACATGACGTGAACCCTTTTATATAATAGATTTATATTGTGTTTCGGCATCGGAGTGTTGCCTTTGTTAGGCCACTCTGAGCCCCCCCCCCCTCGGGGGTTGAGAAGAGCGGGGTAGAAATGTTGGAAATAATAAATAAATAAATAAATAATTTTGTGCATGAAACAAATAAGTTTTGTGCGCGTTGAACCATCAGAAAGCAAAAGTGTCATCCTCTCAACCACCTGTACAATCGATTTGGGAGTATTCTGGATTTCAGAATTCCAGAAATGTCCTGCTCAACCTGTATGAGATCTGTGCTAAGAAAGATTCAAAGCGCAGGCATTGTGCGAGATTTCTGAGCTGTTCTGAATCAAAGCCGCGCGGATGAAAAACCTCGCCATCCTCGTGTGAGTGATCATTTTCTCAGGCCGACCTATTTTTTTTTAAAGCCCCCGAAGAAAAGAGCAGCTCCTTTTTCTCGGCTCTCATTTCAGGCTAGTTGAACAATAATTGGGCCATTCTCTTCCTTCCCCGGATCGGCTTGCAAATGGAAATCCAGCACATAGCAGCTTTCCCTTCCTTGCTCCAAGGCTTTGTTTTGCTCAAGTGAGCAAATACAGTGGCCGCCTCATTGTCATTATATAATGCGAGGAGAGGTGTTTCCCTCCCAGCCCTCGGGTAGTGTCATTGGAGCAAGCGGAGGAGAGCCTTTGGCATGACTTCTGGAAGCATTTGCTGACATGCCCCTATTCTCCTTTTGCATGCACGCAGATATGGTTTAGGTCCAGAATACCTTAAAAACTCTCTTGTGTGCCATTATGATTACTGAGCTTTAGAGCATCTCAAAAATGGGCTGTCCCCTCAATCATTAAAGTAATGTTATTGAAACTTGGGTGTTTTCATTAGGATGGTTAGATTTCAAGGCTTTGCCCTGAATCTCCCGTTTGAGTAGATCAGGGCTGCCCATGAAGTCGATCGCGATCGACCAGACCAGTGCTGTCCAACTTCTACGGGCCCAAGGGCCGGAATTCCGGTGACTGAGCACCTGGCGGGGCGGCGCGGGGGGCGGGGCCGATCGCAGGGGCGGAGCTTCTGCCGCCCAGAGTGATGCTGTAGGAGGGAGGGAGTAGAGAAGGAAGGGAGGAGCAAAGAGGGACTCCCCTTTGCGCCTCCCTCCCTCCTACAGCGTCAAACCGGGCAAGGGGGATGGCGATTTCGCCGTTTCTGTTGCCCGGAGTGACGCTGTAAAAGGCAGGGAGGAGCAAAGGGGAGCCCCCCTTTGCTCCGCCCTCCCTCCTACAGCGTCACTCGGGGGGGCGCATGCGCACTCCACGCGCATGCACTCTTTTTTTGGGAATGTTTTTTGAATTTTTTTCGGAATTTTTTTTTATTGCTGGAGAGTTGGGGGGCCGGGTCCAAGGGGCTGGCGGGCCGTGTACGGCTCCGCGGGCCGCCTGTTGGACAGGCCTGGGCCAGGCGATTGCAGGTCCAAAGCAGGTCGATCGCAGCCGGATTGGGTGCTTCTGCCCTGTGGCGCACCTTCCACGTGGTGCAATTTCCGCACATGCTCACCTTCCACGGTTGCTTCCGGACGAGAGAGAAGCAGGGACGAGAAAGAGGCCCTGCCTCGTGCTTCACTCTGCCTCTCTCTTGTCCGGAAGCAACCGTGGACGGTGTGCCACGCAGAAGATGCGCCGCCTGGAAGGTAGATCTCTTTGACTTGGTTGTTTTATACGTAGCTCGGATGCTGAAAAAGTGTGAGCACCCCTGGAGTAGATCATCTCCAGGACATAAGGAAGCAAATGCTCTAGTTTTGTTGGTCTCCGCTGCGGGAAAGAGGAAAGGGCAAATCTCCAGCTTACCTAAGAAAGGTTGCTATCCCTTGCAAAGCCTGTGCTCAGCCATGGAAACCCACAGAGGAGTAACCTTGGTTGTGTTATATACTGTCTCAGCCTCAAACCAAACCTCTGAACAAATATTGTCAAGAAAACACAGTGAAAGGGCTTCCTTACAGTCAATGTAACTTGGAAACTTCTTGAATGCACTCAACAATTCATCAGTATCTTCAACTTGCTAAGATTCTCCAAGAAGTCTGTCATTACTGGGTTAGGTTTCTACTTCACTACGCGTTGGTGGTGCACCAGGCTATCCTACCACACTGCTTGGTGGTTTTAACACCAGGTTTTATCTGTTTTTACCTGTAACTGAGCTCCAGGCATTAAGTCTTTAAATAAATAAATAAATAAATAAATAATTGGAAACGAGTAGGCTAGGTCCCACGTGCCTTATTTGTATCCCTAGATAAGTCTCCTCACTTACTCACTCATCTCAACTTGATCATTGTTTTATCACCATCAGCCATGGGTGGTGCTTAACGCACAATGTTTGATGGTTCCAATTTTTGGCCCAGAAACTTGAACGCCCGGGGCAGCCTTGAACCGGTAACTGTGCTTCACATTAAAATGTTAATGTAATGGCTTGGTGGCCTGGCTAAGGAATGCCGCCTGGGTTGGGCTTGGCAATTATGTATAGGCAATTATGTTTTATTTTTCATGTAATGCATTATTTCCAAGTCTTGTGCTCTAGCAAGGAACTCTCACAGCTCCCTAATTTGTATGTTTCTGGTTCAGAACATCCAGAGATTCACAGATTAGCTTCACATGAGAATACAAAGGACTTGGTATATAAAAAAGTTTGAATGTGGAGGAATTCATTGATCTAGATTCTAGATCCAAATTTTGAATGCTGTTTCTTAAAAGTCTGTGTTGGCATCCTTGAGCATTGAGGGTGCAGCTACACACTTCCCCCTGTCTTCTCTAGGGAGGTAATTGTATTAGGGCAGGCGTCCTGAAACTAAGGCCCGAGGGCCAGATACGGCCCTCCAAGGTCATTTACCCGGTCCTCACTCAGGGTCAACCTAAGTCTGAAACAACTTGAAAGCACACAACAACAACAACAACAACCCTATCACATCAGGCCAACACTTCCCATTGAAATACTAATAAGTTTATAGTTGTTGAAATTGTTCTTCATTTTAAGTATTGTATTGTTTTAAACTGTTTTTTGCACTACAAATAAGATATGTGCAATGTTAATAGGAATTAATTCATGCTTTTTTCAAATTATAATCCGGCCCTCCAACAGTTTGAGGGACTGTGACATGGCCCTCTGTTTAAAAAGTTTGAGGACCCATGTATTAGGGACTTAAGGAATACTCACAATTTTGTCATCCTGTTTGACAACCTGGGGATCACAACCAGACACAGTGAAGACACCGGCCCTTATACTTTGTTTTGCTGAGTACGCATGCCCAGTGTGGAACACATCTCATCACGCTAAAATAGCGGATCTGGCTCTTAATGAGACATGGCACATTATCACAGGATGTCTGTGCCCCACACCACTGGAGAAATTACACTGTTTAGTCAGTATCGAACCATCAGGCATCCACCAGGAAGTAGCAACCAATAGTGAAAGGACCAAGGCAGTGACATCTCCAGCTTATCCTCTGTTCAGATATCGGCCAGCATACCAAAGCCTTAAATGAAGAAATAGTTTTCTAAGATCTACAGAGTTACTCGCAGTAATACCTCCGCAAGCAAGAGTCCAAAAGTGGCAGGCTAATACCCGGAAAATCAATCCATGGCTGATACCGAATGAGAGACTCCTTCCTGGGCACATCGAAGACTGGGTGACTTGGAAGGTGCTGAACAGACTGCGCTCTGGCACCACGAGATGCAGAGCCAACCTTAAGAAATGGGGCCTCAAAGTGGAGTCCACAACATGCGAGTGTGGAGAAGAGCAAACCACAGACCACCTACTACAATGCAGCCTGATCCCTGCCACATGCACAATGGAGGACCTCCTTATTTAGCAACACCAGAGGCACTCCAAGTGGCCAGCTATTGGTCAAAGAACAGGGCATAGGGTTACAGCCTGTGTTGGATGGGGTTACACTCCCCCTGAAGATGCAGGTTCGCAGCTTGGGAGTGATCCTGGATTCATCGCTGAGCCTGGAACCCCAGGTCTCAGCGGTGGCCGGGGGAGCTTTTGCACAGTTAAGACTCGTGCGCCAGCTGCGCCCGTACCTTGGGACGTCTGATCTGGCTACGGTCGTCCACGCTCTGGTCACATCCCGAATAGATTACTGCAACGCACTCTACGTGGGGCTGCCTTTGAAGACAGTTCGGAAATTGCAATTAGTCCAGCGGGCGGCAGCCAGATTGCTAACGGGAGCTACATCCAGGGAGCATACCACCCCCCTGTTGTGTCAGCTCCACTGGCTGCCTGTCCAATTCCGGGCTCAATTCAAAGTGCTGGTTTTGACCTTTAAAGCTCTATACGGTTCTGGCCCAGCCTACTTGTCCGAACGCATCAGCCGCTATGTCCCACCTCGTAATCTAAGATCATCCGGGGAGGCCCTGCTCTCGCTCCCGCCTACGTCTCAGATGAGACTGGTGGGGACGAGGATAGGGCCTTCTCGGTGGTGGCTCCCCGCCTGTGGAATGCGCTCCCTATTGATGTACGATCCACCACATCCCTCCTGGCCTTCAGGAAAAAAGTAAAATCCTGGCTGTGGGACCAGGCATTCGTACACCAGCACAAGGCGGCATTTTAGATTGGTTTTTAATGGAAGTGGGTGATTATGGCCAATGTGTTTATGGACTGAACATTGTTTTAATCCAGAGTGAATGTGTATGGTGCTAATGTAGTTGTATTTTAATGTATTTTTAATGTATTTTAATTGTTGAAGTGTTTTGGGGTTTATATTGTTATTATGTGGGCATCGAATTGTGCCGTACTGTAAGCTGCTCTGAGTCCCCCCTTGGGGGTTGAGAAGAACGGGGTAAAATCCCGAAATAAATAAATAAAATAAATTTAATATAATGCCAAGGATAGTATTTTGTACAATATACATTGCTTTCTGCACAAAAAAATGTTTTTGTGTAAAAAAAATTCTTTTGTAAAGTTGCCTCTGCAGAAAGTGTGATAAAAATCATCCAAAAATATATAGAAGCTACGTATTGCATTCTCACCTAGCAGAGAGGGAAAATCTCAATTATTCATTCTTGCATGTAAAAATGAAATAAACAACAATTCACAGTTGTAGATGCAAGTATTAGGCAAGCAACTATATCCAAAAAAGCATCAAATTCTAGAATGACTGGATGCTGCAAAGTTGTGGAAGTGAAGTATCCCATTAGGAGCGTAGGAACAGGGCCCTCTTTTTTGCCGAGGAAGAAAAACCTGATTGAGCTATTTTCACATCATCTCTTATTTCTCCGCTAGCCTGTCACCGTGGGAAAGCTGCCAGGGCTTTAAAAATTTAAATCCCTCTGCCGTAAATCCTTTCATCTGTCTGATGGGAGCTACAATTGAGTATTACCCAGTTTATTATTTCTGTTGGTCAACACAAATAGAATTGTTTTGAGCCTCACTGCATGCGGAACGACACTGGCGGTGAGAGGCCGCCTCTAGAGAAAGGGAAAGGGAAAAAACCCACCATTAAAAAAAGGAAAACTCTTTGTCAAGTGAGGATGGCAAATCCTTCCAGTGCTGCTTTACATTTTTTTCACTTGTTGGAGTGATCCTGTTGTAGAATGGAAGCCTGCAAGAATTAGCCTTTTGTTGTTTAGGCAAACGACTGCCTAGATGGGTGTGAAAACAGTGTTGGCCCATGTTGGAGGGGGAAACAGGTGGGGTTGCGTCTATATTGTTTGTTTTGTTTCCAGATTCCCCTGGGTTTTTTTAGTGTTGTTTTTTTGTTTCTTGTCCTGATTTTGGAGTTGTTTTTTTTAAATAAAAAAAACTGGTTGCCAGATTGTATTCATTTTCATGGTTTCCTCCTTTCTGTTGAACTTGTCCACATGCTTGTGGATTTCAGTGGCTTCTCTGTGTATTTTGACATAGTGGTTGGGATGTTATTTTTTGCTGTTTTGTATTTATGTTGCTGTAAAGCAGGGGTGCCCACACTTTTTCAGCATGTGAGCTACTTATAAAACAACCAAGTCCAAATGATCTCCCTCCCCACGACTCAGAGAGCCATAAAAGCAAAGTATTTGGAAATGCATTTCAGTGAGAGCCATATAATATTTTTTAAGGCTGAATTCAACTAAATGTGAGTATAAGAAGCCCAGGCCCGGATTACCCATAAGGCCACGGGCGGCACGTTTGGGGGGGCAGCGGATCCGTACCCCAATTTTTTTTAAAAAATCCCCCAAAAATCCCCCAAAAAAGGGCGCATGCGCGCCGCCCCCTCCCTTTGCTCTGCTTTAGGAGGGAGGGAGGATCGGCTGCGCTCCTTATTCCGCCCCTCCCCGCCTCCTCACCGGATTGAAGGAAGCAGGGCGGGGCGAGGAGCAGAAAGAGGTGCCCTCCCGCCGCGCGTCCTGCGCATCGCCCACCCCTTTTCAGCAGGGCTGGCGCGACACAAGGGAGGAGGGGTGGCAGCAGGACCCCCTCTCTGCCTCCTCCCTGGCGTGGCGTGGTGTCGCCAGGCAGGGAGGAGGAGGCGAAGCCGCGCTGCCGCCTCTCCTCCCTTGCATGGCGTGGCGACGCAAGGGAGGAGCGGCGGCGCGGCTTCGCCTCCTCCTCGCTGCCTGGCCACACCACGCCAGGGAGGAGGCAGAGAGGAGTCACGCCAACCCCGCCGAAAAGGGATGGGCGGCGCGCAGGACACGCGGCGGGAGGGCGCCTCTTTTTCCTTCTCACCCCGCCCTCCCTTCAATCCAGCGGGGAGGGGCGGAGCCGGGGCGGGGAAGGCGGAGGCAGACCCTTTGGCCTAGGGCGGCAAAAGGGTCTGATCCGGGCCTGAATAAGCCCCTGAATTTATTCATAATAATGATGTTGATAATATTCATTCAGCCTCTGCTACTACTACTAATAATAATAGTAACAACAACAGGTTCCTAGAGTAGAAGGAGACCTCCAAGGGCCATCCAGTCCAACCTCCTTCTGCCATAAGGGAAAAACACAATCAAAGCATTCCTCAAAGATGGCCATTCAGCCTCTGATAATAATAACAACAACAATGGGTTCCTAGAATAGGAGGAGACCTCCAAGGGCATCCAGTCCAACCTCCTTCTGCACCTGGGTGGTGTCAGGAGCCTGCGGGGTGGGACTGAGCCTTCCTCCCACCCTGCCTGCGATCTACCAGGATGCCCTACGAGACCTACCTGTAGGTCACAATCTACCTAAGGAGCACCCCTGCTGTAATGTATCACCGGGCTTAGCCTCATGTAAGCCGCTCTGTAGTGGGGTATAAAGGTTAATATTATTATCATTATTGTTGTTGTTTTTGCTTGGATAGACTGCTCAGAAATACAATTCCCAATTGCTAAAATAAAATAGGCATCAAAACAGGGAATCATAACATCATAGGGTTGTAGAAGCCTCAAGCGCCACCTTGTCCAGAGTTTTCCACACATTTCATGTTGGTGACACTCTTTTTAATACTGCACCATTTCGTGACACAGTAATTCAGTTTTAGTAGCAATCCAACCCTTTGTAAGAGATGTGGGCATATACATACATTCTATTAACAAAAGATATGGTGAGAGAACATATCTCATGAAAACCTTTCATTTGATTTTACTTAAAAATACATGATTTATTGATCGTAGACTCGGAGTAGTCTTGTTACATTCACACAACACACTGCAGCTAACACACCAATGTGTTGCGATACATAGTTTGGAAAGTTCTGATCTTACCTAACTCCCTTTGGTGCAGGAAAACATTTGCTTCGGTTAGGGGCACCGGGTTTCCATAAAAGTGGTAAACCACAGAAGAAATACTCTCTTTTTAAACCTGAGGGAACACATCTCTAGGAATGCCTAAGTCCTCCAGTAGAACACTATGGTCAACTGTTGGCCTTTGAGTCGCTGTTATGTGAGGTATCTGTTCTGGGACCTTTCATGAAATACGAGTTTCGTGTCCTCTAGATATTTAGAATGTTCCCCTTAACAGTAACTAGAAAAGTCCCCCACCCCACAAAATGTTGGTTTTTGAGATGATAATAATAATAATACTGTTTATTTCTATTCTACTCTTCTCACCCCGAAGGGGACTCAGTGCGGATTACAATACATATACGACAGACAATCCCTGTCGGAGACGTACAGTTTTACACATAGACAATACAGGTTACACATAGACAGTACAGTGCAGTTTATAGAAGGGTTCTTTCTTGGCTGCGTCACAGGGTAACGGGACATGCAGGTGTGCGTCATACAGGGTCATCCAGGATGTCACTGCTCCAATTACGTCATTGTTGTTGTTATGCGTCTTTGCATCACCAGGGGTGCTGTTGTTCCATCCTCATGACGGGAGCCTTCTGGGTTTTTTTCTCCCTCTTCCGCAATTCACCTCGCAGGCCAGCCGAAACTTTCAGACGTTGTAGGTCTATAAAAAGCCCTTCCCCATTATTTATATAATGGTCCCCATTGGTGTTTGAACTGCTTGGGTGGGCAGTGGACTAGGCTCATATATTGTTATTAGCTGGTCATCCAAGCCAGCTCGGGGAATTGAACCAGCAACCTTCAGGTTGCAAGCACAGCTGTGTTACCACTGTGCTATCTCCCCCGGCCCTTTGATAGAGACAGTAGCTTGTGGTAGAATTAAAGGTTTGTATGTAGAAGATCTCAGAATTGAGTGCCTGGCAAATTACAGACAAGACTGGGAAAGAGAGTGCTTCAAATAGGCGAGAGATTATGGGAGTTATGCTTCAGAAACATCCAAGGGGCCTCCGTTATTCTTATGAGGGAAATAATATTGGCAGGAAATGAGGGACGTAGGATTGGCTGGTGGAAAGGGGGCGGATCCTAACTAAGCTCTCAAATAAACTTTATTGTTGTTTGTTCAAACAACTGCCTCACATGTGCCTCAGTCAAAAAGAACTTAAACCAGTTCCTACAGCAATCCAGAGTCCAAAGGTGGCAGCATACCTTAGTTGAAGAAGAAATCATTCTAGTTTTCCTCCAGTGAGCCAAAGGGCTTAACCTTATTAATAACTGTGATGGTGGCCAGTGGGTTTTCAAAGGTGTTTTGGCCAGGAGAGCGTGTAAATAATACCATTATCCTTATATTGGTGGCAGCAGTTTTGATTCATTGGGGTTTCAAAACACTCCTGAGTAATACCTATCCTTTATAGCAGGCGGTTGGACTACATGGCCCATGTGGTCTCTTCCAACATTATTATTTTATGATTCTATGATTATTAATGCAGTCTGACGCCACTTTAACTGCCATAGCTCAATGCTATAGAATTGTGGAAGTTGTAGCTCTAAAAAGTCTTTAGCCTTCTCTTCCAAAGACTGCAGGTTCCTCATCAAACTATAAGTCCCAGGATTCCACAGCAATGAGCTATGGCAGTGTCAAACTGCATTAATTCTATGGTGGAGCTGTACTCAATCTGACACATTGATGGGAGCCAAAGAAAAGAAAAGTGTTTGCGATGACAATCCGCCACTGCCGACTGAGGCCGCTTCTCCACTCTGCCTGATGACAGGGCTAACGCTGCACTCAAGTCCCACTCACCATAACCCCAAGTTGCTCCATAAGCCAGTTTAAGATCAGGTGTCTGTTGCTTCGATTAACTGAGCTGGAAATGCTGGAACTGGAATTGGTAGCAAACTGTTGACAGTTCAATAACAACCCCTGAATAAAGTTTTTATTGTGTTGTTCCAGATTTCAAATCCAACCCTTAGTAATTCGTCTCCAAGTTATTTACTTTTTAAGCAGCCCTTCGTAAAGGAGGTTCCCATTAGTAGTCCAAAGTGCATAAGGTCTAAGGCCGCAAACTGTTAAATAATAACTTGGATGGCAAGGCTGCATTGTGAGTTTCGTTGTAGCAGCAATGGTATTTTTAATGGTCACGGTGTACTTTCAGGAACACGCAGTTAAGCCTTGGAGGAGGAAAGGAGAAGGGCTTCTTGTAGTTCCTGGATCAGAAACAATTTAGGCTTCTGTTTCGGAAATAAATGCCTGGCAGTGAATGAGATCCCGGAGGTCTTATATGCTGGATCTGTTGCAATCTAGAACAGGGTGTATATGGGAAACAGCAACAGGAGATGGGGGAGAAACCTAGTGGGGCCTGACTTGTGGAAATCTGCTGGCGGAGCTTCCAACAAACAGTGGGAAGCTGCTATTAAAGGGACAGCTGCAATGGATGGTCTGGAAGTCTTCAGGCTTAATCGAACAATGTTTCTTTGTACCCTATGAGTGTTTTTCAACCTTTTTTGAGCCGCGGCACATTTTTTACATTTACCAAATCCTGGGGCACACCACCAACCAAAATGACATAAAATGACACTCTAACACAGTAATACATATAGTTAATATATTTTTAAATGTATTTATACACTCAGTGTGAAACCTGGGCCTGTTTCGATGAACACAACATAGATATCCTGGCAGGAATGGCCGAAAGTCACAAACTTCCCACACAGAACTCCCATAACCAAGAGAAAATAAAATACTATAAGAGTTTGGTGGCCATTGACCTTGGGTTTTGGAGTTGTAGTTCACCTATATCCAGAGAGCACTGTGGACTGAAACAATGTTGGATCAGAACCAAATTTGGGCATGAATACTCAATATGCCCAAATGTGAACACAGATGGAGTTCAGGGAAAATAGACCTTGACATTTGGGAGTTACAGTTTCTGGGATTTATAGTTAACACACAATCAAAGAGCATCCTGAACTCTTGTAACAACGGAATTGAACCAAACTTGGCATATTGAACTCTCATTACCAACAGAAAGTACTGAAAGGGTTTGCTTGGGAATTGACCTTGAGTTTGGAAGTTGTAATTCACCTACACCCAGAGAGCACTGTGGGCAGGAGGGGGAAGAAAGGGTATTGGAGGTTCCAATTTCCCACGGCACACCTGATGATCGCCACGGCACACTAGTGTGCCACGGCACACTGGTTGGGAAACACTGCCCTATGAGCATACGTTGAGCCCAAGCAATGACTGAATGGCTTTGAAACATGAGACAGAAGGAAACATTGGCCACTCTGGCTCGGTTGCCACCTTTTCATTTATTTCCTAAACTGGGCACACTTCTGAGACAAAACAGTCTTAAGGGTGGTATTAAGCAGTTGATAGACTGACTGGTGTGGATATTAAATGCGTGCTTTTTTTTAGACTCCACGTATTTGCCAATTAGCATATAATAGGTAGTGGCCCAAGAACCTCAACAAAATCAACCAGTGAAATAATAATCGAATTGCTTGCGTTATAAGAGCTTGGCAATGCCAATTGGTGAGTCTCGCGCCGGAGGAATGGTGAATTCATGCCATGGTTTACGCTAAACTTCAAACAGACTATCACATATGTCGAAACCATTTCGCACGTTGTATCAGAGCTCTCCAAACATTTCATGTTGGTGAGACACTTTTTAGACATGCATCATTTTGCGACACAGTCACAAAATATCAGTGTTATAGCAAACTGAAGGTTAAACCAATAATAATATTAATAATAATAATAATTTATTTGTATTCCACCCTATCTCCTTGAGGGGACCCGGGGCAGACTCCAGGATACAAACACAAAGGAAAACATTAAGTGCATAGAAAAAAAACCAAACACAGATAAAGGCAAAGGCTTCCCCTTCCAACTGTGGGGTGGTGGGGTCATTTCCATTCCTAAGCAAAAGCGCCAGTGTTGTCCGTAGACATCTCCTAGGTCATGACTTCATGGGCCACTGTTTACCTTCCCACCAAGGTGGAACCTATCGATCTACTCACATTTGCATGTTTTTGAACTGCTGGGTTGCTAGGTTTCGAAGCTGGGACCAACAGCAGGAGCTCACCCCATTCCATGGATTTGAACCGCCAACCTTCTGGTCAGCAAATTCAGTAGCTCAGTGGTTAACCCCATTGTGCCACCAACCCCTTACAAGAGATACAGAACAGACACATAGTAAAGGTTTCCTCTGACATTAAGTCTAGTCATGTCTGACTCTGGGGGTGGTGCTCATCTCCATTCCTAAGCAGAAGCACCAGTGTTGTCCGTAGACATCTCCTAGGTCATGTGGCCAGCATGACTGCATGGGCCACTGTTTACCTTCCCGCCAAGGTGGTACCTATCGATCTACTCAAATTTGCATGTTTTTGAACTGCTAGGTTGCTAGTTTCAAAGCTGGGACTAACAGCAGGAGCTCACCCCATCCCGCGGATTCGAACCGCCAACCTTCCGGTCAGCAAGTTCAGCAGCTCAGCGGTTAACCTCGTTGTGCCACCAACCCCTTACAAGAAATACAGACACATAGTAAAGGTTTCCTCTGGCAATGAGTCTAGTCATGCCCGACTCTGGGGGTGGTGCTCATCTCCATTTCTAAGCTGAAGAGCCAGCGTTGTCCATAGACACCTCCAAGGTCATGTGGGCAGCATGTGGCCAGTATGACTGTGTGGAGCAGAGACACATACTTACATTGTAATAATGAAATGTGTGAATATCCAACATATCTCAGGATAACCTTTCATATGTATGTGTGTGTGAGAGAGAGAGACAGAGACAGAGAGATTTATTGCTTATTTCACATGGATTCAGAACATAAGAACATAAGAACATAAGAAGAGCCATGCTGAATCGGACCTCAGCCCATCTAGTCCAGCATTCTGTATCACACAGTGGCCCACCAGTTGTACACGGGGATCTCGAGCAGAAGGGAGGGCAAAACCCTGACCTGCTCCCGACCCCCCACAACCAGTACCCAGGGAAATCCTGCCTACCTCAACCAACTCCGAGGTGGCACTTGAATGTCCTTTTCAGTAACTACCGATACACTTGGTATCCATGAATCTGTCTAATCCTGCCTTGAAGCTGTCCAGGCTGATTCACTTCCTCTGGAAGTGAGTTCCATAACCCAATGACCCTCTGGGTGAAGAAATATTTCCCTTTATTATCCTAATTTTCCTACCTTGGAGCTTCAGGGAGTGCCCTCTATTACTAGTGTTTTGTGACAAAGAAAATAATTTTTATTTATTCACCTTTTCTATCCCATGCATGATTTTATACACTTATCAAGTCACCTCTTAAACGCCGTCTTTCAAGGCTGAAAAGACCAAGGCGTTGCAACCTGGTTTCATAAGGAAATTCCATCCCTTGGATCATTCTTGTTGCCCTTTTCTGTACCTTTTCCAGTTCCGTTATATCCTTCTTAAGGTGCGGAGACCAGAATTGTACACAGTACTCCAAATGTGGCCTTACCATAGATTTGTAGAGAGGTAATACAACATTTGCTGACCTATTTTCGATTCCCTTTCTGATCATGCCTAGCATAGAATTTGCTTTTTTCACTGCTGCAGCGCACTGGGTTGACATCTTCATTGAGCTGTCCACAAGACCCCAAGATCCCTTTCCTGGTTTGTCTCGAAAGCTTTGGCCAGGCAGTTGATAAGTGTAGTTGGGGTTCTTTGGGGTTACATTACCCCAAATGTAACAAGTTTCTTGTTACATTTGCACACACACTTACACACTCCAGCCAACACACTCATGTATCACAATACACAGTTTGGAAAGCTCTGCTTTAGAGGCATGTTTAAATTTCAGAAGAAATGCTGGAATAGATTTACCAATCTATTGACACAGAAGCTCCCAGTTGTCATGAACCAAGACCAAAGAATGAAGATTAAAACCAAACTTGGAGTCCTGTCCATAACCTTTCCATTCTCCATCACCATTTTGGAACAGCAACAACCCCCCCCCCCTTCCCAATTTGCGAAACAACTGCAAAACTTTGGCACCACTTTGAAGGGGGTTCCAGATTCCTGGCTTCAATTTGGACAAGGCCTGGTTAGTGTGTTGACAAACCTGCGCACTGATGCTCTTGCGCCCAGACATCATGGCCTGTTTGCTTTCCTTTCATCCTGCATTCCATTGGCCTCTTTCTTTCTCAGCCGCTTGCAATAATGAACTTGGGCTCACGGCCAACTCCAATGTTTTCCCAGTCCAATTAGCTGCCACACAGGATGTTCTCCCTGGAGGCTAAAGCGCCATTACAGCAGCATTAAACCTTCAACATCAGGAGTTTATCGAAAAATAATGTTTTTCCCCCCTTTAGATGTTGCAAGTCGAAATCCCGAGTCCAATTTAAGGGAGGGGAAAAAGTAGCTTTCGTCCAATCCCGCTCACATTTCAGACCAGGTGGAAACTCTGCAGGCAGTTTTTGCCTGGCTGAAGGCTGTCAATGTGTATCAGTTCAATCTACATCAGAGGGTTGTTGTGCAGGAAAATGGCATAATCCCCCGTGTAGACTGCCCTAACCTCTTTGGATGAAGTACAGACAGAAATTTGGAAAAGCCACAGCAACAATATGTCAGAACATGTTAGAGATGAGTTCACATGTGCCTGCTGGTTAGAACAGAAAAATTGGCCATCACAAAACGGGGCTTCCTTGGTAGTAGCCCCTCAACCGAGGAATTCCCTGCAGTTTTAACCCATAAAGCTTCAGTATGGCCTTAAGAAAATGTCTAACAAAACTGTCATGGTTCAATACTGTAGAATCACAGGAATTGCCGTTTTACAAGGTTTTAAGCCTTCTTTGCCAAAGAGTTCTTGTCCCTCACCAAACTATAAATCCCAGAATTCCATAACATTGAGACACAGTAGTTACAGTGGTGTTAAACTACATTAATTCTATAGTATAGTATAGGTTAGACCTGGGCAACATATGGCCCACGGGCCAGATACGCCCAGGCAGCTGATTCTGTCCGGCCCGGGGAGAAGGGCGTCAGGGGCGGGGCCAAGAGGAAGGGGTAGCGCTGCCGCCATCCCATCATGGGTTGTGGGGCCTGTGTCGGCAGACAGCCCACCGCTCCGGAGAACAATTAGAGGAGTGGTGGCTTTGGAGTGCCTGCCATCCCGGGAGGCAATCCAGGCCTGCAGCGGGAGCAGTCGGCAACCTGCAGCGGCTGATCGCCCTGCCGACCCGGAAGACTTAATCGTCTTCCAGTTCACCAGGCAATCACCCACCGCAGCTCACCGACTGCTCCCGCTGCAGGCCCGTATCGCCTCCCGGGATGGCAGGCACTCCATGTCAGGGCGATCAGCCAATCGGGAACGCTTCTGATGGAACAGCTGGGGTGAGAGCGGGCGGAGGCCTGCAGCCTCTGATCGTCTGCTGCTCTGCTCTGCTGCGTTGGCGGCTGGGTCCGCTTTGTTATCTTCTGGGCTGGGTCCATTGGGCCATTCCATCTTGGGATCCTTCCTCTCTTGAAGGATGTCAGCCTCTATCTTGGTTCGCACCTTGTCTTCTTGAATTTCATTTCATTTTATTTTAGTGGGTTTTATTATTATTTTATAATAATAATATTATAATATTATAATAATATAATAAATAATATAATATAATGTTATATTATATTATAATTTCAATATATTATAATGTCTATATATACACACTATAATATAATAATTATATTAATACTAATAATATATGAATATTTCTTGATATATTATCATGTGTAATATATCAATGTAAATATAGCACCTGGCTCAGATATATATATATATATATAATATATATATATATATATAATGTAGATTAGAATGTAGTTCAGCCTTTAGGTGCGGCCCTCCGTAATATTTTTTGGCTCTCGTGTGGCCCCTTGGAAAAAATAATTGCCCACCCCTGGTGTAGATACATCTCAGTGAAGGACCAATTCTGGAGCAACTTTTACAGTATTTCAAAAAGGGTCTCCCTGTAAGACAGTGGTTCTCAACCTGTGGGTCCCGGGATGTTTTGGCCTTCTTCTCCCAGAAATCCTAACAGCTGGTAAACTGGCTGGGATTTTTGGGAGTTGTAGGCCAAAACACCTAAGGACCCACAGGTGGAGAACCACTGCAGTGTAAGAGGTCTTTTGCTATGCCTCCAGCCTCTTCTCCCCGAGGTTTGCTGTTGACTGAGCTTGTCCTTTAGGTTGTGTAGTATCTTTGGCGCACTCTGAAAGCAGGAGAAGGGACTTGAAGGCAGGGAGATTATTTACTCTAATATGGAATGGTTGAGTATCTTGAGTCAATACAGCCGCCTGAGTTTTGCTACTGGTTACATTCTTCCTTTAAATAAAGACGTCAATGGGAATCGAAAGGTGGCTTGCAGAACACTTCAGAAAAATCTGTCTCTTGAGTTGTTGGTGAAAGATTTTGGAGTACTAATTATGAAGCAACTTGGATCCGCCGTGGCTGAAAGTACCTGACCGCTGAAGGAAAATGGGCTTCCTTTGTGGCTGCCTGTTATTTATGCTGCCTCCCTCCAGACCTGTGCGTGGAATGGTCTAAAAAAAATCCCCCTTTTGAACAAAAGGGCAAAGGTCTGCTGCCATGAATACATTTTTCTTGCCTGGTAAAGCATTACGCCGGGTAGCAGTCTTTGATTAAAAAATGATATCCTCCCTTTGAGGCCCGTATAATCTATCTGGAGTACATTGGGAGTACATTGAATGACTGAATTTATAAAATAAGGGTAGGTGGGTGGGATCAAGTGCTTTTACCCAGCGTAGTTCTCTTTGGGGGTGACAAGGGGGGGTGTCGCCTGAATTGCACAGTATCTTCTCTTTTCCTGATGTTCAAGAATTACTATTTTTTTATGTTGCCAAAACCACATCATCCCTGCACATGAGGGATGGGTCTGCACACATAAAAGAACCATAAGGTTTGCAGGAAACCCCCCCCCCCAAAAGGCCTTAAGGGAAAAACCTCTAAGGCAGGGGGGTAGGGAACCTATGGCTCGGGAGCCAGGTGTGACTCTTTTCATGATTGCATCTGGCTCTCCAGAGCAGCTCGGGCCTCGGTTTCCTAGCATGCAGCATGGAGGAGTGATGCAAATGCGCCGCGGCTGCTGCTTCTGTGCCGCCATCGCTGCCTCTTCCTCATCCCCCGCTGCTCTCGGGGCCCTGTGCCCTCTTCACCAGGTACCTTCACCGGTGGCGGCACCTCGTCTTCCTTTTTGTCCTCAGTCATGGGCCTCAGGGGAGGCGGCAGAGGCGGGCCTGGCCCTGGCGCCGCAGAACTGGCCTTGCTGCCCTCGGGGGATGCCCAGCTCATCACCCTCATCGTCAGGCAGTTCAAAAGCCACGGCCTCTTTGACACCTTCCAGAGGGACTGCCTCGCAGACGTCAACATCAAGGTCTGCTTTGGCCCCGCGCCTTCCTCCCCCTTCCTTCCTCTCTTCCTTTCTTTTTCCCTCTCTTTTCCTTTCATTCTTTTTCCTGAGCATGCCTTTTGCAGAGTCAGGTCTGAAGTGTCCCGTCATTCTGCCCGGGGAATCCTTTTTCTCATAATATGTACGTATATACTCACATTTAGTTGAATTCAGTCTTAAAATATATTATACTAGCTGTACCCGGCATGCGTTGCTGTGTCCTATTTAGGAGATGTGAGAAAGTCTGAGTATGTAAGGGTTGGAATTGATGTTACTTATGGTCTTGGTGGGGTCATGGCTGTGTCGTTGTGGGTTGTTCTGGTGGGTGGGATGTTGAAGTCCTATGGAGTTGTCAGTGTGTGGTGTTCCTGGCATTCTGCAGAGCTTGTGGATATACAATGTTTTTTGTCTTTCCGTCTGCTGTGTTGATGTAGAGGTTCTGTGGTTTCCCAACTCTGGAGCACGCTACGTAGAGTTGTCCATGGGAGAAGCATTCTGTGTCAAGGTCTATGCCACAGATTTGTAGTGTTTGCCCTTGAGCCTTGTTTATGGTGATGGCAAAAGCTAGTGTGTAGTGCAGTGTCTTTCTGTTCTGGCGTTTGTTCTGCCCTTTTTTGTTTGATGTATGTAGCGTTGCGAGTGTGTCGTCCGATGCTGTTATTTTTAGGAGGCATGGCTTGTCTTTTGGGTCAGCTTATGCCTGTGTGGAAGGAAGGAATGGCATACAAATGGGTTGAGCAGTAGACGCAAGGTTGTGTTATGTGCGTGTTGTGTTGAATGTAGGTATTACTTTTTTGGTGAGTTAGTGGGTGTGTGGTGGCATTGTGGGTGGTAGTATGTTGTGGAATGCTTGTGTGGGTGGGGTGTTTTGGGTGTTTGTGTGTGTTTGTAGAGTATCAGTGCAGTGTTGTGTTGTGTTGTGGTTGGAGTATAGGTGGAGTTGGTTTTTATTTGTGGTGGGTCCCGTAAGGTTGGGGGGATAGGTTGTGATAGGAAGTTGCGTTGTGTTGTGTGGGTAGGAATTGCTGGAGTATTGTGCCTGAGACGTGTGTGTATTTGGAGGTGTGTGTGGTGGTGAGTAGTGAGTGCAGTCCTGGGTTTTGTGTTGGGGAAGTTGTCAGGTATTTGTGGGGTGTATTTTGTGTGTGTTGTGGTGACATAGTTGTGTTAGTCTGGCTGCGTGCCGGTTGTGATGTGGAGGGGGTGTTGCTTTTGCCAGTGTGTTTGTTGTGTATTTTTTAATTGGGGTGGGTTTTGTGTTGCAGGATTTTTTTTTTGTGGGTTTTGCAAGTTTGTGTTATTCTGGGGGTATGTGTTTGTCAGTGGTGCCTGTGTCCCTGGTGCCCTATTTGTCTCCCTCCTAGATCTTGGCCTTGACAGTTTAACCCTCAAACACCAACTGACTGAACTCAAATCACTCAGCATTCTATCCTAGCCTTGGCTGGCTGTGCTCAGCATTACTATGGTTACTCAGCCTCCCTGCATTTTGTGTGGGCCGATGTTGGCCAATGGGTTTCGCTGGCTGCCGCAGAGGATGCTGGGAAATGCAGTTTTTTTTAATCGTTGTTTTGCGGGCCTTCTAGGTTTTGGGGGGGAAAGTTTCTTTTCTAAAAACCTTCCTTGCCTGAGGCCCATTTGTGTTGGCAAGTTTGGTGTCTCTGCCTTAGAAGGTCTCTCTGTCTCTGTCAGTCGTTCGATGACGGGTCCTCCTTTATATAATAGATATATTATATGGCTCTCGCTAAAATAAATTTCTAAATATTTTGCTTTCATGGCTCTCTGAGTCAAGAAGGTTCCCGACCCTTGCTCCAAGGGAGTGGGGCCAATATTGCCTTGGAATGTACAAGCCAACTGGACTGGAACAGAAACGGAAGAGACTCTTATGGAGGGCATGGCTGGCTGGAAGTGGGAGCAGAAAAATACAGTTGGCTCTCAAAGAATACAACCAGAAAACAACTGGTGTGTGTGTCCATGTGTCTGTCTTGTTCTGTAAAGCAGAGCAAGCTTTTATCTAAGTATCCAGCAAGCAGAATCAGAAATCTGGTTTTACTTCCCCTTAAAGTACAGGCAGTCTCTCAGTTACAAACAACTCATAGTTAAGAACAAGGGTGAGACAACAGGAGTGAGAGAAATCTACCGGGAATGTGGCACAGCTGGTTTAGTGTCAGCTGCATAAGATCTCTCTGACCAATAGGTAATGAGTTTGAGGCCTGCCCGGGTCGAGGTGGGTGCCTGCTGCCGACCTTTGCAGCCCGAAAGACAGTTGCATCTGTCAAGTAGGAGATAAGGGTACCACATTAAGTGGGGAGGCAAATTTTGACTGAATTATGAGGCCATTAAAGAACCCCAGGAACGCTGAGGAATGCAGAAGGAACAACAAGGGACGTTGGGAATGCTGAGAGATGAGGAGTGCATCTGCTCCCCCTGGTGGCCAGAGTTTGCCTCTGTTTGTCTATATGTTGTGTATGTGGAAAACGGCAGGAATTGTCTGCTAAGTATGTGTACCTGTAATCCGCTCTGAGTCCCCTTCGGGGTGAGAAAAGCGGAGTATAAATAAAGTGTATTATTATTATTATTATTACCCCTATTTATCGTAACTCCGGGAAGAGAGTTAACACAGGGGGAAGGGGTCTCTGTTGAAGCTTTATCACCAATCCTTCTTTCCACAACAAGCCAAACTTTTCAAAATCCAGTTATTGAAGGGACAGACCGTTAGGTGAAGTATCCTGAACAAGGGCATGGACAGCAAAACAAGCACCACAGGGGTGTTAACCCTTCCCTATGCTATCCAAAGTGTGTGTGTGTGTATCTGGAGTTACACTTTAAAATGTACCTGTTCCAACTTACATACAAATCCAACTTAAGAACAAACCTACAGAACCTATCTTGTTTGTAACTTGAGGACTGCCTGTATACCCCCAAAGTGCGTACAAGAACATACCGTAAATCACAAAGTCAGTTTGAGCAATGTTGAAGCCAAGGTAAGATAACATGGAGTACATGAGCCACAGACCTAAGCCAGTGGTCAGAGTTACTGTTCTTAGATTTATATCCCAGCCTTATATCGCAGCTGTTCCCTATTTGCCAAGCATTTGATAAAAAGGTGTTAGGACCTTCTGAGACCCTCCTTTTCTGGCCTGCATTCCAGCAAGGTCAGTATCCATTTAAAAGTGCAAGGATGCAGCAACTCTGCACCTAGCTCCAAATCAGTGAGGGCAGTGGCTGAGAAGTAGAGATGGCAGTGGGGTGGGGAGGTGCAGAGAGAGAGGCTGGGGCCAGCGGAGGTGGCATGAGAGCAAGTCATTGTGGCAGGAAAAGACACGGAAGAGGAGGATAATGATACAGGAGTGTCATTGTCCTAGAAGAGTGGTTCTCAACCTGTGGGTCCCCAGATATCTTGGCCTTCAACTCCCAGAAATTTTAAATTAGTTAAATTAGCCTCCCCACACATAAGTGGTACCTAATTTTCCTATTTGACAGATGCAACTGTCTTTCAGGTTGCAAAGGTCAACAACAAGCTACACAAATTGGCCGGAAGCTCACTCCGAGGGGTGGCTTCAAACTCATAAACCTTTTGGCCAGTAGTGAATATAATGCACCTGACCCCCAGCCAACTGCACCACAGTCCCGGTGCTCCCCTTTGATAAATATCCAACAAGTAATGGGAGAGAATTCTGCTTGGCAGCCAGTAGTCAACAATTTATATTGGAGAAGAAGGTCCCATGGTCTTGCTTAGTCTAGAGCAGTGTTTTCCAACCTTTTTTTGAGCCGCGGCACATTTTTTACATTTACAAAATCCTGGGGCCCACCACCAACCAAAATGACACTCTAACACAGTAATACATATACTTAATATGTTTTTTTAATGTATTTATACACTCAGTGTGAAACCTGGGCCTGTTTCGATGAACACAACATACATATCCTGGCAGGAATGGCAGAAAGACACACACTAAGCTCTTGCTCAACAGCTGGGAGTTATAGTTCACCTGCAATCAAAGAGCATTCTGAACTCCACCAATGATGGAATGGAATCAAACTTCCCACACAGAACTCCCATAGCCAAGAGAAAATACTATAAGAGTTTGGTGGCCAGTGACCTTGAGTTTTGGAGTTGTAGTTCACCTATATCCAGAGAGCACTGTGGAGGGGAGGGAGTTTGCGCAGTAGCGCCCGCACGGGTCACGTCTTCCTCCCTCCCCCCTCCCGCAGAAGCGACAGCGTGAGCAAAGCGAGGCAAAGCGAGCAGAGCGAGGCTGGGAAGAAGGGAGCCCGAGTGGAGAAGGAAAAGTGTTCGGCAGGAGGGGGAAGAAAAGGTATTGGAGGTTCCAATTTCCCACGGCACACCTGAGGATCGCTCACGGCACACTGGTTGGGAAACACTGGTCTAGAGCAGCCTTGTGGAGGATGTTCAATTCTCACCCTTTTTAGGATGAATTTATGCTTTTTGCAGGTTGGCGGTATTTATTTATTGGTGTTGCTGAGGCCTGTAACATAGACTGGCTTTGTGAGGATGGTTGAAGGCTACAGAGAACCTTTGTTATCACAACAGCTTTGAAAGGCTACTTTTTGAACTACGTACATTTCTTGGAGTAGCACAGTTGGGCTAGGACATTGTGATAGTCGTGTTACAAAAAGCAACATTTCCATGTTCAGAAAGTAACATGGCCCGATTGTGCAAGGTCAACTGACGGTTCCTCCCATCCAATCTCTCATCCTTGGATCTTGAACATTTTTTCTTTGTGGAGTATTGCTGTTGGCCCACGCAACCAGCAGACGCTTGTCTTCAGCTATGCTCAATTGGCAAAGAGCATGGGGCAAGTGGTCTTGTTGCCATCCTCCACACAAAACAAATGTGCTACCACAACAAATGCTTCAGCTGCCTTACAACCAATGGCAAAACTGCTAATCGGCTTCTTGGTTGTTTTTTTTTTAAAAAAGCCCTTGTTGGGTCACATGACTAATGTTGCCAAGATTAGCTCTGCATGAGGAACGAAAAGAGGCTTATGTGGCTTGAGGGTGCCCGGCAGGTCATTTTAACCTTTTCCTAATCATTAAATCTGTGGAATCTCATTAGTCTGCGAGTGACTTGGAGCCCCAACCCCTGAGCAGCTGCAGCCAGGAAAACATTCCCAACTCACTGCATCTTGTCTCAGTGATAGGTAGGTAATGGACATGACACCTGGAACTAGGTAATGGAAGCAAAGGTCTTCATATAATAAAGTAAATATTTATCAAAAGTCAACCTGTCACTGAAATGCTGTAGCTAAGGATTAATTGATTCTTCGGGTTCCAAATACTTGTGCCAGAACTGGAATGGTCAAGAGCACTATTATTTTTCTCTCTGTTGGACAATTAATGTGCTATCTACTTATGATTTCCCTTCTTTGGACAGAGAGTGCATTTGCAGTGACTGATTTAGACCACTGCATCATCTCCTTTCAAATACTTGTGCCAGAACTAAAGAGCACTATTATTTGTTATGGGTCCGCTTTGTCCACTGCATCATAGACACGCTCCAGAGCAGGCGGAGCCATCAAAAGTAAGAGAATTAACATACATGTACCTAAAATTAGACATGTAAGAAGTATATCTCAAGGTTGTACAACAGTAGCTCACTGGTTTCCCAACTGTAGTAATAACATGGAGACACCAAGGTGCTTCTGCATTGGGCTGTAAACTATTTCTGTTCTTTTTTTTAAGAGGGTATGGGTGTTGAAATTTCACTGGGTTACGTATCATCTGGGGCAGGAATAGCTGGGAAATGGATGCGCAGAGGCTGAAAACCAGGTCATGAATATTTTATTTCATTTTATGGAAGGATATAAACTTTGTGATTCAGCTTTAATGACTTTTGAATCAATTCTTCTTTCAAGGATCTAGTTTTGCTCTCCAGAACCTTCATTGCTCTTTTGAGGCATTTCCAACTTATGGCGCCCCCCCTAAGGCCAACCTGTCATGGGAGTTTCTGTTGCCTTTGTCTTTCTCTGAGAGAGTATGGCTTGGCCACGGTCTTCTAATGGATTTCCATGACTGAGATTCCTTGGCCTCCAGTATTGTCCAGTGCACAAACTGGTGTACCACAATGGTTTTCTGGGGGAAAGTAGAAGGTAATTGTAGAATGGTGTCATCCAATTGAGCTAGATGCTGGGGGATCCAAAATACACAATTGAGCTAGATGCTGGGGGATCCAAAATACACAAAGGGAAGTATCTATTCAGGTCTCTCTGGCATTACTTCACGAACGAAGATTCTTAGGAAGGACTCACCCCACGCTTTCTACAAGCGCGTTGATGACTAAGGAGGTTGGATGTGTCCTTCAAGCCTGTGCAATGGACCTTTCTGGTGGAGCGCAGCGTGCACAGAACTGGCCTCACCCTTTAAACCAGGGCTGTCCAACTTCTACCGGCCCAGGGGCCTGAATTCTGGTCACTGATGACCTGGGGGGCCGTAGGGTCTGCTCCCGCCCCCTGGCTCCACCCCTCCCCGGCTCCACCCCCACCCCGTCCCCGCCCCTGCATGCATACAGTCAAATATAATCTTTTACTGAGATAAAATGCAGGGATAAGATATTAAATTATTTTAATTGAATATTAAACATATTTAATTCCATCCTCCCCTCCCCCTTATTTTAATGTATCCCATCTCCCCTTATTTCATCTTTAAATATATTTAATTTTATATTTAATACATGAGGGGAGATGGGGGGAGGGAATGAAGAGCCCCTCGAGGAGCCCCCTGCTTCGGCCTACCTTTTCCAAACGAGCAGGATCCAGGAGTACCCGGACGACGAGAGAGGTGACGACCGACTGAGTCGAAGAAGGTCCTAATCGCGTCTGTGGGCCTCAGCGATCCAGTAGTAGAGTAGCCGAAGAGTATCGCGAGAATATGCAATCCACACGGGATTTCGCTGTCAACGCCGGCGTGATCTCGCATTGACAACGAAATCCCATGTGGATTGTGTATTCTCGCGATACTTGCTCCGAACCTGGAAGTAGGTATTTTTTTAAAAAAATTATTATTTATTTTATTTTTCAATTTTTATTTTTTATTAAAAAGCTTAGGGGGCCGGAGGGAAGGGGCTGGGGGGCCGCCAGTTGGACAGCCCTGCTTTAAACCAAAGGTTTGTCTGCCGGGGCCTAGCAAGCTGGGACGGTGGCAGCGAGGTCCTCAGATCGTAGGTTTGGTTCGAGTTTCCTTCTCTAGATGGTTGACCTTACAGGGTTAGACGAGCACCATCTGCCCGGGTTTGAAATCAGAGTTTTCCTTCTCCTAGGATGGTTGCCAAAAGACTAGAGAGCCCACCCTGCCCATTGACGCTCTTTGTCAGACCCTTCGGTTGTGACCTGTTTGGCATGGGAGGCCCTACCGGTGGCTATTATGCCAACGCCAGCATAGCTCACAACTATGGGTACTCAAACCTCTCCCCCATGTCAAGGGGGCACCAATGGAGAGGTAATGTTCAGTTAAACCAGTGGTTCGGGCTTGTCCCCATGTAAGCCTCCCTGAGTCCTTTGGGGAGATGGAGGCAGGATACAAAATTAAAGCTATTATTATATTATTATTCTCAACCTTCCTAATGCCATGACCCCTTAATACAGTTCCTCATGTTGTGGTGACCCCCAACCATAAAATGATTTCTGCTATTGTTGCTATTTCATAACTGTAATTTTGCTCTTGTTATTAATCGTAATGTAAATATCTGATATGCAGGATGTTTTTTCATTCACCGGACCAAATTTAGCACAAATAGACAATACACCCAAATTTGAATACTGGTGGGGTTGGGGGGTGATTTTGTTATTTGGGAGTTGTAATTGCTGGGATTTATACTTAGCCTACAATCAAAGAGCATTCTGAACTCCGCCAAAAATGGAATTGAACCAAACTTTGTTACACAGAACTCCCAAGACCAACATAAAATACTGGAAGGGTTTGGTGGACATTGCCCTTGAGTTTCGGAGTTGTAGTTCACCTGCATCCAGAGAGCACTGTGGAGTCAAGCAATGATGGATCTGGACCAAACTTGGCACGAATACTCAATATGCCCAAATGTGAACATTGGTGGAGTTTAGGGAAAATAGACCTTGACGTTTGGGAGTTCTTGTTGCTGGGATTGTGAGTTCACTTACAAGCAAAGAACACTCTGAACCCCACCGATAGAATTGGGCAAAAATTCCCACACAGAACCCCCATGACCAACAGAAAATACCGTGATTTCTTTTTTAAAAAATATGTTTTTTATTGAACATTTCCATTTTTAAAAACGAAAATACCGTGATTTCTGATGGTCGTTGTCGACCCCTCTGGCACTCCCTCGCGACTCCCTCAGGGGTCCCGACCCCCAGGTTGAGAAATGCTGTTGTAAGATGTATAAGACACCATTCAAAAAGGAAGGAAAGTGGGAAGAAAGGAGGGAGGGCAAGCTCTGGTATCTGTATTGTTGTACTATTTATACTAGATTGTTCTGAGACAACCCAAACACCACCACCACCCCACCACCCCGCGACCGCACAGAGGTCTTGATCCCCAGGTTGAGAAAAAATCTCAGCCCAAATCCCAATTGGAATCACTTGGAATTTGGATTAATCTGAAAAAAGAGGTATTTACACATGCTTTCTCGGAGGTTATAAATGTAAATAAACAGAAGCTTTACCACAGTTTCTGAACCAAAATAACTCTGCAGTATAATAATGTGCCACTCAGATTTGTGTAACGAGTAACAGTAACTTCAGTTCAAAAGGTCAAACAGAGCAACAATATATATATATATATATATATATATATATATATCAGTCTCTCTGAATTCTTACAGAGAACACAGAGAATAAACAGTCCTTTTAGACAGTCTTTAAAATATGCTTCATGCCTTAGAAATGATCAGACTTCAGAGAGTTGGCAGCCATTTCCTTCCTGGCTGTTTCCAGTCAGCGCTCTCTTCACTCTGGGAGGTGAAAGTGGCAGTTAAAACCATTTGTCTCAGCAGCAAGCCAGAGACAGTAGCCAATCAGAATTCTGGCTCCTGGCATGCTCAGCCAATCCACTGCCTTTCCAGTCAACCCATTACAATCCACCTTGCACCTTCAAGGCACACCTCATTCCTGAAGCATGTGAGGATTTGTAAAAAGGCACCATGATGTAATGGGTTGACTGGAAAGGCAGTGGATTGGCTGAGCATGCCAGGAGCCAGAATTCTGATTGGCTACTGTCTCTGGCTTGCTGCTGAGACAAATGGTTTTAACTGCCACTTTCACCTCCCAGAGTGAAGAGAGCGCTGACTGGAAACAGCCAGGAAGGAAATGGCTGCCAAACCAGGCCTTCCAACCGCTAAGAGTATAACCACTATACAACATTGGATTTTTGGCAATCACCCGAGCAGAGGTATTTCAAGGCTCTTCCCGTTTGAATCTTCTACCTGGCTATTCTGGGGTTTTATGGTGCGATTTTCTGTGCATTATGCACATATTCTGCTACTGAGCAATGGCTGGTCTCCATTCTCAGTACTTCAGCTATAGCTATCATGGATAGCTCTCCATTCTCTCTCTCTCTCTCTCTCTCTCTCTCTCTCTCTCTCTCTCCTTCCATACAAGTATTTCTTTCACAATCCCTACTGCATAATGTCTCCCTTTCCCCCCTTTTAAATTTCTCAGTTTGACTTTTAATCTGTGAGCAAGAACTAATACCGCAGCGAAAATGCCAGCAACGCGCTGCAAATAAATCATAAATGCTCTGAAGCTTCCTCTGTTTTAAGCCATGTGAGATCTTCATGCTATTACTGATGAGGATAATCATCATCTCTTATAAATCAGGGTAATGCGGCAAAACCATAATGCTTAAACAGCCTCAGAGGGCCGTGCTGTATTGGATCGTGTGTCTTCAGGGTAGAAAAGACCCTGGCTCTTGCGTCGGTGCTTCTGCCAGAAGATACGTATCATGCGGCCTCCGTTTGTTGTTATGGCTGCAACAGACATTAAAGCATCATCATCATCATCAACGCACAGATACACGCGTTTGCCTTGCCAAAGGAAACACTGAACGCTTTAATAAGTACTCAATTGCCGCATTGCTCAATGGATCGTGGTGCCATTTCGCTTTCCCAGCTGCTTCACAATCCCTCCTTCTCATCCTCTGATTCCAGCAGCCTGCCGATTCCCTTTCCATAGAATCAGAGTTGGAAGAGACCACATGGGCCATCTAGTCCAACCCCCTGCCATGCTGGAAAAGCACAATCAAAGTACCCCTGACAGACAGTCACTCGGCCTCTGTTTAAAAGCTTCTAAGGAAGGAGCTTCCACCACACTCTGCAGAAGAGGGTTCCACTGTTGAACAGCTTGTACTCTCAGGAAGTTCTTCCCAATGTTCAGGTGGAATCTCCTTTCCTGTAATTGGAATCCATTGTTCAAAGTCGTAATTTCCAGGGTAGTAGAAAACAATCCTGCTCCCTCTTGCTTATGACACATTTTATTTATTTATTTATCACATTTCTATACCTGCCCTCCCAGCCCAAGGGCGACTCGGGGTGGTTTACACAAGGCAGTCTCTGCCCTCCAATCGAAACATGAGCAAAACAAAACAATAACCATATAACACAACAATTAGCAATTAAAACATACAGTTGCAGTCTCAGCGTCACGTTGAAATCACTTTCCGTCACATCGTCATCATTCCATATATCTAATTAAACAGTTATATTTCATCAGCAAATGCCTGCTCAAACAGCCAGGTCTTGACTTTCTTGTGAAATGTCAGGAGGGAGGGGGCCGATCTGATGTCACTAGGGAGGGTGTTCCAAAGCCGAGGAGTCACCACTGAAAAGGCCCCGTCTCTCGTCCCCACCAATTGCGCCTGCGAAGAAGGCGGGACCGAGAGCAGGGCCTCTCTGGATGATCTTAAACATCTCGATGGTTCGTAGGGACAGATGTGTTCGGACAGGTAAGTTGGACCCGAACCGTTTAGGGCTTTAAAGGCTAAAGCCAGCACTTTGAATTGTGCCCGGTTGCAAACTGGCAGCCAGTGGAGCTGGCACAACAGGGGAGTTGTATGCTCTCTGAATGGCGCTCCTGTTATCAACCTGGCTGCTGTCCATTGGACTAGTTGCAGCTTCTGAATGGTCATCAAAGGCAACCCCACATAGAGAGCATTGCAGTAATCTATACGGGATGTAACCAGAGCGTGGACCACCGTGGCCAAGTCAGGCTTCCCAAGTTACGGGCGCAGCTGGCACACAAGTTTTAACTGTGCAAATGCCCCCCTGGTCACCACCGAAACCTGGGATTCCAGGCTCAGCAATGAGTCCAGGATCACACCCAGACTGTGAACCTGTGTCTTCAGGGGGAGTGTCACCCCATCTAACACAGACTGTAACCCTATGCCATGATTTCTCTCCATCTAGATGCTGTACTCCTTTTGATGCAGCCCAAAATCCCATTGGCTTTTTAAGCTGCTGCATCACACTGTTGGCTCGTGTTTAACTTGTCCACGAAGACTCCAAGATCTTTTTCACATGGACTGTTGCTTCACTATAGATGACTTTACTTTTGTAGTTGCTGGCTCTGCCCATTACAATATGACCTCTGTTTAAATGGGACTTGTACCTGCAAATTTGCTTATTTTATTTATTTATTTATCTATTTATTTACCATATTTATACCCCATCAACTTCTCAACCCCCGAAGGGGAACTCAGGATGGCTTACAATAAGTCCCATCAAGAGGCTATTATACATGATACTATAATAAAATCACAAATAAAAACATATCAAAGTTAAAAACAATACATAATTAAAAACCATAATTAAAACAACGCTCGCCGATTGTCAATTAAAACCATAGACCAGTCTCGCCGATTGCCTTGTCATTCCAGACTGTCCTTTCAACATGCTGCCTTACATCAGTCCAAACGCCTGGTCCCACAACCATGCCTTTAGTTTCTTCCGGAAAGCCAGGAGGGAGGTAACCGATCTTACCTCCGCCGGGAGTGTGTTCCATAGGCGGGGAGCAGGGGTGGACCAAGCTGTTCCTGGGGGGTACGAAAAAAATTTGCGCCCCCCCAGTGTGCATGCGCCAATCTGCACGCGCACTGGCTCCAGAGTGTGCCTCCCGCTTTGGCGGCCAGTGCGCATGCAAAAAGCTCCGCGCTTGCGGAAGTGCGGTTGGAGCACCCCGGGCTGCCTAACAAAGGCACGGCACGCGCGGCGGCTGTGGGGCCGGCCGCGGAGGCCTGGCCGGGCGGTGGTGGGGTGTCGGGGCAGTGCGGCACGGGCGCTGCGGGCACCGCGGGCGGCGGGGAGCCGGCGTGGCAGGACCCCTCCCCAATGACGTCGCCCCTCCCCGGTGACGTCGCCCTACGCACCTGCGTAGTCAGCCTAATGGACAAACCAGCCCTGGCGGGGAGCCACTGCTGAGAAGGCCCTGTCTCTCGTCCCCGCCAGGCGCATTTGAGCTGTAGACGGGAGCGAGAACAGGGCCTCCTCGGATGATCTTAGATTTCGGGATGGGACATAGTGGTGGATGTATTCGGACAAGTAAACTGATTTGCTTATCCAAATCTGAAAATATATGCTCTCTCTAGACATTTTCTAGGTCCTCTAGTGCGATCCTATGGTATTCTTCCATCAGAAGTTGACCATAGAATCATGCTGGAGTGTCTATAAATTCTAGAGAAGTGTTCTCTCTAGGCATTTTCTAGGTTCTCGGGTTTCTATGGTTCTACTGAAAGTCATTCAATAGGATTCACAGTTATCTGCTGTTTCATGTTTCTAAGACAAGTCCAGGAATGTATTCCCTGTGAATATGGGAGTTGTACTGTCCCTCCACATACCCTCAACAGTAGTCCCCCATCAAATGCTGACAGATATGCTGTCCATCCATCCATCCATTTATTTCAATCCTACCTGTTTTCTTCTCCACCAAGAGTTGGGCTTTTGTAAAGCTAATGAGTAAAATTGTTCATTCACAACAGAAATAGTCCCAGTTATTGTACTTTGCATTCCAGTATTCAGTATGTTCCTCTATTGCTGGGAGAATCCATTTCCCATACCCCAATCTCTGTGAACGTTGTAGGAGAACGGAAAAGCCTGCGCAGGTGGCAGATGATAAGGCCGTGCTTGCTAATCGTTGCTGCATCACAACACTTGCCCCATCTATTCAGCAGCCCTACCTGGTGCCTCATCACACAACATTTATTGCACTCCGCAGGGGTCACTTTCCAAGACGCTATGATCTCCGTTGAGTTGCTGTTTTCATGAATAGTTCTTCGCCTGATTTTCTCCATTCTGTTGGTTTCCATCTCTGCGCACTGCATAGCCCTGTGGGAGGAGAAGGTGCATGTAACCCCTGAAGGCCTTCTCTATAGCTCTTGAGTTCCTCCCAGGCCATCCTGGATCCTTTTTTATAAAACAATTTCTAAACAGAATGAATGGAAAATTATGTTTACTAAGGCTTTCAGGGCCACAATCCTTTTAAATGTTCTTTCCGCTCTTCTACCGCACTTCATTTCAGCCCAAGCTCTTTTTTAGAGAACAGAAAATAGCCATCTGGTCTCTTCTGGTTTGGAAAAAAAAACGTAAGTTGGCACACAGCCTAGGGGTTTATAGGAGTAGGCGGGAAATGGGGTGGTGGGATACCAGATGTTTGAAACAGAGATCTGCTGGATACAGAAATATGACTTGTCTTCTTTACAAAAAAAGGTCTTGCAAGAAAAGGAAGACAAGGAACATTTCCGGAAAATGTCCCAGGAGTGTGGAGGAATTTGCTCTGCTGTAATTTATTTTTAGGTAGATAGATGAAAGAGAGCTAGAAAGATATATAGATGCACAGTGGATATGAAAGACACCATGGACTCCAAGAAATCAAAGTTGGTGTGTATATATTGATTTAATTACAATCGTATAGTAATACCCTATGTCCATTTCATTTAAGATAGGGATGATAAAAATCCAGTTCACGTTATCGAATGCCTTTTCGGCATCTAGAAACAGTAAGGCTACTTATTTCTGATTGTTGTCGCCCCGTAGAAATGAATAACATTGAGTATTGTTCTTATGTTGTCTCTTAATTGTCGTTTTGGAAGGAATCCCACTTGATCTTCCTCTATTCTAATGCTCAGTAATTCCTTTAATATTGAGGCCAATATACTGGAAAATATATTATAATCGACGTTGAGTAAAGATATGGGTCTATAATACTTTACGTGTGTATTATTTGTATTTTCTTTATGTATCATAGAGATTGTTGCTGCTTTCCATGAGTCTGGTATGATCCTTTCTTCAATTGCCTTATTCATAACCCTCTGGAGCGGTGGAATTAGGATGTCTTGAAATACTTTATAATACCTTGTGGTGAAGCCGTCCGGGCCCGGGGCCTTATCTACTGGCATATTTTAGATGGTCTTACTTATTTCTTCTTGTGATATCTTTTGATTCAACCTTTCCCTCTGCTCCTCAGTATTGCATTATTCTCTCTCTCTCTTGATATATTATCAGACCTATATATTTTTTATAATATCCTTCAAATTGCTCAATGATATCTTTAGTGTGGTAATAACATTTCCCTCCTTTTTCTATTTTGGATATATGTCTAGTTTGTTTTTTATTGCAATTTTTCGTGCTAACCACTTCTCTACCTTGTTAGCGTTTTCGAAGTGGTATTGTTTAGCTGCTTACTTATATGGTGTTGATCTGTGATTCGGTTTATGTTTGTACAGCATTGAATTTTGCCATTGTTTTTGTGTAAACCTCTTTGAGTCCCCCCGGGGGTGAGAAAAGCGGTATATAAATACCATAAATAATAATAAATTTACTTCTGTCCTCTTATATCTTGCTTTGGATGAACCACAATTCAAGCAGATCTCACCCATAATTTCATGTGTTACCTGAACTGGGATAATTATTGGTGAAAAAAAAGAAGATGTGAAACCAGAATAGTTTTGTATCATGGCTTGTTCCAAAGTTAGAAGTAACCATAGCTAGTTAGCGGAAATGAACCAAGAAACTGGTTAATTGAGGAACCACTGCATTTTATGTTCATGTTGTCCAAGTTATTTGTGGATAAGTAAAAGGCTTGTGGTGCGGCCTGTAGTGCTGCAAATGTAAGCCGTGCTGAGTCCCCGTATGGGGGTGAGGAGCTATGGGGTACAAATGCCATAAATAAATAAATAAAATGGATCATATCCTAAATATTTTGTCATCAATGCACCAGGCATTCATTATGACTTCCTAGGTCCTTTATTTTGGTTTGTTTGCAACCTTAGGTAGACAGCTGGGATAGAAAATGGTCATGTTGTGGAGGAAAAAAGTCAGTGAAAACTTCCTTTGGTCTTAATTATCAGTTGTTGTTGTTTGTTTTAATCCACGTTGACACCTTAATTTTGCATTGGCAAAAAGCCCTTAACCATTCTGGTCCAACTTACATGTCCGAACGCATCTCCCCCTACGAACCTTCAAGATGCTTAAGATCATCCGGAGAGGCCTTGCTCTCGGTCCCGCCTGCTTCGGAGGTGCGATTGGTGGGGACGAGAGACAGGGCCTTTTCAGTGGTGGCTCCTCGGCTTTGGAACGCCCTTCCTTATGACATCAGATCAGCCCCCTCCCTCCTGACATTTCGCAAGAAGGTCAAGACCTGGCTATTTGACCGAGCATTTGCAGATGTAGTATGATTATCAAATTGAGACCTACGGTATGAAGACAATGCAATTGGAAACCGATTTAATAATGAGACGCTGATATTGTGTTTTTAATATTAAGTGCTAATTTGTATATGATGGAATTGTGTTGATAGTTGTTGATGTGTTTGTCTTGGGCAGTTCTTGCCATTTGTACACCGCCTCGAGTCGCCTTCGGGCTGAAAGAGGCGGCCTAGAAGCAAAGTAAGTAAATAAATAAATAAGTTACAAAAATCATGAAAGGCTTTGTTAAACATGGGAAAAATACTTGTCATTTTTAAATTCCAAAAATCAAGCAAAATGTTAGCAAAGTTACCCAAGATATTTATGTTTATTTCAGCTCGTGTATCTTGCACCGTGTGACCTGCAAGATAAAAGCAAATGCTACAATAAGAAGACTAAAATGATATATATATATCTCAAAAGGGTTCTTTGTTAGATAAAGGTTGCGTCATTAGTTACGTCTAATGTTGCAAGCTGGCGTTCGGAGATAAATGCTTTAGAAAGCAAAATGAAACAGAACCCAAAAAAATCTATGCCGCCCATTCTTTGGTCACGGTGCGAAAGAACTGACCTTGCTAATAAATCAACATGTTTTATGAGACAACCCAAGGTCTGTATTTTCAGCTAAGTGTTGTTCTCATGAGACCTGTCAAGGAATAAACCCAGCGAATCTGAAATATTGCGTCAAGGAGCAGAGGTAAGATAACACACCCACTGACAGCCATTGGGAGCGAAATATTTTACTTAGTTCTGTCTGGAGGTCCTCCCCGTGACACCAAGTTTGATGGAAAGGTCATTGCACAATGCAGGGGAAATAAAAGTGTCAGAACCATTCACTGTGTAAGAAAAAAATTAGGGCAGCAGACAGGGTGATAGTAGAGAGAAATAGGCCAACAGACTTTCAGCAAGTCTGCCTCGAATATGTGTCTTGAAAGAACTTATTTGTGCTTCGTGATCGCCGCCCGTTCCCATAAACCCATGTTGGCCTTGTTTGCGGTAACAGGAACAACGTGATTATGAAATGTTTATGATTCTTTTGGAAAGATGGGATAATTTAAAATAGAATCATGTCTATCCCAAATTAACATGAGTTCATTAGGCTGAGCAGGTGGTGTTCATGTGTTAATCCAAAAGACTTAATCAATTGAGTTTAATCAATCCAAACTGTATGCTTCATGTTGCCATTGCCTTCCTCTGAAATTTCATGTACAACACCCGTTATTCCTAGGTATGGGTTGCGGTGATTTTTCTGGGCTGTATGGCCTTTCTCCAGAAGCATTCTCTCCTGATGTTTTGCCCACATCTATGGCAGGGATCCTCAGAGGTTGTGAGGTCTGTTGCAAACTAGCGCGTTGATGATTCGGAGGTTGGATGAGCCTGTGCAATGGATCTTTCTGGTGGAGCACAGCGTGCACAGAACTAATCTCACCCTTTAAACCAGGGTGTGCAACTGCCGGCCCTGCAGGTGTTTGGGACTTCAAATCCCAGAAATCCTAACAGCTGGTAAACTGGCTAGGATTTCTGGGAATTGAAGTCCAAGACACCTGCAGGGCCGGCAGTTGGACAGCCCTGCTTTAAACCAAAGGTTCGCCTGCCAGGGCCTAGCAAGCTTGGACGGTGGCAGCGAGGTCCTCAGGTCGTAGGCTTGATTTGAATTTCCTTCTCTTAAATGGTTGACCTTACAGGGTTAGACAAGGACCCGTATCTGCGAGACCTCCCCCCCCCCCCCCTTGTGATCTTTATGATTCGACCCTACTCCACTTATCTCACCCGAGTTTTAAACATTTTATATGTTCATGTGGCTCGCCCTGTCGCTTTATTTTAGATTTATCTGTGCTGTAGTGTTCTTTTCAGATGTATTTTATTGTGGTTATTGTTTTTTGATGTGGTTGATTTTGTGATGTGTTGTACGGGCACGGCCCCATGTAAGCCGCTCCGAGTCCCCTCCGGGGAGATGGATGTGGATTAGAAATAAAGTTTTTTAATTATTATTATTATCTGCCCGGGTTTGAAATCAGAGTTTTCCTTTTCCTAGGATGGTTGCCAAAAGGCTAGAGAGCCCATCCTGCCCGCTGACACTGTGTCAGACCCTTTGGTTGTGACCTGTCTGGCATGGGAGGCCCTACCGGTGGCTATTACGCCACCGCCATAACAAGGGGGTGCCAACGGAGAGGAAAGCAAAACATAAACCTTGGATAAATGGCTATTCCACCATAGCCTCCTCTAGAGTAGCTTCTCCTTTTAGCATAGATCAGGGCTGTCCAACTTCTTTTGGCCCAGGGGCCAGAGTTCTGGCCACTGATGACCTGGGGGGCCGCAGCGGGGGGCGGGGTCACTTGCGGGGGCAGGGCCGCTCCTGATGGCGTGCTGGCATCAGCACGGCTGACGTCAGCACGCCGGTGTCCTGGCATCAGCACGGCTGATGTCAGCACGCCGGCGTCCTGCGCGGCCCGCCCCTTTTCGGTGAGGCTTGCTGACGTCACCAAGCGCCGCCAAAAGGGTAGCCGCGCTTGATGATGCCGGGCGCGCCGGGTTCCTTCCACCTCTTCCTCCTCAGCGGTGAGGAGGAAGAGGTGGAAGGAACCCAGTGCCACGCCGGGCGTCACCAGCGCTGGCATCCCTTTTCGGGCGGGGCTTGGTGACGTCACCCAGCTCCGCCGAAAAGGGGCAGGCCGCGCAGGATGCCTCTCTCACCTGGATGGCTCGCGGGGGAAGCAAGAACCGGGCGCTCGCTTCTCCCGCGAGCCATCTAGGCTTGCGGGAGGGTTTTGCCAGGCTCTCGCGTCCCTCTGGTCAGAGAGACGCGAGAGCCGGGCAAAAACTCTCCCGCATGCCTGGATGGCTTGCGGGGGAAGCGAGAACCAGGCGCTCGCTTCCCCCGCGAGTCATCCAGAAGGCTTCCCTGGAAGGCCTGCCCCCTCGCTCTCTCCCGCCCTTCCCGGCGCCGCCGGTGTCGACACATGGGCGCCGGGAAGGAGGAGGAGGAGGAAGGGAGGATTCCTCCCCCCCCTCGCCGCTGCGAACCGGATCGCAGCGGCGGGGCGGAGAGAGGGACAGAGGGGGCGAGGCAAGGAGGAGGAGCTGGCTCCTTCCTTCTCCCTGCCCCGCCTCCCCCGGCCACCATTTTTTTAAAAAAAAAATTTGAAAAATAAATTATTTCAGGAGGGTAGCGGGGGCCATGTCCAACAGGCTGGGGGCCGTATACGTCCCGCGGGCCGCCTGTTGGACAGCCCTGGCATAGATCTCCTCAGAGAAAAAGCTCTCCAGAAGCTCTCCTTCGGGATCTCTCAATTCTTCTGCTGCTATGACTTAGCGCAACAAAGGCTAGTGTTTCAGATTCCTCGCCAAACACTCAAGCCATTACACCATGCTGACTCTCTAGAATTCGAAGAATCCCTTACAAAACTGGAAATCCCAAGATTCCATAGAGTTTTGCAATGGTTTTCAACGTAGAACCATAGTGCTGTAATGATGTAGTGTGGGAAGGCATGAGACTTGTCCTGATTCGCATAGGAACATGGCCATTTTCCCTGCCAATATTCAGAGAAAGAGCCGTTGGATAGAACAGAGATTCTGCTTCTGTTTATCTTGCCAACAAGGAAAGGGATGATTTTCGTATCCGTGGCTCCACAAACAAGGATTATTATTATGTTTTGCTGCCTGTGCTCACATACACCAAGTATTGTAAGAGGTTTGATCTCAGTCCTGAGGTAGCCAAAAGGAGATGAAAGGGGTGCTCAGAAGTCTTTAAAAGAATAGAGAAGGGAACATGAAGAGAAGGAGATGCTTTTCAGAAACTTTTGTGATAGTGCTTTTGAACCGTTTGTTTAAGTGTCCTTGGCTAACCTTGAACATCCTCTGCTTTTATCCGCCCAAAATGCATAGTTGGAGCACATACTTATGTCAGTTGTTCAATGCGCTTCCATAAATAAATGGGATACGAGAAACATCATCCTTCTCTCTCCCTGTTTCTTTTTACATGTTCGCTTGCATCCTGCGTTTCCTTGCTCCCCTCACACATTACAAAACCTGAAAATGAAGATGCTGACAAAAATCACCCATTGATGTAATGAAGGGGCATTTTCTATAAATGTTTCCAGTACATAAGAACATAAGAAGAGCCATGCTGAATCGGGCCTCAGCCCATCTAGTCCAGCATTCTGTGTCACACAGTGGCCCACCAGTTGTACACGGGGATCTCTAGCAGAAAGGAGGGCAAAACCCTCACCTGCTCCCGACCCCCACAACCAGTACCCGGGAAATCCTGCCTGCCTCCATCAACACAGAGGTGGCACTTGGATGTCCATTTCAGTAGCTACTGATTCCCTTGGTATCCATGAATCTGTCTAATCCTGCCTTGAAGCTGTCCAGGCTGACCGCTGTCACAACCTCCTGCCACCTGTCAACGACCCGACAAAGGTCTTTTTCTGTGGCGGCACCAGTGCTCTGGAATGCCCTCCCGGATAGTACCCGAGCAATTGCTGAACTGGGTCCCTTCCGGAGGGCGTGTAAGACGGCCTTCTTCGAGCTGGCCTTTAATTAGGCGTACTGGACCAAAAAACTCCGATGTATGTCCTCCAACCCATGCTCTGACAATGTAACCGTTTTTAAATGTGGCTTATGTTTTAGGTTATGCTTATGTTTTAAAATTGTAGGGCCGCATGTTGACATGTTGCAACATGCCACCCATGTATTTTGCTGTGATCCGCCCTGAGCCTGCTGGGAGGAGCGGAATATAAAAATGAATAATAAATAAATAAATAAATAAATAAATAAAACCTCCTCTGGAAGTGAGTTCCATAACCCAATGACCCTCTGGGTGAAGAAATATTTCCCTTTATTAGTCCTAACTTTCCTACCTTGGAGCTTTAGGGAGTGCCCCCTAGTCCTAGTGTTGGGTGACAGAGAAAATATTTTTTCTTTATTCACCTTTTCTATCCCATGCATGATTTTATACACTTCGACCAAGTCACCTCTTAAACGCCGTCTTTCAAGGCTGAAAAGACCAAGGCGTTGCAACCTGGTTTCATAAGGGAGCTGCTCCATCCCTTGGATCATTTTTGTTGCCCTTCTTTGTACCTTTTCCAGTTCCGTTATATCCTTCTTGAGGTGCGGTGACCAGAAGTGTACACAGTACTCCAGATGTGGCCTCACCATAGATTTGTAGAGAGGCAATACAACATTTGCCGACCTATTTTCGATTCCCTTCCTGATCATGCCAAGCATAGAATTTGCTTTTTTCACTGCTGCAGCGCACTGGGTTGACATCTTCATTGAGCTGTCCACCAAAACCCCAAGATCCCTTTCCTGGTTTGTCTCAGAAAGCTTTGACCCCATCAATTGGTAGGTGTATTTGGGGTTCATTGATACGGAAGGAAGCGGGCAACCGGGGTTTGAAAAAAGATCTCTCCTGGATGTTCTTTTTGACGGATGATATTGTAAACAAGGAATAAAACTGGCTTGTCCTGGCATTATCAGCCTTGATCTATAGCCGTGGCTCTTAGCCTTCCTAATGCTGTGACCCCTTAATGCAGTGTTTCCCAAGTTTTTTTGAGCCGTGGCACACATTTTACACTTGCAAAATTCTGGGGCACACCACTAACCAAAATGACACAAAATGACACTCTAACACAGTCATACATATAGTTAATATGTTTTTAAATGTATTTTTACACTCAGTGTGAAACCTGGGCCTGTTTCCATGAACACAACATAGATATCCTGGCAGGAATGTCAGAAAGACACAAACTTCCCACACAGAACTCCCATAACCAAGAGAAAATGCTGTAAGAGTTTGGTGGGCATTGACCTTGAGTTTTGGAGTTGAAGTTCACCTATATCTAGAGAGCTCTGTGGACTCAAACAATGTTGAATCAGGACCAAACTTGGCATGAATACTCAATATGCTCAAATATGAATGCAAATGGAGTTCAGGGGACATAGCCCTTGGCATTTGGGAGTTGTAGTTGCTGGGATTTATAGTTCCCCTACAATCAAAGAGCATTCTGAACCCCACCAATGATAGAACTGGGCCAAACTTCCCACACAGAACCCCCAGGAGGCAAGATGAGGTCTCTACTTGGGGAAAGGAAGGGGGCCTTCCCAATGCATGGAGAGGGAGAGACCAAGTAGACAACGAGTGGGGAGGGTTTTTTTTTTTGTAATTTTGTGCCTTTATTGAGATAGGTTTCTTAGGGTTTTTATACTTCAACACACTAGACTCTCCCCCCTCCTGGCGGTTCCAATTTCCCACGGAACACCTGATGATCGCTCACGGCACACTAGTGTGCCCCGGCACACTGGTTGAGAAACACTGCCTTAATGCAGTCCCTCAAGTTGGAGTGACCCCTCAACCATAAAAAATTTTTTGTTGCTACTTCATAACTGTACTTTTGGTGCTGTTATGCATTGTAATGTAAATATCTGACATGCAGGATGTATTTTCACTCACTGGACCAAATTTGGCACAAATATCCGATACGCCCAAATATGAATACTGGTGGGGTGGGGTGGGGGAATTGATTTTGTCATCTGGGAGTTGTAGTTGCTGGGATTTATATTTGACCTACAATCAAAGGAGTATTCTGAATGCCACCAACGATGGGATTGAACCAAACCTGGCACACAGAACTCCCATGACCAACTGAAAATACTGGGTTTGGTGGGCATTGACCTTGAGTTTTGGAGTTGTAGTTCAACTACATCCAGAGAGCACTGTGGACTCAAACAATGATGGATCTGGACCAAACTTGGCGCAAATATTCAATATGCCCACATGTGAACACTGGTGGAGTTAGAAAATAGACCTTGACATTTAGGAGTTGTAGTTACTGGGATTTATAGTTCGCCTTCCATCAAAGAGCATTTTGAACCCCACCAATTTGGGGGAATTTGGAATTGGGCCAAAACTCCCACACGAAATCCCCATGCCTTGAAGGGATGCGCTGGGTCAAGACTCCCTCCAACCTCGCATGCTGTCTCTTGCCTGCACATGCGCACTGTGCTGCCTTGTGTCAAGCACAACTGCTCCCCCCTCCCCCGCTTGGAGTATCTGAAACTGCCCCCCATCTCACAGCAGGAAGAGGGCTTTTGGTGGGAGGATTCCCAAAAGGAAGAGAATGATAGGTGGAGAGATCTTCAGCCTTCTCTGCCAAAGCGGTTCCTAAGACCACCAGAAGTATACGTTTTACAATGGTCTTTGGCAACCGCTCTGAAACTCCCTCACATACACCCCCCCGGGTCCCGACCCCCAGGTTGAGAAACGCTGCTCTCATTGGTCATTTTGTGAACAAACTATGGACTAAATAGGCCTCTGGTCTGATCCAATATGCCACTTATATTCTTTGGAATAGAAAGTGGTGGTATTGGAGTAGAGAGAGAAGTTTTTTTTCCGCAAAACTCGCAGTCATGAGAAAAATGAGTTTGTTTTTGGAAATGGGTTTATATTTGCTGAACCGTTTCATGGAAGGCGTTGCTCCCTATTCCCTTGATACTGCCGGCAGTTAAGGCTTTCCCATTATTTGAACAGAACAGGTTTACCCCAGTTTGCTTCCCTTTGGTTTACCTGTAATAGCAATTGCAAAGTGGTTCCTCAGCTTGGAGGAGAAAGAAATCTAGCTTAAATCGAGGTTGAATTCCACTTTATACAAGGCGGAATACATTTATGTGAAGATCTGCGTGTATTCATGAGGGTAATAATGAAATTTCTTTAATGAGCTTATTTCTAGTCTTGCAAGTGGAAATGATACCCATTTATCTAATTAGCTTTTCCAATTCTTGGGACAGGAAAAGGTAAAGGATGCTCAGATTTTACAACCCCGCTGCTAGGCAGGAGGCCCTTAAATGGCTGCCACGTTTGGCTTTTCAGCATCTCAGTGTCAGTGCTGCTCTGCCTTAAGAGCTACATGGCTACACAAGTCTCACTCGGAAATGTTACTTTTGGAGGCAATAACTTTAGAATCCTTCCAGCTGGCAGAGGCATACTATAACCCAAAAAAGTCCTCCCACATAATGACTGGCTAGAGCTAAACATGGGCTTGGCCTCATGTGAGCCGCCCCGAGTCCCCATTGGGGAGATGGGGGCGGGGTACAAATAAATATTATTATTATTATTATTAAACCTAGCGAGTCAGAAATGAGAAGTCCACTCCATACTTTGTATGTGTAGCGTCCCATTGAGACCAGTAGGTGTCTCGCTGGAGATCAAAACATTCGATATCCGTTGTTTTTTCACGTATGTCTCCACCAATTTAATTTATGTCCTTATTTGCCCCTGCGAAAGTGGTATGTTTTATGTGGGCAAACTGGCCGTCAACTCCGGACGAGAGTCATTGAACACAGGTCCAAAATCAGAAATGACTCCTTCACCTGTATGAGAGTCTGAACTGGGGACACACATCCCTCATTAGGGCTGAGATGTTGTACTAATGGGGCACTCCATACCTCATCGGCCTCTGACAACATGGCCAGCAGTTTGGCAAGAATGAATGCTAATCCAAAGGAGGGTTTTACCTGTATTAAGAAAGCCAAAGACACAGGATTTGAGACCATAAATGGCCTTCGTTTTACTGTTTACATTGTAATAATGGAAGCATAGACTGCCGTTGGAAGGGGCCACAAAGACCACCAAATCCAACCCCCAGTCCAGTATCAAATGTCTAATCCGTTGCATATTTACTTTCATATGAATTTTTAAAGTTTTCTTGTTCAGAAATGTTAATAAAATAAATATATTTATATTTATTTACTAGCTGTACCCACCACGCGTTGCTGTGGCCAACCTTCCCTCCCTCCCTCCCTTTCTTTCTTTCTTTCTTTCTTTCTTTCCTTCTCTCCTTCCTTCCCCCTTTTAATTTCGCTTCCCCTTTCTCTCCATTCTTCCGTCTCTACCTCTTCTTGCACTGCAACTCACTAGAGAGGAGTAAAATCCAATTACATTCGGCCTGTAGTAGGGCTCTTTGAAGATTGCCATGGGGGTTTATTTTAACTCTTTCTAAGCCATACACAGTGAAAGAGTCAGGGGAGTGTTTGTGATTTAAAAATGGCGATATAATGCAGAGTCTTTGGAATGGCAACGGATTTTTGATTTGTGTTCCAAGATCCTGGTCTTCAGCATTCTGGAGGTCTCCCCAACATAATGATAGCCACAGATACATTCTAAACAGTATATTATCCCAGATGTGGCACACGTGACCTCATCTCGGGAGTTTTAAAATCCTGGAGGTGGTGTTGTTTTTTATGGTGGTGGATTTATTTATTTGGGAACAAATACTGCACCTCCTACATGGTTTCGTGCCTGGGTTGAGACAATGGGATGGGGCCTTAGATTGAAAGGTAGATCTTATAAGGATATCTTTGATATTCTTTGTTCTCTTGTATGCTAATAAAGGTGGTTCATGAAGACCCGATATGGATGAGATCATAGGCCAGAATCATAGAACAATAATATTGCATATACATGCTTTTTCTATGATGTATGTAAGTATTTGATGTGTTTGTTAACTATCACTAAACCATTTATTCATACAATATATACATATAATATAATGGTGTTTGATTTATACTTTCCTATCACTCATTGTATTGATTATTGCCACTGAGTAGTATTCATGTGAATGTATCCACTCAGAGAGAATTGAATGTACATATTTTTTCTCATGGTTTGCGCTTACTAGTAGCTTTTGGTTTGTTTTGTAAGCACCACTGGCTTGGTGCCCTTGCTTGCTCATTGTGTATAGGTTTGCCCTATTGTATAGATTTGTCCGATGATGTTTAGTGTTTGAACGGTGGATTACAACTCTGGAGACCGGGTTCGAAACCCTGCTCAGTCAAGGAAGCCACATTTCTCAACCTCGGAGGGAAACCTCCCATCTGAACCAATCTTGCCAAGAAAACCCGGCAATAGGTTTGCCTTGAAATTGCCATAAGTTGGAAACAACTTGAAGGCACACAGTAACAACACTTGCACTCTTATTTCTCATTCTCTGCGCATCCTGCCTCTGTGTTTTAATATTGAACGCGGCATTTGTAATATGTTCATAATACGTACCCATTGCTCACCAAATGCTGGAGATTCACTTGCGAGAGAGAGGGCAGTGGGTCAGGCCGTTCTCTCTGGCTGGACATCTAGCGCTGGCAGTAACACCGCTTGCTCTCCTGCCCTGCTGCCCAGGCACACTCTGCCTACCTTAAATTGATTTTTATGATAATTGCTTTGTTTCCTTACAGAGGCCAGAAATGTAAAAACCCAAATGGTGATTTCATTTAAATGGAGATTAAGATCTCAAGGCGATCTTTTGATAGACGGTGGCTTTTGTACTTCTCATTATTCAGGCGAGGCTTGTTTGAGGCATTTAAAAATACAGATGGAAAATTTCATGTTAGTGATCGCTAGACAATGATTTCTGAATTATATATATGTGTGTGTGTGTGTGTGTGTGTGTGTGTGTGTGTAATAGGAACAAGACTGCGTCTATATTTTTTCAAAAGGCAGACAGATGGTGGATTAACATCTGGTTGGCTAGAACCTAAAAAGGCTGAATGCTTCCTTGAATGGAAAATAAAATCTCCCTCGAATCCTATAAATGCAGAAGCTAATAAAACATGAAAAGTTGAGGTCAAAGGCTGTCTTTTGAATAATACGACATATGCCAACGTACAGCGTGAAGTATAAACAGGTTATCATTCCAGCACATGATGTGACAAGTCAAGGATGTATATCCTAAAAAAGGAAACAGAAGTTGACATGTAATCCATAATAGTAACATAGGCATTCAGTCTGCAAAAAGAGATCTTTCAGTGCATGATTTGCAAATGCATGAAGCTGCTACATTTCCCAATTCAGCCTTGATTCCGCTTTGCATTTGCTGCAGATGCAAAAACTCACTTTCCATGTCATGCTGAACCTAATGTGGTCAACCGTGCCGGATTGGCAGACTGGATCCTCCATTCTGCAACCACCTATGGGTTCTTTATGCAGGATGAATATTCTTTATCCAAAGTGTTTTGGGACAAGGTAGTAAAGGTAAAGGCTTTCCCCTGACATTAAGTCCAGTTGTGTTTGACTCTGGGGGTTGGTGCTCATCTCCATTTCTAAGCTGACACCTCCAAGTTCATGTGGCCGGCATGACTGTATGGAGGGCCGTTACCTTCGTGCCGGAGTGGTACCTGTTGATAATAATAATAATAAAATTTATTTATACTCCGCCACCATCTCCCCAACGGGGACTCGGGGCGGCTTACATGAGGCCAAGCCCGACAACACAACAATAAAGTAAAATCAAGCAAAAGCAATATAAACAATTGCATAAAACATGAGCAATACAGTACTACAACCACACTACTGCTCCATAATTCAAAATGTCAAGCTGTCTGCCACGTATACAGTACTTTTGTATGAGTATAAATCGCAGGCAGGTTTTGGCTATAGTAAGGATTCCCAAGTGTACACAAAAATGTTAGAAGCGTCTTTAGAAATGCAGAATATGGTTATCAATCAGTTTTTCTCCTTCCTTATTATTTTCCTATGTGTGAAGCGAACCTGTGCTTTCAGAATAACAAGTACATTGATGCTTTTCAACAGCTTTGACCTGGTTCCTCCTTCTGAGGTCTGAGCCATCTGTGCAAGGTCATCCCAAGTCCCATCAAAGTCTCTTTTCCGGGTGAAATGGTATTTTTGGGGAAAGAGTTACAACTCAAATGGTTTTTCAGCTGCTGCTTTTAGATGAGAGTGAACCAAACCTCATTATTTCTGTCCAGTTTCTGGGAAGTCTGCTATTACCGCACTGCCTCAGGCATTGGGTGAAAACTTTTCAAGTTTTGGGGTTTGGTCTCCTTTTTGTTCTTCTTTCTTATTGGCCTTTGTGGTGTTAATGGATTCAAATTGTGAGATGACCTCTCTCCTCCCGCAGGCATTGTTCTTCAGCTCTTCTCTCGACTTTTCCCTTTTGTAGATCTCGTATCTTGGTTGACTTTAAAGTACCGTCTCCTTGGAAAGTTAATATCTCTCTCTCTCCCCTTTTCTCATTTACAGATTCATCATCCAACTACATCAGACAACTTGAAACAAAAGTGAAGCTGCTAGAGGACGATAATAAACTTCTTTCTCAGGTAGGTGACTTCATAGAGCGTGTCTTAAGATCCTTTTTTAAAGTCAATTCTGGTGTGAAAGAATTGGCTGTCTGGAGAAATGCTGCCCAAGGGATGCCTGTGGGAGGCTTCTCTCATGTCCCTGCATGGGAAGCTGGAGCTAACAGATGGGAGTTCATCCCGTCTCGTGGATTTGAAGCGCTGACCTTCAGGTCAGCAGTTCAGCAGGCATGAGGGTTTAATCCATTGCACCACCGCGGCTCCGTTGAGATACTTATTGAATAGGTAATAATATTGAATAGGTAATAATAATACTTTTACCTATTTAAGATACTTATTGAACAGGTAAAAGTACATTTCCAGCTGTGAGCCAAAGCAGTAACAAGAGAATTGTACCATTCGTATCTTGAGTGATTTCAATGTTAGCAAACCTGTTTTCTTGCTTTGCGAAGCATAAAGAGTTTACATTCACAAAATAAATGCATGCTCTCTGTTGGTTAGAACAGTCTTTCTCAACCAGTGTGCCGTGGCACACTAGTGTGCCGTGACGGACCTCCTGCTGTGCCACGAGAAAAGCTCTCTGCCCCCCTTCCTCCCCCCCCCTCCCGAACTCCTGCTGCTTGGGGGAGGAGGAAGGGCCAGGCAGTGGCGAAGAAAAAGAAGAAGGGACCGGGGCGCCGCCTCCTTCAGCCGTTTCCCCAGCCAGCCTCCAATCCACCATGACTCTCGCCCCTCGCTCGCTGAAGCCGCGTGGAGGAGCCCCGCCCACTGAAGCCTGTCCACCGCTCATGCTCCTCCTCTGTAGGAGAGCTGAAGCTGGGGGGAGGGGTGGGGCATGGTGCAGCCTGGCTCTGCCCCCTCCCCCGGCTTCGGCACTCCCAGCACCTGCTCCAGCCTTGAGGGACAGTGCCAAGCCAGCATTGTGCTGGCTCTGGCATGGCTGGCTTGGCAGTGCTCCCTCAAGGCTGGAGAAGCTGCTGGGAGAGGTGAAGCTGGGGGTAGGGGCGGGGCATGGCACAGCCTGGCGCAGCCCCCTCCCCGGCTTCGGCACTCCCAGCAGCTGCTCCCAGCAGGCCACCATCCCCAGCTGTTCTTTACTGTGTTAGAGTGTCATTTTGTGTCATTTTGGTTGGTGGTGTGCCCCCCTGATTTTTTAAATGTTAAAAGTGTGCCGCGGCTCAAAAAGGTTGGGAAACACTGGGTTAGAACATAAGAACATAAGAAGAGCCATGCTGAATCGGACCTCAGCCCATCTAGTCCAGCATTCTGTGTCACACAGTGGCCCACCAGTTGTACACGGGATCTCGAGCAGAAGGGAGGCAAAACCTCCCCCACAACCAGTACCCAGGGACATCCTGCCTACCTCAACCAACTCCGAGGTGGCACTTGGATGTCCTTTTCAGTAACTACCGATACACTTGGTATCCATGAATCTGTCTAATCCTGCCTTGAAGCTGTCCAGGCTGACCGCTGTCACAACCTCCTCTGGAAGTGAGTTCCATAACCCAATGACCCTCTGGGTGAAGAAATATTTCCCTTTATTAGTCCTAACTTTCCTACCTTGGAGCTTCAGGAGTGCCCCCTAGTCCTAGTGTTGTGTGACAAACAAAATATTTTTCTTTATTTACCTTTTCTATCCATGCATGATTTTATACACTTCGATCAAGTCACCTCTTAAACGCCGTCTTTCAGGCTGAAAAGACCAAGGCGTTGCAACCTGGTTTCATAGGGAGCCGCTCCATCCCTTGGATCATTCTTGTTGCCCTTTTCTGTACCTTTTCCAGTTCCGTTATATCCTTCTTAAGGTGCGGAGACCAGAATTGTACACAGTACTCCAAATGTGGCCTTACCATCGATTTGTATACAGGTAATACAACATTTGCTGACCTATTTTCGATTCCCTTTCTGATCATGCCTAGCATAGAATTTGCTTTTTTCACTGCTGCTGCGCACTGGGTTGACATCTTTCTTGAGCTGTCCACCAAAACCCCAAGATCCCTTTCCTGGTTTGTCTCGGAAAGCTTTGACCCCCATCAATTGGAAGGTGTAGTTGGGGTTCTTTGCCCCGATGTGCATGACTCAATTTCGAGAGATCTTTCTGGAGCTCTTTACAATCGGTTTCATTTTTAACTACCCTGAACAATTTAGTGTCGTCTGCAAACTTTGCTACCTCAGAATTCACTCCTACATCCAGGTCATTAATGAATAAATTAAAAAGTAACGGACCCAAAACTGAACCTTGGGGTACGCCACTTCTCACCTCTTTCCACCCAGAGAAATGTCCGTTTATTACCACCCTTTGTTTCCTACAGTTTAGCCAGGTTCCCATCCAGGACAAGACCTGTCCCCTGATTCCATGGCTGAAGAGCTTATTTAGGAGCCTTTGGTGAGGACTTTGTCAAAAGCCTTTTGAAAGTCAAGGTAAACAATATCAATTGGGTCCCCTTTATCTATGTGTTTATTTACACCCCCAAAGAATTCTATCAAGTTAGTAAGACATGATTTGCCTTTGCAGAAACCATGTTGATTTTCTTTCAGCAATGCCTGTTCTTCTATGTGCCTAGTAATATTTTCTTTAATAATGGTTTCCATCACTTTGCCTGGAACTGGTTTTTGCATGTCAATGCACAAAGCTGTCAGGGTTGTAAAATATCACAACAAGCAAATAAGTATCAAAATGTCATATTTCCATATCAACAGTATAAGTACTTCATTTAACACATTGGGAATAAAGTGATATTGGTTCACTTATTTATATGCTTGATGTAATGTTCACTTTATTCCCAATGTGTTAAATGAAGTACTTATACTGTTGATATGGAAATATGACACTTTGATACTTATTTGCTTGTTGTGATATTTTACAACGCTGATAGCTTTGTGCATTGTATACTACGGTGTTCCCCCCTGCTTTTGTGTGGTTTTTGCATGTCTTCAAGTCCTTTCTGACACACGGTGGCTCCAAGGCAGGGGTGCTCATTATGGTGATCGGGAGCACCTAGGTGATCTTTGGCCCTCTTCCAGGTGATCTTTGGGCTTCACCAGCCAAATGGCGCGCTCCTGCCATGCGCGTGCACGTGCGCTCCCGCCACCGCCTTTGTGGGGCTTCTTTTACCAAAATAAGGCTTTAGTGGGCGGGCCTTGGCGCTCGTCTTGCCACGCAGAGCCAGCTAGGAAGAGCCACCCTCTCTCTCCCTCTCACTCCCGTGGACATGGACTGCCACCAGTGGGAGGGGTCCTCCTTCCTGCCAGCCATCCACTTGGGCGTCCTTTCTGAGTGACACCCTCGAAAGGAAGAAAGGGCGCCCCCGCTGCATCTGTCACTTTGGGGGAGCACCTCTTCCACTCTTCCTTTTTCTGCCCAGGTAAGGAAGCCTGGAGGGAGGGGGGGAGGCTGCCGTGGGGAGGCTCCAGCCTCACATGGGTCCCTCTCTCAGTTGAGTTTCCTGGCCCAGGCAGCAGGCAGCAGACAGGTGGCCCCTCTTCCCAGCCCTGCGCCTTCCGAGCCGCCGCCGAAGCCATATCTGGCTGGAGCGCTGGCGGGTGCGCCTATAAATACCCTCCTGCTGCGTGCGTGGGAGGGGTCTGCTGTGCACGCAAGAAGCAGGACGGGATGGGGACTTCCTGCTTCGCAAAAGCACGCAGCAGGAAGGCGGAAGGCAACGAAGATATTAAGAGAGAGAGAGCGCAGGCAAGGAGGATCCCCTTCCCGGGTGAGCGCGGCGAGTTCGTGGGCAGGCAAGAAAGAAGCCCCGCACGGACGGAAGGCTGCAGTAGGAGCATGCGCGCGCGCATGTGCACACACACTCTCATGCACAACAGGTGATCTTTTCAACTTGATTGTTCATATAGTAGCTCCCATGATGAAAAAGTGTGGGCACCCCTGAACCAGAGCATGGAGTACTGTGGCCAAGACAGACTTCCCAAGGTACGGGCGCAGCTGGCGCACAAGCTTTAACTGTGCAAAAGCTCTCCCGGCCACCGCCGAGACCTAGGGCTCCAGGCTCAGCGATGAGTCCAGGATCACTCCCAAACTGCGAACCTGCGCCGTCAGGGGGAGCGTAACCCCGTCAAGCACAGGCTGTAACCCTATGCCCTGTTCGGCCTTACAACTGACCAAGAGTACCTCTGTCTTGTCTGGATTAAGTTTCAATTTGTTTGCCCTCATCCAGTCCATTACAGCGGCCAAGCACCAGTTCAGGACTTGAACAGCCTCCTTAGTATGCACGCTACAAGTCACTTGGGTGCTCAGGGATAGTTGGACATAATGTGCTATTTCAACAACTATTTAAATAAACTTCCTGTTTACTGTTTAGCCAGTATCGCACCACCTGACATCAGCCTGGAAGTAGCAGCCAGTAATGAAAAGACCAAGGCATTGACATCTCCGGCCTATCCTCTGTTTGGATAGCAGCCAGCATGCCAACATCTCAAATCAAGAAATAGTTTCCTAAGATCTACAGAGACACTCACAGGAACACCTCAGCAAGCGAGAGTCCAAAAGTGGCAGGTTAAAACCCGGAACTTCATAAGAACATAAGAAGAGCCATGCTGAATCGGGCCTCAGCCCATCTAGTCCAGCATTCTGTATCACACAGTGGCCCACCAGTTGTACACGGGGATCTCGAGCAGAAGGGAGGGCAAAACCCTGACCTGCTCCCGACCCCCCACAACCAGTACCCAGAGAAATCCTGCCTGCCTCCATCAACTTCAGTCGGTGGCTGATACCAGACAAGAAACTCCCTTCTGGGCATGCAGAAGACTCAGTGACATGGAAGGCAGTGAACAGACTGAGCTCTGGCACCATGAGATGAAGAGCCAATCTTAAGAAATGGGACTACAAAGTGGAGTCCACGACATGTGAATGTGGAGAAGAGCAAACCACAGACCACTGACTACAATGCAGCCTGAGCTCTGCCACATGCACGATGGAGGACCTTTTCACAGTGACACCAGAGGCACTCCCAAGTAGCCAGCTTCTGGTCAAAGGACATTTAGCATAATGCCAAATTTTTAACTTTGTGGTTTTAAAAAATATATTATAAACTGCATTTTCAACTCACTTCTGACACAATTAATAAAATAACTTCCAACTTCAGTGATGCTCTGGTTCCATGTTTTTCGTGTGGAAGATTCAAGAGGCACAAGAATCTGTCTGATATCAGATGAAACTATTTCGTATATCCGTCTTTGTGCAGGACCCAAGGCAGCCAGGGTGTATTCATATGACTTCCAAGTCACTTCTTGGTTTATGGCAACCTCAAAATAGTATTTCACCAGGTTTCCGTTTTGACACCTCGATCAGTCTACATAAGAGGACAAACTTTCCAACTCTCAAATATCATGAGGACACCTTCCAGTCTTACAAGGATCACGATTTGCAACCCTCCGTTAAGGTCCATCCCTTACAACAGTGGTTCTCAACCTGTGTGTCCCCAGGTGTTTTGGCCTTCAACTTCCAGAAATCCCAGCCAGTTTCCCTGTTGTTAGGACTTCTGGGAGTTGAAGGCCAAAACATCTGGAGACCCACAAGTGGAGAACCACTGCTTTATAATGTGGCAATCCTGGAATATTCCTTCAGCTGGTACCTAAACTGAGACCAGGGCCGTAGCCAGGATTTGGATATGGGGGTGAGTTTGGTTCGGGGCTGAGACTGGGTGGAAGAAGGTCTACCCTAGCAAACCTTTTGTATTGTTATCCCAATAACCCCATGAAGGTGGGATATAATGAGCATGGTGATCAGATCATGATATGAATAAACATAACAGTTTAAATAATGTACCAGTAAGGCCTTTTCGCGGACCACCCTGAGAATTTCGGGGGGGGCTGAAGCCCCCTTAGCCCCCCCCCCCCCCGGCTACATGCCTGACTGAGACCTAACTACAAAAGAATAATGCTTGATGGGAACATCACATCCTAATACAATAAATATCCCCAAGTCCTTGGTTTATTTGGGGGGTTTTAACTACCCACGCACGTTTCACCAATTAATTATTGATCCGGGTTTGACCTCATGTAAAAAAGGGGCAAACGGATAAAGTGTCCTCTGCTTTGTAGCTCACAGAAAGCAGGAAAGAGTCAAGCTAAGGGCGTATTGAACAGAGAACACGTTACGAAAATCCAGTCTGCAGCTCATTGCTTAGCAACAGACCATGCTCTCCAGAAGAGCCCGTCAACCATTTATTTCTATTTCTTTAAAGAGCCAATGCCTTGCCTTTCTTAAAATAAAATCAATTACCCTCCTGCAGAAACATAAAACAGAACTGTTCATTACTGCCTGAAAAACGATCTAGCGGCATCTACATTTCAATGTTAACTCTGTGTTGCATGTGTGTGTGTGTGTGTGTGTGTGTGTGTGTGTGTGTCCACTTGCAATTTCACATCTCACTCCCTAGGAATTTGTTGTGTGCCTTCAAGTCATTTCTAACTTTTTGGTGACCGTAAGGTAACCCTGGTCCAGCAGTCAACCCATCCCTCACACTGGCCCTGAACCCCAGTGGCTTATCTCTGGGTTATTTATTTATTGTATCAGAAGTGAACCCAGGGTACAGTTGTACTGTATTTAAAAAGAACACAAAGTTTTGAAAACTTGGCATTATACTAAATGCCCTTTGACCAGTACGTAGCCACTTGGGAGTGCCTCTGGTGCTGCTATAAGAAGGCCCTCCACTGCATGTGGCGGGGCTCAGGCTGCATTGTAGTAAGTGCTTTGTGGTTTGCTCTTCTCCACACTCGCATGTTGTAGACTCCACTTTGTGGCTCAATTTTTAAAGGTTGGCTTTGCATCTTCTGGAGCCAGAGTGCCGTCGGTTTAGTGCCTTCCAAGTCACCCAGTCTTCTCTGTGCCCAAGGGGAAGTCTCTCATTCAGTATCAGCCATGGGTTGTTATTCTGGGTTTTAGCCTGCCACTTTTGGACTCTCGCTTGCTGAGGTGTTCCTGCGAGTATCTCTGTAGATCTTAGAAAACGATTTCTTGATTTGAGGCATTGGCGCGCTGGCTAATATCCGAACAGGAGATGGGCCAGAGATGTCGCTGCCTTGGTCCTTTCATTATTGGCTGCTACTTCCCGGCTGATGTCAGGTGGTGCAATACCAGCTAAACAGTATAATTTCTCCAGTGGTGTAGGGCGTATACATCCTGTGATAATGCAGCATGTCTCATGTTTTAGCATGGTGAGATCTGTTCCACACTGGGCATGCGTACTCAGAAGCAGAATAGCAAAGCACAAAGGTGGATGTTTTCACTGTATCCAGTTGTGATCCCGAGTTGTGCCAGTCAGCTTTTGTATATTGTTTGTAGCACCCACTATTTTGCTTGCATTGAGAAGCGACCAGAATCTCTGACTTGACATGTACTGTATAGTCAGAGGTGGCTCAAGGTAATTTTAAATGGTAGGCAAAAATTATTTTGGCACCCCCCAACCAAACCTGGAGCAGGTGCGGAGGCGGAGTTACCCGCCGGCACAGAGGCGGGGTTTCCAGCATGCGTGGCGGTGGAGGCTCCATGCATGCTGGAAACTCCGCCTCCACACCCGCTGGTAACTTCACCTCCGCACCTGCTGGAAATACAGCAGGCACGGAGGCAGAGTTTCCAGCCGGCGGTGGTGCGCCCCTGCGGATCTGCCGCTCCCGGCGGGCGCCTACTTTGCCGAGTGCATTAATCCGCCTCTATGTATAGTAATAAAAACGACAATTTAAAAAAGAAAAACTGATACTGACTGTGGTTTGATGGTGTATTCTTGCATGGCAGAACAGGGTTGGATTGGATGGCCCTTGGGGTATCTTAGAACTCTATGGTTTTATGTTTTTAAGGTACTTAGAAAGTTTTCCTAAGTAGCACCCTTTACTCTCCTGCATTTATAGCAGATACTTGAACCTCCTTTTGTCTAATTTTGACAACTGGACTGACTTTTGATGCCATGAGAGGTGTTGCTGATTATACATCTTTAAGTCATAGTGACTGTATCCTGACTGTATCCTGGGTTCTCAGATTGAGGACTGCAATATTGGTCTTTCATATAATTCTACTCCATCACTGAAGCTACCCTGGCCCTTATGCGCTGAAGCTTATACTCTGGCTTATGGCAGCATGATCTTGGGCAAGCCACATTCTCTCAACCTCCAATACAAGCATTGGCAAACCGACTCCAAACAAATCCCCCCTCCCCCAAATCTGTGGTGGAGTCACCTTGGAGCAGGGGTGCTCACACCTTTTCAGCATGGGAGCTACTGATTAAAAAACCAAGTCCCAAAGATCACCTACCCAGAAATGTAAAACGTATAACTATTTTCTTATTTATTTATTTATATTTATTATTCATTTTTATGTACCGCTCCTTCCAGCAGGCTCGGGGCAGTTTACATAAAATGAAGTCATAAAACATCAACATTTCAATTTAATAACAACAATATAAAACAGAGCATAAAAATACATCCAACCACCCCATTTCTCACACACTGCCATATTACCACACATATTATCAGCCAGAAAGTAAGAAGAGAGGCTGTTGAACTGCAAGGCCATTTAATACTCAGCAAGGTAAACAAAGGGGCATGCAAAATACATCCAACCACCCCATTTCTCCCACATTTCCATATTCCCCAACATATATTTCTCAAGGAACAAAGCAAGCAGAGAGGCTTTGGAGCTAAAAGGCCACAGAACAATCAAGCACCCACCCCAAAGTAAAAAGACCGACCTTTGAGATGCGGTAAGGAAATGACCACAAAGCATCCTTTTTCTTCTCCTCCGTCGTTGCTCCTATTTCCACGCCGCCAGCATGCGTGCCGCCTCCAAGAGCTCACGAGAAGTCCGAGGGGCAGAATGGGTGCTTCTGCGCATGCGCGCGGGGCCAGCCATGCATCGCGTCATCCAGGCCCGCCCCCTTTGGTCTCCTACGACTCTGAGTGGCTGGAGAAGGACGGAGGGAGGAGGAGGAATCCAAAAGAGGGGGCCCATTCTGCCTCTTGGACTCTGGAGCTTTTGGAGGCGGCACGCGAGCAGGGAGCGGGGAGGAGCAACGACGGAGGACTTCTTTGCTGCGTGCAGGGGCGCATGAAGAGGACCAACAGCAAAAAACCAGGTCAGGGGCTTGAAGATCACCAGGATGAGGCCCGAAGATCACCCTGGTGATCCCGATCACTATTCTGAGCACCCCTGTAGTAGGTTGTCTGAACCATATTGCAATAACATTCACTGCTATGTATGGTGGTGAAGCTACGTTCAAATCAACCGGCTGGACAGGGTGGACCCTCTCTTAAAGATACCACCGCTGCCGCCAATATGTGACCACTCCACTTCTTGACCGGCCTCAGACTGGACAATCTTTCTATGTCCACACTGCTGACCTCCAATCCAAGGAAACCTCGAAGTTACCTCAGCAACTTCACGTTTATTGGCAGGGTACTGTCTCACCCCTTCACCATTTAACTGACTGGAGTTTTAAAACTTCTCAGTGACCACTTGACCACGCTGCCACCATTTATCCGGCTGACCACTGACTTTGAGGGCCACCACCAATAAAAGAATCAGGAGAGGTGTTTTCCTTTTAAGATGCAAACAATTTATTTTGACACAAATGGGTACAATCTTGGTTGGTTTCAAACTTCCTTAGAGGCACAACTTTTTCTGTTACATAACACAATGGGGACCTATTATAGGGTTTCCACTAAACCTCTATAAACCCCTGCAACTTTAACTAGGGTCTCTATACCCTTTAACTGGACTGCTCACTAGCAGACCTTAAGACACACACTAACACTGGACCGTTCTCTTTCAGTCCTTAGGACACTCTCAACTAGAACATAACTCCTCCCCTCTCATTTGGCAGTTGGCTTCCCGCTCTTTCCCCAACTGTAGAATTCAAACCTGAACATTCTACTAGCCTCTAGCCCTGGTTGCCATGGCGACAGCTCTTCTAAGCTTCTGCCATGCCTCCCTTCTGTTTCACCCACAGAAACAAACCATAGAACATTCAAAACAACATACATTTTAACACATGTCACACAACATTTACACACAAATAATCAACATCATTACACTATGCCTAAGGGTCTATCCAACAAGGTTTAATCCCATATGTCTTACATTTTTGTCAACCCAGAATGACAAGAGGTTCAAAAAGCCTTGTTTTAGTCAATTATGAAGTGTTTATAAAAGAAGCAGAACCCAGGCCTAAAACATCATCACCATCAGTACCTCTAGGAAGAGGAACGGTGGGTTCAAAGGGGGCTCTGGAACGTCTCTTTTCACTCACAAGAGATCGGCATTCTCTCTCTTCTTTTTACGTGTTGAAAGACGGCAGAGATCTCAGGGGGTTGGGAATGACAAGATGCATTTTAGAAACCTTTCCTGTTTTTCTTTTTGAAAAGGAAGACACAAAGGGGACCTTGACATGTCACAGAGCCCTCCTCGAACAGGTCAGATAACATATTATTTCCTGGGAGAAGCCATCCTCCAGCAAAGTGTCTCTATGTCCCTGGTCTTTATAATTTTTTCCTCTTCAGAAGCAGGAACATTTTTCTATTTTCTTCTTTCTTTCTTTTAAAACCCAAAAGTAGTGATGTCGGATGGCCTGTCACCGAAGATCAGATTACCTTGGACGAAGCAGTATTTTGCTTCAGCGTCGAGTGCTTGGCAAGAGGCCAGGTAGACATCAATAATCACCAGTAGGTTGCTAATCTCTTAATGCCGAGTGGGGAGTATTGCTGGATCCTGCGGACCTCGGGTTTCATCACTCAAGGGCCTTGTCGGCACAACTTCCTAACCAGGGAGCAATCAGCCTCCCAAGAACCATTGAATGTCAATAGGAAGGGATAAAAACACACTCAGATCAGGCCGTGGTTGGGGGTCTTGTTAGCCCCTCAGCTGCCCAGGGGGCATGTGCCTGGTTTAAAGAAGAGGGTTCAGCACTACCAAATGTGTTGACACACTTCAGCACTACCAACTGTACTGGCATCCTACCTAGGAACAGTCAAAAGCAAACGCAGACACCTAGAAAGAAGGCAGGGCTTGGAAGGATGGAAAAAGATTCACTACCTTTTAGACTACATCCAAACTCCTAGACCAGTGGTTCCCAACCTGTGGTCTGTGGGCCACCAGTGGTCCGCAAGAAATAAAATATGGTCCGCGGCCTCACCGTTACTACATTGCTGCAATGAGAGCGACTGGTCTTGTGAAACCCTCTTATAGCGGCAAGGCTTATTAAATATTTATTATTTATTTATTTATTCAATTTGATATACCGCTCCTCCCTGCAGGCTCGGGGCGGTTTACACAACAATCAATTAAAATACACATAAAACACATAAAATACATTTAAAACATTTGTTCAGATAAAAAGACAGGGTCAGAATTAACCGGGAGACCTTAAGTTGAAGGCAAGCTTAAACAGAGTGGTTTTGCATGCCCTCCGGAAGGGAACTAACTCCGTGACAGCACAAACATCGTCCGGCAATGCATTCCATAGCGTCGGAGCCACCACGGAGAAAGCTCGTTGTCTTGTCACAGAGAGGTGACAGGAGCGGACTGATGGAATTGTCAGAAGATTGTGTTCTTCTGAACGTAGTGATCTTGGGGGAATGTACGGGGTGAGACGGTTCCTCAGGTACACTGGCCCTAGACCATACAAGGCCTTAAAGGTCAAAACCAGCACCTTCAATACAATCCGGTACTCAACTGGTAGCCAGTGCAGTTGCTGCAAGATGGGAGTGATATACTCTCTCGCCAGTGCTCCCACAAGCAATTGAGCCGCAGCATTTTGCACCAGCTTGAGTTTCTGGATTGTCAACAAGGGAAGGCCAATGTAGAGGGCGTTACAGTAGTCTAGCCTCGAAATGACCATCGCCTGGATTACCGTGGCCAGGTCATCCCTGGATAGGTAAGGAGCCAGTCGCCTAGTTGGAAATAAATACTATTATTATTATGTATTTATTTCCAACATTTCCCATCCCGGAGGGGACTCCATGCAGCTTTGCATACAGGCAACAATTTGATGCCCTAAAATACAATGTAAACTTAAATAAATATTAAAATAGAATTAAAAAGTACATTAAAACATTTAAAAACAATACATGCAGAGTTTAACACGTAATCCACAAGCGTAATCCAGACTGTTCCAATGGCATTGCACATTGTTCCAAGTCTATTTCACAATAGAGGGAGGGGTTGATTTAATATCGGGGGGTGAGTTCCACAGTCGTGGGGCCACCACTGAGAAGGCCCTGTCTCTCATCTCTGCCAATTGAGCCTGCAAAAGAGGTGGGACCAAGAACAGGGCCTCCCCAGACGATCTTAAATTTGGTGGTGGTTCATAGAGGGAGATATGGTTTTCTGTGGGTGAGCAGATGACAACTACTGGATTGTATATGTTCTGTATTAGAAACTAGAGCTGATGTGGTCTATCCAATGTAATTTTCTGAATCAGCACCCCAAATAACCAAACCGAATCTAAAGTTGACCAAAAACTGAGTTGTACCCCTTTTGGTACAAATATTGGAGAGTGGTCCCTGGTCAAGTGGTCCCTGCTCAAAAAAAGATTGGGAACCACTGCCCTACATGGTAGCTGCTGCTGTGTCTTCAAGTTGCCTGTCAACTTATGGCAATTTCATGGTTTCCATAGGGTTTTCTTAGGTACAGAATACTGTAGGTGGTTTTGTTTCTTCTTCTGAAATTTAGCCCATGGCACCTTGTTTTCATTGAGCTGCTGAACTTGTTGACCGAAAAGTTGCAGGTTCGAATCCAGGGAGTGGCGTGAGCTCCCCAGCTTCTGCCAACTTAGCAGTTCGAAAACATGCAAATGTGAATAGATCAATAGGTACAGCTCTAGCGAGAAGGTAACAGCGCTCCATGCAGTCATGCCGGACAAATGACCTTGGAGGCGTCTACGGACAATGCCAGCTCTTCAGCATAGAAATGGAGATGAGCACCAACTCGCAGAGTCAGACATGACTAGACCTAATGTTAGGGGAACACTTTTACCTTTACCTTAAAAAGAAATCCATTCTAGATAGGAATGGAGCTATCTAGCTATCTTCTAAGGAAGGTAAAAGGGTATCCATGCAGCTACATTTTGTCTGGAGAATGACAAAATGCGCCTTCACTGGAAGGAAGACAAAGGCAGAAGAGAAAAGGCCCAAATGGAGAATGACTACGTGGCCAACAAGCCAGGGCCATAAAAATACACCTTTATTTATTTATTTAAAACGTTTATATCCCGATCTTCTCACCTCCGAAGAGGGACTCAGACCGGCCTTCCAGCAAAGATTCAGTGCAATAGATACAAATTAAAACATCATACAGCAATACAAAGTTAAAATACATATAGATAAAATACATTAAAACCAGATCGTCAAATAAAATCAAATTCAACTCAATCCGTATATGTGGTCATTAACTTGTCTAAAAACAGTCATTCTGGGGATGCTTCCTTCCAAAGCCAGGATTTCACTAGCCTCCTAAAGGACAAGAGGGAGGGGGCAGATCTGATCTCACTCGGGAGGGAGTTCCATAGCCGAGGGGCCATCACAGAGAAGGCCCTGTCTCTCGTTCCCACGAAAAACGCTTGCGAAGGTGGCGGGACCGAGAGCAGGGCCTCTCCGGAAGATCTTAGTGGGTAAACTGGGCCGGAACCGTATAGGGTTTTGTAGGTTAAGACCAGCGATTTGAATTGTACTCGGAAGCTAATTGGCAGCCATTGGAGCTGGCGCAGCAAGGGAGTTGTGCGCTCCCTGTACCCCACTCCTGTTAGTAACCTGGCTGCCGAGCATTGGACTAATTGCAGTTTCCGAGCAGTCTTCAAAGGCAGCCCCACGTAGAGAGTGTTGCAGTAGTCTATACAGGATGTAACCAGAGCGTGGACCACTGTGGCCAAGTCTGACTTCCCAAGGTAGGGGCGCAGCTGGCGCACAAGCTTTAACTGTGGAGAACACATTCGGACAGGTAAACTGGGCCGGAACCGTATAGGGATTTATAAGTTAAGACCAAAGGAAGTTACTTCATCTCTCACAGAAATTACATCTTCAAAGTGGGGAGGTGATAGTGGCAAGAGAAGAAGAGTAAAGAGAGGCCCCTTCTGGGATAATCATGTGTAGGAATGTGGGGAAGGAATCTCTCACTCTAATCCTATCTAGACTATCTACTCCTTGAGGACTGGAGACTTATGCAGCTCAGGAATGAAACTCAAATTGTTCTATTGTTATCACCTGAATCCCCATATTGGGAGTAAGGCAGGATACAAATATAATTTTATTTATTTATTTATTTACATAATTTATATTCCACCCTTCTCACCCCGCAGGGGACTCAGGGCGGATCACAATGCACATATACAGGCAAACATTCAATGCCCTTTGACATACAACATATACAGACAGACATAGAGGCAATTTAACATTCCAGCTTCTGGCCACCAGTGGGAGCTGTCGCATTCCTTCACTCCTTTTGTGTGTATTTCCTGGAGATTTTATTGCCTCATAAATCAGTTAAATTTAGCCTCCCCACACAAGTGGTACCTAAATTTCCTACTTGACAGATGCAACTGTCTTTCGGGCCGCAAAGGTCAACAACGAGCTACACAATTGGTCGAGAGCTCACCCCGACCCGGACAGGCCTCGAACCCATGACCTCCTGGTCAGTAGAGATCTTATGCAGCTGACTCCCAACCAGCTGCACCAAGATAATTGTGTGGTGTGGAGGGGGATTCAGTATAGTATATAATATGAGCACAAGTACATTCTCCTCTTTCTTTTCCTTCCCTCAAGGCAAAGATCAACAGAAAAAAAATGAGTGATGAACTGGTTTATGTATTTATTTCTCTGTTTCATTTGGGAAGGAAGTAACTAAGGAAACCACCCCATAATTATATTCAGATTAACAGTAACAAATCCCTGTGTGATTGAAGGACCTCGTGGCTTCTTTACCTGGTCCTGATCCGGGAGCAAGAAGGAAAGACGCACCAACGTGCTTCTGATATCCTGTATGGCTGCAGCCACTGTGTCCCTTGCTTTTCTCTAATACCTTTGTATATTTAATCATGATGAGGCAGTTTTAATCTTATATTAAAATAATTAAAATAAATAAATATTAGAGAAAATGCCTTCCAAGAAATTTTAATAAACCATGAGCTGCTGCTGCAAAGTTTCCCATCTATTCCCACTGAAAAAACCCGGTTCATTAAAAAAGAAAACAGCAGGGTAGCAGTGTGCGCACGATGTTGCGGATTGTGCCCTTGATCTGCGGAGTTCAGTCCTGTGCCGAAAGACTTCTAAAAATAACCTGGCGCTAATGCGTTTACTTCAGTGGTTTGTCATGTTCAATTCTGGGAGAAATCAGAGATGAGTCATAGCAAATTTGATTCCTCCGAACGATGAAATGTGTGTCATCGTATGTGCATTTCTTTTTTCCCCTTAAGCCCCTCTAGCTTCTGCTTTATAGGTCAAGGCAGGGGGACCCCAGGCTTTCCAGTTTGAAGTGCAGCTTCCATTAGTCCTCACCAATGACCAGTCAGCCTGGGGCTCATGGGAATTGGAGTCTGACAACATCTGGAAGGGTTGTTGTAGTCAGTATCACAGTTATAGCATTCCACGTTAAGTGCCATGACTCAGTCCTATGGAATTCTGGGATTTGCAAATTGGGGAGGGATATTATACTTCACTGAATTAAACTACAAATCCCAAGATTCCTTAGGATGCACCCATGGTAGTTAAAGGGGAAGCATGGATGGTAGAGCTCATATGGTATGATGACCTACTCTGTGCTGCAAGCAATATTGTCCCCTGGAAGTTTTTGTAGGTTCCCTGGTGTAATGAAGTCGCTATGTTTATTGCAGGTTTTTTCTTCTTCTCTTGGTTAAATGTGTGGTTTGTATTATTACATTTGTATTGTGTTAGATCAGGGCTGCCCAACTGGCGGCCCGGGGGCCGTACACGCCCCCCCCAGCCTGTTGGACACGGCCCGCGCTATGCCCCCGGCTGCCATTTTTAAATATATTTTTTTCAAAAAAATTTTAATGGCGGCCGGGGAGGGGAGGCGGGGCAGGGAGGAGGAAGTGAGCCAGCTCCTCCTCCCTGCACCGCCCTCTTTTTCCCTCTCTCGCCAGCGCCGATGCAAACCGGTTTGCATCGACGCCGGCGAGAGAGGGACAAGGGGCGGTGCAGGGAGGAGGAAGAGAGCTAGCTCCTCCTCCCTGCACCGCCCTACTCGAGACGCGAGTGCCGGGCGAAAAACCTCCCTGGCTCCTGGAAGGCTGGCGGGGGAAGCGAGCGCCGCTCGCCTCCCCCACCAGCCATCCAGGCTGGCGGAGGATCGCCCAGCCTCGTGTCCCTCTGCTCAGAGGGAGACAGGAGCCGGGCGAAACCCTTCCCCAAACCTGGAAGGCTGGCGGGGGAAGCGAGCGCCGCTCGCTTCCCACCAGCCATCCAGGCTGAGCGGGAGTTTTCGCCCAGCTCCCTCGTGTCCCTGTGCTCAGAGGGAGACAGGAGCCGGCGAAAAACCCTTTCCCCAGTTCTGAAGGCTGGCGGGGGAAGCGAGCGCCGATTCTCGCTTCCCCACCAGCCATCCAGGCTGCGGGAGTTTCCCTGGGTGACGTCACCCAGCCTAACGTCACCCAGGGAAACCCTCCTGAAAATGGGCAGGCTGTGCAGGAAGCTGGCCACGCCCCCGGGAGCAGCCACGCCCCCCGCTCACTGATCACCCGCGGCCCCCCAGGTGATCAGTGACACCTCTTCCGGCCCTTGGGCCGGATGAAGTTGGACAGCACTGTGTTAGATGATTAAATGTTAGACAGACCACAAAGGGTTAACGGAGGGTATTAGATTGCCCGGCCTCTGAGAAGTTCAATTGCCATAGCAACAGGAGGTGGAGCCTACAACTAGCCTTAAAATTTCCAGATTTGAAATTCTTCAGTTACTTAGTGAGTAGCGGTTAGACTGGCTACTGGTGGCAATTTTGAGAGGCTGCTGTTATCTGTTCTGGGGAGAACAGAATAAAGGCTATGTTTTGATACTGCAGAAAGGCAGTTAGGTTTTAGAAAGCCTTTAAAGATCACTGTTTGTAGGTTAGGCTGAAAGCTAACCTAAAAGATAGATAAAAGGCCTATAAGTGGGCAAAGTATCTATATATATAAAGGAGACGTGGTCGTGCAAAGATGGATATGCACGGCCAAACCATAACCCCCCCCCCAGACCACGAGGTACAGACATAACACAAAAACCCACCTCACTAACTTGCAACCCCCCAAAACAGCCCCCAAAACCGCCCATTGACTCCTGTTCTGCGCTGGCCACGAGCGCAGAACACAGTGAGAGCTATCGCGCAGGCGCACTACAACCCCCCCCAACACCACAACGCAGGACAGAGAGACAGCAAACACACTGCGCACTCTGACTCCCCCAACCCCCAACCCATTCCGTCCCCCTCCCCACACACCATCAACTTCACCGCAGCCGCTCTCGCCGCACGGGTCGCTTCTGCGGCTCTCCGGGAAGCAACACTGCAAAAACAACAAAAACTACAGAAAAACATGGCGGCCGCACTCACTTCCGTCCGGCCGAAAAGGCTCGACGGAAGTCAATCCGTCAGAAAAAGGTCCGCCGGAAACTGATGCCGCATACCGGAGGTTCCGCCCCCGCCTGGCCCGAGGTGACGCCAGGAAAGATGGCGGCGCCACGAGCAGCGGCTACCACAAGGAGACCTCCTGGTTACCCGAGAAGACGCCGCCCCCCGGAGCCTGCCCTCCGGAGGACGGAGGGTGAAGAAGGACGAGGCCTGGGGACGCAGCCCTCGCCGCTACTGCCCTCCGGATGGCAGAGGGTGAAGAGGAAAGGACCGGGGTCGCTGCTGCCACCTTCTTTTCCCTCCTCAGCCCCCTTCTTCTCCTCCCTCAGCCTCAGGACCTTCCTTCTCCCCCTCCGCCTATGGCCCCAAACCCCCCCCACGTCAGCCCCACGCTCCTTCTCTTCTCCCCTCACCCTCAGCCCCCTTCTTTTCCTCTCTCAGCCTCAGACCCCTTCTTCCCCCCCTTTCCCCACCTCATGTGTATGTACACATGCACACACATATACAGAACCATACACACGCATACATATATAAACACACATACACATATATACATATACACCCACATATATACACTACATACACACATATACACATGCACACACACACCAAGACCAAAAGTAGCATCATTTCAAACCCTTATATACTCAGACTTCCCCCGCATCTCCTACATAGGGCACAGCAACGCGTGCCGGGTACAGCTAGTACTGTATCTATAATAGTGTTGAGTCAGTGTTTGGAGAAATACAGTCAAACATTGTATCCCACTTAGAAACTTAGTAACCTTAAGATTTGTGCCTCTAAGAAGATACTGTAACCAACTAAGCTCTGTGTAGCTTAAAACCTCCATGCTTTAAACCTTGTTAACAAATAAACTGTTAAAGTTCTTTATTCATAAATCTCTCTCAGTGACCTCTTTTGGTGCAAGCTTTAGAAACATCGGGTGGTCAAGAATTACGCACTGGCAGCAGCAGTGATGCGTCATTACAGTTTGGTGACACACTTCTCCATTAATTTGAGGCAGGATTGGAGATCTTTACAAATAGGGTCCCTGATCAAAAATACCTCAGTTCCTAACATTTGGGTGGTGGCAAAAGTAGAGAGCCTTCACACCTGGTTTTTTTTATGCTATTCTATAGTGTATTTCCTGCCCTGGCATAGCCATTTATTGGGAGTGCTTTGATTGTATGTTTCTGCATGGCATGTGGTTGGATTGGATGGCCCTCATGGTCTCTTCCAATTCTAGGATTTAAAAATATAGAGTTTGCTATTACCTGTAGTTTCAGAGGTCTTGGAACATATCCAAAAAATATGCCATAGGTTATTTCAGAGGTTCATTGAGAGCTGTTCAGCAGTGGAACTCTCTGTGGTTGAGGCTCTTTCTTTGAAGGCTTTTAAACAGAGGCTGGATGGCCATCTGTTGGGGGTGTTTTGAATGTGATTTTCCTGCTTCTTGGCAGGGATTGGACTGGATGGCCCACAAGGTCTCTTCCAATTCCATGCTTCGATTCGCTGTCCCCTGCCATGCATTGCTGTGGCCCAGAGTGTGTGTGTGCGCGCGCGCGAATGTGTGTGTGTGTGTATATGATATATATATATATATATAGTGGTTTTGAGCATATGTTTTAATGTAAATTTTTGGCTTTTTAAGTCTCTTCCACTGTGTTTTTCAGTGTTTTTTATGAGTGATGGTCACTTATTGGCCTGATAGGTGTATTGTATCCAAATTTGGTGTCACTTCGTCCAGTGGATTTTGAGTTATGTTAATCCCACAAATTATACAAATTAACTCAAAGACGGTCTTGGCCAGCTTTGTTAATATCTCATGCTGGTCTGGACCATGTAAGCTGTTCTTTGTGTTCATAGCACATTTCTGTGTTCCACGCAGCTACAGCTACCATTGGCCTGAATCGTAGTCCCCTTGGTTCAAGCTTCGTGGGCTTGACTTTGCTCTCACACTGGCGCAGCCTCGGCTGTCAAGATATCAGCCGGCTTGTTGGCTCTCTTCAGATCCAGGATGTGCAGGGGCTTTTCTGGGTCAGAGCATGCCTCCACGTTCATTGGTTGCCTCTGACCCGGAAAAGAGCCCAGGTCTCAGTTGCACACTCATTTCAATAGCGAGATAGAATACTGGAAGGAAGTTTGCCACCAAGATCATGACACGATTTCTCGCCATGCTCTAAGTTCCTTAGTGATGCCATGTCCCACGGTGCTTTTCAAAGACCTTTGAGCGAGTAACGTAGCTTCAAAAAGTGATTCTGTTAGGCTAAATATTTTGTTGCATAGTCAGCATGACTATCCCTGAGTAGATTTACTAGAGCAAAGTTCCCAGAATCCCCCAAACCAATATTTTTCTCATGCTTGGGAGGGCACAGAGATCCTGGAATCATGATTCAAAAAGCCGCTTTTAAAGCTTTTAACTAGCAAACAAGCACCATACCAGTAGTAAAAAATAGTGGTAATGGTGTCTTGAGTTGTCGTATCGTTCAGAAAGGCGGGCTATAAATGTCGTAAATAAATAATATAATAAATAATAAAGATTTGGAACAATAACTGAAAATGTCAAGGAAGAAAGTGCAAAATCAGGTTTACAGAACATTAAAAAAAATAACCACGGATGATAGCTTTTTAAAAAATAGACAATGAAGATATTGAAATAGTTCAAGATTTTCCAACCTTTGGCTCAATCTTAAATCAGAATGGGACTGCAGTCATGAAATCAGAAGACTAGGACTTGGAAGAGCAGAGATGGAGGAACTGGGCAAGATCCCGAAGTGTTAAGACTGAAGGGGCCAGGCTTAGCAGAGCAGGCTAAACTGCTGTGCTGCAGAAAAATCCTGCTCATTGGAAGGTCAAAGCTCAGGCACGGTGAGCACCCGCTGTTAGACTCAGCTCACCTGTCCACCTAGCAGGTTGAAAGCAGAAATGCGAGTAGATAAAACAGGGTCCTACATACCTAAAAGACCGCCTGATCCCACCCATCCATCCAAGAGCACCACGGCCAGCCAACGAGAACCTTCTCTGTATCCCGGGTCTGAGAGAGGCTCATCTGGAGCCCACGAGACAGAGATCTTTCTCTGTTGCGGCCCCTGTCCTGTGGAACTCTTTCCCGCCAGACCAAAGAGCCAGCCTCGACCTGCCCCAATTCTTGGTGGCACTTAAGACATGGCTATTTAGGAAAGCTTACGCATAATGCAACAACCAGCGACCCGGAATCTGCCCATTCCAATATTTTAGCTATTTTAATATTTTAATATTTTAATGTTTTTAATATTTCAGTACTGTTATTGCTAAGCTGTGTAAGTCGCCCAGAGCACACTCGTGGAGGGCGACTCATAAATAATAAAGTTAGTAGTAGTAGTAGTAGTATTTAGGGGGGAGGTGTGATGAAGTCGTGTTGTTTTGTTGCAAGATAAATGTATAGTTTGTTATTGCTTGTTTGCGTATATGTTTGATGGTAGGGTGTTTGGCAGGCCACAGAGGGTTGGTGGGGAATGTTGGAGCAGCAGGCCCCTGTGAAGGCTGTTGCCATGCAGACGGAAGTTAGAGCTGCACCTGTTTCAGAACTTTCAGATTTTTAAAATAAGTCGGTTGGTTTTGTCGGTTGGTGGGAGGGAAGCTGTCTTTCGGAGCTGTTAGAAAGCAGTTCGGTTAGGGGTTTGAGAAACCCAGGTGAAAGACAGACTTTGTCCAAGTTAGAGTAGAAAACTAACTTAATAAATAGGTAAAGCCTACAGTTGGCTATTTACCTGTTGGAGCAGTTAGTTAGTAGGACTTCTTGGTTCTGTGTTAGGAAGTACAGTAGAAACTGTACCCTACTGTTGAAACGTTGTAACTGCAAGATTTGTACCTCTTAGGACAGTCTTTCTCAACCAGTGTGCCGTGGCACACTAGTGTGCCGTGACGGACCTCCTGCTGTGCCGCAAGAAAAGCTCTCTGCCCCCCTTCCTCCCCCCTCCTGCCGAACTCCTGCTGCTTGGGGGGTGGAGGAGCCCCGCCCACTGAAGCCCATCCACCACTCATGTTCCTCCTCTGTAGGAGAGCTGAAGCTGGGGAGGGGGCGGGCATGGCGCTGCTTGCTCTGCCCCTGGCCGCCACTCCCAGCAGCTGCTCCAGCCTTGGGGGACAGTGCCAAGCCAGCATTGTGCTGGCTCTGACACCGCTGGCTTCGCACTGCCCCTCAAGGCTGGAGCAGCTGCTGGGAGAGGTGAAGCTGGGGGTAGGGGGCAGGGCATGGCACAGCCTGGCTCCGCCCCTCCCCAGCTTTGGCACTCCCAGCAGCTGCTCAGCAGGCCCAACCCCAGCCATTCTTTGCTGTGTTAGAGTGTCATTTTGTCATTTTGGTTGGTGGTGTGCCCCTGGATTTTTAATGTTAAAAGTGTGCGCGGCTCAAAAAAGGTTGGGAAACACTGTCTTAGGAGACTTGCTTGCAACCAACTAAGCTCTGAACTCTGTTATAAAATAAACTGCTAAACGTCTTTATTACTACACCTCTCAATGTCGTTCTTTTTAAAACACAAGCCTTAAAAGAACAAGCCCTCACATCGGTGGCTGATCTGATACAATTGGTGGCAGCAAATATATTAACTGGTGGCAGTTTGAACATCTGTAGATGGGGCTCAAAGGGAAAATACCCACCCTACCACAGTGGGAAGAAAGCCTTACTGCCCAGAGTTATAAAAGGGATCGTTCCTTACATGTTAGTGGCAGTGGTAAGATTTGCAAAGTAGACCTGCCACGGTTAACATAAGGAGCCTGGAAGCCTTCTTTATACATCATTACATTATTTGGTGGCAGCGTATTTACTGTAAGGGTCAAGGGGTCCGAGCCCCGACATATTTGGCAGCATGGTAGGATAGCCTGCCCAGCCACACCAAAAAAGGAACGGTCAGTGTTGACTGACCAACGGGCCAACCCTGATCCCTTACAGGGGGTAATAAAGGCGCCCTTAAAAGGACATCAATCGGAGGAAAGCTCCTCGGCATGGAAAATGGAGTGCTATTACCCCCCACCCACCCCCGTGGCCAGAGTCGAGCACAGCCTCCAAGATGCCGGAAATAAGATGGGGAAAACTTTCTTTACGTCTGTTTGTGTTTGCTTGTCCTTATTAATTATTTAATCAACATTGCATGTTTGTTGTATGTGTGCTCTGTAAGCTGCTCTGAGTTCCCTTCAGGGTGAGAAGGGCGGGGTATACATACTGCAAATTAATAAATAATACTAAATTTAGGATGGTCAATTCAGTCATATCTCAAATTTCTATTGTATGTAAAAGCTGGATAGTGCAAACAGTTGACAGGAAGAAAAGCAAGTTATCTGAAATGTACTGGAGAAGAGTTCTGGAGATACCATGGACTTTTAAAAATTGGATATTGAATGATGACTATCTCTGTCTTCCTTTCTCCAAACGAAACATTTCCACCACCCTAAGTGATTCCTCATAGGGCTTCGTTCCCAGACCTTTGTTCATCCTGATTGCCCTCACCCGAACATGATCAGTTTAAAAATACACTAGCTGTACCCGGCACGCGTTGCTGTGCCCTATTTTGGAGATGCGAGGAAGTCTGAGTATGTAAGGGTTGGAGTTGTTGTTAGTTATGGTGTTGTTGGGGTCATGGCTGTGTTGTTGTGGGTTGTTTTGGTGGGTGGGATGTTGGAGTCCTGTGGAGTTGTTGTTGTGTGGTGTTGCTGGTGTTCTGCATAGCTTGTGGATATACAATGTTTTTTGTCTTTCCGTCTGCTGTGTTGATGTAGAGGTTGATGCGTGTGTGGGTGGGGTACTTTGGAAGTGAGTGGAGGTACTTGAAATCCCATTATCCATGGTGTGTCCTCCTCTAATCTGCAGTCGGATGGAGTGTGGGTCATGGAGGGCATTGTTTGCCAAGTTTGGTCTTTATCGGTCTTGGTTCTTGGACACAGTGGTCTGTAGGGAATGATGGGTTTTGAAGTACTACAAATCCCATTATCCATGGAGGTACTTCAAGTCCCATAATCCATGGTCCACCCTCCTCCAAACTGTAGTAGAATGTAGCGTGGGTCATAGGGGCTCTGTGTGTCAAGGTAGGTTACTGTAAATTCAGGCCATACACAATGTCCCATGAGCTGAGGCCTAGTCAGGAACAGCAAGTTAATGAAGCCTTACTGTCAATTCAGGCCATACACAATGTCCAATGAGCTGAGGCCTAGTCGGGAGAATCAAGTTAGTGAAGCCTTACGGTCAATTCAGGCCTAGCATTCATTAAGGAGGCAGCAGGGGAAATTAAGTTAATGAAGCCTTACTGTCAATTCAGGCCATACACAATGTCCAATGAGCTGAGGGCTAGTTGGGAAAATCAAGTTAATGAAGCCTTACTGTCAATTCAGAGCATAAACAGCATTCCATTAAGTGAGGCCTAGTCAGGGAAATTAAGTTAATGAAGCCTTACTGTCAATTTTGGGCGTGGTCTGTGATTTGTAGGGGTGTAAATTTTCTGTGGGAAGTGAATTGGGTGTTTGTGTTTGTGCCTCAGCCCTTTGCCTTATCCTCCTCTGACAGTTTATTATGGGTCGGAATGTTCATGTTGGCTGGCCAGTACAGGAGTTATGCAAATCCGCCCTTATTGGCAGCCAATCATGTTGTCAGAATGTAGAGGCTGGGAGAGTCATTGGCAGCCCTGGAGGATGCTGGGAAATTAGGTTTTTTTACTCGTTGTTTTGGGGGCCTTTTAGGTTTGGGGGGAGTTTCTTTGCTACAAACCTACCTTGTCTGAGGCCTATTTCTGTTGGCAAGTTTAGTGTCTCTGCGTTGTAAGGTTTCTCTGTTTGGGACGGTCGTTCCATGAAGACTCTTCCTTTATATATATAGATATTGCACATAAAGTCACGATTATTCATGGACTGGAATGTACTTTGGCAAATGTTGGAAGAGTTGCCTCCCTTGAAAGATAACCCTGCATGTGTGAACGCGGGAAGAGACCTAGCAATCTCTCCAGCCTTCTGTATCAAATAAAACAGGTTGGTTGTAAGCCTTCCGGGGACAAATATGCAGAAGCTCGAACCTGCCTATTGAGGTGATGTTCACACTAATCCTGGCCAGGTTTAAGGAGGCTGTAAACTTTTGTCCTCCTCCCACAGCAGTAAATGCCATGTTCTTTGCCGCTTGTGGTTCCAACTCATCCAATTCGTGACTTGAGCTCTTCAGACTTCTCATTAATGATAACTATGGGCCCCTCCTTCCTCTTTTCCTCCCCCAAGGACTCCTTTCCAGTCGATGCTTGTTAGTTTTATAATGTGGCAATTATTTCCTTACGGAACCATGTATATACCTCCCACGAGTAACATAAAATTGCATATCTTTCTTTATTTTCCCCCAAGTCTCCTCCTGTTTGTGGCGGCGGAAGTTGTTATTATTTCAATTTACAATATCACAAGGCCAATTCTGAGCCGGAGAATGAGTGACTCATAACATGCAGTGATGGTGGGGTGTGGGGGGGGTGTGGGGGGAGAAACATCTCTTGTATGAGAATGCAAAAGGAGAGGGAGCTTGTCGCTTGTTCAGTACTCAGAGGGTTTGTATTAACGTATAAATACCGTAAATGAACATAATTCTGTACTATTGCTCTTGACAAATTACGACCTGGACATTATACTCATTGAAGGTATATTGCAATATGATTTTATTGTTTTAAACAGTTTTAGCCCTACTCTTTAATGAAGGGAAAGATGACTGCATAAGCCAAATTCGTAAAGCAGCGGTGGTCCATATATACCTCCCTCGGCATTACTTCGCGAATGAAGATTCTTAGGAAGGACTCATCCCACGCTTTTTACAAGCGCGCTGATGACTAAAAAGGCCAATCTGAGATAGGCAAGTTCAGTTGCAGAAAGCAAAGCAGAAAGTCTCCTTGGGTGATGTTGTTTCCAAGTTGCGGTTCTTTCTGCGTTGTCGTTTCTCTCCGAGACCCATTCGGCGTGTCTTCTCGAAAGAGGCCGCAGCATTGTGGATAGTGCGTCTCCATGACTCCCGATGTGAGGCCAGGGTGGACCATTGTTGGTGATCAATCTGGCCAAGCCTGAGATGCTGTTTCAGGGAGTCCTTGTATCTCTTTTTGGGGTGCTCTCTTTGCGCTGACCCGTGGCGAGTTCACCGTAGAGTAGTATCTTTGGGAGGCGGTGGACCTCCATCCTAGAGACGTGCCCTGCCCAGCGCAGCTGTGTTCTCAATAGCATGGCCTCAATGCTGGTGACCCCTGCTTGCTCAAGGACAGCAACATTCGTCATATAGTCGGTCCAGTGGATATTTAGGATTGTGCAAAGACAGCGCTGATGAAAGCGTTCGAGGAGTCGTAGGTGTTGGCGATAGGTGACCCATGTTTCAGACCCATAGAGAAGAATAGACAGTACGATAGCTCTGTACACCCTGATTTTGGTGCTTTGCCTCGGGTGCTTGTTGCTCCAGACTCTTTTGTGAAGCCTTCCGAATGCACTCTATGCCTTTGCTAATCTGTGATCTATCTCTTTGTCGATCTTGGCATCTGAAGAGATGATGCTTCCCAGGGAGGTGAACTGCTGGACGGACTTAAGCACAGATTTGCCTATGCTGACCTGAGGATGATGGTGTTCTTCCTATGGTGCGGGCTGGTAGAGGACTTCCGTTTTCTTCAGGCTGACTTCCAGCCCAAACAGCTCTGCAGCTGTTGCAAAGCAGGATGTTAGACACTGCAGGGCTGCTTCTGAATGGGCGACAAGGGCAGCATCGTCAGCAAAAGGCAGCTCACGGATTAGATAGTTTAGAGCAGGGGTGCTCAGAATGGTGATCGGGATCACCAGGGTGATCTTCGGGCCTCATCCTGGTGATCTTCAAGCCCCTGACCTGGTTTTTTGCTGTTGGTCCTCTTCACGTGCCCCTGCACGCTGCAAAGAAGTCCTCTGTCGTTGCTCCTCCCCGCTCCCTGCTCGCGCGCCGCCTCCAATAGCTCCAGAGTCTAAGAGGCAGAATGGGCCCCCTCTTTTGGATTCCTCCTCCTCCCTCCGTCCTTCTCCAGCCACTCAGAGTCGTAGGAGACCAAAGGGGGCGGGCCTGGATGACGCGATGCATGGCTGGCCCCGCGCGCATGCGCAGAAGCACCCATTCTGCCCCTCTGACTTCTCGTGAGCTCTTGGAGGCGTGCCGCATGCTGGCGGCGTGGAAATAGGAGCAACGACGGAGGAGAAGAAGAAGGACGCTTTGGGGTCATTTCCTTATCGCGTCTCAAAGGTCGGTCTTTTTTACTTTGGGGTGGGTGCTTGATTGTTCTGTGGCATGTCTCTTTGTTTATTTTTAATGTTTAAAAATGGCCTTTTAGCTCCAAAGCCTCTCTGCTTGCTTTGTTCCTTGAGAAATATATGTTGGGGAATATGGAAATGTGGGAGAAATGGGGTGGTTGGATGTATTTTTTCATGCCCCTTTGTTTACCTTGCTGAGTATTAAATGGCCTTGCAGTTCAACAGCCTCTCTTCTTAATTTCTGGCTGATAATATGTGTGGTAATATGGCAGTGTGGGAGAAATGGGGTGGTTGGATGTATTTTTATGCTCTGTTTTATATTGTTGTTATTAAATTGAAATGTTGATGTTTTATAACTTTATTTTATGTAAACTGCCCGAGCCTGCTGGAAGGAGTGGTACATAAAAATGAATAATAAATATAAATAAATAAATAAGAAAATAGTTATACGTTTTACATTTCTGGGTAGGTGATCTTTGGGACTTGGTTTTTAATCAGTAGCTCCCATGCTGAAAAAGTGTGAGCACCCCTGGTTTAGAGTCTTAGTGCGAGCCCGAGCCCACAGACAGCTTAAGTTGAACAAGCTACCATCAGTACTATAACGTATATATATGCCATCTAAATAAATAAATAAAATGGCTCCACACACTAGTACTTGTTTTTCAGCACATTCTGACAGCAATATTAAAAAGTAAAAGCTTTCCAACAGTGTCACAATATAATTCTTTGGTTACACTGTGGAAAGTGCTATAAATGGCCTGTGTTTCATAAAAGAACACTCTTTAATTCTTTGAAAGGCCAGGCAGCCATGACTACATGAATTAATTGTGCATGTAAATACCATGTCGGTGTGTCTTTTGGGCACTGTTCCTATTGTACCTGGGTTGTGCTCCTGATGTACAGTGACCCCCAATGAGAAGCAATGTGTCTTTCCTCTCCAATCCTCTTATTTCCTCATGTATATTTTTTCATGCTCCAGAAAGTCAAGCCGAATTCTTCTTTCTTTCCTTTTCCTCAGAAGATAACATTTCCACCCTGAAACGCAAAAGAAGGCAGCCATTTGTGAATATTCATAACATAGTTCATTTCAGCCCTGCGTTGTTGTATCTGTTGGACAGGAATAGTATGGTGCCGCACATTGTTTATGTTGTGTGTACCCCACGGAGACCCCGATAATAAATGTTTCTACTGTTGTTAATTTTTCATGCTGAAATTGTCAAGTTAAGCCCCTTATTAACAGTCCCCTGCTATTCATTGTATACCCCCGATTGCATTATTTCTCTGCTGTCAGCCATGCATTCCAATTTGCACCAGTTTATCCAAACAGTGTCGGGTATAGAACGTTTCCCAGTCTACCTCAAAATCAGAAGCTGGGCATTTGAACACTAACACCTGTGGTTCTTGAATTCCCACTCCTATTTCCTATGCCAGATTGATACTAATAGGAGTTGCAGCGATCCATCATGGGTCCATGCTCATGCTGAAGTGCCCTGCCTGACAATCTCCCAAGTTTCGAGTGTGCACATCTTGCAATAGCACAACCAATCAGGACTGGGATTCTGTTATCCAACTCTCTCCCTTCCTGAGCTGCAGGAGGTGGTTTTTAGACATGATTTTCATCTCCCACAAATTTAATTCATTTGGGAGATCCATGCTGAGGCACACTTGTCAGGGTCAGCTCAGGATTTCATGGCTCTCATGGCAACTGTGGTCTTACCTCAATTTGATATCTGGCCCTACATTCGAGGGCAGGTCAATAAGTCCGTGACTTTTTGAATTTCCCGCCTCTTAATTGAAAGGGCGACACTGCTCCTGTCAACAGGCATCTGTCAGTTGACTCCTGTCACAATGTGAACAAGCTGCGTCATTTAGTTTGTGTTTGACAGCCATTGATAGCAGACTACCGCGTGATTTGAGGAGAAAATGGAAAAAAGTGAATTTTGTGTGCTCATTAAGGATTACTTTTTGCAGAAAAACCCATCACTCAAACCAAGGCTAAGCTTGATAAATACTATAGGGACTCTGCACCATCAATTTCAAGGGTAAAAAAGTGGTTTACTGAATTTTGTTGTGGCCGTACAAGCACGGAAGGTGCTGAACATTCGGGGCGCCCAGTTGAGGTCTCTTACACCCAAAACAATTTTAAAAATCCACAATATGGTGTTGGCTGATCGGAAATTGAAAGTGCTAGAGATTGTGGAAGCCATAGGCATCTCACGTGGCTCAGTGGTTTCAATTTTAAATGATCACTTGGGTATGAGAAAGCTTTCCGCAAGATGGGTGCCGCGTTTGCTCACAATCGACCACAAACGCAATCGTGTGATAATTTCGCAGGAGTGTTTGGCGTTGTTCAACCCCAATATAGACGAGTTTTTGCGCCATTTCGTAACCGTGGACGAAACGTGGCTCCACCACAACCCACCAGAGACCAAACAGCAGTCAAAACAGTGGGTTTCTCGGGGTGAATCGGCGCCAAAGAAGGTCATAGTGGGTTTGTCAGCCAATAAAGTCATGGCGACCGTTTCTTGTAATGCACGTGGTATAATCCACACTGACTCCCTTCAAAAGGGTAAAACAATCAATGGCGAATATTATGCCAACTTATTGGGTCGATTTAATGAGGATTTGGGGAAAAACGACCGCATTTGGCCAAGAAAAAAAGTTCTATTGCACCAGGACAAGGGTGCACACATGTGCAGTTGCCATGGCAACAATCCATGAATTGGGATACGAATTGCTCCCTCATCGGCCCTATTCTCCGGATTTAGCCGCGAGTGACTATTTCTTGTTGCCAAACCTGAAGAAATGGCTCGGCGGAAAGAGATTTGACTCCAACAATGAAATCATCCCACAAACAAATACCTATTTTGATGACCTTGACAAATCTTATTTTTTGGAAGGGATAAAAAAATTGGAGAAACGTTGGACAAAATGTATAGAGCTCAAAGGAGACTATGTTGAAAAATAAAAAAAATTTATCCCAAAACCTGTGTTTCATTCAAAAAGTCACAGACTTATTGACCTGCCCTCGTATATTGCAAGCCACACTCTTGATCTGATTTTTGCTGGAGATTTGGGGAAAGGGAAGTTTGAAAGAACCCCCTTGTCACGGAGAGAGAACTATCTGATCTTAGATTTGTTGCCTAGTTTCGACGGATGTGTTTCAGGTTGTTCAATAGGATGATGTGGGCATATTGCTTGGAGAGGTGAGGCCAAGTCCTTGCCTCTTACACACATGTCCATCTTGGTTGATTAAAGCTGCCAGGGAAGGATTGGCCACTTCGTGGAACGCCCCCTCCCTAGGTAACTATCGGTCACTCTCTAATCTTCTCTTTTTAAGTAAGGTCTTCTAGTGAGAAGTGACAACACAACTCCAGGCTTTCTTAGGAATGGATTACCTGGATCCATTTCAATCTGAGTTCAGACCCGGTTATTGACAGAAACAGCTTTGTTCACCTTGGTGGATGACCTATACGAGACGGAGATGGGGAGGATGTTCCTGCCAGTCCTCCAGGATCTTTTAATGGTATTCAGTCCTATTGATCATGGTATTCCGCTGAGCCATTTAGCTGATGTGAGATTTGAGGGCACCGTCTTTGATTTTGGTGATTTATTCCCAATTACTTTTCATCTTTTTCTTTGTCTTCCTTCCTTTCTTAAGATTTTCCATTCTGTTTCTTCCATTATATCCAAACTCTGTTTTGTGGGGATTTGTAAGAAGCACCATGATGAAATAGGTTGACTAGAAAGGTATGTGTCGGCAGCTGATTGGCTGAGCTTGCCAGGAGATAGAATTCTGATTGGCTACTGTCTCTGGTTTGCTGCTGAGACAAATGGTTTTAACTGCCCCTTTCACCTCGGAGAGTGAAGAACATAAGAACATAAGAAGAGCCATGCTGAATCGGGCCTCAGCCCATCTAGTCCAGCATTCTGTGTCACACAGTGGCCCACTAGTTGTACACAGGGATCTCTAGCAGAAAGGAGGGCAGAACCCTCACCTGCTCCCGACCCCCCACAACCAGTACCCAGGGAAAATCCTGCCTGCCTCCATCAACACAGAGGTGGCACTTGGATGTCCATTTCAGTAACTACGGATTCCCTTGGTCTCCATGAATCTGTCTAATCCTGCCTTGAAGCTGTCCAGGCTGACCGCTGTCACAACCTCCTCTGGGAGTGAGTTCCATAACCCAATGACCCTCTGGGTGAAGAAATATTTCCCTTTATTAGTCCTAACTTTCCTACCTTGGAGCTTCAGGAGTCCCCCCTAGTCCTTGTGTTGTGTGACAGAGAAAATATTTTTTCTTTCTTCACCTTTTCTATCCCATGCATGATCTTATACACTTCGATCAAGTCACCTCTTAAACGCCGTCTTTCAAGGCTGAAAAGACCAAGGCGTTGCAACCTGGTTTCATAAGGGAGCCGCTCCATCCCTTGGATCATTCTTGTTGCCCTTCTTGTACCTTTTCCAGTTCCGTTATATCCTTCTTAAGGTGCGGAGACCAGAATTGTACACAGTACTCCAACGGGGGCCTTACCAGCGATTTGTAGAGAGGTAATACAACATTTGCCGACCTATTGTCGATTCCCTTCCTGATCATGCCAAGCATAGAATTTGCTTTTTCACTGCTGCTGCGCACTGGGTTGACATCTTCATTGAGCTGTCCACCAAAACCCCGAGATCCCTTTCCTGGTTTGTCTCGGAAAGCTTTGACCCCATCAATTTGTAGGTGTAGTTGGGGTTCTTTGCCCCGATGTGCATGACTTTACACTTGTTTAGGTTAAAATGCATTTGCCACTTTGTTGCCCATTCACTCAATTTCGAGAGATCTTTCTGGAGCTCTTTACTATCAGTTTCATTTTTAACTACCCTGAACAATTTAGTGTCGTCTGCAAACTTTGCTACCTCAGAATTCACTCCTACATCCAGGTCATTAATGAATAAATTAAAAATTAATAAAATTTACTCCTACATCCAAGTCATTAATGAATAAATTAAAAAGTAACGGACCCAAAACTGAACCTTGGGGTACGCCACTTCTCACCTCTTCTCACCTGAGCGCCGACTGGAAATAGCCAGGAAAGAAATGGCTGCCAACTCTCTGAAGCCCGGTCATTTCTAAGGCATGAAGCATATTTTAAAGCAGGGGTGGGCAACCTACGGCCCACGGGCCGGATGCGCCCTGGCAGTCGATTCTGTCCGGCCCGGGGAGAAGGGCGTTGGGGGGGCAAGAAGAAGGGGTGCTGCCGCCGCCATCCCATCTCTGTGGGGCCTGTGTCGTCAGACAGGCCGGAGGAGCAGCTGCTTTGGAGTGCCTGACATCCCTGGAGACGATTTGGGCCTGCAGCGGGAGCACTCGGTGACCTGCAGGGGCTGATCGCCCTGGCGACCCGGAAGACTTGATCATCTTCTGGGTCTCCAGGTCGAATAAGCCACCTCAGATCGCCGAGTGCTCCCCCTGCAGGCCTGGGGGTGGCAGGCACTCCATAGCAGGGCGATCAGCTGGGGAACAGCTGGGGGCGAGAGCGGGAGGAGGCCTGCAGCCTCCGATCGCCTGCTGTTCTGCTCTGCCTGCTGCGGCGGTGGCTGGGTCCGCTTTGCCATCCTCTGGGCCGGGGCCATTGGGCCATTCCATCTTGGGATCCTTCCTCTCTTGAGGATGTCAGCCTTCATCTTGGTTCGCGCCTTGTCTTCTTGAATTTAATTTAATTTTAGTGGTTTTTATTATTATTTTATAATAATTTTATTATAATAATATAATAAATAATATAATATAATAATGTTATATTATATTATAATTTCAATATATTATAATGTCTATATATATAATATAATATTAATACTAATAATATATGAATATTTCTTGATATATTAATATGTTAATATTAATGATGTGTAATATATAGTAAATATATTAAATAAATAAACAAATAAATAATGTAGATTAGAATGTAGTTCAGCCTTTAGGTGCGGCCCTCCATAATATTTTTTGGCTCTAGTGTGGCCCATTGGAAAAAATAATTGCCCATCCCATTTTAAAAAAACTGTTTAAAAGGACTGTTTATTCCCTCTGTAGGAATTCAGAGAGACTGCTGTATATGTTGTTGCTCTGTTTGACCTTTTGAACTAAAGTAAAGTTACTGTTACTCGTTACACAAATCAGAGTGACACATTATTATACTGCAGGGTATATTTGGGTTCAGAATCTGTGGTAAAGCTTCTGTTTATTTTACATTTACAACCTTCAACATGTTTTTCTTTCCAAAGCTTTGTTACGAAATAATATATGAAGGAAAATGAAACTCTGTGAGAGAAGCAGAACCGCAGCACGAGTCTCCCTCTCCCCGACTCCGCTCCCACCCTGATCTACATTCTTCTTCAGGAGTCGTCTCCCACATAATTTCCACTCCCCCAAATTCATTTGTTTCCAGATCATTAGAATAATTCATTTTTTCCTTTTTTAAAGCTACTGCTTCTACATTCCCCGTGGCTGGGGATTTATGGAGCTGTAATCCAAAGAGTAACTTTTCTGAGCTTCGTTGATTTTTTGGATACTCTCTGAAACTGAGTTAATTAATAGTATTTTTGACTCTATTCTCTGACATGTGGCTTTCCAGGCAGCCAGGAGCTCCACGTCTCCAGCCCACTGATCTCTGGTCAAACGCGTTATCTTTGCTCCAGGAAAGAGGTTTTCGCTCTCCTTAGCCTTATCGGAAACGTCTTATCTGTGTCATTGTCTTGCTTCACCAGTGTTTCCCCAGCTGCTTAACATCTTTCTGAGTTTGTCATGATTCCTGTTTAAAGTTTTATCTTGCCTAATCTCTCCGATCAGAGTCAGACTACGGCTGTTTATTCTCTCTTTAAAAGTATTAAAATGCAGTATATGAAATGAAGATTATCCTTGATCCGTGATACAATAAATAAATAAATTAAATAAACCACCCACTCTTTGGTAAGGAGTGGCCTCATCAACAGGTGTGTAAAAATATGAACAACAAATTCATGTGATGTCCCCAAATACCTATGTCCATGTGTCCGAGAGTCGTGGTTCAATCCAGGCTGTAGGTGAGCAGGAGGGCATGAAGGACTAGGGTTGCTACGCTTAAAGGTAGAGCAGTGTTTCCCAACCAGTGTGCCGTGGCACACTAGTGTGCCGTGAGCAATCATCAGGTGTGCCGTGGGAAATTGGCACTCTCCCTCCTCCTAGCAGCCCCCTCACAGGTTTCCAAGAAACAAATAGAGCCTCTCTGCTTGGAATTTTTTTTTACTATTTTACTGCATTTTTCGAGAGTTGCCTCCCCCCCAAAGGAACTGTTTATAACAGCTTCATGACATCCATAGTTAACTGGAAGAAAGTTTCACTCAGGGTGAAATTTCACAAAGGTCTGGAGAACAAGCTCTATGAGGAGCGGCTTGAAGAGCTGGGCATGTTTAGCCTGAAGAAGAGAAGGCCGAGAGAAGACATGATAGCCATGTATAAATACGTGAGATGAAGTCATATCCATGTTGTGTTCATCGAAACAGGCCCAGGTTTCACACTGAGTGTATAAATACATTTAAAAACATATTAACTATATGTATGACTGTGTTAGAGTGTCATTTTGTGTCATTTTGGTTGGTGGTGTGCCCCAGGATTTGGTAAATGTAAAAAATGTGCCGCAGCTCAAAAAAGGTTGAAAAACACTGAGGTACAGGACTCTTGTACCTTTCATGAATGTGTAGAAGAGGAAGTTTCAGGAGATGTTGCAAATAAGTCACAAGCAACAACTTAAATTCCCTCTTCTATAGAACCATTAAAGGTTGGAGGGCCCTCAGATTTTCTGGTGAGCCTCAGCGGAGGTCACCTTGTCAGGTCAAAAGGGAAATGCATTTTGAGATGGATAGAGTTGTAAATCTATGTGTAACATCTATGTGCGACCACTTGCTCGGCTGGTTCGTAGCTTTGGGCTGGAGTGTCACCAATATGCTGATGACACTCAGTTCATTCTGGGGATGGAGGGCCGGCCCAAATCTGTACCCGATAATTTCCATCATTGCCTCGAAGCCGTTACTGGATGGCTGCGAGCCAGTAGGTTGAAGGTGAATCCGGCAAAGATGGAGATCCTGTGTCTTGGTTGTCCGGGCGTTAGCGAGGTTCAGCTTCCAATCCTGGATGGCGTGACGTTATGTCCATCGTCATCTTGGTGTCACACTCACATATCTCCACCGTCAGTAGAGTAGCGTTTTTTCATCTGCGCCAGACGAGGAAGCTGGCCCCCTATCTGTCCCGACACGACCTGGCCACAGTGGTCCAAGCCACGGTCGTCTCAAGGTTGGACTACTGTAACGCTCTTTACATTGGCCTTCCTCTGTCGGTGATCTTAAGCTGGTGCAGAACACTGCAGCTCGGCTGTTGGCAGGTGTACCAGCGAGCTGCCACATTACACCTATCCTACGCGAACTGCACTGGCTCCCAGTAGAATGCCGGATTACCTTCAAAGTGTTGGTATTGATCTTTAAGGCCTTGAATGGTTTGGGACCAGTGTACCTAAGGGACCGCCTCATCCCATATTGTCCCACTAGAGCAGGGGTGCGAGCTACTAGTAGATCTTCGGCCCTCTTCCAGGTGATCTTCGGGCCTCACCAGCCGGATGGCGCACTTCTGACATGCGCGCGCACACCCTGCACACACTCGCGCTCTCCTGCTGGCTTCCGCTCTCGCGGTGCTTCTTTTGCCTGCGGGGCATTGCAGGAAGAAGGAAGCATGAGGCGGGGCCTCTGGAGGGAGCGCCCTGCCTCTCTCTCGTCCAGAAGCAGCTGTGCAGCCTCCGTTGCCGGCGAGACAGGCGGGGCGGAGCGCTTCCTCTGGATGCCCCGCCTCGTGCTTTCTCCTTCCTGCAATGCCCTGCAGGCGGAAGAAGCATTGCACAGGCGGAAAACAGCAGCAGGAGCATGCACGGTGGCGGGAGCGTGCGGGAGCGCACTGTGGCGGGAGCAGGTAGATCTTTTGGACTTGGTTGCTTTCAGAGTAGCTTGCATGCTGAAAAAGTGTGAGCAGCCCTGCACTAGAGCCCTGCGCTCAGAGATTCAGAACCTCCTGGTGGTCCCAAGCTCTAAGACCTACCATCTGACCACAACTTGGAGGAGGGCTTTCTCCATTATAGCACCAACCCTTTGGAATGCGCTGCCCTCGGAAATCCGTGCTCTTTCGAGTTTGCTGGCTTTTCGGAAGGCCTGCAAGACATTATTGTTTAAACAGGCTTTTGGTCCTTAAAACTGTTGGTTTTATTGACATTATATTGGCCCTGATACTGCTGTATTTTACGACTACTGTTTTAATCTTACGATTTTTAATACCTTGTATATGTTTTGTAATTGCTGTTTTTTTTTAAATTGCTGTAAGTTGCCCCGAACCGGATGAGAGTGGCGACAGATACATTTGAATAAATAAATAAATAAATCAGGGTAGATTTGTGTGGCTCTGGAGTGGTTGCCGAATTGCAACTCCCAGCATTCCTCACCATCTATATATATAAAGGAAGAGCCGTCATGTGAAGACTACCTCAAACAGAGAAACCTTACAACGCAGAAACACAAAACTTGCCAACAGAAATAGGCCTCAAGCAAGGTACGTTTGTAGCAAAGAAACCCCCCCAAAAACCTAAAAGGCCCCCAAAACAACGAGTAAAAATAAAACTACATTTCCCAGCATCCTCCGGGGCTGCCAAAGACTCTCCCAGCCTCTACATTCTGACAACATGATTGGCTGCCAATAAGGGCGGATTTGCATAACTGCTGTACTGGCCAGCCAACATGAACATTCCGACCCATAACAAACTGTCAGAGGAGTGCCAGAGCCTCCTCCAACACTTTCAAATCAGAAGACCATGATGGAGATCAACACCATTCAAGGGGAGCTCTTCTTCCTTTCCCAAAAGATCTCCAGTGGCTTGGAATTCCACATTAATAAGAGGCCATCCAGCAACAATGGGGTTTGCCAAGGAGGGTGCTCCAGCCCCTCTATATGCTGGCTCCAAGGGATGGAGGTCATCACCAAGTACCTTCTGATGCCCAGCGCTGGAAGAGCTCCCTCAGGTGGCCTGTCCATGAGGAAAGCCTCATCGGACATCGACCAATGGGTGCAAAAGACACAGAGCAGGACATCTTGAAAAAGAGAGGAGCAGAAAGTAAGCTAGACATGAAGATCTTGAGAAAGGTGGCTAAAAAGGATACGGAAAGGATTTTACACAGTCCCCCAACAGACACTGGACGCACCTGTGAAGATAGAGATCCCCTGGCAGGATAAGCCCTCCCCAAGCTGATCCGTCCTGGCCATGGTCCAAGTCAAACCCCAAGGACTGCAGGCAAAGAGCTGAGGCACAAACATAACACACCCCATTCACTTCAACACCATAACTAACAACAATTCCAACCCTTACATACTCAGACTTTCTCGCATCTCCTAAATAGGGCACAACAACGCGTGCCGGGTACAGCTAGTTTGATATATTGGGTCGGACTGATGGCCACTGTAATTCAACAACAGTCCAATTCCTATCCTTGTTGTTAATGAAAAGTCAAGTTGACAATGCTTGTGTGAGTGGAATTCACGACTCCCTAAACATTTTTCATCTCTTTTTCTCATATTAAATAATAAAACCTTGAGAAGGCAAGTTGACAGTCCTTGCCATGGGTGGCATTCATGGCACTCCCAGGCTGTTTGTCTGATCGCATCCCACGTGCACTGCCGTCTACAGAGGAGGCCCTCCTCTCAGTTCCACTCCCATCACAAGCTCGGTTGGTGGTAATGACCGGCCTGGGGGGGGGGGGGACCTTCTTCGTGATCGCTCCCCGTCTCTGGAACTCCCTCCCTGAAGAAATAAAAACAATCCCCACCTTCCTCACCTTTAAGAAACTTCTAAAAACGCACCTATGCACTTGAGCATATGGAGAGGAGGAGGAGGATTAGGACTGCTGGCTAATCTAAGCGTATTAGATGGTTATTATGATACATCTTAAATAAAACACCATTGTCAGCCATTTTTAATATAATATCTCATAATTTATTTTAGGGTGTACATTGTAATGTTTATTTATGTTTTAGTTTTTATGTCTTAATGGATGGTTTTTGTTTTTATTTTATTCTTTTGTTGTAAGTTTTCTGTTGTTACTCTCCATTATTTTGTATTACTTTGAGGTGAGTGTACCTATTTTAAGGCATTGAATGTTTGCCTTTTTATGTCCTGGGCCCTTGTGAGGAGAGAGGGTGGTCTAGAAATAAAGATGATGATGATGATGATCATTATTAGGAGTCCCTGGTGGCGCAGTGAGTTAAACTGCTGAGCTGCTGAACTTATTTATTTATTTATTTATTTATTGGGGCTTCTTCGCCGCCGACTCCCGGGGGCTCGCGGCGGCTCACAGAGCCAGTGGCACAACGCCACAGGTTAAAACATAAAAACAGTTAAAAACAGTTAAAACAATTAAACAGCAAAATGCAATATAACAATTGAGCAGCAGGAGATATCACAGCCCAGAGAGTATAGACGAGGCCTACTCGCCGAAGGCCTGCCTAAACAAATGAGTTTTGCAGGCCCGTCTAAATGGCAGCAGATCTCTCAGGGCTCTGGCTTCGCCGGGAGGGCGTTCCATAGTGTGGGAGCTATAATAGAGAACGCCCTCCGGCGGGTCGATGTTAGATGTGCCCACTTTACAGATGGTACTACCAACAGGTTGGCCTCTTCGGACCGAAGTGATCTCACTGGGCAATATGGGGTGAGACGGTCCCTCAGATACGCTGGCCCCAGGCCGTGTATGGCCTTGAAGGTAAGAACCAGCACTTTGAAGGCGACCCGGTGCTCAATAGGCAGCCAGTGCAGATCCTGCAAAATTGGTGTTATACGGCATCCTGCTGGTGCCCCAGACAGGAGCCGGGCGGCAGTGTTCTGCACCAGCTTGAGCTTCGGATCGGCGACATAGGCAGGCCAACGTAAAGCGCGTTACAGTAGTCTAGCCTTGAGATGACCGTGGCTTGGATCACCGTGGCTAGGTCGCTCCGGGAGAGGTAGGGGGCCAGCCTCCTTGCCTGGCGGAGGTGGAAAAAAGCAGCCTTGCTGGCCATGGAGACCTGGGCCTCCATGGTCAGCTGGGAGTCCAACTGGACACCCAGGCTCTTCACAGACGGCGCTGGATGCAGCGCCGCACCGTCCAGGGTCGGAAGCCGGGCACCCACCCCGCCCGGGCCGCCCAGCCACAAGATCTCCGTCTTCGCCGGATTCACCATCAACCTACTGGCTCGCAGCCATCCAGTAACGGCTTCGAGGCAATGTTGGAAATTATCGGGGACGGATTCTTGCTGACTGAAAGGTCGCACAGTTGTATCCAGGGAGCGGCGTGAGCTCCTGTTGTTAGCTTCAGCTTCTGCCAACCTAGCAGTTTGAAAATATTCAGATGTGAGTAGATCAATAGGTACCACTCTGGCGGGAAGATAACGGAAATCTATGCAGTCATGCCGGGCACATGACCCAGGCTTTTTGGCTTAGAAATGGAGATGAGCACCAACCCCCTAGAGTCGGACACGACTGGACTTAATGTCAGGGGAAAACCTTTACCTATTATTATTATTAATAATAATACACTTTATTTATATTCTGTTCTTCTCACCCCGAAGGGGACTCAAAGCGGATTACATTACACATATGGCAGACAGTCCCTGCTGATTGACACACAATTGCAATACATTGTACAGAAAAACATGTGCAGACAAACATGTGCAATTAGAAGGATTTATTTCTCTTCTGGCTGTGTCATGAGTGCAGTTGCTCCATTATGTCACAGGGGGGTGCTGTTCTTCATCCTCAGACGAGAGCCTCTGGTTCCGCATTCCACCTCCGGCAGCCGATCTCCCTTATTTTTATTCAGGTGTTGTAAAGTCCTTATAAAAATCCTTCCCCTCTGAGCGGTCCCTAGTTCATCTACTCACAGCTGGCTTGTTTTCGATCTGTTAGGTAGACAGTGGACAGGGCTCACAGCTGGGTGTCTAGACCAGCTCGGGAATCGAACATGCAACCTTCTGATTGCAAACACAGCTGTTGTTACCCTTGTGCTATTTCTCCTGCCCTATTATTATTATTATTATTATTACTAAATGCTTGATCTTTTTTTCTAAAATTGAATGGTAAAACCTTAAGATAGCAAAAATCAAACCAAAAAAATGAAGTTGTAACGTAGCAACAACAACAACAACAAAAGAGAGATTCAATCTTGTCCACGTGTTTCATTTTTCCAAATCAACGTCCTTGCAAGGCTCTTTGTTTTGGGTGTGGGTGTGCTTTAATTGTTAAAATGTGCAAGTCCTAACTTTTTTTTGCTAGAGTCCCTTTGGCTGAATGACTTAAGAAAACATCTTCAGCATTGAAAGGCCCCGGAGGTGGCTGATGACACAACGGACACAAAGCACATGAGGGCTGTCATGGAAATTATAATTGCAGAGAAGGTGTGAACATATGAGGCTCCTAATTCTAAGGCAGACCCGGCAGCCGGCAGACTCTAGTATTTTTGCAGCACTTTTCCAAGGTCTCAAGCATAGACCTTGCTATCTTTTTATTCTAACTGGAGCTGCTAGGGAATTAACATTGAACAATACACTCTGCCCGTGACCTTTGGCCTCTTGGCAGTCCCAGTTGCTGTGGCAGTTGGCTGTGAATTTCTCTCACCTTTGCTAAACGTTAGTCTGAGTGCAAAATGCAATCTGCTCTCTCTCTCTCTTTCTCGGTCAGCGTCAGTAACTTCAAACCAGACAAAGCGCCAGGCTTACACTTTGGCGCCTGGGAATGACGACCCACTGGGAAGCTGCAATCTGTGCTCTTGTCTGTAAGAGCCCCATTCTTGTTATTGTAGGTCTTCCCATAACCTTCTCTTGGAACTAGTGCTTTTGACTGACAGCAGCTAAAAAACCCAGACACGCACATTATCATTACAGGAAGCTTCCTAACGGCGTTGCTCTTGACAAGATTGATGTTCATTCTGTTTTCCTCGCAAGTCAGGCTAGCAAATGGCAGCTTTGACAGACCAAAGTCGGAGAAGTGTGGGGTTTTTTTTAAAGAAAAAGATTACCCTGGAGGGAAAGAGCGATATCAAAGTGACAAAGCCAGCCTGCTGAGAACAGTTGGACACTGAATGTAGAACAAAGACTCCGAAGCACTGATTCTGAAGCATTGGAACAAGGGCTACGGGCTCCCTTGTGTTGATTCCCCAAGACAGCAAGAGCATACCTTTCAGAGAAGTTTTGGGTTAGCACTCCCTCGACATCCTGCCCTCTTGAGTTTCTCCTTCCTCAGTTTAAGGTGTGTCTGTGTGTGTGTGATAACACACACACAGTTCCATAATGTTCTGCACAGAAAGTTTTGGTTTGTTTTGAGTTTTATAATTTGAAGACTTACCATTCAAAGACATATCTCTCGGCATTACTTTGCGAACAAAGATTCTTAGGAAGGACTCAACCCACGCTTTTTACAAGTGCGTTGATGACTAAAAAGGCCAATCTGAGATAGGCAAGTTCAGTTGCAGAAAGCACAGCAGAAAATCTCCTATGTTGTTTCCAAGTTGCGGTTCTTTCTGTGTTGTCATTTCTCTTCGAGACCTGTTTGGTGTATCTTCTTGAAAGAGGCCGCAGCATTGTGGATAGTGCATCTCCATGCCTCCCGATGTGAGGCCAGGGTGGACCATTGTTGGTGATCAATCTGGCTGAGCCTGAGATGTTGTTTCAGGGAGGCCTTATATCTCTTTTTGGGGGTGCCTCTCTTGCGCTGACCTGTGGCGAGTTCACCATAGAGTAATATCTTTGGGAGGCGGTGGACCTCCATCCTAGAGACCTCGTGCCCTGCCTGCGCAGCTGTGTTCTCAATAGCGTGGCCTCAACGCTGGTGATCCCTGCTTGCTCAAGGACAGCAACATTCATCACATAGTCAGTCCAGTGTATGTTTAGGATGTAATGAGTAATAAAACAAATGGTTAGTATCCCACCTTTAAGCCCTGAAAAGTAGGTCTCAGAGCAGTCTGCACGATTGAAACATTACCATGTCAAAAGTTTTAAATAATTGAGAAAACCCTTACTTACATTCATCATATACTTTTGCAGCTATCTCAAAGGCACCAGATCCAGTTTGAATTTGGAAGCTAAGCAGGGTCAATCTTGGTCAGTACTTGGCTGGGAGACCGCCAACGAGTTGGCTCTATTTTTAAAATCTCTCTCTCGGCATTACTTCGCGAACGAAGATTCAGGAAGGACTCATCCCACGCTTTTTACAAGCGCGTTGATGACTAAAAAGGCCAATCTGAGATAGGCAAGTTCGGTTGCAGAAAGCGCAGCAGAAAGTCTCCTTGGGTGATGTTGTTTCCAAGTTGCGGTTCTTTCTGCGTTGTCGTTTCTCTTCGAGACCCATTCGGCGTGTCTTCTCGAAAGAGGCCGCAGCATTGTGGATAGTGCTTCTCCATGCCTCCCGATGTGAGGCCAGGGTGGACCATTGTTGGTGATCAATCTGGCCAAGCCTGAGATGTTGTTTCAGGGAGTCCTTATATCTCTTTTGGGGGGCGCCTCTCTTGCGCTGACCCGCCGGTTTGCCAGTTTTTAAAATAAGAAACTGGCAAACCGCCTTTGAATGTAGGAGTGCCATGTTTTGCCAATCAACTTGAAAGCACACACACACACACACACACACACACACACACTCCAACTGAGAGAAAAGCAATTATAAGCTTTCATGGATAAGAAAACTCTGTGACAGGGACACTAAGAGACACTAGGAGACAAACACAGACACACATGGATATATATTTACTGACATTGCAAGTATTAGGATTAGCATATTCTGACTCCCTCAAAAAGAGCACCTTTCCTGATTTTCCCAGACAGGCAGTCTAGAGTCTGGATTATCGCTTCATCCTTTGAGAAGGAGCAGCAAAGTTACTGCAATAGTTTGAGTACAGTTTATTACCATCATCAAGACCGAATAAAGAAAGAGATGTATCGTGGTCAATTGCAAACAGAGTTTAGCGCGACTATCGTACATCATAGAAGACTCTTGGCATAGAAACCAAAGAGAAAACAATCTTAAAATTACTGACATGATTATATACCTTAACATTCAAATATCCTAACTTCCCTTGGTGAATTTTAATCATTCAGAAACTTAATGCACATTTGACCATTCATTTAAATTGTTTTGTGGACCTGACTGTTTTCAAATGACTGCCAATGTGTGTGAATATATGTCTTCATGTAGCCTGTTGACGTATGGGGACTCCATGAATTTCATATATCTCAAGACTTCTTCTCAAAAGATCTAGTCTGTCTGCTTTGTTTATGAACTTCTGCATACACATGAACTTCTGTTTAAACTTCTGGCTATATCAGTATTGGAAGATACTGGTATATGCCTGTCCTGTTTGGCACACGTCTGCCCACATGAAGCAGGTGAAAATATCATTGTACAAAACATGCGGAATAATCACAAGATGTCTTAAACCTACACCTGTTGATAAACTCTACAAGCTATCATACCTCTCCATTGGCGCCCCCTTGTTGTAGGGTAGAAGCTTGCGTACCCTAATGAAGTTGTGAGCTATGCTGGCGGTGGCATAATCGCCACCAGTAGGGCCTCCCATGCCAGACAGGTCACAACCGAAGGGTCTGACAAAGAGCGTCAACGGACAGGATGGGCTCTCTAGCCTTTTGGCAACCAGCCTAGGAGAAGGAAAACTCTGATTTCAAACCCGGGCAGATGGTGCTCGTCTAACCCTGTCAGGTCAACCACCTAGAGAAGGAAACTTGAACCAAACCTATGGCCTGAGGACCTCGCTGCCCAGCTTGCTAGGCCCCGGCAGATGAACCTTTGGTTTAAAGGGTGAGGCCAGTTCTGTGCACGCTGCGCTCCACCAGAAAGGTCCATTGCACAAGCTCGAAGGACACATCCAACTTAGTCATCAACGCGCTTGTAAAAATCGTGGGATGAGTCCTTCCTGAATCTTCGTTCATGAAGAAAAGCCAAGATCAGGCATTGCCCCCCTTGATGTGTAATGGGAAGTTACTGCTAACTGTGAGAGAAATAAGGTTGAACACTGCGAATGTCACCCACGGCATGTCTATCAGCCTCCTCCCAGCAGATTCAAATCAAGGAAAAGCTTCATGAGAGCCACCACTCCTCTTAACGTTCCTTCGGCAACAGCAAGAGTGGGCAGTTAAACCAGGAAATCCCAATTGGATGCCCCCCCCCCCCCACGAGGGTCTGCTTCCAGGGGCATTTCTTAAGGTAGTGTTTCCCAACCTTTTTTGAGCCGTGGAACACTTTTAACATTTAAAAAATCCGGGGGCACACCACCAACCAAAATGACACAAAATGACACTCTAACACAGTAAAGAATGGCTGGGGGATGGTGGCCTGCTGGGAGCAGCTGCTGGGAGTGCCAAAGCCGGGGAGGGGGTGGAGCCAGGCTGTGCCATGCCCCGCCCCCTCCCCCGGCCGGCACTCCCATCAGCTGCTCCAGCCTTGAGGGGCAGTGCCAAGCCAGCGGTGCCAGAGCCAGCACAATGCTGGCTTGGCACTGTCCCTCAAGGCTGGAGCAGCTGCTGGGATTGCCAAAGCCGGGAGGGGGGCAGAGCCAGGCCGCGCCATGCCCCGCCCTTTCCCCCAGCTTCAGCTCTCCTACAGAGGAGGAGCATGAGCGGTGGACGGGCTTCAGTGGGCGGGCTCCTCCTCCACGCGGCTTCAGCGAGTGAGGGATGAGAGTCATGGTGGGAGTCATGGCGGATTGGAGGCTGGCTGGGGAAACGGCCGAAGGAGGTGGCGCCCCGGTCCCTTCTTCTTTTTCTTCGCCACTGCCCGGCCCTTCCTCCTCCTCCCCCAAGCAGCAGGAGTTCAGCAGGAGGGGGGGAGGAAGGGGGCAGAGAGCTTTTCTCGTGGCAGAGCAGGAGGTCCTTCATGGCACACTAGTGTGCCACGGCACACTGGTTGAGAAAGACTGTCTTAAGGGACTGGAAAGTAGCAATGAACCCTTCAGGGGTTGAGAAGAGAGGGGCTAGAAATAATGTAAATAAATAAATAATAAGGATGCCTCTTTCAAAATATTTCTGTAAAGCTGGATAAGAGCCACCTCTGCTAATGAAAAGTGAGAAAGATAATAGCAGTATCACTTCTTAGTCTTCAAACAAACTAACAAAGCAAGCTTAAGGGCTTTTTAGAACCATATTGCCTTCGCTTGCTGTGCTATTAGTTCTTGTCTGTTAATAGCAATTTAGAGATCCCCCCCCCCCCTATAATCTTTTAAAACTTTGTTACCAAGCCGATCCTAATGGGTAATGTGTTTATCAGTACATGAGGTATCTGAGGAACACGCAAGGGAGGTTTTTCAGGGGTAATTAAAATGCTTTATCCCTCTTATGACTGTTGTAATTCCTTATTAGATTTGGTTGAAAAGTGAACATGTTGTTCAAGAAATGTACTCGGTGACAGACCTAATGAGACAACCCTGCGGACGGCAAACTCCTGATTTAGTCGGTCTCACGTTGCGTTTTCAGAACCAAGGCAGCCAAGCTGTTGAGAATTACAGTTAATGGAGTGTGTTGTAATGAAGGCGAAGGAGAAGCTATGTTGGCAAAACGTCCTGTTAGCAATGTAAGAGGAGAATCATGGGAATGTAGGAAGCTGCCTTACACCAAGCCAGGTCTTGGTCCATCTAGCTCAATATCACCTACTATCAGTCAGTCCTCCAAATGCTTTTGGACCACGACTCTGCTCATTACCACTGGCAGTGCTAGAGGGTTGGTGGAGGTTACAGTCAACAACATCTGGAGAGCCACCAGTTGGTCACCACTGAGTATCTCCAGGGTTTCTGGTTTCCCACTCTTCACTTTCCTAGGACACGCTGTCTTCCAAGGTCACTCATGTTGTTCCAGTATCAACCTACAGTGCCCAATGAGCCATTGTAGCCCATGGGAGTTCTACTAGCCATAATTAGAGAGGGAGTTGTGGGTTTCCTGGCAAGCCAAGCAGAATCCAGATCACCAGCTGTGCCCTACTTGGCAGCTCCACGATTGTTCAACCAGTTAATGCTTTAATCAGCCAACATACTTTCTAAAATCTATGCATTTCATATCACTGAGTACTGTCTGAAGATTTTCACTACTTTTCTTCTCAGACAGACAAAATCCCTTTCAGTCGCATGCTTTGCCAAAATGTTAAAATATATGCTAGCTGTATGCTGACATTCTACAAATACAGAAGTCACCCACATTTGCAAAGGCTAGGGAATCAGGATGGAGGTTGAAGTCAACCACATTTGGAGGGCCACAAGTTGACCCTCTCACTGAAATGTAAATATAAATAAAATACTGAATTGTTGATTTTTAAAATCCAAGAGTACACTTATCTACGCCTTTATAGGTCATCTGGTATGTTTCTGTGATCAATATTTGGTTGAATTTGACCACAGGATTGCATTGGATGACCTACCGATTTCTAGCAATGGTGGTGGCAGTAAATATAGAAATCCTTGGGTAATTAAATCCACAAGTGTGGAAGGATGACTCTATGTTTGTTGCACTTCAGACAAGGAGCACCCCCCACCTAGTCACACACACAACAGACAGTCTCTGAATAAATAGGCTTTTATTGAAACAAATATAGTGTCCAACAAATGGGTTAAAGAAGATCAATAGTAGAATATATCCAAGGTAAAACACACAGTTCAAGTAGTCCCAAAATCCAAAGGCAAAGGTAAAATGCTTGATGAAAATCCCAGGAATAATACAAGGCAGCTATAGGAGCAAACATGCACAAAGGTCTAGGCAAAATCAGGAGCTTGGAGGCAAGACAAGATCTGGCATGGTATTCTAAACGAAGCCTGAAAACTGAAGACAATTTCTCTAGCCATCTAATATAAAGACAATTCAGTTTCGGTTTGCAAACTGACTGCTACGTTGCAGGCTGGCATCCTGCCTAGATTGCCGAATGCTATCTCGGCGGTTAAATGTAAGCTCGTTAAAATTCCCAGGTGTCCCGTTATCAACATCAAGACCTTCAGAGTCCTGAACACAAGAATTCTCATCTAATGAGGCCCTGGGAAGGGAACTGTTCACAGGAAAGCAAGCCTCGTCTGAAAGGTCACTTTGCATCGCAGAGTTCTCACTAAGCACCCATCATCAGCATTGGCAGGAACAATTCCATCATCAGCATTTTCAGAAACATTCCCATCATCCCTGGCATGCACATGAGCACCAGGCTGAAACACCACAATGTTCTAGTAGCAGTACTACTATTACTACTGCAACTAGGATATACAATAATCCCTCCATTTCAGGATAGATTTCTTCAAGTCTCCATTTGCCCTGTTGTGACCCCATGAATTTCGTAGGGGTTTCTTAAGCAATAGAGGCTCAAGGGATGGGTTGCCATTTTTTTTTCTGAATATGGCCTTTAGAGCCTGGTATTCCACAGTGGACTCTCCTCCAAGTTCTAACCATGCTTCGTGTTCTGAATTTCAACAGGATCTGATGCCTCAGATTGCAAATATATCTTAGAATATATTATGCAAATAGGCAGATAGTCATATTCTAGGGGTAGGAACCGCGTGGCTCTCCAGATTTTAAGCCCAGTGCAGAGAAATTGGATTTCAGTTTTTAAAGTTAAATATATTAGGACCAGAGAAGCACAATGGAAAATATTGACGAAATGGTACAGAGCCCCACTTAAATTAGTTCATATAACCAAATCATTGTCAAAACTATGTTGGCACAAATGCAGTGAAATTGGCTCTTTTATGCATATGCGGTGAGACCGTGAAAAGATACAAAAATTATAATAAAATAAAGAGATGGAAGAACGAATAGAGCAAAAAGTAGAGCTGAATAAAAAGGAATTTTTATTCAGAAAACCGAGGGCAAGAGCACCACTAACAAATGGGCAGGTATCATAAAACATATTATTATTATTTACTATTATTTCAAATTTATAGACCGCCACTCCCCGGAGGCTCGGAGCGGCTTACATCAGACATGAGTGATACAGTAGAACAGTAAAAACAGTAAAACATAAAACTGATTAGCCAGGTGGGAAGGCCTGCCTAAACAGATAAGTCTTGCACGCTCTCTGAAACGCTAGTAAGTCTTGGAGCGTACGAACTTCAAGCGGAAGAGTGTTCCAAAGAGACAGGGCCGCAGCAGAGAATAATAATAATAATAATAATACACTTTCTTTATATTCCGCTCTTCTCGCCCCAAAGGGGACTCAGAGCGGATTACATCACACATACGGCAGACAGTCCCTGCCGGTTCCACATACATTTATATACAACATACAACATATAACAAGTACAATTTTAGAAAGATTTTTCTTCGGGCTGCATCATAGGGTGCTTCACAGGGTGTGATTGCGTCATTACGTCAAAAGGTGGTGCTGTTGCCTCATCCTCATGAAGGAGAGCCTCTGTTTTTTCCGCATTCCATCGGACAGCCGATCTTACTTATTTAGGCATTGTAAGTCCTTCTTTAAAAAAGTCCTTCCCTGCTTGGCTGTTCCCAGTTTTATCTAATCACGGCTGAGCTGTTTTCGAACTATTGGGTGAACAGTGGACAAGGGCTCAAAGCTGGGTGTCCAAACCAGCCCGGGATTCGAACCAGCAATCTTCAGATTTTCAGATTGTTAGCACAGGTGTTGCTACCGCTGTGCTTTCTCTCCGGCCCCCTGCCTGGTCTTAGTAGATCGTATGATCTTGAGACTGGGAACTACAAGCAGCATTTGATCTTCAGATTGAAGTGGTCTCTGAGGTTGATAAAAAGCGAGTCGATTTTTTTAGATATAATGGGCCGGGGCCGTGTAATGCCTTGAAGATGAGGACCAGCAGCTTAAAGATGATTCGATACTCGATCGGAAGCCAGTGAAGTTTTTGCAGAATTGGAGCGATGTGGCCCCTTGCAGGGCCCCCCTCCAAGAGTCCAGCAGCTGCATTTTGGACCAATGTAAGTCTACGGATGGTAGACCCTGGTAAGCCGATGTAAAGAGCATTGCCATAGTCTAGTCTCGAGATGACCAAGGGCTGGATCTCTGTGGTCAGGTCATCTCTATGGAGGTAGGGGGCCAGGTGCCTGATACGACGCAGATGGAAAGAAGGCCGTTCTACCTGGGCTTCCATCGTCAATCGAGAGTCTAATTGGACACCCAGGCTCTTCACTCTAGGTGACGGGCGCAATGTCTCGCCGTCTAGGGTTGGTAAATTGATGGTCCCACCACTCTGGGACCCCAGCCACAGGATCTCCGTTTTTGCAGGGTTCACTATCAGCCTGCTAGACCGAAGCCATCTGGTCGTTAAGGAGTCGCTTAAGCAACCGTCGCCCTGGGCTGGAAAGATCAGGAAAAGTGGGAATTTTAAAAATGGCTTGAATATTAAGCAGACTGTTTGCTGCAGGATTATATCTTTGAAAGGAGGATGAAATACGCAACAGGCTCTTGTAAGAAGAATTGGAACTCAAAATGGGGAATTCTGACAGCTAGAGCAAAAGGAAAAAAAGAAATCATAAAGAACCAATTCACACTCTCTTCATGACAGATCAAGTCAAATAATACTTGAATTGAAGACACAACTGTTTCCTGTGGGTGGGGGGTGAAGGGGCAGGGAGGGGGCCAACTGCTGAACACAAGTGGTTGATAATTGTGGCATCGGGATTGGCAAGGTTAAGTAAATAAGACCCGTTATATTCAGTAAAAATATAAGTGTAATGTCATTATCGGAATTTGAATAACTCTACTTGTGTCTAAAATCAATAAAACTACAATTCTATAAATATACTTTGAGACTTTAAATCTGAAAATCTACCTTTCAGTTGGCAGGTCGTCCTAGTAAAAAATAAACTCTTTCTAGCTCCGTGCTACACATTTTATTCTGTAACCTGCCTCGAGCTATGAGGAGAGATGGACAAGAGATAAAAATAAAAATAATAATAATCCCTAATTTAATACCTTGCTCTATCACTTTACTATCAGCCCCACCCTTGCACTTACTGCATCAGCCCTTGCACCACCCTTCCATGTCCACTATGCTCTGCTACTGGTTGTTGGTTATTTGTGGTTTATGTTTTAACGATGTTTTGTATGACTTTTGTTTTAATTTATTGTAATGCTATGTATTTTATTTTGTTATATTTTAACTCTGTTTGACTGGGCTTGGTGCCCATGTTAGCCACCCGGAGTCCCTTCGGGGAGATGGTGGCGGGATATAAGAATAAAGTTGTTGTTGTTTGTTGTTGGTGTTATATTAGCACTTGAATATCAATCAAACCCTACTTACCTGTGTGGCTTATGTTTTAAAATTACTTGTATTACTCATCATAATCTCCTTCTATATCTATATCTATACATATAAAAAGAGAGTGGTCGTGGAACGGGGCAAATGGACGCGAAAACTACATGTCCCAGACACACGAAACTCGCCAGGCCACTAATCCATAACACAAGGTCCATAGCCGGCCCACAAAAACACCCCAAAACACAGCACAACACCCCCAAAAACACCCCCACAAAACTACATTAACACGCATGCGCAAAACGCCAGAGCCGTGGCGGCAACAAGAAAGTCACGCCCCTCCTCCTCCAACGCTCACTCCCACCCCACATCCACAGAAAAACACCTTACCACACTCCCGGACCCTAACCGCCTCCCAGCCGCTCCCGAAACACGATCCGCACCACCAACGCCATGACCCCTCCTCCGCCACTTCAAAGTCCCTCAAGAACACGAGCCACGGCCCACTCCCTAAGAGACGTCGGAGGAGGCCGAGGAGGCGCGGGGGCTGGCCGGCTCCGGTAACGGATGGGAGCCGGCGAGGCAGGCCGAGGACGCGGCAGAGAAGGAGCCAAGGCCATCAGCTGCAAGATCCGGGAGCACAAACGGCTGGCAGGCAGTGCAGGAAGCGGGCCCAGCCATGGGACTACACTTCCCAGAAGGCTCTGCGCCGCTCACTGGGAACAAAGGTGACCGCGCGAGGCCGTCAGGGAAGTGTAGTCCCATAGCCAGGCCCCTTCCTTCCAAATGACCGATGCAAAGCCTTCTGGGAAGTTTAGTCCCATGACCAGACCCGCCTCCTACACCGTATCAAAGCCATTCCTACACCCGGATCTTGCGGACGACGCCCTCGCAACAGGCACACACACACAAACACAGAGCGGGAAAGAGAGCAGGCAACAGAAGAGACGGGCATGGAAGAGGCAGGCAAGATTACAAAACACATACAAATAAACAACCATAACCAAAAAAACCCCCAAACATTACAACTTCTACACAAAACAACACCAACACACACATACACACACATACACACACATATATACATCTACACATATGTACACATATACACACATATACTTACACAAACACACACACACACACATATATACCTACACGTATATACACACATACAGACAAATACACCCAAACATATATATACACACACAAATAAATACAAACACAAATAAACACACATACACATATATACACACATACACACATATACACACACATATATAAACAAACACATACATACACAAACACACATACACAAACATACACACACACATAAAAACACACATATCCAAACACATAAACAAATAGACATATATAAATATACACAAATACATACACATAAACAAATAGACATATATACACATATAAAAACACAAAAACACAAACATACACATATATACACACATAAATACACATACACACACAAACACATATACATACGCATACACACACATATATACACATACATAGACAAACACATATAAATACACATACACACACATATATACACACAAACATACACATATATACACACACAAAACACATAGCCACATCATTTCAAACCCTTACATACCCAGACATCCTCACATCTCCTAAATAGGGCACAGCAACGCGTGCCGGGTTCAGCTAGTATATAATAAAAGAGAATGTTTGTATGTATGTATGTATGTATGTGGCAGCTTTCTGATTGGTTGCCACTGTGGGATTATTTGTATAACGCCTCTGATTGGCCAGCTCCACAAACATTCCGACACTCTACAATGGCAGAGGGGGTAAGGAAAAGGCCTGAGGCAGTCAGCCATGGTGGGAGGAACCTTCCACACAGCCAATAACCCTGAATATTAAGGCAGAAAATCCAACAATATCCGCTTTGAACTGGGTTTTCTGAGTCCACACAGCCATATAATCTGGTTCAAAGCAAATAACATGGGATTTTATTCAACTGTGTGGAAAGGAACTCAGATAACCCAGGGCCCTTCCACACATCCTATAATCCTGCATATTAAGGCAGAAAATCCCACAATATCTGCTTTGAACTGGGTTTTCAGCCTCATAAATCTGGTACAAAGCAGATAGCATGGGATTTTATTCAGATGTGTGGAAAGGAACAGGGCCCTTCCACATAACCCTGAATCTTAAGGCAGAAAATCCCACAATATCTGCTTTGAACTGGGTTTTCTGAGTCCACACTCATATAATCTGGTTCAAAGCAAATAGCATGGGATTTTAATCAGATGTGTGGAAAGGAACTCACGTAACCCAGGGACCTTCCACACAGGGCTATAACCCTGATTATTAAGGCAGAAAATCCCAGCATATCTGCTTTCAACTGGGTTTTCTGAGTCCACACTCATATAATCTGGTTCAAAGCAGATAATCCCACAGAACACTGTGGCCCCTACCAATCTCAGACCAAGCCCAAACTAGCCACACAGAGTACTCATGACCCACTCTACATGGTGGTGCAGATTGAAGGAGCATGGACCATGGGTGATGGGACTTCCATATGGGAGTTGTACTTCACCCACACCTAATGAGTTCAGCTGACATCGGATCTACATTAAACTGGGAGCTCTGGCAAACAATGCCTTTCTCAAATCACCCGGGCACCGCCGGGTCCCCAAGCTAGTAATTAATAATAATAACTACGTTATTCTTATATCCTGCCACCATCTTCCCAGAGGGACTCGGGGCAGTGTACAGATGGCACAAAGTGCCTAAAAGCAAACATAAAAGAGAACACAAACACAATAAAATAAAACACCTGCACATATAAAAACATGAATTCAGACTCAATCAAGCTGTGGCGGTAAATTATTGGCACCATGGTCGGGCTGTAAACATTGGAATAATATTACTTTTTGTTACTTTGGGCAGGGACATTCTGATTGATAAGCAAAAGGCCTGCAATATATAAAAAATAATGTAAAATTGTGGTGTTTCAGCCTGGTGCTCATGTGCATGCCAGGGATGATGGGAATGTTTCTGAAAATGCTGATGATGGAATTGTTCCTGCAAATGCTGATGATGGGGTGCTTAGTGAGAACTCTGAGGTGCAAAGTGACCTTTCAGATGAGGCTTGCTTTCCTGTGAACAGTTCCCTTCCCAGGGCCTCATTAGATGAGAATTATTGTGTTCAGGACTCCGAAGCTTTTGATGTTGATAACGGAACACCTGGGAATTTTAACGAGCTTACATTTGACCGCCGAGATAGCATTCAGCAATCTAGGCAGGCTGCCAGCCTGCGACGTAGCAGTTGGTTTGCAAACCGAAACTGGTTTGTCTTTTTAGTTGGCTAGAGAAATTGTCTTCAGATTCCAAGCTTCGTTTAGAATCTTGTCTTGTCTCCAAGCTCCTGATTTTGCCACGGCCTTTGTGCACGTTTTGCTCCTATAGCTGCCTTGTATTATTCGTGGGGTATTCATCAAGCCTTTTACCTTTGTGTAAAGAGGCAATTCAAATGAAGCGGCTGGACAGGGTGGACCCTCTTTTACTGATCCCACCGCTGCCACAAATTTGTAACGATGAGGTCACTACGTATCTGACCTAATGTAAAGGGTGTTGTATAACTTTAATTTAAGGATCCCTTAAATATGAAGAGATTAGCCACCAGATTGTGAGGACTGTTGTTGTTATCTGTTATCTAGGAGGGTCTGTCACCAATTATTGTGGGACTTCAAACTGTGTAACAAGACAGGTTAAAAACACTTTCCTGTCTTGCTTTACTCTGAGGCTGGACTTTTAAAATATGGAACAGAGAGATATTGTTGATGAAAAGAACAATAACAGTTTATTTATAGCTTGGCACAAAAGCGTGATGGATACGTTATAACTTCTTAGAGGCTCAACTCATCATGGTTACATTGGTATTGTAGAAGATACAAAGTTTAAAATGTTTGACTGTTACTATTACTCAGTTAGATCAGTATGTAACTATCTCACACACAGACCTTCTCTCCTCCTATAGGCACCTTGCCTATCTCTAGCCCTCAGGCTCTATACAAACAGACTGGCTCGCAGGCTCAGCCTACTAAACTGTCTCTCTACAGCTCCAAAACCAGACTGCCCTCAGAACCTGCTCTCTCTAGAGCTGGTCTGACAGTTAAACTGACAAAATTCAAACTTCCCCAGAATTCTATTCTTGGCTGTGGCAGAAAGCTGTTGACTCCTCCCAACTCTGCCTTACAGCCATGTTGCTATAGCAACTCTTCCCCAAGGTGGGCCTTTACTGAAGAACTGCACCTTCCCTAAACATCTAAACATTTCAATACATATTCAATCCTCAATCCTATAATAAAAAATAAATACTTCTGCACACTTTGCCTTTGGATTTTGGGATTATATCTTTACCTGTGGATTTTGGGACTATTTGAACAGTGTGTTTTACCTTGGATATATTCTACTATTGATCTTCTTTTAACGTTTTTGTTGAACACTATGTTTGATTCAATAAAAGCCTACTTGTTCAGAGACTGTCCGTTGTGTGTGTGACTAGGTGGGGTGCTCCTTGTCTGAAGTGCAACAAAAACTTCCTCTTAAAATGTCCTTTAAAACCAACGAGAAAGCATGACTTGTTCTATAAGTAAACTTCATCCCCAATTGTCACATTGCTTTTGGGATCCAACTTCATTATATCCTCATTTCCCTTTCACCCCAGATATGTGAAATTGTTACCGGTGTAAGTGTCCCAGTTCTATCTCATTACTTCAGTGTTCCCATCGTTGGGAGAGGATAATTGGAAACCAACCACTCTAGGGGTTGCCACCTGAGTTATTGGTTTTTCTTATCCCATTACAAGAAGTAATTCCGTCCAAGTTTTAATTGCTTATAACCATAGGTCATCATAGTATAATATCACAGAGGTTATACAAATAACAAAGCTAAACTATAACATAGAATTTCTAATGCTACTTTCTTAGATTAGACAAAACCAAACTTTAGGAACAGTAAAATTTCAAACTTTTAGGAGTGCCTTATAGCAGGCCTGGGCAAACTTTGGCCCTCCAGGTGTTTTGGACTCCAACTCCCACAATTCCTAACAGCCGGTAGGCTGTTAGGAATTGTGGGAGTTGGAGTCCAAAACACCTGGAGGGCCAAAGTTTGCCCAGGCCTGCCTTATAGTGACTTAGTAGTTAATGCCATTAAGGCATTTGCAGTTCTAATAATACCAAAATATTTACTGAAAAGCAATACATTTATTTTTATTTTTTGAGTAATTGAAGCAATAACAATTCAAGGTTGCGTTTGGTTACTGTTGAACCATGCGTTAATGCTTTGTGGGCAATGTTTATAGGCTGAACTGGCTTTCCTTGTTGCATGAAAACATTGTCTGGGAATCCTCGGGCCTTGTTCATCAACATTAATGTCATCAATTCAGTCATACTGTCCTAGCTGTAAAGTTATATGCTATCCCATTATAACAAAACTCGCAAAGCGGAATACATGGAGTCACAGATGTCAATGGCAAGGTTTATATCGTCAGCCACATAGTACAATGAATGTAATGTATTTCTATATATCCACAAATTCACAAGGAATACTGAGTGGACAGGAAGCAGAGGCAGCAGCTCTCTTTATGAAACTATCATCAGAAATATTTTAAGAAATCATTTCAGTCTGCAATTAATGTCCCAAAATGGGACAAAAAGTCATGTCTAATTCATGGGATTCTCTTTAGTGGCGCACATCTGTCTTTCCCCCTTTGACAGCAGTAAAGTAGATGAGTGAGTTTTGAGGGTTTCCAAAAATAACTCACTGAATCCTTCTACAAGCTCTTGATATAGAAAATATTTGGAAAGGAAAGGGGTAAGAGACTTGCCTAACAGTGTACAGCAGGGGTGCCCACACTTTTTCAGCATGCGAGCTACTTATATAACAACCAAGTCAAAAAGATCTACCTTCCGCGTGGTACAGCTTCTGTGCGTGCACCATCCGCTCTTTTGCATCGGCAGTGGAGACTGCACGGTTGCTTCCGGACGAGAGAAAAGCAGGGTGAAGTGCAAGGAGGGGCCTCCGGAGGCCCCGCCTCGTGCCCTGCCCTGCCTCTCTCTCTCGTCCAGAAGCAACCGTGCAGTCTTCGCTGCTGGCGAGAGAGAGGCAGCGCCCTGCGAAGCGCCCTGCTTCTCTCTTGTCTGGAAGCAACCGTGGACAGTCCGCCACGCAGAAGGTGCACGTGCGCAGAAGGTGCGCTGCGTGGAAGGTGCGTGCGCGCAGAAGGTGCACCGCGCGCAGGGCAGAAGCGCCTCATCTGGCTGCGATCAACCTCCTTTGGACCCGCGATCGACCAGTCGATCGCGATCGACTTCGTGGGCAGCCCTGGTGTACAGTGTTCCCTCGCTACTTTTTGTTAGGAACCGTAGGAATAAGTCCCAATTAATAGAAGGTGTTATATTTCTGATTTTAAAAATTATGGAAATTGCTGGCATATACAATTCAGTTTTGTGTACAGATAAATGTACATGTACACACATATCTCTATAAGATTAAATTTGTCAGCATTGCTTTAAAATTATATGTCATGCACAGTATTGTTTCAATAAAATATTTTTTTCAAACTATAATTTTCTGATATCTAATTTCTCCAAAATGACTAATTCCCCAAAGAACACGCACGCGCACACCCCTCCTATGGCAAAGGCCACAAGTCTACATGACAGTGTATTTCAAAGAGCTGCAGACTTGGTGCAAATGGATGTCGGAAAGTCTCAATACGTAGGGAAGATTAGGGGGTTAATGTGATTTCCTTAGGTTAATTTGTATCCTATCTAAAATTGTGATCCAGAGCAGATGTCATGCCAACTTTTTGCAAACGGTGAACTGAAATCATGCTTTGGGAATGGAGCACTCTCTCGTCTCTCTTCCTTTCCGAATATGACCCAGAACTAGTATTACTTCTGCAGTTTCATATAGTGTATATGGAGAGGGAGAAATACATAAACAACACTTCTGACAGGTTTGCCCTGGATTCCAAAATAATGCAATTACCCTCAGCTGTCCACATTCGCAGGGGTTAGTGGCACCGGACCCCCGTGAAATTGAAAAACTGTGAATTACTGTTTTTTTTCATTGATTGGCAGAAATATCTTTATGTTGTTTATTCTTTCATAAGAGCTGCCAGAGCTTGGAAGATTCCCAAATTAAGCCCGATTTTCTCTCATTGTTTCCAAGTTGCGGTTCTTTCTGCGTTGTCGCTTCTCTTCGAGACCCATTCGGCATGTCTTCTCGAAAGAGGCCGCAGCATTGTGGATAGTGCATCTCCATGTCTTCCGATGTGAGGCCAGGGTGGACCATTGTTGGTGATCAATCTGGCCAAGCCTGAGATGTTGTTTCAGGGAGTCCTTATATCTCTTTTTGGGGGCGCCTCTCTTGCACTGACCCGTGGCGAGTTCACCATAGAGTAGTATCTTTGGGAAGTGGTGGTCCTCCACCCTAGAGACATGCCCTGCCCAGCGCAGCTGTGTTCTCAATAGCATGGCCTCAATACTGGTGATCCCTGCTTGCTCAAGGACAGCAACATTAGTCACATAGTCGGTCCAGTGTATATTTAGGATTGTGCGAAGACAGCACTGATGAAACAGAAGTCCTCTACCAGCCCGCACCACAGGAAGATCACCGTCCTCCCCACGTCAGCATAGGCGAATCTTTGCTTAAGTCCATTCAGCAGTTCACTTACCTGGGAAGCATCATCTCTTCAGACGCCAAGATTGATAAAGAGATAGATCACAGACTAGCAAAGGCATAGAGTGCATTCGGAATGCTTCACAAAAGAGTATGGAGTAACAAGCACCTGAGGCAAAGCACCAAAATCATTGTGTACAGAGCTATCGTACTGAGTATGGAGCAACAAGCACCTGAGACAAAGCACCAAAATCATTGTGTACAGAGCTATCGTACTGCAGTTACCAGATTTTGCAAGGCGCGAGTCTCAGGTGGCAGGTTATTCCATAAAACTGGGGCAATGATGGAGAAAGCCCTTATTGTATCACAGAAAGGAACAAGAAATTTATTTGAATTGCTACATTCTGTCTTCCTACGTTTTGAACAATAAGAACATCCATTAAGAATGTTTTCAAAGAAATAGCTCTACGACATGGCTCTCTACACACTGTAGAATTAATACAGTTTGGCACCACTTTAACTGCCATGGCTCAATGTTTTGGAATCCTGGGGATTGTAGTTTGGCGAGGAACCAGAATTCATTGGCAAGACCTTGTAAAACACCCAACTCCAATAATTTCACAGCATTGGGTGATGGCATTTAAAGTGTTGCCAAACTGTATTAATTCCACAGTGTAGATCAGGTATGGGCAAACTTGGGCCCTCCAGGGGTTTTGGACGCCAACTCCCACAATTCCTAAGGGCCTCAGGCCCTTAGGAATTGTGGGAGTTGGCGTCCAAAACCCCTGGAGGGCCCAAGTTTGCCCATGCCTGGTGCAGATGCTACTTTGTCCTTTTACAAAATATTAAGGGGTTAAGATTGAAAGGAACGCAACTGTGCTTTTAAGACTGGCCAATTGCTATTACCGCAAACCTCCGTGGATGTCAATCTTTCATATGCATCAATATTCAAGCCACTGAAGATGTTTTAATAATTCACTTTTATTGTATAAATAAATTAAATTTCCTAGTCGAGCTGAATCTAATTCCCTTTGCTGACAGAAATCTTCCATCAGTGGACTGGATATGAGGAGTCCTTTTCCGCTTTCCTCGTTGTGTTGGCTGATGCCTTCTATCAACAAAACAGTCGCCCCTACATATCATCCACAGTGGTTCTCCAGGACATAGCATTGACTAAATTAATTAAGAGTGGAATGGGAAACAACTCAGGAACTGAAAGTAGAAAGAGGTTCAATTTGCTCAAAGCAGATGTCTGATTTTCTCTCTCTTTTCTTTGCAGCAGTCAACAACGGGAGATTTGAGGACTCTACGGAAAGGGTTGTCCCCGTACCATTCGGAGTCCCAGCTGTCATCACTGCCACAGTATCAGGATGCCATGCAAAATGTAAGATGCACACAGCTTACTACTTGGTATAATTGCCTTGGTGGGTCTTAGAGAAGGAGCCACAGCTTAACTCAAGAATGTACATTTCTAGTTGACGAGAACTAACTCCGCCACTCCAAAAACCGGAACTCTGTGGACAAAACAGAGTTGCTTAGTTTATTTTTATTTATTTATTTGTTCAATTTAATATACCGCTCTCTCTGGAGCCCAGAGCGGTTTACAGAGTTAAAATAGCAGATAAAACACATAAAAACACAATAAAACAATTTAAAACCCACCAATTCAACCCTATTCCCAGCAAAACTGCAATAAGACAGCAGAAATGCGATGGCAGTGGCACAACAGAGTGCTGATGATGACGGGCACTGGTTATGGTCCAAATGCGTGTCTAAATAGCCAGGTCTTAACGGCTCTGCGGAACGGCATCAGGTCCCGGATGACTCGTATCTCCTCAGGGAGGGTGTTCCACAAGGTTGGCACGGCTACGACGAACACCCTCTGCTGCGTACTAGAGAGTCTGTAGACCTTAATGCCAGGCACCTCCAGTAAGTTGAGCCCCTCTGAGTGCAGCGATCTCCTGGGCACATAAGGGGTAAGCCGCTCCCTCAGGTACACTGGCCCCAAACCATATAAGGCCTTGAAAGTTAGAACTAACACCTTGAAGGGAGCCAGTGCAGCTCGTGCAAGAGTGGGGTCACGTGAGTAGATCTTGAGGCTCCTGAGAGTAAGCGTGCTGCTGCGTTCTGCACCAGCTTGAGTTGACTGTTGAACCTGTGTATATTTCCTGTTGTTGTTGTGCACTTAATATTGTTTGCAATTAATAGTGCATATGAGGAAGCACTTGCTATGAATGGGTGCCTTGTAATTTATTTATTTATTTATTTATTATTTCGAGGGGTCGGAGCGGCTTACAATCAGGTAAAACACACAGAGGTAAAAGCATACATATTAAACTAGCTTAAAAGAGATGTCTGGCTCTCGCTCCCGCCGGCTTCCCAGGTGCGGCTGGTGGGGACGAGGGAGAGGGCCTTCTCGGTGGTGGCTCCCCGTCTGTGGAATGCGCTCCCTACCGACATACGATCAATTCCATCCCTCCTGACATTCAGGAAAAAAGTGAAAGCCTGGATGTGGGACCAGGCGTCCGCATAGTAGCACAGGACAGCACTTTAGTAGTTTAATGGAAAGTTGGTGAATAGGGCTCAATGCTTTTATGGATGGAACACTGTTTTTAACATAGGTGAATGCATAGGATGAGTGAATATAATTGTATTTTAATGTATTTTAGTGTCGAATGCTGGAGGGTTTTATATTGTGTTTTATACTGCAATTGTGATGTAGGCATCAAATTATGCCTTTTGGAAGCCGCTCTGAGTCCCCCCTCCCTCGGGGGTTGAGAAGAGCGGGGTAAAATGCCATAAATAAATAATAAATGAATCCAAGGCTAGCCGGAAAAGGTGAGTCTTGCAGGCCGTGCAGAAGGAGAGAAGGTCCTGCATGGCCCGTACATCGCTAGGAAGAGTGTTCCATATTGATGGCGCCACTACAGAAAAGGCTCTGCGCCGGGTCGATGTAAGACAGATTGCTTTGAAGGTCGGTACTTCAAGGAGGTTCATTTGTTCGGAACAAAGTGACTTCTGGGGTTGGTAGGGTGAGAGACGGTCCCTCAGATACAGCGGCCCCAGACCATGCAAGGCCTTGAACATTAACACCATCCGGTGCTCAACCGGAAGCCCATGAAGCTGCTGGAGGATAGGTGTTATGTGACATCTCACTGGAGCCCCAGTGAGAAGTCGTGCAGCGGCATTCTGGACGAGCTCAAGTTTCCGGATCACTGACAAGGGCAGGCTGATGTAAAGGGCGTTACAGTAGTCCAGTCTCGAGATGACTGTGGCTTGGGAGCACCGCGGCCAGGTCGTCTCTGGATAGGTAGGGGGCCAGACGTGAGGATCACGTGACTGAATCTTTGAGACCTTAAAATGTAGTAGAGTATGATCCCTGTATCTATATGATCAGTATCCATGGTTTCACTTCTCACATCAGACAAAATATGTTCTCTTTAGGAAATTCTATGATAGGTTTTCACAGGAAGTTACCATAGAGTTGTGTTGGAGGACCTAGCAAATTCTTACATTCTTAGATTGGATAAAGTACTGTTGTTTACTTCCTTGGAGCTTGGTATTTAGACCAGAATTGTTTCGTTGTGTAACTCACACATTGCTTTGCTGTTTGCTGAAATAGAATATTTTGCTATTAGATACCTCCTTTCTTATTCCTGTGACACCTATAACTATTAGACACAAGGGTGTTGATGATGACTTGAAAGCACTTCAAAGTGTTTGTTTTCCAAATATTTATCTAGGCCTTCTTGAACGCTTACCTGTTGGAGTTGAGCTGTTGGTAGATGGCTTTGCATAACAAACACAGCCTGTAAAACTTCCCAAGGATTTGCTTTTATCAAGCAGATTTTCACAACAGTCTATACATTGTGATTGTTGCATATCTACTTTTATTTTATTTATTTATTTATTTTATTTCTTCGATTTTGTATTCCGCTCCTCCCCACAGGCTCGGGGCGGATGACAACAATGTATATGGGCATTATGTCACAGACATGCAGCCCTACAATAAAAAGCATAAAACACATTAAAAACACAATCCAACACATTACGAGGTGCAGGGTGACATACATAGGTTTCTTGAGGTATAATCCTTCTATGCCTAATTAAAGGCTAGTTCAAAGAGGGCGGTCTTACAGGCCCTTCTGAATGGTACTAGCTCAGAGATGGCTCGAGCACTGTCCGGCAAAGAGTTCCACAGCGCTGGGGCTGCTGCAGAAAAGGCTCTCTGTCTGGTCGCAGATAGGTGGCAGGAGCGGACTGATGGTATCGTCAGCAGATTCTGTTCATCTGACCGCAATGATCTCGGGGGTAAATACGGGGTAAGGCGGTCCCTCAAGTACGCAGACCCTAGGCCGTATAAGGCCTTAAAGGTCAATACCAACACTTTGAAGGCAATTCGGTACTCAATAGGAAGCCAGTGCAGCTGCCGAAGGATGGGCGTGATGTGCTCCCTCACCGATGAGCCCGTCAGCAAGCGGCGGCGTCATTCTGCACTAGCTTGGTTTTCGAATTGTCGACAAGGGAAGGCCAACGTAGGGCGTTACAGTAGTCCAGTCTCGAGATGACCGTCGCTGATTACCATCGCCAGGTCGCTCCTGGACAGGTAGGGCGCCAGTCGCCTAGCCTGTCGTAGGTGAAAGAAGGACACCCTGCTGACCGCAGAGACCTGGGACTCCATGGTCAGCAGGGAGTCCAACTGAACACCTAAGCTCTTAACCGAAGATGACGGGCTAAGCCGCTCGCCATCCAGGGTAGGCAACCGGCACCCACCCAGCCCAGGGTGACCGGGCCACAGAATCTCCGTCTTCGACGGATTCACCTTCAGCCGGCTGGCACGCAGCCAACCAGTCACGGCTTCGAGGCATCGATGGAAACAATTGGGTACGGTGTCCGGCCTGCCGTCCATTCTCAGCAGAAGCTGGGTGTCATCCGCGTACTGATAACACTCCAGACCAAAGTCACGGGCCAGCTGGGCCAGGGGGCGCATGTAAATGTTGAATAATAAGGGGGAGAGGATGGCCCCCTGGGGGACCCCACAGTTAAGTGGGGACCTCCCGGAGACCCCCCCGCCCCCCTCCACACGTTGTCCCCGGCCCTGGAGGAAGGAGGCCACCCATTGAAGGGCAGTCCCCCCGACCCCGGCGCCGGCTACTTGTGCCAGAGCATTCTGAAACTTAAGGATTTGGGGGAGAAGATAACAGTTTAAAGGAAGAAACAATGCCGTTGTCTGTACACGAAGGAAGAGAGCAGATTAGAGAGTCAAGGGCATGGCACCAAGGGCACCTCATTCCATGCAAGGATAGTTCGTGCAAAGAGGTCTTTTTGGGACCTGCGCTGAGGCCAGAGGAAATTCAAGGTAGGATGATCTGATTTAGGAATATATTCAGGTCGTTCTAGTCAATCGGAGGCTAGGTTGAAGGTGACTCAGAGCCTGAGGTTTGGTTTATGGATGATGCTGATTTGACAGCAAAGAACATTTGTTCCTTACCTTGGACTCCTGGGATGCATGTGAGGTGAATGCACTTATACAATCCACTTGATTTCATATTCTCATATTCATGCTTATGCGGTGTCATAATATAGTACTGTATATCTTTACATATCTCTCTCGGCATTACTTCGCGAAGGAAGATTCTTAGGAAGGACTCATCCCACGCTTTTTACGAGCGCATTGATGACTAAAAAGGCCAATCTGAGATAGGCAAGTTCGGTTGCAGAAAGCACAGCAGAAAGTCTCCTTGGGTGATGTTGTTTCTAAGTTGCGGTTCTTTCTTCGTTGTCATTTCTAATAAAGTAATAATAAATATAATTTGATCTCAGGTTTAAGTCAAGGACATATTTGGGGGGGGGATTATGGAGCCCCTGTGGTGAAATGAATTAAACCCTTGTGCTGGCAGGACAGGTCAGCGGATTGAATCTGGGAGAGTGCAGATGAGCTCCCTCTGTCAGCTCCAGCTTCCCATGCGGGGACATGAGAGAAGCCTCCCCCAAGGATGGTAAAACATCGAACATCAGGGCATCCCCTGGGCAATGTCCTTGCAAATGGCCAGTTCTCTCACAGCAGAAGCAACTTGCAGTTTCTCAAGTTGCTTCTGACACACACAAAAATGGATTTTGATATAATTTGAAGGTCATTCTGCATCTTGCGGTGCCAATTCAAGGTGCAGGTTCTTACCTACAAAGCCTTGAATGGTTTGGGACCCGCCTATATAAGTGACCGCATTTCTGTCTACGAACCCAGGCGATCTCTCCGATCATCTGGAGAGGCCCTACTCTCATTCCCACCGCCTTCGTAGGCACGTTTGGTGGGGACGAGGGAGAAGGCCTTCTCAGTGGTGGCCCCCTGACTCTGGAACGCGCTCCCCAGGGATATTTATTTATTTATTTATTACTTAGGCTTCTATGCCGCCACTCCCGGGGGGGCTCCGGGGGGGGGGGCTCACAAGCACCGTACAAACACAGTAAAGACACAGTAACAATCAAAAACAACGGCAGATTAAAACACAATATCACATGATGAATTAAAACTAGTGTACCGATACGACACAATAGGTGGCGCAACACAACAGGTGGCAGATAAAGGCATGGTGGGTTGCTCGCGGGCAAGACCTATAGGTTAAAAGCCTGCTGAAAAAGGTAGGTCTTGCAGGCCCGTCTGAAGGGGAGCAAGTCCTGAATAGCGCGTGTTTCCATCGGGAGGGCGTTCCACAGCGTGGGCGCAATAACGGAGAACGCCCTCCTGCGGGTTGCTGTCAGTCTCGCGAGCTTCGCCAAGGGGACATCCTGTAAGCTTCGGCAAGGGGGGTCTAGTAAAGCAGACTCACTCCAGGTATATTTGAAGGAAAATGGTTTAATAGGTCCTTAATCCAAAGTAGGCAAAGATAGACTAAAGGGTTCGCGCGCGAAGTTCCCTTCAAGAGCCCTCCCTGGCCCGCCCCCCTGCTGTGCCCCTCCTTCCTCAGGGATGACCATCCGGCTCTCCGCATATCAAAGTTCAGGAAAAGGGTCCTGGCACTTCAAAGGCGGTTCCAGTTCAAAGCCCGCCAGATGCTGTTGTTATCTGATGGCGCGCAAGCCTTGGCCCGTTAGGACAACAACCGGGCCAAGTGGCGCTGACACATCCAGGAAGTTGGCCCCCTCCGACCGCAGTGATCTCGTTGGGCAATATGGGGAGAGACGGTCCCTCAGGTACGCTGGCCCCAGGCCGTGCAAGGCCTTAAAGGTAAGAACCAACACTTTGAAGGTGATCCGGTGCTCGATTGGGAGCCAGTGCAGGTCCTGCAAGGTAGGTGTTATGTGACTACCAGCTGGTGTCCCAGACAGGAGTCGGGCAGAATTCTGCACTAGCTTGAGCTTCTGGGTCGTCAACAAAGGAAGGCCAACGTAAAGTGCATTACAGTAGTCCAGTCTCGAGATGACCGTGGCTTGGATCACCGTAGCCAGGTTGCTCCGGGATAGAGAGGGGGCCAGCCTCCTCGCCTGTCTAAGATGGAAAAAAGCAGACTTGCTGACCATGGAGACAAGCCCCCAATTTAGCAGTTTTTAAGAGGAGCCTGAAGACGTGGCTGTTCCAATATGCCTTCCCTGAATAAAGTAAATGACGCCCTGCTGTGTTCGTTTTCTGCAAACGTCTTCAGAAGCACTTTACTTACCTGTTGGGCGTCTGCCCCATATTGCCCTTGAAGCCTTCCTGCTATATGCAAACTACCTCTGTCTGCACCCAGTGGTTATTTATTTTAAAATTTTAACATTCACGTTTGGCCCGCCCGAAACGGTTTTTAAGTTGTCTGTTATTGCTTGTGTTTGAGTTTTATTGATTGTATTGTTTTTATAATGGCTATTGTTTTGTTATTATGTGTTATTGGGCTTGGCCTCTTCTAAGCCGCCCCGAGTTTCCTTGGGGACATGGGTGTGGCATATAAATAAATAAATAAATAAATAAATAAATGTTCTAATAAAGAAAACAGGCCCCCTTTCCTTAAATTAATTAATTAATTATTTATTTATTTGTCACGTTTCTATACGGCCCCTCTCAGCCCGAAGGCGACTCGGGACGGTTTACACAGGCAGTCTCTGCCCTCAATACAACACAAGCAACAAGTCAACCCCCCCCCAAGAAAAAAAAAATATAATAACAATTTAACAATTAAAAACATACAATTGCAGCCTCAGCGTCATGTTGAAATCAGTTTCCATCACATCGTCGTCATTCCTTATATCCAATTAAGCCTTATATTTCATCAACAAATGCCTGCTCAAACAGCCAGGTCTTGACTTTCTTGTGAAACGTCAGGAGGGAGGGGGCCGATCTGATGTCTTTAGGGAGGGCGTTCCAAAGCCGAGGAGCCACCACTGAAAAGGCCCTGTCTCTCATCCCCGCCAGTCGCGCCTGCGAAGAAGGCGGGACCGAGAGCAGGGCCTCTCCGGATGATCTTAAACATCTCGATGGTTCATAGGGAGAGATGCGTTCGGACAGGTAAGTTGGACCCGAACCGTTTAGGGCTTTAAAGGCTAAAGCCAGCACTTTGAATTGTGCCCGGTAGCAAACTGGCAGCCAGTGGAGCTGGCACAACAGGGGAGTTGTACGTTCTCTGAGTGCCGCTCCTGTTATCAACCTGGCTGCTGTCCGTTGGACTAGTTGCAGCTTCCGAACAGTCTTCAAAGGCAACCCCACGTAGAGAGCGTTGCAGTAATCAATACGGGATGTAGCTGCGTAATATATCTTAGCACTTAACAGCCCCTTTCATGTGGTATTTTTGCTTAGCCTAACACTAGTAGCGCTTCTTACATTCCATACATTTCTCCCGGTCCCCATGATGTATAAAGTGAGCCATAACAAGAAACGGTGTAAGATATTTCAAAAGCTCCCTGCTGCTTATCTTAAGGTTTAGAACAGGCCCAAATGAATGCGCAAGAAGATTTCATTGACACTGGACATCGAATTGCCAAAGCACCACTTACTTCATCAAACGTTGGACATGCAAAGATTAGTAAATTGGGAGTTACATCTGTCCTCTCCTCATTCTCTGGAAGCATTTTATGGATAGCAAAGCAAAGCAAAGCAAATCCATAGATCTTGACAAATGCCTGGTTATGGCTGCTATGCTAAAATGATGAGATGCAAAGGCATATGCATTTTTAAGCATACATTTTCTTTAAACCAAATGTAAACAAAGAGCTTAAACACCTTAAAGGCACCAGATCCCGTCTGATCTCAGAGGCTAACCAAGGCCAGCCCTGGTTCTAACTTGAATGGAAGACCAGAAATAACAACAACAACAACAACAACTTTATTTATAGATGGCTCTCTCTCCCTGAGGGGACTCAGAGCAGTTTATATACAAGAAGACAAACATTAAGTGTCATAGTTGACAAAAGCACACCAATCAAAACAATACAAAACAGCATCAATAAACTTATAATTTCTAGGAAAAAATAGAAATAAAAATAAACAATAATGAAAATTACTAATATTGCACCCTCCAAATGGTCTGTTGTGCGGCGGCGTCCTCTTTGGCGCCTGGGCTGTCGGCGCACTCCCCTTCCTCTCCCAGCACCGAAGGCTGAAACCAGGGGCACTGAAAAGAAAATCTATTTATTTTATTTATTTCTGGCATTTGTATTTATTACTTCAGATTTCTAGACCGCCACTCCCGGGGGGCCCGGAGCGGTTTACAGCAAAATAGAAGTAAAACATGAACAAGCAGATATAACAGATTATAAAATACACAAGACAAGACGTATACTATTAACTACAAACAAAGTGTGACATTCCTAGCTACTAAAAGCTGGACCTTGGTTGCAGGGTTCAAGGAGGGTTCGGTCGTAGACAAGGGGAAACCTTGGCGGCCTGGGTCTTCTTACCCCCAGCCATAGGGCTATGGGAGCTGGATCTGACCCAGCTCCCAAACCGCAGTCCCCCCAAAAGTCCTAGATCTATATTTCTTGTTCTTACTCTTCCTCAAAGTAAAGTCCGGACTTGTTCCAAAGCTGTCCTGGTCTCCAGTGGTCACCCCAGACCACTAGGGGTGGCTCGGTGAACTCAGTGAGCCGAAGAGAAGTCCATCATCCTAGGAATGCATGCTTTCTGGGGGACTGATGACTCCGGACAGTCCGCTGACGGACCGGAAGTTGGAAGTTCCATTGGCTTCCTCTTCCTGCGCCTCCTCCGGCGCCTGGGCAGTCACCTCTTCTGGCCTGGGACGGGAGGGGAGAAGGAAGAACTCCACCTCTCGGCGGCGTCAAGGTCGTCCGCTATCTTGAGCTGTCCCTCATGTTCCCGATTCCACACCAGGCAGTCACGACGTCGGAGATGGGGCCCAAGCCAGAGTGCCAGTAACATCCAGGCATGTCTGGTCTCTCAACCGCCAGTCCGACGGCATATGGCAGCCGGGCTGGTCGACAGCATGTTCAGTCAGCCATGGACAACAAGTTCCTGTCTCGGTACCCCAGCCAGAGTCAGGGATGGTCGGGAAAGGATCCACCGCCGGGGCCGAGGGTCTATCCACCCTAGCCTCCAGGACCGGTCCTCGTCCGGCGTCCTCCTCCTCTGCCATCTTCCTGGCGACCCCGTCCATGGAAATTGTAAGTAGTTCACCTGAGTCTGGATCACCTGGCCCCTCTTCAGTGGGCCACTTAGTTGGAAAATCCCAGGATTGGTCCCAGCATAGATCTCGGAACTCCTGCTGGAGGGGGTTTGGAATAGAGATTCTAGGATCAGACTTCAATTCCTGGGGTTGGAGCATACTCAATCTCCTTAATAGGTCGCCAAAGTTTTTTAAGCAGAGAAGTAGTCGCTGATACTCAGTAAATAAATAATCCATCGTAGGTTGGCCCGGCCCCACAGAGCACGGCCCCGTAGGATGCGGCACTGGGTCGGGCCCAGACTGGCCTCCATGTGACAAAGCCACGGCCGCAGTCGGGTTCTTCCCACTTAGGGATGCCCGGTCTTTCCTTTTCAATGATCTTAAAATTCTAGTGGTTGTCGCCATCACTGGTTGTAAGACCCACCGTCCCTTTGTAGTATTTCTCCTCAGTGTCTCAGTGTCTCAACAGCATCCAGGTTGAAATTGTCCCTTTGATAAGTCCATCCAGCAGGATCTGGCAGGCACGGGAGGAGCACTTTCGAGAGTTCCTCAACCGGCGCTATCTTGCTTCTTCTTCCCACTGAGGAGACTGTATGCAACCAGAGTGAGTTGCAGGCTTTAGAGCAGAGAGAAGTGCCAGCGGTTGCAGTTCAGACGGTGATCCAGGCGACGGTCATCTCAAGGCTGGACTACTGTAACGCCCTCTACGTTGGCCTTCCCTTGTCGACAACCCGGAAACTCAAGCTGGTGCAGAATGCCGCTGCTCGCTTGCTGGTGGGAGCACCAGTGAGGGAGCACATCACTCCCATCCTCCGGCAACAGCACTGGCTTCCCATCGAGTACCGGATTGCCTTCAAGGTGCTGGTTTTAACCTTTAAGGCCTTGCACGGTCTAGGGCCTGCATACCTAAGGGACCGCCTTACCCCGTATGTTCCCCCGAGATCACTGCGCTCGGAAGAGCAGAATTTGTTGGTTATCCCATCACCCCGCTCCTGCCATTTGTCCAGCACGAGACAACGGGCCTTCTCTGCTGTGGCCCCCGCGATCTGGAATTCACTTCCTAGCCACGTCCGGGCGATCCAAGAACTTGCCCCTTTTCGAAGGGCCTGTAAGACTGCCCTTTTTAGGCTGGCGTTTGGCTAACCGCGAATGCAGATGGCATGTTGATGCCGAGTTAAGAACTGTAATCTGCTGGCACTCCGGTTATGTACTGTGTTTTTATCGAATTTTACTGTATGTTTTATTATGTGTTTTATTGTTGTTGTAATCCGCCCCGAGCCTGCAGGGAGGAGCAGAATATAAAACCGAATAATAAATAAATAAAATAAATAAATTGGGAATCCAGGGGGAGTAATGGTGACCAAACGTCCGGCCGAATGTCCGGTGGTGGAGTCATGCCGTTCATCATCCCCTTGGGCAGTTGAGGACCACAATCAACTGTATCTCTTAGTTGCAGATATAACTCAACAGCATCCAGGTTGAAATTGTCCCTTTGTTAAGTCCATCCAGCAGGATCTGGCAGGCACGGGAGGAGCACTTTCGGGAGTTCCTCAACCGGCACTATCTTGCGTCTTCTTCCCACTGAGGAGACTGTATGTGACCAGAGTGAGTTGCAGGCTTTAGAGCAGAGAGAAGTGCCAGCAGTCTCAGTTCAGACAGGGGATGTTTGGGATTCCAATGTTCATTCCTTAGCAACTGTGAAAAAGTCTGTTTCTTTTGGGAATCAACCTTCAGCAGAAGATGAAGAGGTTTCCTTGAAGTGGGAAGCCTCCTTAAAATGCCTTGTAAAGAGTGTGTGGCTGCTGCCGTGGTGCAGGCCCAGGAGAGAAAGTATGTGTGCCTGCTTGCAGCACCTCTCCTCTAAAGTCCCCATCACCTCTCAACCCCCGAAAGGGGAAAGAGAGTGCACCGAGGGCCCAGGCGCAGAAAAGGACGCTACCGTGCCATGAACCAGTATGGTCTTCTTGTGGACCACCCTGATAATTTCAGGGAGGGGGCTGAAGCCCCTCAAGCCCCCCTGGCTACATGCCTGGGTTTGAGGGATTTGGGGCAAGTGTACCCTCAGAAGGAACTATTTAAGTGAGTACAATTGAAAACTTGAGAATGCCTCCCTCTCAGTTGTCCACAGCTGTAGAAAGAGCCCGATTCCCAGTTCTAGCTCCCATTGCTCCTAACACCTAGTAGTTATCAACATACTTCTTGTAACCATAGCATAGGATTCTGAGGACTTAGCCAAGTGTCCCTGAGTGTGGCTGAAGTGTTTCTGTAATCCAACCGTAAAGTACTCTTGTTTTGTTTGACGTCTGCTGTCCTGATATCAGCCCAGATCTAATCTTCTCATTGGAAAGAGTGGCCAGGCACTCAATAACACCGCATGGCACTTACTCACAGACGTACCTTTCCATTTCCCTTTGAATGGCTGAATATAGAAGAAGAGAACAGGTGAGCTAATTGAATAATTCAGATGAAACCAGGCTCACAATTTTAGAAGAGTTGGTTATCTCCTTTGCTGTTGCAGGGAACGGGTAGGATTATATAATCCTGCACCAGGGCACTTATTTATGTATATACGTATTTAAATATTTATAACCCAGCCTTTATTATTGTGGATTTTTCAGGGCAGACAGATCAAACAATAAACAATTCAGAACAGATTAAAGCAGTAAAGTGTCTTAAACAGGACAGACATATTAAATCCAACAAGTTAAAACAGCTTAAACGTCTGCAACAATTAAAAGCCATGCGCGCGTACAATTAAAGCAAATTAAGCTCCCGAGGGTTGAATAAAACGCCATGCCTTGGCTCAGGGCCAGAAAGGAACCAAAACTGGCATCCATTGGACCTCCAAGAGAAAGCCTTTCCAGCAGTTTGTTTTAAAGTCATGAGATTTGGGGATGGGGGCTATAAACTACATTAAAGAGCATGAACATAAGAACATAAGAAGAGCCATGCTGAATCGGACCTCAGCCCATCTAGTCCAGCATTCTGTATCACACAGTGGCCCACCAGTTGTACACGGGGATCTCGAGCAGAAGGAGGGCAAAACCCTGACCTGCTCCCGACCCCCCACAACCAGTACCGGGAAATCCTGCCTACCTCAACCAACTCGAGGTGGCACTTGAATGTCCTTTTCAGTAACTACCGATACACTTGGTATCCATGAATCTGTCTAATCCTGCCTTGAAGTTGTTCAGGCTGACAGCTGTCACAACATGCCAGGACATGCTGTATTTCTTGGAAAACTAAACATCCCAATTACAGTAAACAGTAACCTCTCCAGATATCCCTCATTCTTCATGATATGGGCAACATTTTGCTTGTGATTGTTGCTAACTTTTATCAAATCAACTTTAACCAAAGGTGTGGTGTCCCTGCCTAGTTTGGTGTCCCAGCCTAGTGGTCAGAGACAGGCACCGGGGGTCCCAGCTTCTCCGGATCAGAATGGGGATAATGGGTGGCCAGATGGATATGGGTCTGCAAATGAAGAATTAGCATGGGACGATGGATGCTTACATGGATATGGGCCTGAAGATGAGGATAGCGATGAGTTCATGGAAGTCTGTAGCACAGCAGTTCTCGTTCGTGCCTGGAGGGCAGGGAATAGGTCCCGGGGTTCCATTAGCTTTAGGGCCTGCAGCAGCAGATGTGGATTCAGAGGATGAGCTAGATGACTGGGGGGAAGCACAGGGCCCTTCGGATGGGCCTCGCTCGCCTGCAGAGAGCTTGGCATGGGATGAAATGATATTTGGGCCCAGCATAGATTCCGATCACCAGGTGGAGATGGAAAACAGCGAAGGGAGTTATGAACACCCCGGGGGGAGGAATTCCCAGGAGTTTGAAAGTGTAAACATGGACGAAGCCGAATGGGAAAGCGCTAGGGAGGAAAGTTCTCAGGAAGATAGCGACACAGCTGCAGAGAGGCAAGGTCGCTCCTTCGATAGGAGACGGGACATTGAATCTACCAGGAGGGCTTGGTCTAGGGTCCTAGACCGGCCGAGGTCCGTGAGCAGAGATGGAGACGGAGAAGCCTAGGCGTCGCGGACCTCGGCCGAAGATTAAGTAGAGGGTCCGTGGGAACGCATCCCCAGTTCTCCGGCCATGTCTTTCCTGGATAGGCGTGAAGCGGAGTGGGATCACAAGCTAAGCCGTGGTCATCAAGCCTTGCCTTGCCTTTGTTCCTGATCCACATAGATTTGTGGAGCCTTGCTTTTGTTCCTGATCCACATAGCCTTGTGGAGCCTCTTTGCTACGTTCCTTTGGACAATACTGCTTATTACCTTTTGGACAATCTTGCTTACTATTATTGGACTATTGCTCATTATTGGACTATATACTCTTTGGAACTGTTTTTATACTCAATAAAGTAGTTAGCCTTCAGTACGTCTCTGTGTGTGTGATTAAGGGGCCCGCTACGTCCGTGATCGTGACAGCTGGCCGGAGAACTCCAAGAACCCCTTATCACACCACGGGATGCCGCTCGGGACGCCGCAAGCAGCTGTTCACCACTCAGCCGCTTCTGCAGCACCCCAACCCCCGCACCCCTTTCATCGTCCAGGCCGATGCGTCGGACGTGGCGGTGGGAGCGATCCTGCTACAGCCTCAGGGGACGGACTTGTTGCCCTGTGCCTACTATTCCCGGCAGCTGACGGCTCCGGAAAAGAACTACACCATTTGGGAGAAAGAACTTTTGGCCATCAAGGTGGCGTTTGAAGTCTGGAGACACCTGCTTGAAGGGGCCAAGTTCCCGGTGGAGGTTCACACCGACCACCGGAATTTGGAGCACTTGAAGACCCAGCGCAAATTGAACCAGAGGCAACAGAGATGGTCCCTGTTCTTTGAGAGATTCAATTTCCGCATTCACTATGTGACCCCCAAGCAGACCAAGCAAGCTGACGCGTTGTCCCGAAAGCCGGAGTACGTTCGCGATGGGGCCGGGCCGTCGGAGGCCAGGTTGCTCAAAGCAGAAAACTTTGCGGCTGCCCGGGCGCTCCCTGTCCACCCCCCCGCGGCCCCGCCGGCCCCTGTTGACAAGAGACCCTTGAGTGTGCGCGTTCACGCTCGCCAGCGGACCGACCCGTGGGTGCAAGAACAGCTGACCAAGGGGCCCCAAGCCCCTTTCCAGGTAAAGAACGGGGTGCTCTACCACGGGACTCGGTCTATGTTTCCCCTGGGCCCGGCGGGAGGACATTCTCAAGCTTTGCCACGATTGCCGGGCCGCTGGCCATTTTGGACTTTTCAAGACTCTGCAACTGGTCCTACGGGACTTCTGGTGGCTTAAAGTGCGGAGGGATGTGGAGGACTATGTGGGATCCTGCCCTGTGTGCCAGCGGGCTAAGAACCAGGGGGGCAAGCCGGCCGGTTTGCTCCAGCCGCTCCCGACCCCTCTGCTCCCTGGAAGATGATTTCGGCTGATTTCATCACCGACCTCCCCAAGTCCAAGGGTTACACCACGATACTGGTCGTGGTGGACTGTTTCACCAAGATGGGACACTTCATCCCCTGTGTGGGGGTGCCTACTGCCAAGGAGACTGCTGATATGTTTGTGCAACATGTGTTTCGCCTGCATGGACTCCCACAGAGTTTGGTGACGGACCGGGGCACCCAATTCACTTCCCAGTTCTGGAAGGCTGTCCAGAAGTTGCTGGGGATTGATGTGCGGATGTCCACGGCTCATCACCCGCAGACCGATGGGCAAACCGAAAGGGTTAATGCCACCTTGGAGCAGTACTTGCGCTGCTATGTCAACTATCAGCAAAACAACTGGGCGTCCTTGTTGTCTTTGGCAGAGTTTGCCCCAACAACGCGACGCAGGAATCCATCAAAGAGACCCCTTTCTTTGCTAACTATGGACACCACCCTCGGTTCTACCCGCCGGTGGATCCGTCCGGAGATGTTTCCGAGGCTAAGGATTGGCTTGAGCTCACTGCCTTGCAAGACTTGCTACGCACCCAATTGGACCAGGCGAAAGCTGACTACAAGCGGATGGCTGATCGGCGGCGCCAGGAGGGTCCTGAGATCTCGTGGGGATAAAGTTTGGCTGTCCACCAAGAATTTGCCACGCAGCGACCCAGCCGCAAGCTGGGCCGAGATTTTTGGTCCCTACAAGGTTTTGGAGAAGGTGGGGCCTGTTTCCTTCAAACTACAACTCCCAGCGGACATGAAGCTCCACCCGGTGTTTCATCGTTCGTTGCTCCGCCCAGCGAAGGGGTGCGGCCTGACGTGGCGCAGCCGCCTCCTCCCCCCCCTGTGATGCGCGATGGCGAGGAGGAGTTGGAGGTCCACGACATCTTGGATGCTCGCATCCGCTACCGGAAGTTAGAGTGTTTGCTTGACTGGAAGGGGCTGGGCCCGGAAGAATGTTCATGGACCCGGGCTCGGGATGTCCATGCTCCGGATCTGGTGGCTCGTTTTCACCGCAAGTACCCTGACAAACCCAAACCGCGAGGGCGGCCTAGGAGGGGCCCTGAGGGGGGGGGATAGTGTAGCACAGCAGTTCTCGTTCGTGCCTGGAGGGCAGGGAATAGGTCCCGGGGTTCCATTAGCATTAGGGCCGGCAGCAGCAGATGTGGATTCAGAGGATGAGCTAGATGACTGGGGGGAAGCACAGGGCCCTTCGGATGGGCCTCGCTCGCCTGCAGAGAGCTTGGCATGGGATGAAATGATATTTGGGCCCAGCATAGATTCCGATCACCAGGTGGAGATGGAAAACAGCGAAGGGAGTTATGAACACCCGGGAGGAATTCCCAGGAGTTTGAAAGTGTAAACATGGACGAAGCCGAATGGGAAAGCGCTAGGGAGGAAAGTTCTCAGGAAGATAGCGACACAGCTGCGGAGAGGCAAGGTTGCTCCTTCGATAGGAGACGGGACATTGAATCTACCAGGAGGGCTTGGTCTAGGGTCCTAGACCGGCCGAGGTCCGTGAGCAGGGTGGAGACGGAGAAGCCTAGGCGTCGCGGACCTCGGCCGAAGGATTAAGTATAGGGTCCGTGGGAGCATCCCCAGTTCTCCGGCCACGTCTTTCCTGGATAGGCGTGAAGCGGAGTGGGACCACAAGCTAAGCCGTGGTCATCAAGCCTTGCCTTGCCTTTGTTCCTGATCCACATAGCTTTGTGGAGCCTTGCTTTTGTTCCTGATCCACATAGCCTTGTGGAGCCTTGCCAAGCTTCAAGCCTCTTTGCTACGTTCCTTTGGACAATACTGCTTATTACCTTTTGGACAATCTTGCTTACTATTATTGGACTATTGCTCATTATTGGACTATATACTCTTTGGAACTGTTTTTATACTCAATAAAGTAGTTAGCCTTCAGTACGTCTCTGTGTGTGTGATTAAGGGGCCCGCTACGTCCGTGATCGTGACAAAGTCAGTTCTTAAGTAGACGGAAACTGATTTCAACATGATGCTGAGACTGCAATTGTATGTTTTTAATTGTTAATTTGTTATTATATGGTTATTTTTTGCCTTGTTGCTTGTGTTGTATTGAGTGCAGAGACTGCCTTGTGTAAACCGTCCCGAGTCGCCTTCGGGCTGAGAGGGGCGGTATAGAAACGTGACAAATAAATAAATAAATAAATAGTGAGAGGCCTAGCAACCTTGATTCTCAGGAGAGCTTCTCTATTCCCTTGCCAGATGAGCAGGCCGGGGAATGGGAGGATTCGGTTTCTCAGGATGATAGTAATGCACCTGGGGCCGCTAATGAGATGGCATTTGACAGGAGGGCCAGCATCCGAGCTTCTAGGAGAGATTGGGGCCTGAGAAAGGGGGTGCGTTGGGCACATAGGAAATAGTTTCCTTTATTAGATTGTGCCCGGGTGATTCTAGTCAGACCTGAAGCTACGTTTAGTTTGGAAAGGACTATCGTTCATGTCTCCAAATTCATGGAACCGCCAGAGCGGTTTGTCTCAAGTTTCACATTGACCGCAAGGAGCGGTTTGCCTTGTTTACGGACTATTGCCTCCGTTGGGATTTTTGCCACTTGAGCTTGCAGCTCGGGAACTTTACTGGACTATTTTTGGATTTGCTTGATTGCTTTATTCTTATATCTTTGGACTATCCTTTATCCTTATTCTAAATAAAAGTACTTTTATTGCATCTGCCTGGTGTGTGTGATCTAGGGGGAACTGCCAGCGTTCTGAGGTGCAACAAAAGACGACTTTATGGGCCAGTGGTTCTCCACCTGTGGGTCCCCAGGTGTTTTGGCCTACAACTCCCAGAAATCCCAGTCAATTTACCAGCTGATGGGCTCTGAGTCGCCCTTGTGGGGAGAAGGGCGGGATAGAGATGTATTAAATAAATACATTTCTGGGGGTTGAAGACCAAAACATCTGGGGATCCACAGGTGGAGAACCACTGCTAAGGAGGAAAGACCTCCAGTTCTCTTTGGCCCTTCCACACAGCTGAAGAACATCCCACATTTTCCGCTTTGAACTGGAACATATGGCAGTGTGGACTCAGAAAACCCAGTTCAAAGCAGATATTGTGGGATTTTCTGCCTTGATATTCTGGGTTATATGGCTGTGTGGAAGGCCACCTTGCTATCAACAGCCCTTCTCAACTTTGGCAAACTGAGGACTGTGGCTTCATTGGTTAGGTTTACCCACCTATAGCATGGTCCTCCTCTTTTACAACAGTTTTCTACCTTACCAAGCATCCTTACCTTTTCTAATGAGTAATGTCTTCTCATGATATGTCCTACGAGTATACCTGTTTCAGCTTAAGCCACCTTTGCTTCTAGGGCAGTGGTTCTCAACCTATGGGTCTCCAGATGTTTTGACCTTCAACTCCCAGAAATCCTAACAGCTGGTAAACTGGCTGGGATTTCTGGGAGTTGTAGGCCAAAACACCTGGGGACCCACAGGGTGAGAACCACTGTTCTAGAGAGAGATAAGGCTGGATTTGCTCTAGGGCCCATTTGTTTGTCTTTTTAGCACACCACAATATCCATAGAACATTTCTCCAGCATCAGTTTCAAATAGTTGATTTTCTCCCATCAGCTTCCTTCACAATAACATGCTGTTTTCAAGTTCTGCAATTTCTTGGAGCAGTGATTTTCAACCAGTGTGCCGTGGAACACTAGTGTGCTGTGAGAGATCATCAGGTGTGCCATGGGAAATTATTTTCGAACTTCATTCATATATAAACTACTAGCTGTACCCGGCACGCATTGCTGCGCCCTATTTTGGAGATGCGAGGAAGTCTGAGTATGTAAGGGTTGGAGTTGTTGTTAGTTATGGTGTTGTTGGGGTCATGGCTGTGTTGTTGTGGGTTGTTTTGGTGGGTGGGATGTTGGAGTCCTGTGGAGTTGTTGTTGTGTGGTGTTGCTGGCGTTCTGCATAGCTTGTGGATATACAATGTTTTTTGTCTTTCTGTCTGCTGTGTTGATGTAGAGGTTGATGTGGGTGGGGTACTTTGGAAGTGAGTGGAGGTACTTGAAATCCCATTATCCATGGTGTGACCTCCTCTAATCTGCAGTTGGATGGAGTGTGGGTCATGGGGTGCATTGTTTGCCAAGTTTGGTCTTTATCAGTCTTGGTTCTTGGACACAGTGGTCTGTGGGGAATTATGGGTTTTGAAGTACTACAAATCCCATTATCCATGGATGTATTTCAAGTCCCACAATCCATGGTCCACCCTCCTCCAAACTGTAGTAGAATGTAGCGTGGGTCATAGGGGCTCTGTGTGCCAAGGTAGGTTGCTGTAAATTCAGGCCATACACAATGTCCCATGAGCTGAGGCCTAGTCAGGAACAGCAAGTTAATGAAGCCTTACTGTCATTTCAGGCCATACACAATGTCCCATGAGCTGAGGCCTAGTCGGGAAAATCAAGTTAATGAAGCCTTACTGTCAATTCAGAGCGTAAACAGCATTCCATTAAGTGAGGCCTAGTCAGGGAAATTAAGTTAATGAAGCCTTACTGTCAATTTTGGGCGTGGTCTGTGATTTGTAGGGGTGTAAATTTTCTGTGGGAAGTGAATTGTGTGTTTGTGCCTCAGCCCTTTGCCTTATCCTCCTCTGGCAGTTTATTATGGGTCGGAATGTTCATGTTGGCTGGCCAGTACAGGAGTTATGCAAATCCGCCCTTATTGGCAGCCAATCATGTTGTCAGAATGTAGAGGCTGGGAGAGTTGTTGGCAGCCCCGGAGGATGCTGGGAAAAGTAGGGGTTTTTTACTTGCTATTTTGGGGGCCTTTTAGGTTTTTTGGGGGAAAGTTTATTTGCTACAAACCTACCTTGTCTGAGGCCTATTTCTGTTGGCAAGTTTGGTGTCTCTGCGTTGTAAGGTTTCTCTGTTTGGGACGGTCTTTCCATGACGACTCTTTCTTTATATATATAGATAGGGCGCATCTGTCCCTGTAAGAAATGGAACCATAGCACTCTTGCATCACCTAAGAAGTGACACGAGAGTGCTATGGTCGCACCATCTTGGATTCGCTCAGATATGGCTAAGTAAACAGAGTTAGAGTTAATGCTGCAGCTGCACGTCAAGTGACAGTGGCAATTTGGGATCACAGCAAGACAAGCGAGTGACAGAGATGGAGAAGTTTTTGAGAAGGGAAAATGCAAATGCTGAACAGGGCCCTGGACAAAATTATGACACAGATGAAGGCCACCCATATGAGTGGTGGGCAAAAGAAAAAAGAAAGGACGGTGAGCAAGAGCTTTGTATGTGTCTTTCTACCATTCCTGCCAGGATATCTATTTTGTGTTCATCGAAACAGGCCCAGGTTTCACACTGAGTGTATAAATATAAATACATTTAAAAACATATTAACTATGTGTATTACTGTGTTAGTCATTTTGCGTCATTTTGGTTGGTGGTGTGCTCCAGGATTTTGTAAATGTAAAAAATGTGCCGTGGCTCAAAAAGGTTGAAAATCACTGTCTTAGAGGACATTTACTCTTGTATTTCCAAGCAGTAGTTACTACGGTATTACAGAGGATGAAAGTATCTAAAGAGGGCAGCTATATAGTATACTAGCTGTACCCGGCACGTGTTGCTGTGCCTTTTTAGGAAATGCGAGAAAGTGCAATCATCCACGGTGTGCCCTTCTTTAAACTGCAGTTGGATGGAGTGTGGGTCATGGGGGGCATGGTGTGCCAAGTTGGGTCTTTATTGGTCTTGGTTCTGGGCCACAGTGGTCTGTGGGGAATGATGGGTTTTGAAGTACTACAAATCCCATTTTCCATGGTGGTACTTCATGTCCCATCATGCATGGTCGGGGCTCTGTGTGCCAAGGTAGGTTACTGTAAATTCAGGCCATACACAATGTCCCATGAGCTGAGACCTAGTTATGAACAGCAAGTTAATGAAGCCTTACTGTCAATTCAGGCCATACACAATGTCCAATGAGCTGAGGCCTAGTCAGGAGAATCAAGTTAATGAAGTCTTACTGTCAATTCAGAGCGTAAACAGCTTCCCAGTAAGTGAGGGCTAGTTAGGGAAATCAAGTTAATGAAGTCTTACTGTCAATTTAGAGCGTAAACAGCTTCCCAGTAAGTGAGGGCTAGTTAGGGAAATCAAGTTAATGAAGCCTTACTGTCAATTTTGGGCGTGGTCTGTGTTTTTTTGGGGTGTAAATTTTCAGTTGGAAGTGATTTGGGTGTTTGTGTTGGGGATTGGCTCAGGCCTTTTCCTTATTCTGTTTTGGCAGTTTATTATGGATCGGAATTTTCATGCTGGCTGGCCAGTGCAGCAGTTATGCAAATCCGCCCTTATTGGCAGCCAATCATGTTGTTCAGAATGTAGAGGCTGGGTGAGTCTTTGGCTGCCCCGGAGGATGCTGGTAAATGTAGTTTTATTTTTACTCGTTGTTTTGGGGGCCTTTTAGGTTTTGGGGGGGAAAGTTTCTTTGCTACAAACGTACCTTCCTTGAGGCCTATTTCTGTTGGCAAGTATTGTGTTTCTGCGTTGTATGGTTTCTTTGTTTGAGGTATACATCACATGACGTGAACCCGTTTATATAATAGATTAAATAACCCCTCAGCTGATGCTACACAAAAATGTGATTTGCTTTTGTATTTGTGATGCAACACAAATTTTGTGCACCTTATTTCAATTTTGCTGTCTGATAGGTTTTTCTGATGTTCATAGTTTACTTCACGGACTGGAGATCTCGTACCATTCCCAGTGTCAGCCGATGACTAATAGATAATCGTATGTATTCACAGAAAGGAAGGGAGCACAAGCTTAGCAGAAAAGGGCTCAACGGTGCCGAGATGATGACGACGACACCATGAAATTGTTGCATAAAGAGTGAAATCTGGAACAAGCCCTTCAAGGCAAGAGGCGTTGACATATAACGCCTCTTGCCTTCAATCGATTTATGACTCTGTGTTACCGTTTTTTGTCACTTAGTGTAATTTTAACAATGTTTTAATGATGTTTTTAGTATCATTTTTGTTATTTTTATGGTTATAGCATTGTTTTATTTTGTTCGTGAGTCGGCATGAGTGTTGCCTGCCGATCACTATGTATGTCTTGTAACCCGCCACGAGCCCTCGGGAAGAGGCGGAATACAAATGCAAATAATAAATAAATAAAATAAAAAAGCAGGGAGAGTGGGAGAGTGGAGGGAAGCAGGGTCTTGTGGGTTGAGTGACAGGTTTTAGCTGAAAGGAGTATTATTTCTAAACATATGCTTGGGTATATGTGAGCACAAGCATTGAAGTCACAAGTGGGCACAAACTCTTTCCCAGGAAAGTTACATCTTGTAATGTCTGTCGTTAGTTTTGGTACATACCAGTGAATTGTGGTTAATTGAGTTGCTCTTTTTCTAAAATAAACTAAGGTTTTAATCATTGTTATTGTACTTTCACGTTATTTATTTATTTATTTATATCATTTCTATTCCGCCCTTCTCACCCCGCAGGGGACTCAGGGCGGATCACAATGCACATATGCAGGCAAACATTCAATGCCCTTTGACATACAAACATGTAAGAAAAGACACTCAGAGGCAATTTAGCATTTCAGCTTCTGGCCACCAGGGGGAGCTGTTGCACTTTACTCCTTTTTACACATTTCCTGGAGATTTATGACCTCGTTAAGTTACCCTCCCCACAACGTGGTACCTAAATTTCCTACTTGACAGATGCAACTGTCTTTCGGGTTGCAAAGGTTGGCAACAAGCTACACAAATGGTTGAGCGCTCACTCCGACCCGGGCAGGCCTCGAACTCATGACCTTCTGGTCAGTAGAGATCTTATGCAGCTGACTCCCAGCCAGCTGCGCCACATTCCCGGTGCTATTGTGAATTACTTTGCAAGATTTGTTCAGGCAGGGCTTACTATTGCCTTCTTCTGAGATTCAGGGAGTGTGAAATGTTTTTGAACATTTACATAAAACTGTATTTTAAGGTAAGACTGTCCAACTCTGATGAAACCATTACTCAATGTAAATGTGCTTCCATATCCTTCCAATAATAAATAGAGTAAAATAATAAATGTAATAATAATAGAGTAAAATAATGTACATGTAATAATAACAATATAAATGTAATAATAATAATAGCAATAACAACAATAACAGTAAAATAATAAATAACCTTGACTTGAGTCAAACCAAGGAGGACTTTTTCATTTAGGTACACTTTGCATAGGCATGTGGAAGGCCATTAGCATAGGCATGCGGAAGGAGCACCGGGAGTGTGGCGCAGCTGGCTGAGTGTCAGCTGCATAAGATCTCTACTGACCAGAAGGTCATGAGTTCGAGGCCTGCCCGGTCGGGGTGAGCTCTTGACCAATTTGTGTAGCTTGTTGTCGATCTTTGCAACCCGAAAGATAGTTGCATCTGTCAAGTAGGAAATTTAGGGACCACTTAGTGGGGAGGCTAAATTTAACTGATTTCTGGAATGTTAAATTGCCTCGATGTCTGTCTATATATGTTGTATGTCAATGGCATTGAATGTTTGCCTGTATATGTGCATTGTGATCCGACCTGAGTCCCCTGCGGGGTGAGAAAGGTGGATTATAAGCGACTTAAATTAAATAAATAAATATACCATTAAACCTGTAAGAACCATTTTGGGCAGCTGGAAGTTTCTCGTCCTTTCCAGATGGAACTACTTTTTTCCCCCAGAGACGGATTTTCTAGTTGTTTCTGTTTATGGGCCAAAATGGCAACTTTGGAGTCCCATTTTCTGCCCCCAAAAGTGGTTTTCTGTGACATTCAGAGGTGAATGAGAGTTTGAAGGAGCCAACGACCCCCAACCCAATCGGGGTGGGGGCCAGATATGACTTAGAAATGACACTCTACACCAGTGTTTTTCAACCTTTTTTGAGCCGCGGCACATTTTTTACATTTACAAAATCCTGGGGCACACCACCAACCAAAATGACACAAAATGACACTCTAACACAGTCATACATATAGTTAATATGTTTTTGAATGTATTTATACACTCGTGTGAAACCTGGACCTGTTTTGAGGAACACAACATAGATGGCAGGAATGGCAGAACTTCCCACACGGAACTCCCATAACCAAGAGAAAATACTATAAGAGTTTGGTGGGCATTGACCTTGGGTTTTGGAGTTGTAGTTCACCTATATCCAGAGAGCACTGTGGACTCAAACAATGTTGGATCAGGACCAAACTTGGCATGAATACTCAATATGCCCAAATGTGAACACAGAGGGAGTTTGGGGAAAAATAGACCTTGACATTTGGGAGTTACAGTTTCTGGGATTAATAGTTAACACACAATCAAAGAGCACCCTGAACTCTTGCAACAATGGAATTGAACCAAACTTGGCATATTGAACTCTCATTACCAACAGGAAGTACTGAAAGGGTTTGCTTGGGAATTTACCTTGAGTTTCCCATGGCACACCTGATGATCGCTCACGGCACACTAGTGTGCCATGGCACACTGGTTGGGAAACACTGCCCTACACTACTGAAGTGTAGTGTAGAAAAATAATCTATAAATGTATTCCTTAGTTTAATGTTGGTCTTACCCACAGCAGTGTTTCTCAACCAGTGTGCCGTGGCACACTAGTGTGCCATGAGCGATCATCAGGTGTGCCATGAGAAAAGCTCTCTGCCCCCCTTCCTTCCCCCCTCCTCCTGCCAAACTCCTGCTGCTTGGAAGAGGAGGAGGAAGGGAAGAAAAAGAAGGGACCGGGGCACCGCCTCCTTCGGTCGTTTCCCCAACCAGCCTCCAATCTGCCATGACTCTCGCCCCTTGCTTGTTGAAGCTGCGTGGAGGAGCCCCGCCTACTGAAGCCCGTCCACCGCTCATGCTCCTCCTCTGTGAGAGGGCTGAAGCTGGGGGAAGGGGGGCATGACGCAGCCTGTCTCTGCCCCCTCCCCCCCGGCTTTAGCACTCCCACAGCTTCGCCAGCCTTGAGGGGGCAGGGCCTAGCCAGCGATGGCAGAGCCAGCACAATGCCGGCATGTCCCCTCAAAGCTGGCAAAGCTGTGGGAGAACTGAAGCCGGGGAGGGGACAGGGCATGGCGCGGCCTGGCTCCGCCCCCTCCCCCAGCTTCAGCGCTCCCACTGCTTTGCCAGCCTTGAGGGGGCAGTGCCAAGCCAGCGGTGGCAGAGCCAGCACAATGCCGGCATGCCCCCTCAAAGCTGGCAAAGCTGTGGGAGAACTGAAGCCGGGGGAGGGGCGGGGGCATGGCACAGCCTGGCTCCGCCCCTCTCCCAGCTTCAGCGCTCCCACAGCTTTGCCAGCCTTGAGGGCAGTGCCAAGCCAGCGGTGGCAGAGCCAGCACAATGCTGGCATGCCCCCTCAAAGCTGGCAAAGCTGTGGGAGAACTGAAGCCGGGGGAGGGGGCAGGGGCATGGCGCGGCCTGGCTCCGCCCCCTCCCCAGCTTCAGCGCTCCCACAGCTTTGCCAGCCTTGAGGGGGCAGTGCCAAGCCAGCGGTGGCAGAGCCAGCACAATGCCGGCATGCCCCCTCAAAGCTGGCAAAGCTGTGGGAGAACTGAAGCCGGGGGAGGGGGCGCGGCATGGCGCGGCCTGGCTCCACTCCCTCCCCAGCTTCAGTGCTCCCACAGCTTTTCCAGCCTTGAGGGGGCAGTGCCAAGCCAGCGGTGGCAGAGCCAGCACAATGCCGGCATGCCCCCTCAAAGCTGGCAAAGCTGTGGAAGAACTGAAGCCGGGGAGGGGGCGGGGCATGGCGCGGCCTGGCTCCGCCCCTCCCCAGCTTCAGCGCTCCACAGCTTTGCCAGCCTTGAGGGGCAGTGCCAAGCCAGCGGTGGCAGAGCCAGCACAATGCTGGCTTGGCACTGCCCCCTCAAGGCTGGCGAAGCTGTGGGAGAACTGAAGCCAGGGGGAGGGGGCGGGGCATGGTGTGGCCTGGCTCGTCCCCTGGCTTCGGGACTCCCAGCAGCTGCTCCCAGCAGGCCACCATCCCCCAGCCGTTCTTTACTGTGTTAGAGTGTCATTTTGTGTCATTTTGGTTGGTGGTGTCCCCCAGATTTTTTTAATGTTAAAAGTGTGCCGCGGCTCATAAGAACATAAGAACATAAGAAGAGCCATGCTGAATCGGACCTCAGCCCATCTAGTCCAGCATTCTGTATCACACAGTGGCCCACCAGTTGTACACAGGGATCTCGAGCAGAAGGGAGGGCAAAACCTGACCTGCTCCCGACCCCCCACAACCAGTACCCGGGGAAATCCTGCCTACCTGAACCACTCCGAGGTGGCACTTGGATGTCCATTTCAGTAACTACCGATACACTTGGTATCCATGAATCTGTCTAATCCTGCCTTGAAGTTGTCCAGGCTGACAGCTGTCACAACCTCTTCTGGAAGTGAGTTCCATAACCCAATGACCCTCTGGGTGAAGAAATATTTCCCTTTATTAGTCCTAACTTTCCTTCCTTGGAGCTTCAGGGAGTGCCCTCTAGTCCTAGTGTTTTGTGACAAAGAAAATATTTTTTCTTTATTCACCTTTTCTATCCCATGCATGATTTTATACACTTCGATCAAGGCACCTCTTAGACGCCGTCTTTCAAGGCTGAAAAGACCAAGGCGTTGCAACCTGATTTCATAGGGGAGCCGCTCCATCCCTTGGATCATTCTTGTTGCCCTTTTCTGTACCTTTTCCAGTTCCGTTATATCCTTCTTAAGGTGCGGAGACCAGAATTGTACACAGTACTGCAAATGTGGCCTTACCATAGATTTGTAGAGAGGTAATACAACATTTGCCGACCTATTTTCGATTCCCTTCCTGATCATGCCCAGCATAGAATTTGCTTTTTTCACTGCTGCTGCGCACTGGGTTGACATCTTCATTGAGCTGTCCACAAAACCCCGAGATCCCTTTCCTGGTTTGTCTCGGAAAGCGTTGACCCCATCAATTGGTAGGTGTAGTTGGGGTTCTTTGCCCCGATGTGCATGACTTTACACTTGTTTAGGTTAAAATGCATTTGCCACTTTGTTGCCCATTCACTCAATTTCGAGAGATCTTTCTGGAGCTCTTTACAGTCAGTTTCATTTTTAGCTACCCTGAACAATTTAGTGTCGTCTGCAAACTTTGCTACCTCAGAATTCACTCCTACATCCAGATCATTAATGAATAAATTAAAAAGTAACGGACCCAAAACTGAACCTTGGGGTACACCACTTCTCACCTCTTTCCACCCAGAGAAGTGTCCGTTTATTACCACCCTTTGTTTCCTACAGTTTAGCCAGGTTCCGATCCAGGACAAGACCTGTCCCCTGATTCCATGGCTGAAGAGCTTGTTTAGGAGCCTTTGTTGAGGGACTTTGTCAAAAGCCTTTTGAAAGTCAAGGTGAACAATATCGACTGGGTCCCCTTTATCTATGTGTTTATTTACACCCTCAAAGAATTCTATCAAGTTAGTAAGACATGATTTGCCTTTGCAGAAACCACGTTGATTTTCTTTCAGCAATGCCTGTTCTTCTATGTGCCTAGTAATATTTTCTTTAATAATGGTTTCCATCACTTTGCCTGGAACTGAGGCTCAAAAAAGGTTGGGAAACACTGACCCACAGAACTGGAATTTTTTGGATGATTGACCTAGAATTCATCAAGGAGTGGCGGCGAGTGCTCATCCATCCCATTCTGTGCTATTAAAACACTCCCAAGAATGAGAGCCCCCCACCTTTTGAAGAACCCCTCTTGCCATTTCTTCTTCTTCTTCTCAGGCTGATGATCCACATTGGATTTCCCTGCCTTGGTTGCTTCTTGCGCCGACTCTGCCCTCTGCAGGGAATAGAAAGCATCTCTGCTGAACCAGATATTGTGGTGTCTAGTTGGTGGTGAACCGCAGAAGAAGACGTCTTTCAATATAGACAACATTTATATGACCACATGTCATATGCAAATATGGCAACGTTTCATATGCAAATATGCAGAGGTGGATGCAGAGAGAGAACGTGAAATGGATTGTAGTGTTAAAATGCCCTTCTGGAATCAGGTCCATGTAGGTGAATGAAGCAGGTGAGGGAGAGAAAGAGAGAAAGGAAGATTTTCAAAGGAAGCCTTTCCCGTTCCTTATTAACTGAAGATCGCATGCAAGCCATGTTGTGATTTTGGTGAAGACTTCCAAAGCACCTACACATTAAAATTACTGTTTGACATCACTAACTGCCACGGCTTAATGCTATGGAATCCTGGAGCTTCGTGTTTGGTGAGGTAGCAGCACTCTCCGACATGGGAAAGCGAAAGAACTTGCAAAACTACAGTTCCCATGATTCTGTAGCAGTGTTTTTCAACCTTCCTAATGCCGCAACCCCTTAATACAGTTTCTCGTGTTGTGGTGACCCTTACCTCTAACATTATTTTTGCTGCTACTTCATAGCTGTTATTTCGTCATGTAAATATCTGATCGGCCGCATATATTCTCATTCACTGGACCAAATTTGGCACAAATACCCGATACGCCCAAATATGAATACTGGTAAGGCTGGTGGGGGATTGATTTTGTCATTTGGGAGTTGTAGTTGCTGGGATTTATAGTCCACATATAACTCCACTAACAATTGAATTGAAGCAGTCTTGGCACACAGAATTCCCATGAACAACATAAAATACTGGAACTGTTTGGAGGGCATTGACCTTGAGTTTGGGAGTTGTAGTTCACCTACATCCAAAGAGCATTGCAGACTCAAACAATGATAGATCTGGGCCAAGCTTGGCATGAATACTTAATATACCTAAATGTGAACACGGGTGGAGTTTGGGGGAAATAGACCTTTGCCACTTGGGAGTTATAGTTCACCTATAATCATTCTGAACCCCACCAACGATAGAATAGGGCCAAACTGCTCACAGAGAATCCCCCTACCATGAAGGGACTTGCTGGCTTGAGTCTCCCTCCCGCCTTGCACTCTCTCCCACCCCCATGCATGCGCGCCATGCTGCCATGTGCTGAGCCCGCCTTCTCTCCGCTCCCCACTTGGAGTCTCAGAAACAGGCCTCCCCTTGGCTGAGAGGCTAGCCAATCACAGCAGAAGAGGGCTTTTGATCAGCGGATCTGCCCTTCGTTTCCAAAAAGGAAGAGAAGGACAGGCAGAGGGAACTTCAGCCTTTTCTGCCAAAGGGTTTCTAAGACCATCAGAAATATATGTTCTCCAATGATCCCCTAAAACCCCCTTTCGACACCCCCCAGGGGTCCCGACCCCCAGGTTGAGAAACACTCTTCTATAGCAGTGTTTCCGAATCATTTTTGAGCCGCAGCACATTTTTTACATTGACAAAATCCCGGGGCACATCACCAACCAAAATGACATAAAATGACACTCTAACACAGTAATACATATAGTCAATATGTTTTTAAATGTATTTATTTTATTTATTTATTTATTTATTTATTCAGGCTTCTATGCCGCCGACTCCCGGAGGATCGCGGCGGCTCACAAAAGCCAAAGGCACAATAAAATACAGAATAAAAGCAGTTAAAACAGCACTAGCAAATTAAAACAATGACACAATTAAACAGTAACACAATTAAAATACACGGGCCTACACGCCAAAAGCCTGCTTGAACAAATGAGTTTTGCAGGCCCGTCTGAACGGGAGCAGATCCCTCAAGGCCCTGGTTTCGGCCGGGAGGGTGTTCCACAGCGTGGGAGCTATGACATAGAACGCCCTCCGGCGGGTGGATGTCAGTCGTGCCAGCTTTGCCGATGGTATCTCCAAGAAGTTGGCATCCTCGGACCGTAGTGATCTCAGAGGGCAGTATGGGGTGAGACGGTCCCTCAGATACGCTGGCCCCAGGCCGTGAAAGGCCTTAAAGGTAAGAACCAACACTTTGAAGGCAATCCGGTGCTCAATTGGCAGCCAGTGCAGATCCTGCAAAACAGGTGTTATGCGGCAACCTGCTGGAGTGCCAGACAGGAGCCGGGCGGCAGTGTTCTGCACCAGCTTGAGCTTCCGGATTGCCGACAGAGGAAGGCCTACGTAGAGCGCATTGCAGTAATCTAGCCTTGAGATGACCGTGGCTTGGATCACCGTGGCCAGGTCGTTCCGGGAGAGATAGGGGGCCAGCCTCCTTGCCTGACGGAGATGAAAAAAGGCAGCCTTGCTGACCGCAGAGACTTGGGCCTCCATGGTCAGCTGGGAGTCCAGATGGACCCCCAGGCTTTTCACGGAAGACGATGGGCATAACGCCGCACCGTCCAGGGTCGGAAGCTGGGCACCTACCCCGCCCGGGCGACCCTGCCACAAAATCTCCGTCTTTGCCGGATTCACCCTCAACCTACTGGCTCGCAGCCATCCAGGAACGGCTTCGAGGCAATGTTGGAGAGAATGGCCCCCTGCAGAACTCCACAAACTAATGGGGAGCCCTCAGAGACCACCTTGCCCCTCCTCACACGCTGAGACCGCTGGCGGAGGAAGGAGGCCAGCCATTTTAGGGCTGTCCCCCTCACTCCAGCCATGGCCAGGCGGTGGATCAAGAGATTGTGGTCGACCGTGTCAAACGCTGCCGTGAGGTCCAATAACACGAGCAGCGCAGACCCGCCTTGGTCGAGCTGGCAGCGGAGTTGGTCTGTGATGGAGACCAGGACCGTCTCCGTCCCATGTCCCGAATGGAAGCCGGACTGGAAGGGGTCTAGCCATGTTGCATCTTCTAGGAAGGACTGCAGCTGCTCCATTACTGCCCTCTCAACCACCTTGCCCAGGAACGAGAGATTCGACACTGGGCGGTAGTTGGAGGGAACCGCAGGATCTAGTGACGGTTTCTTCAGTAATGGAGCTACCACCGCCTCTTTCAAGCACTCTGGAAAGATTCCTTGCTCAAGGGAGCTGTTTATGATATTATACACTCAGTGTGAAACCTGGGCCTGTTTCGATGAACACAACATAGATATCCTGGCAGAAAGACACAAACTTCCCACACAGAACTCCCATAACCAAAAGAAAATAGACCTTGATATTTGGGAGTTACAGTTTCTGGGATTTATAGTTAACACACAATCAAAGAGCATCCTGAATTCCACCAATTATGGAATGGAATCAAACTTCCCACACAGAACTCACATAAGCAAGACAAAATGCTATAAGAGTTTGGTGGGCATTGACCTTGAGTTTTGGAGTTGTAGTTCACCTATATCCAGAGAGCACTGTGGACTCAAACAATGTTGGATCAGGATCAAACTTGGCATGAATACTCAATATGCCCAAATATGAATGCAGATGGAGTTCAGGGAAAATAGACCTTGACATTTGGGAGTTGTAGTTGCTGGGATTTACAGTTTCCCTACAATCAAAGAGCATTCTGAACCCCACCAATGATAGAACTGGGCCAAACTTCCCACACCGAACCCCCAGGAGGCAAGAGGAGGTCTCTACTTGGGGAAAGGGAGGCGGGCCTTCCCAATGCATGGCGAGGGAGAGACCAAGTAGACAACGGATGGGGAGGGGGGTGGTTGTAATTTTGTGTTTTTATTGAGGTAGGCTTCTTACGGTTTTTAATACTTCAACACACTAGACTCTCCCCCCTCCCCTCCTGGAGGTTCCAATTTCCCACGGCACACCTGATGATCGCTCATGGCACACTAGTGTGCCCCGGCACACTGGTTGGGAAACACTGCTCTATATGACCAAATGTGAACACAGATGGAGTTTGGGGAAAATAGACCTTGACATTTGGGAGATGTTTGCATGCTCTCTTTCTCTCTTGTGATTTTTTTCCTGCTAATTGTCACGATGGAAGACCTTGGCCGGCCCCTTAATCACACACACAGAGACGGTAATCAGCTAACTACTTTATTGAAGAATAAGAAACAGTTGAAAAGGTAATTGTCCATAAAAAGATCAAAACAAATCCAATAGGTAAAAGGTAAAGTCCAAAAGCAATCTTGGCATGGAAGTTTCCAAGGACTTGGCAAAGCTCCGCTCAACTCAAGCGGATTCAGGAACAAGGCAAAGATACAAGATCCAAGGTACTCCTTGGCAGGCCACTAGCCCAAAACTTAGCTACGTGGTCTTGGCTCACTACACGTCTGCATAGGATAGACGTGGCCGAGGTACTGAGGATCCGTTCCCACGGATCCTATACTTCATCCCCTTGGCGAGGCCCCCAACGCTCTAGGCTTCTCCTCCTCCAATCTGTGCTGCAGGACCTCGGCCGGTCTAGGCTGTTGAACCAACCCCTCCTGCTAGCCTCAATGCTCCGTCTCCTATCAAAGGTTCGACCTTGCCTCCCAGCATCTGGTTCCCTATCTTCGTGAGAGTCAAACTCCCCTTCTGCTTCCCGGGCCTCTCCCTCGGTTGTTTCCCACATTCTTTCTTGTGAACCTCCCCCCCGGGCCGTTCATAATCTTCACTATCACTGCTTTCGAATTCCGGCTGGCCTTCCTGCATCTCGTAAGGATCAGACCAGCCATCATCCCAGGCCAGGCTTTCTGTGGGGGAAGAAGGCCCAGCTACCTCAAAATCCCCTTCTTCCAGCCCCTCCAAATCCTCCTCAGAATCAGCTGGCTCCAATGCCAGTGGGACCCCCGGTGCTGCCCCCTGCCCTCCAGGCACGAAAGAGAACTGGGTTGCTACACTAATATCATGCTTTGGACGTACTATTAGTTTGGAAACATCCGATGCAATATCAGGAAAGAGTTTTTGATTCAGGCAGAATCCATATTATTGTATTCTGACCTTCCCTCCCTGGTCCACAAGAATATGTGTTCCCTGTGGCTGGGTATTCTGCTTTTCACATTTGTAAATTCATCCCAGCTTGATCTAGGACAGCTCTGCTATTTGCATATATGAGAGAGAGAGAGAGAGAGAGAGAGAGAGAGAGTCTCTCTCTGCAATCCTGAGTTTTGTTTTGTTTCAAATTGGATGCCTGCAGTCCTTCTGAATGGAGGGAACCCAATAATGAAATGTCAGGATCACTTTAGATCAACTATTCTACTGGTTAACTAGGCTGGCAGCAGGCTGGCTGGCTGGGCACAATACGGGCAAAACTAATGATTTGGCACATTCCTGGAAACAGTTGGATTATAAAACTGGATTTAAACCTGGGCTGGTTAGAAAGTACAAAAAGTACAGGGTTTGTTATAATGACAACCACGGTGCTTTAACTTAAAACGGGAAAACAATGTGCTAGAATTATGGCCTCAGCATTCATTTCCAGGCATAGAATTCTCTCTGTATGGTTGTGTTTATGTTTTCTCTCTGGCCACACCCCTCTTTCTCCACTTTGCAATCTCAATCACAACACATCTTGAAAACACTCTGCTCGAAGAAATCAATATGTTAACTGTGCAGGTCATAAAGAGTGAGGAACTGTTGCTCCTTCTCACCTGCTACTAAGGAGGCTGTTCAAGTGCTGAACCGGTGCTTGACCGCTGTGTCGGACTGGATGAGGGTGAACAAATTGAAATTGAATCCAGACAAGACAGAGGCACTCCTGGTCAGTCGAAAGGCCGAACAGGGCGTAGGGTTACAGTCTGTGTTGGACAGGGTTACACTCCCCCTGAAGACGCAGGTTCGCAGTCTGGGAGTGATCCTGGACTCATCGCTGAGCCTGGAACCACAGGTTTCAACGGTAACCAGGGGAGCATTTGCACAGTTGAAACTTGTGCGCTAGCTGCGCCCTTACTTTGGGAAGTCTGACTTGGGCACGGTAGTCCACTCTATGGTTACATCCCATATAGACTACTGCAACACATTCTATGTGGGGCTGCCTTTGAAGACTGTTTGGAAGCTTCAATTGGTCCAACGGACAGCAGCCAGGTTGATAACTGGAACGGCACTCAGGGAGCGCACAACTCCTCTGTTGCGCCAGCTCCACTGGCTGGCAGTTTGCTACCGGGCACAACTCAAAGTACTGGCTTTAGCCTTTAAAGCCCTAAATGGTTCTGGTCCAGCTTGTCAGAATGTAAAGATATAAAACAATTGTTTGAGTTGTTTGAGTTGTGAGTATCTATTTCTTTTGGTTTATGTGCTGTAGTAGTACTACTGTAGGTGTGTCTGAATAGCTGCAGCTGAGTTTTACCTGACTCCAGTAGGGTGTGGCAGCTGTGTTTGTATAAATCTCCTATGTCACAGATTGGGTTAGGCTTTTGCAGGCTTTTAGTGGATATGCTGGAGGCTCTTACTGTCTATGCAGGCTATTTCGCTGGTTGGCGTTCCTGGCTGATGTATTGGCTGTAGCTGATATCCTGGCTGATATGCTGAATGGCTCGAGAGTAGTTTTGGAAAAGCTGCTGGAGCTGGAGCTGCAAGGAAAGCCTCAAGATAAGCTTTGGAGAAATGCATTTATTGGCTTCGAGAAATGGTTTCCTATACTGCTGTAATGCTGGAATGCTGTAGCTTGGAGAAATGCATTTATAGCTGAGAGAAATCCATTCATAAGCTTGGAGAAATGCATTCATAAACTACTGGAATGCTGGAATGGTGACAGGCATGCTGGGAGCTGCAATACTGTGTGAGTTAACACAGAAGCCTGTTGCTGAAGAATGTGTGGGAGTATACTAAAGAAGAACTGCGTTATATGTTTTGTTTTTCTATCTCCACACAGACTGTTTATTGAAAGAGCATGTTGCTGCTTTATTGTTTATTTCAGGGCTGTCCAACTGCCGGCCCTGCAGGTGTTTTGGACTTCAAATCCCAGAAATCCTAACAGCAGGTAAACAGGCTAGGATTTCTGGGATTTGAAGTCCAAAACACCTGCAGGACCGGCAGTTGGACAGCCCTGGTTTATTTGAAACTATATTTGTAAATTAAAGTTTGTGCATATTTTTACAAGAAGCCAAACGTTGTTCTTTTTGCTTCTGTTTGCTCAAATACCCATCAACCACCTTCTTCTGTCTTCTCTGCAAACTGTGGATATAGAGGATTACATGTCCCATTATCCCGTCATCCAGCCGACACAGCTTATCTGTCCGAACACATATCTCCCTATGAACCATCCAGGTGTCCAGAAATAGAGGGGGTGTTTCAGTTTAGGATTTTTAAACTCCCAATGTTTCTCAGGTGCCTTTGCTCCTATCACTTGAATGCCTTCCTGCTGAAGGGAGACAGCTGGGCTGGGGGGAGGCGACCCTTCCCTGCTGGGAGACTGGTCTGTAGCCATATGAGCCCTTCATGAATTCCCCTTCCCAGCAGCCACCCTAGAAAGATTTAATTTAATTTAATTTAATAATCGAACTTCTATTACCGCTACTCCCCGTAGGCTCGGAGCGGTGCACAGTTGAAAACAAGTAATACAGAGTAAGACATACATAACATACAACAAGATAAGGGCATCAACAGGGGTGGACACAGCAACAGGAGGGTAGATCAGAGCTATTAAGCTCGTCCATTGAACGGGGGGAGCCGTGGAGGGTCCCACAGGTCAAACCGCGTCCTTAGGTACTCAAGGTCCATATGGTGGCGGTCGACGCTGGCCTGCGGCGCGGGTCCCAACATCGACCGTCTCACCCCATATTGCCCCCTGAGATCACTACGGTCCGAGGATGCCAATCTCTTGGAGGTACCTTCGGTGAAGCTGGCACGATTGACATCCACCCGCCGGAGGGCGTTCTCTGTCATAGCCCCCACGCTATGGAACGCCCTCCCGGCTGAAATCCGGGCAATGAAGGACCTGCTCCCGTTCAGACGGGCCTGTAAAACCCTTCTGTTTAAGCAGGCTTTCGGCGGGTAGGCCCACACCCTCCCAATTGTGCCACTGCTTCAATCGTGCTATTGTTTTTATTATGTTGCTCTGTTTTTAACTGTTTTACTGTTTTGTTTTTATTGTGCCTTCGGCTCTGTGAGCCGCCGCGAGCCTCTGGGAGTCGGCAGCATAGAAACCCAAAAATAAATAAATAAATAAATAAATAAAAAGTGAAAAGGCAGTTAGTTCCTCAGAATAGGAGGAGGAGGAGGTTTTATGGTAGGTGTGGTAGTTTATGTGGAGCAGTTCAGGAGAGCATTATTGTGACTACAGTATTCTTGTTTCCAAATATTGAGAAACACCTCTAGTTGAACAGAAGGTGGAATCGATACAGGACGGTTTCCTACCTTTCCTCATGTTCATGCCTTGTATACTCCCGGGGAATTTTTAGGAAGGAAGAGGTCTTGCTTTGGAGAGTGGCTCTTTTCTTTCTCTCTTGTCATTCACAGTTCAGTGACTTCCCCAGCTGGGCAATATTTCCTTCCTCTCATCCTGAAAGCATGGATTGAGGGAAGTGCATTGTGTCATTTTTGAAAAAAACCCTCTTCTCCCGAAATAGTTCTAAGTGGCAACGACAGAACTGCAATGTGTGAGAACGCCTCACATTTCTGAATGAATCATCCGGCAATTTGAGCTAAAAAGACACTTGCCTTGGACTTGCTGTTTTTGTTGTTGTTCTTTCTTTTCGCTCTACCAATGTGATGCATGAGTCATCCCAAAATGCAAAAAGTTGGAATTATCTCTAAAAATGCTTCCTGGCGGTTTTTTTTTTTTTTGGGGTTGTTAACTGTCTAGGGCAGTGTTTCCCAACCGCTGTGACGCGGCACAGTAGTGTGCCATGACGGACCTCCTGCTGTGCCGTGAGAAAAGATCTCTGCCCCCCTTTCCTTCCCCCTCCTCCTGCCGGTCTCCTGCTGCTTGGGGGAGGAGGAGGAAGGTCCGGGCGGTGGCAAAAAAGAAGAAGGGGCCGGGGCACCGCCTCCTTCGGGCGTTTCCCCAGCCAGCCTCCAATCCGCCAGACTCCCGCCCCTCACTTGATGAAGCCGCGTGTAGGGAGCGGGACATGGCTGGCCTGGCTCCACCCCCTCCCCCCAGCTTTGGCACTCCCAGCAGCTTCTCCAGCCTTGAGGGGACAGTGCCAAGCCAATATTGTGCTGTCTCTGCCACCGCTGGCCTGGCACTGCCCCCTCAAGGCTGGACAAGCCGTGGGAGAGCTGAAGACAGGGGGAGGGGACGGGGCATGGTGTGGCCTGGCTCCGCTCCCTCCCCCCGGCTTCGGCACTCCCAGTAGCTGCTCCAGCCTTGAGGGGACAGTGCCAGGCCAGCATTGTGCTGTCTCTGCCACCGCTGGCCTGGCACTGCCCCCTTAAGACTGGAAAAGCTGTAAGAGAGCTGAAGCCGGGGGGGGGGGTGGGGGCAGAGCATGGTGCGGCTTGGCTCCTCCCCCGGCTTTGGCACTCCCAGCAGCTGCTCCCAGCAGCTGCTCCCAGCAGGCCACCATCACCCAGCCATTCTTTACTGTGTTAAGAGTGTCATTTTGTGTCATTTTGGTTGGTGGTGTGCCCCCGGATTTTTTTAATGTTAAAAGTGTGCCGCGGCTCAAAAAAAGGTTGGGAGACACGGGTCTGGGGCACAAATTCATTCGCACTTGCACTTCTGTCTAAAGGGGGGAACGTTAAGATGACTCACAACAATTTGTTTTTAATTGTAGGTTGTACAGTTGGCTCTCCACATTTGTGTGTTCTACTTATAGATAGATTTGATAAATGACAGATTTGATTAAAATGTTCTCTCTAGGAATATTTAGAGACTCCATTGCAATTTGAATGTGATTTTCCTGCTTCTTGGCAGGGGGTTGGACTGGATGGCCCATGAGGTCTCTTTCAACTCTAGGATTCTATGACTCTGGGGTCATGCTCTGTTTGATTCTGGGGTCAGTTTCCTCTGGGTGTTGACCATAGGGTCACATTCAAGGACCTAGAGATCCTTAGAGAGAACATTGGTCTAGAAATCTCTAGGTCAGTGGTTCTCAACCTGTGGATCCCCAGATGTTTTTGGCCTTCAACTCCCAGAAATCCTAACAGCTGGTAAACTGGCTGGGATTTCTGGTAGTTGTAGGTCAAAACACCTGGGGACCCACAGGTTGAGAACCACCGCTTTGGTCCTCCAGTGTGATTCTCCAGATTTGGGTGTATCAGGTATTTGTGCCAAATTTCGCCTAATAAATGAAAATAGATCCTGCATATCAGATATGTACATTACGATTCGTAACAGTAGCAAAATTACAGTTATGAAGTAGCAACGGAAATAATTTTTTAGTTGGGGGTCACCCCAACATGAGGAACTTCTATTAAGGGGTCGTGGCATTAGGAAGGTTGAGGAACACTTCTCTAGAATTTAGTGTGCCAATCCAGATTCTTTGTGTGGATGAAACTGATATTCTCAAAATGTAGCAAAAATTTTGCTTTAAAAAAGAGATGCTGTTGTAGTTGAGCCCTCAGCTCTACCTGCTAGTAGGGCTGAGGAGGATGCTGAGTCAACAGTGTCTGAGTGTAGTATGGAACTGGGTGGGGCTGAGAGTAACCTAAACGCTGGAGCAGGCAGAAAGAGGACTACAAGTCATTCCAGCAGGGAAAGTTTGGAACAAAGGAAGAGAATTCGGCAATACTTATGTCCCCTACTGACTCAGAGTCCTTTGAGGGTTTTCCCAGGGATGGGGGAAGCTCGTCAGAAGAGAGTGATACTGAGTTGGATTGGACTTTGCTACAGGAGGTTCGGGATATGTGTAATGCAGACACCAGTAGTGATACTTTTATGGGGTTTGATAGTGATAAAGACTGGCCCTCTGAAACCTCCGCTGGACTTTCTCTCCTGTGGACCTTGGATTGTCTCCTCGTTTCTCCGTCATTCCCACAACTCTGGACCGGTTACTGACTACGCTATTGGCTCATCCCTCGAAGGACGTCACAGAGGACGTCCTAAGTTTGCTTTGGATTCCTCCTTCAGTGATTTTTGGGCTTTCCCTGGTGTTTTGTGGGGTTTTGCCGGTTAGGCTAGTTTTCTCTTAGTCCCATTACCATTTATTGTGCTATAAACTGTTTGTTATCCCTTTTAACACTTGGTTTTGGCTTTACTTGGCATCTGCATCACGACAGATGCAGATTTTTTTCCTTTACATTATTGTACCTGGAGAAGTTGCTTTATTATAAGGTGTAAACAGAAATATTTTGTTATACAGAGATTCCAGGACCTTGAAATGTTACTTTCCTTCATTATGTCTGGAATTCCCAGAAAGGTGACTGGGGAATTCAGAGGGTTATAGTTCAAAATGGTAACTTTTCCAAGCTGTTGGATGTGGGTGCCCATATGCCCTTGTAATGACACTCAGCTGGCCAAGTTTTGGTTCCTCATGCTCACATTCTCCATGCCATTATGTAAACTGACTTTTGATACGGCACTGGTGGATGCAGCTCAGAATTGCATATATCTGTGTTTGTTTCCATAGTAACTAGTGTAGTTCAGAGAAAGGGGAGAAAGGCTGCAAAGAAGGACAAGGGGGAAAAGATCAAAATAAAGTGGCACTTGATGATGAATGCTTGGATCCCCCTTTTAAAGGCTTTGATGCCATGGAGTGCTTCTTTTTACTCTTCCGACATCTGAATTCATAAGAGAGATAAATGCAATTTGTTACTAACCACTTATATCATGGGAGACGTAGCTAAATGTTCCTACTCTTCATAATACTACTTTTCTGTGTGACCTTGCAAATGGATTATCATGTGCTAGGTGAATCATCATCATATGTTATCCACCTCAAGGTTCAAGATAAGAGTAGAACATAGTTAACATACAAAGATAAAAACATAAGACTATTAAATCTATGCTGTATTTGTTTTATATTGTTGCCTTTGGTTGTGAGCCACCCCGAACCTGTTTCGGAGTGGCGGCATAAAAGCCGAATAAATCAAATCAAATCACATCTATTAAAAGACATAGATCTAAGATTAAAGCACATTAAAATCTATTGTCGAAGGCTTTGATGGCCAGAATCACTAGATTGCTGTAAGTTTTCCGGGCTGTATGGCCATGTTCTAGAAGCATTCTCTCCTGACGTTTCACCTGCATCTATGGCAGGCATCCTCAGAGGTTGTGAGGTCTGTTGGCAGGGGCGGTCCGACCCGTGTAGGGCGCCATCTTGGAAGGTCTGGGAAAGGGGCGAATTCTCCTGCCCGCCAGGCGCATCGGGAGGCCCTGCCCCAACCCTCCCCACCGCCGACGCATCCTCGGGCCCTTTGCCTTCCTTTTAGATGGCCTTCCTCTCTCGATCCCCCCTCCCTCCCGTCTCTCTCCCTCTCTCGCTTCCGCCAGGAGGCATGGCAGAAGCGCGGGGCAAACACTCCGCAGCTTCCTGGTCCCTTCCAAGCCCCGCCCCCGGCTCGGCTTCCGCCCTCCGCCCCCTGAGCGGAGCGGCGAAGAGGAGGAGGAAGAAGCAGCAGCAGCGCCTCCTCCTTCCTGACCGGCCCCCTTCCTCGCCGCCGCCACGCTTTTTCTGTTTCCTTGGGGCCATGGCCCCATCCGGGTTCCCTGGGAGGATGGGGATGCTTGGCTTTCCGGGCCTGGTGCCCAGCTGGTCCGCCTCCCGGCGTGCGCCCTCCCCAGCCCGGCTTCCTCCTTCCCCGCTCGCCCTCGTCTGGACTGTCCCCGCGCGCCTCGTATTTCCTCCAGGGCACGCCTTCCCCCACCTGGCCGGCCCTGCTGCCTTCCCTCTATCTTAGCCGCTTGGCCCTGCTCTCCCTCCTCCCCTCTCTGGCGTTCAGCTCGGAAGAGGAAGGAAGGAAGGAAGGAAAAGGAAGGAAGAGGGAGAATGAAGGAAAGAAGGAAGGGAAGGGAAAGGAAGGAGAGAAGGAAAGGGTGCAGGGGGAGAAAGGAAGGAAGGAAGAGGCGCCAAAATAATGTTTGGGGGGGGGGGGCCAAATAATGTTCGCTTACCATTTAAGATTACCTTAGACCGCCCCTGTCTGTTGGAAACTAAGAAAATGGGGTTTATATAATAATAATAATAATAATAACTTTATTATTTGTGAGTCGCCCTCCACCACTGGTGCTCCGGGCGACTTACATCATTTAAAAACCCAAAAATACAACAGTTTAAAACATAGGTACACACGCCAGAAAGGCTCAGTCTCCACGCGTCCGATCAAACCCCAAATGCCTGGCAGAAGAGCCAGGTTTTCAGGTCCGATAGGAATCTGATTTGGGCCGATGTGGCCCTGAGGGCAGGCGGGAGGGTGTTCCAGATCGTGGGAGCCACCACGGAGAAGGCTCTCCGTCGGGTCTCCATCAGCCGAGCCTCTCACCCCAGGGATGGCTATACGATCACCATTTATGGCACGCGCTGGCCTCTCGGTGCGTTGGACTGTCAGCCGATCGCCCAAATAGGCTGGCCCAATATTATGCCGTGCTTTAAAGGTGAGCGCCATAAGTTTGTAAATCACTCTGAACTCTGTGGGCAGCCAATGAAGATCTTTTAAAATTGGAGAGATATGGTTTCTGACAGATGCCCCAGAGATGAGTCTGGCCGCTGCGTCTGAATGAGCCTCAGCCTCCGAGTTGTGGACAGAGGTAGGCCCGCATATAGGGCATTGCACTAATAAAGACGCTAGACGACGGTGGCATGTATCACAGTTCTCAACGCCTCTGATGGTAGATAGGGGCCAACCGTCGGGCCCTGCGAAGATGGAAAAGGCGCTTAGCTGCGGCCTGGATCTGGGCTTCCATCGACAGTCTCTCGTCAGAATCACTCCCAAGCTCTTCACCGCCGGAGCCGGGGATAGGGGCTCGCCTCAAAGAGTGGTAGTGGTGAGTGAGGGTCGGGTCGGCCAGGCCAGAGAATCTCCGTTTTGCCGGGTTGATTTTGAGTCTGTATGCTCTGAGCCAGCTTGTCACCGCTCTCAGCCCTTGACTGAAACTGTCTGGCACCGATGATGTCCCTGGGTCGAGCTTCAGTAGCAGCTGTGTGTCGTCGGCGTATTGGTAGCAACAGAAACCATGGCTCCTAGCAATACTGGCCAGGGGCTGGACATAGATGTTGAAAAGGGTGGGAGACAGGATGGCACCCTGGGGAACTCCACACTCCAACCCACATTTCCTAGAGACCTGGCCCTGCCACTCGACCCGCTGCGAGTATACAGTATCTGTGGGAGATCCAGGGTGGGAGGAAGAACTCTTGTCTGTTGGAGGCAGGTGTGAATGTTGCAGTTGGCCATTTATCATCATCATCATCATCATCATCATCACTTTATTAATCGCCCTCCATCCAGGATGCTCTGGGCAATTTACACAAAACAATAAAAACAAGATAAAACATAACACAGATCATAGATATAAAAGTTAAAATTACACGTGAAATGCTCTACTGAATAGCCAAGTCTTGAGTGCCTGGGTAAAAGGCCGCATGTTGCGCATAGCTCTCATATACGGTGGCAGTGAGTTCCACAAGCCGTGGCCAGAGATTGAGAAGGCCCTATGCCTCGTGCTAACAAGGCGTACTTCTCTGGGGCCTGGTATGTAAAGCAGATTATGTTGAGAGGGTTGAAACGACCACTGATGGCTGTAGGGGGAAAGGCGGTCTCTGAGGTATGATGGCCCCTGGTCGTACAAAGCCTTAAAAGTCAGGACCAGCATCTTATAAAGAATCCGGTATTCTGTTGGCAGCCAGTGCAACTGTTGAAGAGTTGGTGTTATGTGGCATTTCATGGGCGTTTGTGTAAGTAGCCCGGCTACCGCGTTTCATGTTCCTTGTTTCTTGTTTGGGCAATGCTGCATTTGGTGGTCCCTATGTAGCCTTGTCCACAGTTGCATGGTACACGGTAGACTCCTGCAGAGGTGGGAGGATCCCTCTTGTCTTTGCTGAACGTAGCATTGGTTGGATTTTCTTAGGGGGTCTGTAGATAGTTTGTAGGTTGTGTTTCTTCATCAGCTTCCCTATGCGGTCAGTGGTTCCTTGATGTATGGCAAGGACAATCACACCTACCTCCAGCTAGTGTGTGTGTGTGTGTGTGTATGCACGAAAAGTGGCAAAACAGAACCCACTATACTTAGGACTATCTAAAGAGCACCGGGAATGTGGCGCAGCTGGCTGGGTGTCAGCTGCATAAGATCTCTACTGAAGGTCATGAGTTCGAGGCCTGCCCAGGTCGGAGTGAGCTCTCAACCAATTTGTGTAGCTCGTTGTTGACCTTTGCAACCTGAAAGGCAGTTGCATCTGTCAAGTAGGAAATTTTACTGATTTCTGGAATGTTAAATTGTCTGTATGTCAATGGCATTGAATGTTTGCCTGTATATGTGCATTGTGATCTGCCCTGAGTCCCCTGTGGGGTGAGAAGGGCGGAATATAAATGACGCAAATAAATAAATAAATAGCAGGAAAACACTGGTGAACAGAGTTTCCTTAATTTCGCATGGGATCTAGGGTAGGTGCAGTTCTGAATCCTCAATCTGATTTCCAACTCTCTTTTTGTCTCAGTTCTTTTCATACTATCTATTCACCTTTGTGTTTGAGACTTGCTGATGGCATGTAAATCCACTATTCTATGTATTAATAGTACTCCGAACGTAATTGGTTTCAAAACAAGAATGAAAGCTTTCCTAATGGGTTTGCTTGACGAGATGTAATTGCTGTCTCAGGAGATTCCAGGAGTTAAACAGGCACGCATCCATTGGTTTCAGTGGAGCATCATCTGATTTTAATACATGCAACAACAAAAAGTAAAAGTGGCTGGCATTTATTGGAGTCAGAGTGACATTTACTGGTGAAAATTATGTCTTGTCAATAATTTCAATACCTAAAAAAGAAGTCCATAATATACTTGAATATATATATATATATATATATATATATATATATATATATATAATTTCACGGCTTTGAAAAATAATGCATTTTCTCATTAACCTGAACTGTATTGTTTTTTAGCTGCTTCGAGGGTCCCCTTTTGTGGGAAGATCCTTGCCTGTAAATGTAAACAAATTGATTCATAGATCTCTTGCACACAGTATCATTATACCACTTCGATGCCACTTCAACTGCACTGGTTCTTTCCTATGCAATTTTGGGATCTGCGGTTTAAATAAGAGATTGGTACGGAAGTCTAAACATCTCCCAAAAATTCAAGTCTCAGGGTTGTGTAGGCTGGGGCGATGGCGATCACGGTGCCATTGAAGTGTTATAGCTGTGCCGTGGGATTGTGCAGAAGTGTGCATTAAATAATTATAGGTCTCAGTGTCATTCTTGCAACTGATTTAAACAGTTGTGTGAAAAATGTACATTTTCTGGCAACACACTTCAAGAAGCAGATGGTTTTTTAAAAAGAACCCAACTACGGCCTAAGCAGATGGAGTGAGCGGAAGGAAAGGGTGTGCTTATCACAGCGTAGAAGCAAGCAACAACATTGTCTATAACCAGACCTTCAAAAAGTTATTGTTTTGGACCATGGCTCCCAGAATTCCTCCCATCAGTGGGAGGAGTTGCACACGACTACAAAATAGTAGCTTTTTGTGTCCTTGTGACACAGAAGCCATCAAATACCATAACTTTTTGAGTATGAACACAGGTGTGCAAAATTGCAGTATAAACAACTGCCTTTTGTAGAGGGTCATGTCCAATAATTTTTAGTACCCAAGACAAAAGAAACCCAATGCTATATTTATTTCGGGATTTTACCCCGCTCTTCTCAACCCCCAAGGGGGGGACTCAGAGCGGCTATACAGATGGAAGGAAGGAAGGAAGGAAGGAAGGAAGGAAGGAAGGAAGGAAGGAAGGAAGGGGCTGAAATACCAAAATAAGGTACCCAAGGCAGAAAACCAATGCTGTAAACAACAGCCCCTACTCGAAGTGCCTAGTTTTAAAGCCATCCGTTTATCATCTACTCGACGCAGAGCCTTCTCTGTTGTGGCGCCATCCATTTGGAATGCTTTGCCAGCTGAAGTTTGTGCCTTGCAAGATTTGCCATCTTTCCGCAGGGCGTGCAAAACCTATCTATTTCAGTTGGCACACTAGGCTTCTCTTCTCTCACAACAGTTGGTGCATTATTCTCACAGGCTGGGGGGGGGGGCTTTTGCACATGCTCTGAAAGGTATTTTTCTTTTGGAGGAGTTTTAAGTTATTTCCCCTTAATTTTAAGGGTTTTTTTTGTTTGAAAGACATAGATTGGATTAATATGTGTTTTGCTGCCAAATTTGGTGCCAATTTGTCCAGTGTTTTTTGAGTTATGTTAATCCCACAAACGAACATTACATTTTTATTTATATAGACTAGACGTCCCCTGCCATGCATTGCTGTGGCCTAGTCTGTGTATATGTGTTTTGTATGTGTATGTATTTGTGTATATGTGTGTGTTTGCGCATATATATATATATATATATAGTGTGTATATATATATATACACACACTATATTTGTGTGTGGTTTTGTGTGTGGTTTGTGTGTTGTAATGTATTTTTTGTTTTCTGGCTTTGAATGTCTCTTCTGCTGTGTTTTTATGAGTGATGGTTGCTCGCTGGCTTGGTAGTGTTCAAATTTGGTGACTATTCGTCCTGTGGTTTTTGAGTTATGTTAATCCCACAAACGAACATGACATTTTTATTTATATAGATAAGAAAAGTGATGAAACAGAACCCACTATACTTAGGGCTATCTAAAGAGTAGGAAAAACACTGGTGAACAGTTTCCTTAATATATATTCAAGTATTAAAGTATACATGTGAGTAGATCAATAGGTACTGCTCCCGTGGGAAGGTAATAGCGGTGACTTTGGAGGTGTCTATGGACAACGCCAGCTCTTTGGCTTATAAATCGAGATGAGTACCAACCCCCCAGAGCCGGACACATTTGGACTATATGTCAGGGGAAAACATCTATCTATCTATCTATCTATCTACTATCTATAGAAGAGAATGAACTGTAACTACTTTTTAATAACTCTTCAGTAGGAGAGACATACATTTGTCAAAAAGGACAAATGAATGAGTCTTAGAGCAGATTAAGCCTGAACTCTCCCTAGAAGCCCAGATGTCTAAACTGAAACTTTTATTCGGGCCATATTATGAGAAGGCAAGACTCACTAGGAAAGACAATATTGCTTGGCAAGGGAGAAGGCTGTAGGGAAGGAGGAAGACCACCATGCAAGTGGATAGACTCACTCGAGGAAGTCCTGAATTGATAAGATCTCTTGATAACAGAGTAATTCGGAGGCCCTTCATTCATAAGTCAAAGTTAACTTAACAGCAGTTAACACAGAATCATGGAATCCTAGCGTTGGAAGAGACCTCTTGGGCCACCCAGCCCAACCCCATTCTGCCAAGAAGCAGGGAAATCGCATTCAAAGCAAAACAACAAATGCAATATATTCTAACACTAGCTGTACCCGGCACGCGTTGCTGTGCCCTATTTAGGAGATGCGAGAAAGTCTGAGTATGTAAGGGTTGGAATTGTTGTTAGTTATGGTGTTGTTGGGGCCATGGCTGTGTCGTTGTGGGTTGTTCTGGTGGGTGGGATGTTGTAGTCCTGGGGAGTTGTTGGTGTGTGGTGTTGCTGACGTTCTGCATAGCTTGTGGATATACAATGTTTTTTGTCTTTCCGTCTGCTGTGTTGATGTAGAGGTTGATGCTTGTGTGGGTGGGGTACTTTGGAAGTGAGTGGAGGTACTTGAAATCCCATTATCCATGGTGTGTCCTCCTCTGAACTGCAGCCGGATGGAGTGTGGGTCATGGGGGGCATTGCGTGCCAAGTTTGGTCTTTATCGGTCTTGATTCTGGGCCACAGTGGTCTGTGGGGAATGATGGGTTTTGAAGTAGTACAAATCCCATTATCCATGGAGATACTTCAAGTCCCATAATCCATGGTCCACCCTCTTCCAAACTGTAGTAGAATGTAGCGTGGGTCATAGGGGCTCTGTGTGCCAAGGTAGGTTACTGTAAATTCAGGCCATACACAATGTCCCATGAGCTGAGGCCTAGTCAGGAACAGCAAGTTAATGAAGCCTTACTGTCAATTCAGGCCATACTCAATGTCCAATGAGCTGAGGCGTAGTCGGGAGACTCAAGTTAATGAAGCCTTACTGTCAATTCAGAGCATAAACAGCATTCCATTAAGTGAGGCCTAGTCAGGGAAATTAAGTTAATGAAGCCTTACTGTCAATTTTGTGCGTAGTCTGTGATTTGTAGGGGCGTAAATTTTCTGTGGGAAGTGAATTGGGTGTGTGTGTTTGTGCCTCAGCCCTTTGCCTTATCCTCCTCTGACAGTTTATTATGGGTCGGAATGTTCATGTTGGCTGGCCAGTACAGGAGTTATGCAAATCTGCCCTTATTGGCAGCCAATCATGTTGTCAGAATGTAGAGGCTGGGAGAGTCGTTGGCAGCCCCGGAGGATGCTGGGAAATGTAGGTTTTTTTACTCGTTGTTTTGGGGGCCTTTTAGGTTTTGGGGGGGAAAGTTTCTTTGCTACAAACCTACCTTGCTTGAGGCCTATTTCTGTTGGCAAAAATGGTGTTTCTGCATTGTAAGGTTTCTCTGTTTGGGACGGTCGTTCCATGACGGGAACCCCTTTATATAATAGATACAGCAATCATGACAATGTCCGCCAAGTTTCTCATCTGAGCAGCCTAAAGATTCAATTTCAGTGCTTTGACAGATTTTATTCCATACTTTAAAGGATAAGTTCAAGGTGCAAAATGTCATTTCCAAAGTAGGTTCAGCACTTTGGACAGTTCCTTTGGAATAAGGCTAGACATAATGCGTCCCTTGCTAATTTGAGCTACTGCAGACCAGAATTAGTCTTCTGATTTGAAAACCAGTGTCTACACCAGGGGTGCCCACACTTTTTCAGCATGCGAGCTACTTATAAAACAACCAAGTCAAAATGATCTACCTACCCACTACTCAAAGAGCCATAAAAGCAAAGTATTTGGAAATGTATTTCAGTGAGAGCCATATAATATATTTTAAGACTGAATTCAACTAAATGTGAATATAATAAGCCCCTGGATTTATTCATAATAATAATAATATTCATTCAGCCTCTGCTACTACTAATAATAATGATAATAGTAACAACAACAACAACAGTTTCCTAGAGTAGAAGGAGACCTCCAAGGGCCATCCAGTCCAACCTCCTTCTGCCATAAGGGAAAAACACAATCAAAGCATTCCTCACAGATGGCCATTCAGCCTCTGATAATATTAATAACAATGGGTTATGCCTTTGCTAATCTGTGATCTATCTCTTTATCAATCTTGGCGTCTGAAGAGATGCTGCTGAAAAGATGAACTGCTGAATGGACTTAAGCACAGATTCGCCTATGCTGACGTGGGGATGATGGTGTTCTTCCTGTAGTGCGGGCTGGTAGAGGACTTCCGTTTTCTTCAGGTTGACTTCCTTACTTTCCAGATCACCATCATAGTATTAACCATGATAGTGGCCCCAGTGGCCAGAAAATTTAGGAGTTGTACACTATGTACTTATGAAATGTTGTTTACAAACCACTTCCACAATCTACTATGGAGAGGTTATGCTCCTTGAAATTGGAAAGGTAAACTCCTCGTAGCCATCAACCTTGAAGCCGTGTGTTTGGGGAAGTATAATTCTCTGTCCTATTAGAATGGTATTATCTTGTTGAGGGTTTGTAAGATGAGAGAGGAAGATGAATGAAAGCCATAAGGAATAAGCCGCTCACAGCAAAGTCTTGAACATTAAAACCCCTTCCATTATTGTTCTATCTCTAACTCTGAAATACGGAGATAAGGGATATCATCATGTTCATCGTAATCACTGGTGTTGGTGAAAGAGTGTAATGAGCACCAATGTGCTTTGAATAGCCAGGGCATTACCTGTCATAATGCTTCATACCGCTCTGTCATCTGAATTTGCTTTCTTAGCCCAACAGAATAATCCCTCTTTGTTTTGCCCAAGCATGCAAAAGCAAAATAGTGCGCATTTCAATGAATCCATTGTAAACTTCTTTGAATGGCACAGAGCAAATGCACCAATCAAGGAGGCATCAAGGGGGCATCTCTCTGAATGAGGACATTGTAGCCCATCTTGTTTGGGAGAGACCTTAAAAGGGATCGCGCATATCAAAGGTGCACGCTGGACTGGTTGGGTTCTCAGGTTCCTTGACATGAAAGTGGCAGCTCTGTCTTTTCAAAAGAATACCAACACACCAAAGAACGAAATGAAACGTTTTGGAATCGAGCCCTCTCACGCCACTGCTGTGTGTATCTCCTTACCTTGGCTTCACAACCATCTTTGGAAGGTACTTGATGCTCTTTGAAGGCTGTTGCCATGCAACCAAGTAAATTAGATGCCAACTGTTTCCTTTCTTTGCCCCATAACAGTCAGTCTATCAGTCAGTCCCTGCGATAATTGAAAAGTTTGACTTGTTGTGGAATCAAGGATTGGTGATAAAGCTTCAGTGGATACAGTACACCTTTTCCCCATGATAATAATAATTTATATTATAACATAATAATTTATGTTATATAAAATAACACTTTATTTATATTCCGCTCTTCTCACCCCGAAGGGGACTCAGAGCGGATTACATTACACATATGGCAGACAATCCCTGCCGGTAAACATACAATTACAATACAACAAGTACAATTTTTAGAAGGATTTTCCTTCTTCTGGCTGTGTCACAGGGTGCGCTTGCTCCATTACGTCACAAGGGGGTGCTGTTGCTTCATCCTCGTGACGGGGAGCCTCTGTTTCCGCATTCCACCTTCCAACAGCCGATCTTTCTTTTTAAAAATTCAGCGTTGTAAAAATCCTTCCCCGCTCGACGGTCCCCAGTTCATCTATTCACAGCTGGGCTGTTTTCGAACTGTTTGGTGAACAGTGGACAGGGCTCACAGCTGGGTGTCCAGACCAGCCTGGGAATCGAACATGCAACCTTCTGATTGCAAACACAGCTGTTGTTACCGCTGTGCTATCTCTCCGGCCCGGAGAGATAGCTCTTTCCGGGTCTTTCGGGAAAGGATTCTCCTACCGAGGGGTAGATTTCTCTCACTTCCTGTTGTCTCACCTCCATTCTTAACTATGAGCCACTTGTAAGTCAGATTTTTTTTCCAACTTGGGACTGCCTGTATTTTGGATTTCCAAATAAAGGATGCTCAACCTGTACAATAAAGATGTATTTTGTTAATCAGGCTTTTGAAAGGACAAAAAGGGGAAAGCAAGCCTTACAAGGAACATCTTAGGGAGTTTAATATATTCTCGTATCCTCAAGAAGGAAAGTGTGAGAGGTGACATCATAGTTATCATTAAATGTCCGAAGAGATGTTAAGTGTAAAATTGAGCGAGCTTGTTTTCTGCTGTTCCAGAGACTAAAACACAAACCAATAGATTCATATGGAGGAAAAAGGAAGAGGGGCCGGTCAAGGGCAAGATGTATGTATGTTATCCTTGTGTGGTTCCTCGGGAGGCCATAATCTATTATTTAACATCTACATGCAACCACTTGCTCAGCTGGTGCATAGCTTTGAGCTGGAATGTCATCAGTATACTGATGACACCCAGCTCATTCTGAGGATGGAGGGCAGGCCCGAAACCGTACCCGATAATTTCCATCTCTGCCTCAAAACCGTTACTGGATGGCTGCGAGCCAGTAGGTTGAAGGTGAATCCAACGAAGACGGAGATCCTCTGGCTGGGTCGTCCGGGCGGTAGGGATGTCCAGCTTCCGACCCTGGACGGCGTGGTGCTATGCCCATCGTCTTCAGTAAAGAGCCTTGGAGTTCTCTTGGACCCTCTGCTGTCAATGGAGACTCAAATCTCCGCTGTCAGCAGAGTGGCCTTTTTCCAACTTCATCAGGCTAGGAGGCTGGCCCCTTGCTTGTCTCGGCACGACCTGGCCATGGTGATCCAAGCTATGGTCATCTCAAGATTAGACTACTGTAAAGCTCTCTACATTGGCCTGCCTTTATTTATTTTATTTTATTTTATTGTTTGTTCTTATATTCCGCTCCTCCCAGCAGGCTCGGGGCGGATCACAGTAAAAATACATGGGCAGCATGCCGTTACGACGGCATACGGCCCTACAGTTTGAAATACAATAACATAAAACCACATTAAAACCAGAGTTACATCGACCGATACGGATGCGAGGACATGACGTAGTTCTTAACCCGGTGTGCCTAATTAAAGGCCAAGCCAAAGAGGGCCGTCTTGCACGCCCTCCGAAACGGGGCTAGTTCAACAGTTGGTGACCCGGAAACTCAAGCTGATGCAGAATGCCGCAGCTCAGTTGCTCGCAGGAGCTCCTGCGAGCTGCCACGTTACACCAATTCTGCGGGAACTGCACTGGCTTCCTATTGAGTACCGGATCACCTTCAAAGTACTAGTTTTGACTTTCAAGGCCTTGTATGGTCTGGGGCCAGTGTACCTGAGGGACTGCCTACCCCATACTGTCCCATGAAAACTCTTAGATCTGAAGAGTGGAATCTTCTAGCCGTGCCCAATGTCTAACAATACTAACTAACTTCAACACGGAGAAGGGCGTTCTCCATCATCGCCCCAGTTCTCTGGAATGCACTACTCCCGGAGGTTCGGGCCTTGTGCAATCTGTTGGCTTTTCGGAAGGCCTGCAAGTCGGTCCTTTTCCGGCAGGCCTTTGAGTTGTAATTTCCATCTACTAGGACTTGTGTTATTTCTTAGGAATTGTTTTATCCTTGTGGTTTTATTCTTGTTGTAGATTTGTTGTTTATTGTGATGCTTGATATAAGCTGCCCCGAGCCGGCTGGGAGTGGCGGCCAATAAATCTAACAAATAAGTAAATAAAATAAAAATAAAAATAAAATAAATAAATAATAAATAAATAAGTGTAAAATAGAGCGAGCTTGTTTTCTGCTGTTCCAGAGACTGAAACACAAACCAATAGATTCATATGGAAGGAAAAAGGAAGAGGGGCCGACCAAGGGCAAGATGTATGTATGTTATCCTTGAAGTGACTGACTTGACCTTGAAGGAGCTGGGGGTGGCAATGGGGAGCTCTGGCGTGGGCTGGTCCGTGAGCTCTGGCGTGGGCTGGTCTGAACTCTTAGGAAGCAATACTCTCCTTAAAAAAAATTGCGTGTGTCTTCTATGTGACTTGCTTTAAGCTAAAAAGTCCTTGTTTCTTATCCAGTAGCAGATATCTGAGGTCCTTTCACATTACGCATTTATAGCACCTTGATTCCACTTGTAACTGCCATGGCAACCGGCTGGGCAACCATGGGACTTGTAGCTTGATGAAGTACTAGACCTCTTTGGTTGATTATTCAAAACAACTCTTCCTAAAATGCAGATCTCAAAAATATATAGGATGGAGTCAAGGCAATTAAAGTGGAATCAGAGTTCTGAGTTTTAAAGTCCATGAAATAAGAAAAATCGACTAACGTGGAATAAAAAATGAGGTATCTACGCGTATTGTGCATGTCTCAAAGTATGGAATATCATACATCCAGACATACATGCAAGCATATTTAAAGGTCTTTGCTTTCCCTTTGCAGGGGCCCATTCGTATGACTCCTGATCTCACTGGTTCTCCAGCCGTGGGCTATGTTCCCATAAGCCAGAAACCCGAGGCGGTGGTGCACGCTATGAAGGTAAGCGTGTTCATTGTGTTCAGCAAACCACGGCTTCCAAGGAGGAAGAAAACCAAGAACCTTAGGCTGGGTGAGGAAAGGAGGTGCTGCCATCTTATGATGAGATGATCTCATGCTATAACACAGGACTAGGGGATCCATAGTGTGGTACTTCAGTTCCCATCTTGTCCAGCTAATCGGACAAAGATGGCGGAATTGAAGGAGTTGTTCATCAGCATCATTCAAAGTCAAAGGAGCAGAGACCTTTGCTTATTGCGTTCACATGCAAAAATGAGGAACTTCAAAAGTTACCCATTGAGTGAGTTTCTGAGAAGTATTATGAAAATGTACTTAAGACAAAACACATTGTCTTGAGAAGCTTTTAAAAAAGCATTTCGCTCTTAAGAAAAGTAGCGGTATTTCTGTATGAAATGCCCTCTTCACTTTTCACAGAAATATCCTGAAATTACGTCCGTTGACCATTTTCTTGATTAATCATCTTCGTGTGTCCAGGCTATTTCTGGTATTGAAGATGAGAAAAATTCCAAACACTTTAGAATTCCAAGAATTATGGGTTATTGTGATATTATAATTCTATATTCGTTTTACATGCAATATTATTAATGATATTGCGATATAATGTTATAGTGCAATGTAATGTGTAGTACTGTATTACCTCTCTACAAATCTATGGTGAGGCCACATCTGGAGTACTGTGTACAATTCTGGTCTCCGCACCTCAAGAAGGATATAACGGAACTGGAAAAGGTACAGAAAAGGGCAACAAGAATGATCCAAGGGATGGAGCGGCTCCCTTACGAAATCAGGTTGCAACGCCTTGGTCTTTTCAGCCTTGAAAGACGGCGTCTAAGAGGTGACTTGATCGAAGTGTATAAAATCATGCATGGGATAGAAAAGGTGAATAGAGAAAAAATATTTTCTCTGTCACCCAACACTAGGACTAGGGGGCCTCCCTTCTGCTCGAGATCCCCGTGTACAACTGGTGGGCCACTGTGTGATACAGAATGCTGGACTAGATGGGCTGAGGTCCGATTCAGCATGGCTCTTCTTATGTTATTATGTACTGATGTTGTGCTATGGCACTGATGTCGTTTGTTGTATTTGCAGTTTGCTGTAAGCTGCTCTGAGTCCCCTTCGGGGTTGAGAAGGGCAGCATATAAATATTGTGAAATAAATAAATAAAAATAAAAATACCGCTCTGGCGGAAAGGTATTGGTGCTCCATGCAGTCATGCTGGCCACATGACCTTGGGGGTGTCTACGGACAATGCCGTCTCTTCAGCTTAGAAATGGAGATGAGCACCAACCCCGAGTCAGACACAACTAGACTTATTGTCAAGGGAAAACCTTTACCTTGGTTTTCTTCAAAAAAGCTGGATGGCTGTATATATTGCCAAACAATGTACAGGCACCCCCTACGTATTTGATAAGATAGGGATAGGGACCAGAACATGATCAAAAATGGTAGTGGTTGAAATATGGATTCCTAAGTATAAGCAATGGCCAAAGAGCAGCTCACACATCAGATATAGAAGTTCTGGTTCTAATTCGGAAAGGATGAAATGAAGAGGGGGTGGTAAAAAAGCACACAATCAAAGTGGGTAATGTTTGCATAATTGAGGAGAAATAGGAAAGGTCGCACCGAGAGTCTGCCTGTTCATCATAGGAAAAAAAGTATGGCATCAGTTCTCTATGCCAGTGTTTCCCAACCTTTTTTGAGCCGCGGCACATTTTTTACATTTACAAAATCCTGGGGCACACCACCAACCAAAATGACACCAAATGACACACTGTCATTTTACTAACTGTCACCCTCCCCCCGCGTGATGCTGCTGCTTCCGCCAACCCCCCCCCGGAGGCCTGCGCATAGGAGGCCCGTCAACAGGGAGGGCTGCGCTGAGAGGCCGAAGCGCACACGGGCTTGGCTGAACAGGACGAATAGGAATTGAGCACACAGGGTGGCTCCGAGCCTTGGAACAAACTGCGGCGGCGGCTTGCAGCCGTCACCACCCCCAGCTCTACTTCCCGAAGGGGTTCCGCCCCCCCCAGGAGTGCCCCCCCCCCCTGCATCCCTTCGGCATCCCTGCTGTCGCCTTGGGGCCAGATCGGGAAGGAACCAAGCTGGGCTGTGGAGCTGTGCATCCCAGCCTCTGCTCTGCTCTGTAGCGAACCCGGAGCCCAGCCAGGAGAGGCCAGGAGATGAGTGGTTGTTCCATTTCCCCGGCACAGAGAGGCTGCTGCTAGAGGGAGTAGGGTCGGACGGGGGCAGCTCCCACGGACTCCTCCTCCTTGCTGCTGGAGGAGAGGACGGCAGAAGAGCGCCCAGGAGCCAGGAAGCAGGAGGAGCCGCAGCCCGGCCAGGTAGCCCTTGGTGCACAGAGGGAGTGAAGGAAGGAAGGGAAGGAGAGAGAGAGAGAGAGGAGGGAGGGAGGAAAGTTCTGGACACCGAGGGCTCTCCCTGACTGCAGCCAGGCTGGCTGGCATTGCTGCTTCGGCCAGGAAAGCCTCATTTCCGCTGCCTGAAGTTTCCTGCTAGGCTCGCTCTCTCTCTCTCTCTCTCTCTCTCTCTCTCTCTCTCTGTAATTCCCCACGGCACACCTGATGATCACTCACGGCACACTAGTGTGCCATGGCACACCAGTTGGGAAACTCTGCTCTATGGTACTCACTCACCATCCTTATTATTGTGGCCTGCACTGGAGCTTTACAGCAAAGTTATTTAGAATCATATGAGTTATAGTCCAAATAAGTACCGTTTTTTTGGCCAAGGTGCATCTTTCGTCTTTGTGACAGTCGTGTTTTCCACAGCAGTTGAGATCTGTCGTGCCACCCTGAGCAAGACTGGAAAGAAAAGAAGGAGAGAGATGAAAACTCCTCACTCAAAACTCTTCTCTTTGAAATGCAGTGAAAGGATGATGTACCAAATCCTCTTCTTTGTACTACTACCCATAGCCTGTGTGTCACACTGATGCATCTGCATCTCGCATGCGCCCGGCCCTGTTGTTTTCATTATCGAAACCCTCGGCAATGTGAAAGCCCTTGCAATGAATCAGGCCCCGCGGCACTTAGATCATACTTCAAGTTACGATGGTGCGCACAGATACTGAGAAAATGTAATACTGTGGAGAGAGAGAATGAGGGAGAATGAGGAAAGGAGGGAGGGAGCTTTCTCAGCTGCCAGAATCTGCTTGTGTTTCTAGGTCCGGAATTCTATTTTTAATAAGGAGGCGACTCACGATGCGTTTCATCAAGAAGCATTCATGGAGAAAACTGCTGAGCATCTGCCTGGCAGTCGGCGCATACGGGAGGAGTGGGCAAAAGCATGGCTGTGGCTTTGCCCATGCCTCCCCGGGGCTGTTTTGGTACTTCCTCGAGATTCCTCATAGCCCTTTTCTAACTTCCCCAAATGTGGATTTCTACTTCTGGGAGATAATGACCCATTAAATCAATTGCAACCTTTTTCTCTCTTCTGGCATACCGTTGTTTTTAACATTAAAAATACTGATCTTATTTATTTATTTATTTCAGTTATTTATAGCCTGCCCTTCTTTACCCCCCCACACCAGTGCACATGCGCACAACTAGCTGGCCCTGTGCATGCGCACACCGGCACAAGGCCGGAGAGCGAGGGGGCATCAAAAGAATGTTCGTGTACCATTTTAAATTACCTTAGTCTGGCCCTGTACAGGGTGGTATCACATCCTGACGTCCCCTAGGCCAGTGTTTCCCAACCAGTGTGCCGGGGCACACTAGTGCGCCGTGAGCGATCATCAGGTGTGCCGTGGGAAATGGGAACCTCCAATACCCTTTCTTCCCCCTCCTGCCGAACACTTCTTCTTCTCCACTCGGGCTCCTTTTTCCCCAGCCTCGCTCTGCTTGCTTTGCCTCCCTTTCCTCACACTGCCGCCTCGCTTTGCTCAGGAGGGGAGGGGGGAGGGAGGAAGGCGTGACCCATGCGGGCGCTACTGCGCAGACTTGCCCCAGGTTTTCCTCCCTCCCCCTCCCCGCCTGAACACGCTCACGCTGCCCCCTCGGATCAAAATGGTGGCAGAAGTGGCAGTGTGAGCAAAGCGAGGCAAAGCGAGCAGAGCGAGGCTGGGAAGAAGGGAGCCCGAGTGGAGAAGAAAAAGTAAGTGTTCGGCAGGAGGGGGAAGAAAGGGCACGAAGGGGGAGGGGGAGGAAGAGGTCTCTGTCGAAAGCTGGCATGGGCAAACTGGGACCTTTCAGGTGTTTTGGACTCCAACTCCCACCATTCCAAGCAGCCTCGGGCTCTTTTCCTCCCCCCCCCCTCAGCCATTTAAGCAGGAAAGGGCCTCAGGCTGTTAGGAATGGTGGGAGTTGAAGTCCAAAGGACCCAGAAAGCCGAAGTTTTCCCATGCCTATTTTAGGGACCTTAAAGTGGTGAGCCTCCTTCCAACATTGTGATTCTGGATAGAAAACAAACAACAATATAACATAACATTGTTTGAGTCCACAGTACTCTCTGGGTGTAGGTGAACTACAACTTCCAAACTCAAGGTCAATTCCCAAGCAAACCCTTTCAGTACTTTCTGTTAGTAATCAGAGTTCAATATGCCAAGTTTGGTTCAATTCCATTGTTGCAAGAGTTCAGGATGCTCTTTGATTGTGTGTTAACTATAAATTGAACTGAAACAAAATCGTAGTTTAAAGCTAAAATTTACTGATCTTCCTTTGGACAGTTTTTGTTTATCTGTTGCCAGGGAGTTCCCCATTCTGGCCAACAAAACTATTTTGACATTGCTCCCGTTTTCAACCACATATCTGTGTGAGATGAGCTTCTCAAGCTTGACTGTGATAAAAACTACACACAGAGAGAGACAGACAGCTGTTGAGCAAGACCTTTTTGTGTGTCTTTCTGCCATTCCTGCCAGGATATCTATGTTGTGTTCATCAAAACAGGCCCAGGTTTCACACTGAGTGTATAAATACATTTTAAAACATATTAACTATATGTATTACTGTGTTGGAGTGTCATTTTGTGTCATTTTGGTTGGTGGTGTGTCCCAGGATTTTGTAAATGTAAAAAGTGTGCCGCGGCTCAAAAAAGGTTGAAAAACACTGCCCTAGGCCAGTCTTTCTCAACCAGTGTGCCGTGGCACACTAGTGTGCCGTGACGGACCTCCTGCTGTGCCGCGAGAAAAGCTCTCTGCCCCCTTCCTCCCCCCCCTTCCTGCCGAACTCCTGCTGCTTGGGGGAGGAGGAGGAAGGGCCGGGCAGTGGCGAAGAAAAAGAAGAAGGGACCGCACCGCCCTTCGGCCATTTCCCCAGCCAGCCTCCAATCCGCCATGACTCCCACCATGACTCTCGCCCCTCGCTCGCTGAAGCCGCGTGGAGAAGGAGCCCCACCCACTGAAGCCCGTTCACCGCTCATGCTCCTCCTCTGTAGGAGAGCTGAAGCTGGGGGGAGGGGCAGGGCATGGTGCGGCCTGTAGGTGAGCTGAAGCTGGGGAGGGGCGGGCATGGCACGGCCTGGCTCTGCCCCTCCCTGGCTCGGCACTCCCAGCAGCTGCTCCAGCCTTGAGGGGACAGTGCCAAGCCAGCATTGTGCTGGCTCTGGCACCGCTGGCTTGGCACTGCCCCCTCACGGTTGGAGCAGCTGCTGGGAGAGGTGAAGCCGGGGTAGGGGCGGGGCATGGTGCAGCCTGGCTCCGCCCACTCCCCGGCTTCAGCACTCCCAGCAGTTTCTCCCAGCAGGCCACCAACCCCCAACCGTTCTTTACTGTGTTAGAGTGTCATTTTGTGTCATTTTGGTTGGTGGTGTGCCCCCGGATTTTTTTAATGTTAAAAGTGTGCTCAAAAAAGGTTGGGAAACACTGCCCTAGGCAATGTCCCTGCAGATGGCCAATTCTCTCACACCAGAAGTCACTTGCAGTTTCTCAAGTCGCTTCTGACGCGATTAAAAATATATATAATCTGAAATAAGCTTTGTTGTTTTAATAGCACCATAATAGACAGATATTCAACAGGGATTTTTTTTTTCATGTGTCTCAACCCTGAATCCAATAGGCGCCACATCTTTTTGCAAAATACGACAAAGCCCCAATGCTTATATTTTGCATTTGGAGGCATTTGGGACATGAAGCGAATGTGTAAGTCTAGTTTACTGGGGAGTTTCATGCTGGCAATAAAATGCGATGGAGCGCCTCAGCCTGGAATAGAGGCAACCATTAATTAAGCCAACCAGGCTTGCCGTGTGCTTGTAGCCTGTGGAGGCAGCCACCCTTTTTCTGGGCTCGTGCATTGAAATGTGATTGCTCAGGCTATTGAATATCGCAGGCGTGCAAAGGCTGGGCGAGCTGGTTCCATATATTCCGCTTCCAGCAGGATCAATAATTAATTCTTGTCTTTCCACCCAGCATCTCGTTCTGTTTCTCGGCTGTCGAAGCCCTCGTGCGTCTTCTCCTCGTCTCACTCGCCCTCCCCTCCGTCCTGCTTTGGATTGAATTGCTTTTTGAAAAAACATACCATTGTGCAAACTCATCATCAGTCCAAAATTAATCAGCCAAGTTAGTGGAGAGCATGATTTTCAAACTAGGTTAAAGGCCCGAAGAGAATGACCTATTTCTGTAACTGAGACTTTAAACAGGCAGCAGGAAAACGAAGCATCACTCCGGTTATAAGCGGTCAAACGGCAGAGCTACAGTGCAAAGCGAAATACACGCCTGGGGAAAGGAAACCTAGCCTGGCTGAATGGCCGTATGAGTTTACTCAACCCTCTCTCCGCGTCTGTGTATTTTAGAACCAAAATGACCAAAATGCATTTATTTATTTATTTTATTTCCAGTGTTTATACCCCGCTACTTCTCAACCCCCGAGGGGGGACTCAGTGCGGCCTAACAGACGGCAACAATTCGATGCCACACAATACATAGTAAACAACAGTTAAAATTAAAATACATTAAAATACAGTTAATATTAAAACATCATGTACATTCATCACCATCAAAACAATGTTCCATCTTAACCACCAATTTGCCAACTGACCAGACTAAAGTGCCGTGTCGTGCTAGGGTACAAACGCTTGGTCCCAAAGCCAGGATTTCACACTTTTTCTGAATGTTAGGAGGGATGAAGCTGATCGAATATCAATAGGGAGTGCTCCACAGACGGGGGCCACCACCGAGAAGGCCCTCACTCGTCCCCGCCAACCGCATTTGAGAGGTTGGCGGGAGCGAGAGCAGGGCCCCCCCGGATGATCTTAAATTACGAGGTGGGACATAGAGGCCGATGCGTTCAGACAAGTAGGCTGGGCCAGAACTGTATAGAGCTTTAAAGGTCAAAACCAGCACTTTGAATTGAGCCCGGAATTGGACAGGCAGCCAATGGAGCTGACAGAACAGGGGGGTGGTATGCTCCCTTTATGTAGCTCCGGTTAGTAATCTGGCTGCCGCCCGTTGGACTAGTTGTAGCTTCCGAACTGTCTTCAAAGGCAGCCCCACGTAGAGTGCGTTGCAGTAATCTATTCGGGATGTGACCAGAGTGTGGACGACCGTAGCCAGATCAGACTTCCCAAGGAACGGGTGCAGCTGCCGCACGAGACTTAACTGTGCAAAAGCTGTCCCGGCCACCGCCGAGACCTGGGGTTCCAGGCTCAGCGATGAGTCCAGGATCACTCCCAAGCTGCAAACCTGCGTCTTCAGAGGGAGTGTAACCCCATCGAACACAGGCTGTAACCCTATGCCCTGTTCGGCCTTTCGACTGACCAGGAGGACCTCTGTCTTGTCTGGATTAAGTTTCAATTTGCTAGCCCTCATCCAGCCCGACACAGCGGCCAAGCACCAGTTCAAAGTCTGGACAGCCTCCTTGGTGACAGGTGGGAAGGAGTGACAGATCTGGATGTCATCTGTGTACAGATAACACCTTAACACGCATTGCATTGTTAATGCTGGCCACATGACCTTGGAGGTGTCTACGGACAACGCCGGCTCTTCAGCTTAGAAATGGAGATGAGCACCAACCCCCAGAGTCGGACACGACTGGACTTAATGTCAGGGGACAACCTTTACCTTTACTTTTACCTTTGTAATCTGAATTATAATTTCCGTGGGTGGATTGAAGAGGGTATTCTGGTGTATACTAGTGATGGCTGAGATAGGCCTTTTGACTGAAAATGCTGATTTACTCTGGTCTGTTTTCTCGGATTTTTGTTTTTCAACGTCATCGCAGGACCTTTAATAGTGGAAACGTGCTTCATAAAAATTGGCTTCCAAACTTATTTAGCAGGGGTGCCAAAGCAGAGTATGTACGAGCAGTAGTTCCCAACCTTTTCTGACCAGGGACCACTCTCCAACATTAGTACCAAAGGGTTACCAATCAGTTTTTGGTCAACTTTAGATTTGGTTTGGTTATTTGGAGTGCTGATTCAGAAAACTGCATTGGATAGACCACACCAGCTCTAGTTTCCGATGCAGAACATATTCCATTCAGTAGTCACCATCTCCTCGCCCACAGAAAGCCATATTTAATGTGGTAGTAGTAATCTTTTAATATTTAATATTTAATGTGGTAGTAGTAATGCCAGAGAGAGAGATATACCGTATTTTTCGCACCATAAGATGCAGTTTTTTTCCTCCCAAAGTAGGAGGAAAAATCAGCCGTGTCTTATGGAGCGAAGAGGGGGGGCGATAGTAAGCCTTTCCCTTGGCCGCCTCCTCCTCGGTCCCGCCTCCTCCTCCGCCTCCTCCTCCGTCGCCTCCCGCTGCCGCCCGCCGCCGCCTACCTCTGCCTCCCTCCCTTGCCGCCGCCGCCTACCTCTCCCTCCCTCCCTCGCCGGCGCCCGCCGCCGCCTACCGCCGCCTACCTCCCGCCGTCCGCGCATGGGCATTAGGGTCCCAAGCGCGTCTGACGCGTCTGACGCCTGACGCAGGCGCCTGGCGCGCTGGGACCTACCGCCCATGCGCCGAATGGGCAGTAGGTCCCAGCGCCAGGCGTGCCTCAAGGCTAGCGCAGGTGCGCCTGCGTCAGACGTCAGACGCGGCCAGACGCGCTTGGGACCTAATGCCCATGCACGACGGCGGCGAGGAAGGTAGGCGGCGGGAGGTGGCGGCAGCCAGCGGGTGGCGCGGGCGGGCGCCGGTGAGGGAGGGAGGCAGAGGGAGGGCGGCGACAGGCGGCAGCCGGCGGAGGAGGAGGCGGAGGAGGAGGCAGGACCGAGGAGGAGGCGGCCAAGGGAAAGGCTTAGGGATGGCGGAGGGCGCCGAGGAGGGTCCACCCTTCCAGGTGGGCAGGCCGCCGGGGCCCCCACTTTTTAGCTCAAAATATTTTTTTCCAATTTTCCTCTTCTAAAATCTAGGTGCGTCTTATCAGCAGGTGCGTCTTATGGCGCGAAAAATACGGTATATAGTAATCTTTTATGGGTAGTCAGCCTCTCTGTGGTGTTCCAGCCTAGTGGTCAGGGTCAGGTACCAGGGGTCCCAGGGGATCAGGGGCAGCTTGTGACGTTGGTCCTTGACTGTAAATAAATATCTATCTATCTATCTATCAGAGGCAGCTTGAAGAGGATGAATGGTCAGATGGGTTTGGGTCTCCCAATGCGAATTTGCAATGGGACAATGAAGGGTTGGATGGGAGCTCAGATGAGCTCAATATGGATTCCATGGGAGAAGAGTCTGATCCAGATTATGAGAGACCAGGTGGCTTTGGTTCCCAAGTACGAGTTTCCACTCCTTACCCAGATCAGCATTCCTTAGAAAGGGAGTTAACTGGTTCTCATTCTGATAGCAAGCCAGCTGTGTCAGCTAATGATAGAAGGGGGAGCATCCGGGATTCTAGGAGTTCGTGGAGCCTGGGAAAGGGGGTGAGATGGATACCCCGAGATTAGCTTCCTTATTAGTGCTTGCTGTGTGATCTTTTGCTCAGATCTAAAGCCACGTTTAGCTTGATCTCGTCTCTCTGCCAAGTTCTGGTGAGGCCGTTGGAGCGGCCTGGTTTCCAGCTCAAGCTCGCCGCCGTTGCGGTTTGTTTCAAGTACCACGTTTGACTGCTCGAGCAGTCTGCCTTCTAAAGAACCTCGTCTTTTGGAACTTAAGCCGCCGGTAAGGCCTCCCATGCCAGACAGGTCACCACCGAAGGGTCTGACAAAGAGCGTCAACGGGCAGGATGGGCTCTCTAGTCTTTTGGCAACCTCTAATTTCAAACCCAGGCAGATGGTGCTCATCTAACCCTGTAAGGTCAACCATCTAGAGAAGGAAACTCAAACTAAACCTATGACAGTTTGCACAGTTAAGACTCGTACGCCAGTTGCGCCCGTACCTTGGGAAGTCTGATCTGGCTACGGTCATCCACGCTCTGGTCACATCCCAAATAGATTACTGCAACGCGCTCACGTGGGGCTGCCTTTGAAGACAGTTCGGAAATTACAACTAGTCCAACGGGCGGCAGCCAGACTACTAACTGGAGCTACATACAGGGAGCATACCACCCCCCTGTTGTGTCAGCTTCACTGGCTGCCAATCCACTTCCGAGCTCAATTCAAAGTGCTGGTTTTGACCTTTAAAGCTCTATACGGTTCTGGCCCAGCTTACTTGTCCGAACGCATCTGCCGCTACGTCCCACCTCGTACTTTAAGATCATCCGGGGAGGCCCTGCTCTCGCTCCCGCCGGCTTCCCAGGTGCGGCTGGTGGGGACGAGGGAGAGGGCCTTCTCGGTGGTGGCTCCCCGTCTGTGGAATGCGCTCCCTAGTGACATACGATCAATTCCATCCCTCCTGACATTCAGGAAACAAGTGAAAGCCTGGATGTGGGACCAGGCGTTCGCATAGTAGCACAGGACAGCACTTTAGTAGTTTTAATGGAAAGTTGGTGAATAGGGCTCAATGCTTTTATGGACGGAACACTGTTTTTAACATAGGTGAATGCATAGGATGTGCGAATATAATTGTATTTTAATGTATTTTAGTGTCGAATGCTGGAGGGTTTTATATTGTGTTTTATACTGCAATTGTGATGTAGGCATCAAATTATGCCTTTTGGAAGTCGCTCTGAGTCCCCCTCCTCGGGGTTGAGAAGAGCGGGTAAAATGTCGTAAATAAATAAATGACCTGAGGACCTCGCTGCCACCGTCCCAGCTTGCCAGGCCCCGGCAGACGAACCTTTGGTTTAAAGGGTGGGGCCAGTTCTGTGCACACTGCGCTCAAACAGAAAGGTCCGTTGCACAGGCTCGAAGGACACATCCAACCTCCGAATCATCAATTTGCTTGTAGAAAGCGTGGGGTGAGTCCTTCATGAATCTTCATTCGCGAAGTAATGCCAGAGTCAGTCTTGTTGCCACATGGTTTCAAGGCAACGGTGTAGTAATGGTGAGGCCATGGACCATATTTTTGTTCTTGCGAACCAGGGGTGGTCCACAGACCACAGGTTGGGAATCACTGCTACGTATATAGGAACCAGAAACATCCAGAGACTCATGAGAACCTTTAGCAAGCTGCCTATCTGCTGCCTGGTGCAGTGGCCTTGTTCTGCCTATTAATAGAATCAAGACGAGAGCAATCAATATCTAATAGATTGGGCTGTGATCACAACTTCATCCAATGAATTGGACTCAAGGTATCTTCCAGTTAACGCATACAAGCGGAACACATGGGCTGGGATCCTATAGTGTCAAACAGCTAGAAAGCCATTTAATAATTCCTTTACTCACAAAGGATTTTTTTCAATATCTCCCTAGGCTAGCAGAAGAGGGGTTGGACCCATTTGTGTGTCGTCTCCTGAGGCAACCACTCAGCAGCATATACCGCCAACCAGACCCCCGCACTTTTCCCCCCTCAGGGCCTGGCTTTTAAAGGGTGCTCAGAGCAGAGAGTCTAGGGGGGGGGGGCTGGCTTGGGAACTCATCTGTACCTGTTCGATGGGTGATTTTCCAAGTCATGCCTCCATGTAGTGCCCTTGTTCTGGAGCTCTCAAACAGCCAGACACTGAAGAAATGGGACACAGCTTTGACGGAATACCAGGGCTGGCAGGTGAAATAAATGGCAAAGTCTCCTGTTCTTTGAATGCAGGGGTTCAGATGCAGGGAGTATTTCCCCTCCTTGCAACCACCTGGTAGGCCATACCTGCACATTTCAAAATGCACAGACTGATATAACATCATTTCCACCTGTCATTTTGGCCCATATTTCTGACTTTTTTTTTGTTTGTCTGTCATAGTTGGGAAAATGAAACTACAACTTACTTTGGTTGTTTTGGGGTAGTTTTGATGGAGAAATGCTCCAGAACCAGCACAATTAGAAAGGGTGAGGCTGCGAACTTTGGGGACACTTTCGGCCGGGGTCACAAAGGGTAGAGGAGCTTTATGTGGTCCATGTGCTATGCCTCGCCCAACCCTGCTTTCATAGTTGTGTAGAAGAGGGAATTTCATCAAGTATTGCTTGTCATCTGCTGAAAATCCGTTTTCTTCACCACCATGAAAGGGGGCAGGAACGCTGTCTTTTGTTTCACTGACAACTCTACTGGAGGCACAGTCTAGGCCAGGGTTCGGGAACCCATGGCTCACGCGCCATATATGGCTCTTTTGTTGATTCTTTATGGATCCCAGGCGTGGCAGATCCGGCCCCTCCACTCCCAAAGAGTTGGAGGACCGGGGCAGCCCGGGTCCACCATGCGGTGTTTTCCGTGTCCCAGGGCCGCTTTCTGGCAACTCCTTGGGCAGGGAGGGGCCAGAAGCTGGGCCTGCCACGCCTGGGAGCCATAAAGAATCTCCAAAAGAGCCATATACGGACCGCCCAAGGAGTTTCCGGAAAGCGGTCCTGGGCCGCTGAAAACGCCATGTGGCGGGCCCAACGTGCCCTGGTACCCGCAACAAGGGAGGCGGGGAGGGCTGAGGCAGGCTGGGCTACCACGCGACATTTTCCGCGGCCCAGGTCGCTTTCCAGCAACTCCTTGGGCGGGGAGAACCCAGATGCCACATGGCAGGGAGGACCGGGGTAGGCCGGGCCCACATGGATGGCGGGCCAAGACCTTTCTCCGCCCAACCGGAAGCCAAGCCAGGGCCAGTGGCAAGAAAGGGGGGGAGGGGGCAGGCACAGTCCGCCCTCCCGCGAGCCCTCCTCCCAACAGAGAGAAAAGACGGCCTAAAACAGAGAGGCCGGATGCATGGCAGGCCCCCGCCGAACCCGGTGCAACAGCGGGGGAGGAGGGAAGAGTGCGGGAGGAGAGCTTCCCCGAACAAAAGAAGGAGCGGAAGCCATGCTGGTAAAGGTCCCTGCCGATGGGCACGGGGGAATCCTTTTCTCATAGTATGTATGTATATACTCACATTTAGTTGAATTCAGTGTTAAAATATATTATATATATATATTATATGGCTCTCACTGAAATACATTTCCAACTATTTTGCTTTTGTGGCTCTCTGAGCCATCCTGCAGGCTTTTTGACAAATGTAAAGATCTCAAAGCCTGGGCAAGCCTGGCATGATATATGTAGCTTACTTAAATATCGAATCCCCCTTATATGGAAATCCAAAATCCTCCAAAAACCTAAAACCTTTTGTTACCACTCACCCAAGACAAACTCAGCAGGTGCTGGATGTGTGACTAGCCCTCTTTCCCCATCCCTTATTTAGTATCTATATGCAAATTCAGACATTGCAGATTTAAAAAAACAAAAACCAAAAGCTTATGATCCCCAGCATTTCAGAGAAGGGAGATTCAGTCTCTAATTGCAGTTAGTGATTTCATTTGTGTTTCTGATTTTTTTTAAATGGTAGACACTAGGCATGGTTTCGAACCCAAAAATGGCGATTCTCAAATCAAATGGGGGGATTTTTTGATTAGTAAAAGAAAGACTTACAAAAATTTTCCAAAAATTTCTAAATGTAACTTAATTACTAACGAAATTCGTTAGTAGTTCGTATGCGCATTCAGATGGTTTTGGCCTACAACTCCCAGAAATCCTAACAGCTGGTAAATTGGCTGGGATTTCTGGGAGTTGTAGGCCAAAACTTGAATAAATCACACTGAATTCTAGATGGGACTCTTCTCTATGAGCCCGGGATTCTGCAGCAAATCCCCCTCCCCCCAAGAATATGTATGTGTGTGCACCCAGGCAGCAAACGCTGTGCCCGGGGTTTTGCCTTTTCCGGGCTCACAGAGAAGAGCCTTTTGCAGTTTGAGGAGGGACCACAGTCAGAATACTTCGGTTTTGAATTTTACCTCTTCTTATACCCATTGTTATTACTGCTGTATTATTGCATGTGCATGGAATGTAGGTATATGACCAGTTGGATTACTTATAATATTAGGCACTTACAGTAGCATTCATTCTATTATACATTAGGTTGGTTTCTCACCCCAATACTCTTTGATGCTTTAGATCCTGGCAGTCAGGAGAGGCAGGAAGCCTGGAAAAATGTAAACAGGGAGGTTTACTCAGAAGTAAATCCAAAAGGGGCACTTCATCCAAAGTGCCCTCCTTTGCAGATTTACTTCTGAGTAAACCTCTCTGTTTACATTTTTTCCAGGCTTCCAGACGAAAGAAGGAGCGATTTTAGGGCTTGCCTTGCCATAATACTTATTGGCAAGGGAGGCGGGAGGGTGGTGAGAGAGAGAAGGAGGGTGCCCCCTTTACGACCTAATAACGACACTTAAGAAAATCCTGGCCCCCGAAGTTCTATAAAGGAAGTCCACTTCCTGGTTGGCGTTCCAGGTGCGGAAATACTCAAAAGTAGCATTTCTTACGAATTTCTTACGAGTCATTTCATTTTCATAACTTTTTTCTCATGCCTAGTAGAAACTGTATAACCTAATCGCTGTATGATCAGGGACTTGCAAAAGGGAAGAGGTTTGGGCTGTAGCTCCTTGAGTTCTCCGGCCAGCCTGGCAATGCCATATTGACTGGGATGTAGGAGCTCTGCTGCTTCAGAAAAGGCATTTTTCCAAGCTCCGAGCCTTCTTGACATATGTCTCTGTGTTTTCAATGTTGGAAGCAGATCATATGCTTTTCTTGAACTCCCTTAATATCAGCTGCTTGTTGGGCACTCTTCCATGATGCTTTACGAGCACATTCTTCTTTTCCATGCTTTCCCCCTTTCCCTTATGTTATGTGTACGTGTAGAGACGGTACTGTTCACCCTGCCAGGCGAGCTGAAGATAAGGCGGCCATGTCGTCTGAGGCCTTAATGATATCTCACTGTGTGGCATCATGTTTATAATTCCATGTCCATTGTGTTTGTCTATAGGTCCTTGAAGTCCATGAGAATTTGGACAGGCAAATACAAGAAAACTATGAAGAAGACCTGAGCGAAAAGGAGAAAGCCATTGTTCGTGAAATGTGCAATGTAATGAATCCATTTTCACAGTCTTTCATCTTGCAATTTTTTCCTAGTTGTGGCATTAACACTGTCGGGTCCCTTGTAGGGTGTGTGCTCTCTGTGTAAGCTTATTCGCTTCTAGTCTTAGTAAGCTGTAGAGAAACTAGAGTGTGATCCTGTAAATATCTACTCAGAAGGGAGACTAACAAGGCTTAATAGGACTAGCTTTCAGATAGAATTATATAGGATGCTAACCTGACTTGTTAGGATGGACTAGAACCAATAGGTGGTAAGTCTGTTGTAAAAGCTGAAACGTTTGACTTATTATTATTTTATTTATTTATTTATTAGATTTATTTGCCGCCACTCCCAGCGGCTCGGGGCGGCTTACATCCGCACCACAATAAAATCACAATCCACAATAACATTAAAAACCACAGAATGAAATGATTCCTAAAAGAAAACACAATCTTAAAAGATAGCGCGTCACATCTCAAAGGCCGGACACGCGCATGGGAGGTGAGGCCTGAAGATCGACTGGAAGAGGGCCAAAGATCGACCAGTCGATCGCGAGCCATCTAATGAGCACCCCTGCTCATTAGATGGCTCGCGATCGACTAGTCGATCTTTGGCCCTCTTCCAGTCGATCTTCAGGCCTCACCTGCCATGCACGCGCTCCCGCGCACTCCCGTCGCCGCGCTTCTCCCGCCTCCGGCGGCGATGGAGAGGCCTGCAGGGGAGGCAAGTTGCTCCTCGCACCCCTCGCACGGATCCACCATGGAGCCGGGCGGGAGAGGGGTGGGCGGAGAGGAAGGCTGGGCCTGTGGAGGAAGGTGTGTGCATGCGCGCATGGTTTGCGTAAGGTGCACTGTGCAAGCGCGCACGTAAGGTAGGTGATCTTTTTTACTTGGTTAATTGTAAGTAGCTCGCATGCTGGAAAAGTGTGAGCACCCCTGGCCTGATGGAATAGGACCGACTTGCAGGCCTTCCTAAAAGCCAACAGATTGCGCAAGGCCCTAACCTCCGGAGGTAATGCGTTCCAGAGGACTGGGGCGATGATGGAGAACACCCTTCTCCGTGTAGAGGTTAGATGGTATTGTTTGACATTGGGCACGGCTAGAAGGTTCCTCTCTTCAGACCTAAGTGCTCTCGTGGGACAATATGGGGTTAGGCGGTCCCTCAGGTACACTGGCCCCAGACCATACAAGGCCTTGAAAGTCAAAACTACACTTTGAAGGTAATCCGGTACTGAATAGGGAGCCAGTGCAGTTCCCGCAGAATTGGTGTAAAGTGGCAGCTCGCAGGGACTCCTGCGAGCAACCGAGCTACGACGTTCTGCACCAGCTTGAGTTTCCAGGTCACCGACAAAGGCAGGCCAATGTAGAGAGCGTTACAGTAGTCTAGCCTTGAGATGACCGTGGCTTGGATCACTGTGGCCAGGTTGTGCCGAGACAAGTAAGGGGCCAGCCTCCGAGCCTGACGAAGATGGAAAAACGCCACTCTGCTGACAGCGGAGATTTGAGCCTCCATGGACAGCAGAGGGTCCAGGAGAACTCCAAGGCTCTTTACTCAAAATGCTTGTGCGTTGAAGGTCCCACAGCCATTTAACGATGGCCGTAGCAATGCTCCTAATCTAGACTCGCTTTCTTGGCTATTAATTGAAATATTTTCTATCCCCACCATCATGAGATCTCAAGAGATGAAACAATATAAACTATCTGAAAAATTCCACCTTAAAATCAACAACTAATTTAAACTCAATAAAAATATGATAAGCAATCCAAACAAGCAAAATGTGTTAAAAACATGTGCCATGCTTAGAAATATGAAATATTACACTGCAAGCATAACATAGCTTGCCACGAAGGAATCCTGAACGATGCCCCTCCAATGGCAGAGATAATAGACTACAAATCTGTCGGGCATAATCACACGGCGCTCCTACCACTTAGGATAGAAACGCAACATTTCCGAAGCTAGTTAAATGTGGAAGCCTTTGCTTGAAAAACCACTAATAGTGATGCCATGCAAATGCTGTGGGTTTGTGGAGTGCCATGAGCCAGAAGTGAAGCATGTGGAACAAAGAAGCCTGAACTTCTTTGAGATCACTGTGATGAACTTGAAGTGTCGATCATGCGAAGAACAAAGCATTGCAGAGGCGTGTCCCAGAAAACCATGGTGAAACTTTCCCGGTTAAGCCCAGGTGTTTTTCTGAGGCTCAGCAGGACATTGCATGTGCTATATTTAATCCCTTATAGAACATGAGGCATTGTGAAGTATGGAGTCAAGCTATGTTTTTAAATATAGATAGCATTCAGAAGGAATGAAAGCACTGCAGCTGAAAATCCAGCTTCTTCAAGACTAAAAAACAACCTGGGGAAAATGAGACTTTAACACCAAAATCCATTTTCTGGAACACATTGGCACTTGGTGTCTTTTAGTATCTCACCAAACCAGGGGCGGTCTAAGGTCATTTTAAATGATAAGCGAACATTATTTTGGTGCCCCCCCAACATTATTTTGCCCCCCCTCCGCGCATGCCCAGAAGCTCCTGTGCGCAGGTGCAGAAGCCTGTAAACACAGCACTCCCTATTTGGCACACCCCCCTCCTGCGCGCATGCCCAGAAGGTCCTGTGCGCAGGCGCAGAATCCTGTAAACACAGCACTCCCTATTCGGCACGCGCCCCCCTCCGCGCATTCCCAGAAACTCCTGTGCGCAGGTGCAGAAGCCTGTAAACACAGCACTCCCTATTCGGCACGCGCCCCCCCCCCTCGCGCATGCCCAGGAGCTCCTGTGCGCAGGTGCAGAAGCCTGTAAACACAACACTCCCTATTTGGCACCCCTCCGCGCATGCCCAGAAGCTCCTGTGCACAGGCGCAGAAGCCTGTAAACACAGCACTCCCTATTCGGCACGCGCCCCCCCTCTGCGCATGCCCAGAAGCTCCTGTGCGCAGGTGCAGAAGCCTGTAAACACAGCACTTCCTATTCAGCACGCGCCCCCCCGCTCCGCGCATGCCCAGAAGCTCCTGTGTGCAGGTGCAGAAGCCTGTAAACACAGCACTCCCTATTCGGCACACGCCCCCCCGCTCCGCGCATGCCCAGAAGCTCCTGTGCGCAGGTGCAGAAGCCTGTAAACACAGCACTCCCTATTCGGCATGCAAGGAGGTTTGCTACGGCGTGGCGTCGGAGCGCACAAGGCCCAAAAGCGGAACATTGGCCGGACGCTGTCTGGCAGGCGGGGGAATGCGCCCTTTACCCAGATGGCGCCCCACGCAGCGGCGTCCTTTGCCTACCGGTAGGACCGCCCCTGCACCAAACTCACCTTGGTCCATCTGATTGGGGCAGGCGGCTGGAGATCTTCGTCTCAAGGAGACAGGCACACACACAGTAACAGTAGAATCATCAAGAGTGGATTGAAATCAGAACATAGAAATGTTTCATAAGATTTTATAATTAATGAGTTGGCCTTCTGCATTTGTGTGTTTATTTATTTATTCAGAGATTTACTTAATATGTTATCTGTAGGAATCTCGAGGTCCTTCAGTGCAATTCCATAGTTTGCTGGCCATAACCACAACAAGTATAGAAGGCCAAGTGTATACCACAATAATACTGTTGTGGTATTTATCTTAAAATTAAATTATAACTTGTCAGTTGCATTTTTAAGTTTACATTTTAAGATTTAATCATATTTTAGGATCAAAAAACTAATACATAGATCAGCATAAGGTCCCTCCGAGCTCTGTGTCTAGTTGCCTAATGGTGGTATCTGTCTAAGAGGCACATCACTTCTCCCAAGAGATAACGTTCCACTTTTGGATTGCAATTCCCAAATCGTCAAGGCATTCTGTCTGGCTAGAAGATTCTGGGATTTGTAATCTCAAAAAGAACCCATACCAGCCTTCACACCACACATTTACAGGTGTGTACCTGCTACAACCACACTCAAGGTAAAGCCATTCCTGTTGCTCACCAGCATCCGACCTCTCCCTGAACTCAACTTCTGAGCCGCATTTATGGCTTGATACCATTACCTAAGGCCTGTCTGTAGTTCTGATTTCAGGAGGCTTTAATAAGATCAGCAAATCGTGTCAGTATATCTTGGTAGCTGATTGCCACCTAGTGTGGCAGAGCGGGAACTCACCACTCAAATCCCACTGAATTTCCTGGTATATTTCAGCTATAATAAGGCTTGAGATGCGAGTCTTTATTTTTTTTTAAAGAAAATAATGGGGATTCCCCCACACACACACACTTTTTCCCCTGGAGCCTTATCCCCAATGGATGATGTAATATTTTATTTTAAAATAATAAATGGGATATTTAAGACAAGGTGTTCATATATTTATTCACCTATATTATTGCAAAACAAGCTATGTAGGAAGCCGTTTCCTAAACAAAATACACCACAGTGCTAGTCTAAGTCATGGTTTATACACTGTACATGTTTCTCGCCACGTCATATTTCCAAGGACGAGAGAAATAGTTGTAGTCTGTGGGCAGAGGAGAGAGTACTGATCCTCAGCACAGTAAACATAAATAATAAATGCCTGCCTTCCCTTTTCTGAGAGCCTAAATAGCCCTGATCGTACAAAATAAGATCATTGCAATTCCTGGTTCTGTTTTCCTTTTCTCCATTTATTTATTTATTTACTTTATTTATATTCACCTCTTCTCACCCCGAAGGGGACTCAGAGCGGATTACAGGTACACATACTTAGCAGACAATCCCTGCCGTTTCCACATACACAACATATAGACGAACAGAGGCAAACTCTGGCCACCAGGGGGAGCTGGCGCACTCCTCATCTCTCAGCGTTCCCAGCGTCCCTTGTTGTTCCTTCTGCATTCCTCAGCGTTCTTGGAGTCCTTTAATGGCCTCATAATTCAATCATAGTTTGCCTCCCCACTTAATGTGGTACCTTTATCTCCTACTTGACAGATGCAACTGTCTTTCGGGCTGCAAAGGTCGACAGCAGGCTACACTTAAAGGTCGAGCACCCACCTCGACCCAGGCAGGCCTCGAACTCATGACCTACTGGTCAGCTGACACTTAGCCAGCTGCGCCACATTCCATTCTCTTTATGGGGGTGAAAACTGCTGCCTTACTGACACTGTGAAGTAATAGAGAAGGCAATTTTTATTTCTTTCGATGGTTTATTCTGTTCCTATTTTGTGGCCACATGCACGACGTGTTTGTTTTTTCCTTCGTTTTCATAAACTGACAAAACCAAAGAGGTTTCTTCCAGGCGTCTCACCCAGTTGAGGCCCTTATAGCTCTATCTGTAAGAGAATATAAAATGTTAGAAAGTAAATACAATTTGTAATGTTTTTTTCTTGGCAAGTAGTATTTTTAATATATCGAAAAAACCCAGAGCACATACCTCTTGGAATCACTCGATCCCTCAATGTGTCCTATGGTCAAGTTCCACCAGAAGTTGAGGATAGAATTGTGTTGGAAGACCTAGAGAGAAAATATTAATCAAATTTTAGAGTAATTGAATCTGTGAATGCTTAATCTGCAAAAATCAAAGAACAACTGTAAATATAAATAATAATAATAATATAATAAAAAAACTTTATTTATACCCCACCACCATCTCCCCAATGGGACTTGGGGTGGCTAACATGAGGCCTGATAACACATCAATAAGACAACACAACGACAAACAAAAATAATATAATCAATATAACTTACAAATAAGCAAAAACAACACAGTTTAAAAACATTATGGCCGGGCCAGATGTGAGATATTAAAAAAAATAAATAACACTGTATGCGAACAGAGGTAGAATGTGTGTAACATGAGGGTTTTGGGCGGATAATGTGGAGCAGTCAACCCAACAGATAGTTAAAGTGCTTCTGAGGACACTTTGCAAAAAGTTGATCAGAGCAGGGCATTATTTACTTTATTCAGGGAAGGCGCATTGGAACGGCCACGTTTTCAGGCTCCTCCTAAAAACTGCCAATGTGGGGGCTTCTCTGACGTCCTTGGGGCGTTCCAGAGTCGGGGGGCCACCACAGAGAAGGCCTTCTTCCTTGTCCCCACCAAACACACCTGCGAATTGGTGTATGTGTGTGTGAGAGAGAGAGCAGGGCCTCTCCAGATGATCGAAGAGATCGCCTGGGCTCGTAGACAGACATGTGGTCACAATAACATTGTTTGGGTTACCATTTATCATCATCATGGCCATAATGCCACCATCATGAGTATGCAGCATAGCTGAATACAGAGCATTTAACTGCAGTGCAGGGAACCAGCCTATCATTTTGTGCCATTTTATGTTTATAAAGTAACAAAGTCACCCCATAAAGAGTGCTAATAATTTTTTGTTGTTTTTCCCCCCAGTGTTTTCTGAAGATACCAAGTTTTTCCATGAAAAGTTGTGTTTTTTTTAATGGTAAACACAAATAGTACTGCAACAACAAGTACAAACACACTGTGGACTAGAATTATAATGCAAAATATATAATATATTATTAAAGTGGGGCTCATGGCCTCTTTTAACACTCAATATCAACATCTTAAATATGGTAAGTATCACAGTTAGGTAGCTATTATGTACCAATACCTGGGAGTCGCATAAGGAAAGGGTGTACACAGCGGGGAAGGTAAGTATTCGGTTAGTAGACCACAATGTCCCGTTCATAGATCGTATTAGATGTCCTATGTAGAAGTTCCCAATATGTCCAATAATGCACTGGTCCCTCGTAGAAATCTATCGGGAGGGGGTGCACGATGGGGAACGGATGCGTGTCGGTTGGGTAGTCCACAAAAGTTTCCGTATGGAAGTATACAGGTTCTCAAAAAGTACACACAATCGCCCAATTGTAATCCAAAGGCTCCTGTTGGAGGTAAATAGCAACCAAGCTATCGTGCCACAAATCGGCTTGTAGCCCAGAGATGGTGAAAGAAGGGACGCTAAGGGACGCGTCTCCCAGGTATTGGTACATAATAGCTACCTAACTGTGATACTTACCATATTTAAGTTGTTGATATTGAGTGTTAAACGACACCACAGGCCATGAGCCCCACTCTAATAATATTATATATACAGTATATATATACAGTATATATGGTGTCAACATTTCTGGGAAATTACTGTCTGAACTAGATTTGATACCACCCTCTCAAACCTGTTTTTGGTTCCCTTTGCTTCCAGGTGGTCTGGCGGAAACTAGGTGATGCTGCGAGCTCCAAGCCATCCATCCGGCAACACCTTTCGGGGAACCAGTTCAAGGGCCCTTTGTAAGAAACCTCACACCACGAGACTGGGAGTGGAAAGAATGAGATGAACACGGACTTCTCTGCCTCTCGCGGCCACGGCCGTCTCTCCTGCTGACCCCCCGCCCTGTACCTGTTCATAGTGTAAATAAGGCAGCTCAAGGCCTAGGTAGTAGGCTGACCCGATCCAGAGCAACGCTACATGGGTTAACAACAATCCTCTCGTGGCCCATTTGTGTCACTTGTATTGTAGTGGGGGAAATCACCCCAAGCCTGCTTTATTGTATGGTCATGTGTAGAAATACCTAAACCCAAGTGAATTTCTAGGAGGAGAAACAAGGGGCCCCTACCTGTGGAAGGTTTATACTTTTGTGCCGATGTGTGGACCGGCACCACACCAGCTCCCTGACGCTTGCTTTTGGGGAAAGATTGAGGAAAACGGCAGGTATACTTGTTGTTTTTCATGCCTGTTGAGAAGAACATTTTTGTCATTTGGCTGGTCCCAAAATGCCACAGCTTTCTAAGGACTGGTCCCATAATGCTGCAGCTGACATGCCACCATGATACTAACTTCCCTCTAGGTCAGAGGTGGAAAAAAGGCACCTCCCAGAGACAACTCTCCGTATTCCTTACCATTACATACTTCTGGAATTTGCATTCCAGTAATATCTTGAGAGCTACTCCATGTCCACCTCTGCTCTATGGAAGCCACCTTGGATTACTTTGTTGTTGTCCGCAGGGATCAATAATGAGGGGAGGCTTTTCCCTGGAGCAGAAGAACACAAACATATTTCCACAGTATTGGGATGTCCTGAAGTGCTGCAGGGCAATTTCTTGCATAAAGACCTCTGCTGAGACTTAGTTGTGAATGTATAATTCAGTATCATCTCCTGGCCCAACAACCCTGATGTACTCCCAACAGCAGGATTGAGTCATTATTCAACAAAGGCCGGTTCTTCAGGGGATTGTGATGTAGTAGAATGATATTTGCATTCCCCTCTTTCCAGCAAAATCGGAATTGAGAAGAGTTGTGGCAGGGGCCCTGTTTCCGATCGCCACAACCTTCCTTGCTAGGAGAAGGGAGATGTAAACATCACCCCCTGCGTAACCTTATTGCCAGTAGGACAGACTGCCATTACACAACGCAGCTGCTTAATGGTTAAGAGGGCAAGCAAATCCCCTGTGGCAAGGAGAGAGAGGAGGCTGTACTGGAATTAGGTTGATACCCAACCTAGATCAGTGTTTCCCAACCTTTTTTGAGCCGCGGCACATTTTTTACAGTTACAAAATCCTGGGGCACACCACCAACCAAAATGACACAAAATAACACTCTAACACAGTAATACATATAGTTCATATGTTTTTAAATGTATTTATACACTCTGTGTAAAACCTGGGCCTGTTTCGATGAACACAACATATATATGACTTCCTCTCACATATTTATACATGGCTATGATGTCTTCTCTCAGCCTTCTCTTTCTCAGGCTAAACATGCTCAGCTCTTCAAGCCGCTCTTCATAGAGCTTGTAATCCAGACCTTTGTGAAATTTCACCTTGAGTGAAACTTGCTTCCAGTTAACTATGGATGTCATGAAGCTGTTATAAACAGTTCCTTGGGGGGGGGGAGGCAACTCTCAAAAAAATCCAGTAAAATAGTAAAAAAATTAAAACCCATCTCCAAGCGGAGAGGGTCCATTTGTTTTTTGGAAACCTGTGAGGGGGCTGCTAGGAGGGGGGAGAGTGCCAATTTCCCACGGCACACCTGATGATCGCTCACAGCAGACTAGTGTGCCACGGCACACTGGTTGGGAAACACTGACCTAGATCCTGCATTCACTAGGCTCCTGTAGTTGTGTTCATAGCTGTTCACGCGACAGAGTTTGGAAATGCTCGTATATTTTGGATTCTGGCTCAGATGTGTTAGTGGGAGTCAAGGAAAGAAACTAAAGGCAGTGTATGTTGTAGTTGTAGATTCATAACTGCTCCACATTCAGCCATTGGGGATTATGGCAGTAGTGCCATGACCACAAACCTTTCCTCCTTGATCTACCTTAACAGCCACCAGTTGCTTCCAACAGCGGGGGCCGGTTCTGTTCTGCTGGTGAAGGACTTACCCAACCTTCTCCCACTTGTAATCTCCAGTGCGATGAGGAGTTGTCAATGAGATCCTGCTTCTGATTGTTGCATCAAACACTGAATGGCAGGAGGAGGTGCAGAAATACCTTGGCGTGTCCCAATCACGAGTAGTACGGCATCTAGTACATGGCTTGATGTGACTGCTACCTATTAGGGTAGGTTTGGGGAGTAAATTTGGTAGATTAAACGTAGTTACACATTCATAACTACGTCTGTCATGTAGGTTCTTGGCAAATGTTTCCAGGTTTTGTAAAAGGTACGTGATCTCAGACTTTCATTCGTGATACACAAAACGCCTGCTTCTTCGCCAAGGTTATTTGCATTATCAGATGTTAGCCGCATGTGGAGGAAATGCTGCGTGAGCCTTCCTCTTGTCTGCTTCTTTTTTCAAACCACGAACAAGCGTTTGCTATGCCAGCCGGCACTATAAGTTTGTCCTGATCTGACATTGCAAAGAATGAGCGGCAATGTGTTTTTCCCCACCACTGTATTCTCATGGAAAGAATGCAATTGAATGGGTAATTTGAAATTGTAAAGGGTAGGAATAGCCATTCCAGCTATACAAAGGAAGAAGCCAGGCCCGGATTAACCATGAGGCCACCCTAGGCCATGGCCTATGGGCGCAAGCCGCGGGGGGCGCAGATTCACGGACCCTCCTCCTCCTCCTTTGCTCGCTGGTAATCCCAGTCCGGCTCAAGCGCTGCCCCCATTGGCTGCCGCCGCGGCGCTAGCTCCTGCTGCTGCTGCTAAGGCATAGCAGCAGCAGGAGGACTGGTGGTGGCAGCAGCCAATGGGGGTTGCCCGGGGCAGCGCTTAGCAGCTAAGCACCGCCTCGGGCGCCCCCATTGGCTGCCGCCGCTAGCAGCATCATGAGGAGGAAGAGGAGGAGCATGCCCTGCGGCTGAGAGGCTTGCGCCGCCGCCACCATGGCTGAGAGGCTTGTGCGGCGCGGGGAGAAGCCTCAGTGGTGAGTGGATGGATGTCGGGAGAGAAGAGGAAGAAGGGCTGAGGGGGAGCAGGGAGGGGGGAATGGGGATAGGCCTCTCTAATGCGGCGGCGCAAGGCGGGGAAGGCGCCAAAAGGTGTTGAGCCGGGCCTGGAAGAAGCTGATTCTTCAGAAAAGTTGCTGCTACCATTGAATCATTTGATGAAACGCTTTGTAGAATATGAATGTCTGATCTTTTTATGACACACGAGCAATGCTTTTGCCATCTGCCAAAGACTTTGCTTACTTTTCTCAGGCTCCTCTCATCTCATCACATCCTTGTCGGTTTTCTTAAAAGTGGGTAGTGTAAAACCAGGGCTGGACAAAGGTAAAAAATTATAGTAAGCCAACCTTTTTTTGGCGCCCCCTGGGTCTTCAGTGTGGTGATGATGGCGTGGGTGCGTGCCAGAGCACGCATGTGCGCAAACAGCTAGTTTCGCGCATGCGCTATTGGGACCGAGCGCTTCTGGTGGAGGGACAGGGAATTGCTAGCCGCACTCCCAAGAGGATGAAAAGGACAAGCCAGGAGGGAACATTTTGTAGCCGGGGCGGAGTCTCCCGCACACGCGTCAGCCGCCCGCAACAATGGTGATGGGGGCCAGATGCGCCCTTGGCCACGAGGCGCCCTGAGGCGGCCGCTTAATTTGCCTCCACTAAGATCCACCCCTGCGTAAGACATAATGACATTTGTGTGAAATAATTCTGATAAAGAGAGCCTGTAACGCTGTGTGTCTCAACCTGTGCGTTCTCAGATGTTTGGCCTTCAACTCCCCGAAATCCCAACCGCTGGTTAAGTGGCTGGGATTTCTGGGAATTGTAGGCCAAAACACTTGGGGACCCACAGGTTGGGAACCACGGCTGTAATGAATCATGGTTAAAGGTCGTTCTTTGGACATTTGCATTTGTGTTTCGTAATTAGTGTGAAGATGTCGCAAGCTTCAAGATTTTGCAGCCTGGTCTCATAGGATGTGAGCTATGGTGCTTGTAGGACAGGGGTGCCCACACTTTTTCAGCATGCGAGCTACCTAAAAAAAAAAACCAAGTCCAAAAGATCTACCTTCCGCGCGGTGCAATTTCCATGTGCGCACACCATTGCGGGAACGAGGAAGTACAAGGTGGGGCCTTTGGAGGCCCCGCCTCACGCTCCGCCTTGCCTCTCTCACCAGCAGCAGAGGCTGCACGGTTGCTTCCGGACGAGAGAGGGGCAGGGCGGAGCATGAGACGGGGCCTCCAGAGGCCCTGCCTAGCACCCCCGTGGAAAGAGCGCCACATAGAAGGTGCGCGCACGAGCAGGGCAGAGGCCCCCCATCCAGCTGCGATCGACCTCCTTTAGACCCACGATCGACTGGTCGATCGCGATCGACCTCGTGGGCAACCCTGTTCTAGGTGGTTCAGTTAGTTGGACCGGTTTCTACCGGAGGCCCTTATACAGGGTTTCTTTCTGAATAAGTTCCCACCTAGTTCTTCAACCAATATAGAACTGGAAAGTTCATTTAGGAGCTTTCTAGTCTACTTCCGAAGCAGAGCTTGGAAACTTCGGTGTAGGGGGAATATAGGCTATGTTGGCTGGACCATTGAGGAAGTTCTACTACCTACCCAAAATAAACTTTTCCCATCTGTGTTCTCAATAACTTCCACTTTATGAAAGCCACTTCCCAGAAAAATCTTCCTCTTCTCCATTTCTCCTGCCTTCTCAGTTTCAGTGACCAGAAACTGAGTGTGTTTTATGACCTAAACCAGGCCTGGGCAAACTTTGGCCCTCCAGGTGTTTTGGACTTCAACTCCCACAATTCCGAAAACCCATTGCCAGACCCTCCCACCCAGTTCCCCCCACCTGTTTCCAATCACTGTTTCCAAAACTGGGCCCTTAACTTGCTTGAAACGAATACAAGATAAGCGTCTTTATCCTTAACATGTTTTTAGAAGTGTCCTTTCAACTAGTAAAAGAAGTCTGCTTGTCATAACACGTTATCATCATCATCATCTGCACATCTTTCCTTGACAGTTCTTTGGTTGTTGAAACGTAAGCATAGGCTTAATTTGCAAACCTGATGACTGAGTCAGCACTCACTGAGAAACCCCTGTTGTGTGAATACAAATTGGGTAAATGTCAAGAAACAAGCATTCCCCTTCGGTCTGATCCCGAGGGTATGAGTATAATATGCAACACTGGGTGGGAAGCTGTAAATAGAGCGTCACCCTTTCCCTATCCCATCTGTTTAAATTAGGGATATGCAAACTTTGACCCCATAAAACCCAGGCTAGAGCCACACCCAGTCTGATGCAACCACATGCAACAGCCCAGCTAGAGCTTCCCCCCAAGTGTAGCTCCCCCAAGGTCAGCCTGCCAGGTGTTTCACAGATGTGTGTGTGTGTTGGGATTGTGTTAGGGCCTTGGCTTCCAAGCCTGACCCTGGCTGGGGAGACAGGCCCCTGACACCCAGGGGCGGTCTGAGGTCATTTTAAATGGTAAGCAAACATTATTTTGGTGCCCCCCCCCCAAAAACATTATTTTGGCGCGCCCCCTCCGCGCATGCCCAGAAGCTCCTGTGCGCAGGCGCAGAAGCCTGTAAACACAGCACTCCCTATTCGGCACACAGGGAGGTTTGCTACGGCGCGGCGTCGGAGCGTACAAGGCCCAAAAGCAGAACAATGGCCGGACGCTGTCTGGCGGGCAGGGGAATGCGCCCTTTACCCAGATGGCGCCCCACGCAGCGGCGTCCTTTGCCTACCATTAGAACCGCCCCTGATAATACCATTTAGGGGAGCAATGAGAAAGGCATGGACCTCAAAAACTATCATTTCTCTCTGATGATCAGTCTTACGAGGCAGATAGGAATTGGAGTCAAATGATATATTACGAAACACAGTTTAACCACTGCTGGCTTAAAGAGACCTCTCATTGGCATGAGTTACTTTGAAGTCATGGAACTTGCCTGAACATGGGTACCACTGAACCAACTGAAGCAGATTCAGATGAATGGGGCTACCTCCTCAGGAAATGAAACTGCCACAGCCGATGGGGCATCTATGCTCTTCAGATGGTTCAGAGCATGAAAATAGCGTTGGAAGAGTACAACTCCCAGGATCCCGCAGCTGGCATGATGAGGACTATTCTGGGAGATGTAGTCTCATCGGAGGACATTTCCAAGTCCTAGTTAGATGTAAGTTTAAGTATACATTTTAAATATAAATTGTGAAGACAGAAATCTCAGGTTTGTGGTCAATGCAAGTGAAGGTAACCAAGGATCCTGGATTGGTTGCCTGTAGTGGAGGCTTCGGGACTCCAGAATTGACCGTTCGGAGAAAGGACCATAGTGTTCAGAATCCACTGAAAGCTGTGTTGACTATATGGCTCATTGACTTTAGAGTGGACAGTCTAAGCCAGGCCTGGGCAAACTTCGGCCCTCCGGGTGTTTTGGACTCCAACTCCCACAAGTCCTAACAGCCTCAGGCCCCCTTCCTTTTGCCCCTCAGCCGCTTAAGCGGCTGAGGGCAAAAGGAAAGGGCCTGAGGCTGTTAGGAATTGTGGGAGTTGGAGTCCAAAACACCTGGAGGGCCCAAGTTTGCCCAGGCCTGGTCTAAGCCCTTCTATGGTACCTTTCAACAGATCACTCATTGTACTGGATTATGGCAAATCAGATGACCATGATGTACATGGGGAAGTCCGTGGCTCTGTGTGCCCAACTTTTTGTGCAATTAAAGAAATGTAAACAAAGTATTATTTCCTATAACCAAGCTATGGACGACTATAGAAACTACCTGAGCCTTCCGGGATTGTGTAGAGCGACTCAAGTGGAAATGGTACTATCCATGTAAAAGCAAATACATTGAAAAGTACTGCAGATGAAACGGGCCTGGGACTCCACCGTCATATTTGCAACAAGACATTTCTGTTTCCATAGGTGGCTGTATTAAGAAGGCACGCTCAAATGCAGGTTACGCATTGTCGAGTTCACAGAGGCAGTGCTATGTTTTGTTTTAATTGCTACCTGATCGTTTAGCTTGAACAGAGCTAAGGCTCCTTTGGAGTGGAGGGAAAATGACACTTAAGGACTTTACACAATGACTTGCGTGCTTAAAAGTTCGGCTGTCCCAAAATTAGAAATGCAAACGTTGCCCACTGTGCTAGAAAATAGTGGGGAAATGCCAGATCAATGTTAGACTAGAATAACAGCCTTTTCACCTCCAAAACAATGGCAATTTAAACACGTATTTACCCAGGCCCGGATTAACACCTTTTTGCGCCCTAGGCCAGTGTTTCCCAACCTTTTTTGAGCTGCGGCACATTTTTTACATTTGCAAAACCCTGGGGCACACCACCAACCAAAATGACACAAAACGACACTCTAACACAGTCATACATATAGTTAATATGTTTTCAAATGTATTTATACACTCAGTGTGAAGCCTGGGCCTGTTTCGATGAACACAACATAGATATCCTGGCAGGAATGGCAGAAAGACACAAACTTCCCACACAGAACTCCCATAACCAAGAGAAAATACTATAAGAGTTTGGTGGATATTGACCTTGACTTTTGGAGTTGTAGTTCACCTATATCCAGAGAGCACTGTGGACTCAAACAATGTTGGGTCAGGACCAAACTTGGCATGAATACTCAATATGCGCAAATGTGAACACAGATGGAGTTTGGGAAAATTAGACCTTGACATTTGGGAGTTACAGTTTCTGGGATTTATAGTTAACACACAATCAAAGAGCATCCTGAACTCTTGCAACAATGGAATTGAACCAAACTTGGCATATTGAACTCTCATTATCAACAGAAAGTACTGAAAGTGTTTGCTTGGGAATTGACCTTGCGTTTGGAAGTTGTTGTTCACCTATTGGAGGTTCCAATTTCCCACGGCACACCTGATGATCGCTCACGGCACACTAGTGTGCCACGGCACACTGGTTGGGAAACACTGCCCTAGGCCACACTTTGGAATTACGCCCCCTTTAAGCCAAGTTCTACCACACCGCACCCCCTCCCATCCTTTCATCCGCTTGTCCCCCTTAGGGCCCTGCATCCAGCTCTCCTGGTGTGGCCCCACTAGGTCCGCCACAGGAGTTTCTCCACAGGCACTATGGATGCAGGCATGGGCGGAGGACCCTCCTCCCCAATGCCGGGGCTTGAGGCACTTGGCTCCTACCCGGTATCGGGGATTGCGCATGCGTTGTAGTCAGCAGCTGTACCGATGCCGCGCTTCTCCCCGTACCGGGGCTTGTCGCGTTGGGCTTCTCTCCTGTACTGGGGTTTGCGCATGTGCCGGAGCCAGCAGTTGTGCTTCTCTCTCCAGTAAGGAGGAGTCTCCTTGTGTTGGAGGAGGAATACCAGCTTTCATGGTGTTAGGGCATGCGCAGACTGCGCAATGGAGTTTCCTGTACTTGCACTGAAGGAGCCAGCAAGTGGATGCTGTCGGCATCGAGGGAGTTAATTGTTCCTCCTGTCGACGTCGGCGCCAGTGTCGAGAGCTCCTGCACATACGCCATTTGCGCAACAATAGCAGGGGCAGGAGCTGGTATTCAGGAAGGGGCAGGGGCGCCACCGAAAAGGAGTGCCTCCGGTATCCTTCCTTCCTCATCTCCATGCGCGTTGCATTTTTGTTTCAACATTTTTTTTGGTCCGTGATCTGCGCCCCCCCCCCCCCCCGGCTTGCATCCCTAGGCCAAGGCCTCGGTTGGCCTTATGGGTAATCCTGGCCTGTATTTACCCTTAAAAGTCTTGTTATCTCTTTCTCTTTTCAAGTCAGAACGGAGTCAGGTACAAGGCACAGCTATAGAATTTATTTTGTATCAAAAGCATTGCATAAATTATTATAAAACTGATAAAAATAGAAGGCGTGCAGGCGGCTAAATATCTTTTGACCAAAAACGGGCAACAGCAACGGCATTGTCTGTGCCCTCCAACAATTCCTCCTCTGTACATGAAGCAAGGCACAGTGGACAAGCATACAGGTCACGCAAGGTATGGGATTCTTTTAGGCCGTGCCAGCTATAGAGTTATAGAGCAGGATGTCTTTGAACACTTTACGAGCCTAGAAATTAGCCTGAATTCCCTTTTGGTCTTAATTAGAGTAATGCAGTGAACACTCAGTGAGGGATTTCGTAAGCCTACTTAAGTTGGGACTAACTGGAAGGGTTTGGGTGATTGTTGACAGTGAGCAGAGCTTACCGTTTTTCCTGGAAAAGTCCACTTTTGGTTACTGCACTCTCTCATTTTAGCACCCAAGTGAAGGTGGAGAAGGGAGCAGTGTTGTTGGTACTTAAACAATTAGGCACCAGAAACCATTGTTTACCTATCCCAAATTGCCCAGAGATCAACAGATCTGCTTTCTGCGCACTTTTGATCCTAAAGCACATTGAGTCTGAGTTGAAATTTTCCACCTGTTTGAGCTTGTTCTCAAAACTTCACCGAATTTTTCGTCGTTGTGTTCTTTCCCTCTCGCCAGCATTTTCTTTCTGAGCAGTTAATCCCATTTTCACTTGGGGCGGGAGTAAGCAAAACGCAGCTTAACAAACCCCAAACGTGCACCTTGACCCCCTCTTGCAACAATGCGCAAACTCTCATTTCAGGATGGCACGTTCTAGCCAAATGATAGCGATAAAAACCAATGGGTTCGGATCAGATGTAGTCATACTTAAGTAGACCTATATGGAAAAACACTTTTAGACTTGTCATGACTGGATTAATTCTTGTTGATTTTAGTGGATCTGCTCCAAGTACGACTCGGTATGGATCCAACCCAGTGTTTTTTAAGTGACCTTTGACCTTTTTAGAAACTGGAGTGGGGAGGGGGAGGTACTACTGATCTTTTTCAAGCAAAGTGCATGACTGTAAAGTGATAAAAATTGTATATTTTTCATAATGTGGGGGGAAAGAGCCTATTTGTGCTGCTTTTGGAAATCAGTATGAAATTATGATTTCTGTTGAAACCTGTGATCTTATAACCCTGCTATATTTTCTGTATATGACTGACAAATAGAACTGGAATACGATAGCACCTGTGCTCCTGTATATAAGCAGCGTCTGTAGAATTTAGCACACGTTTATACCTTTTATGGAAATACTTTGCTTTTTTGGGTGTGGGGGGAGGGGGGAGGGAGAAAGAAATGTAAGCAGATTTTTTGATAAGTGTGTAAAACCTTCATTTGAAATATTTTAGTAAAAATTAAAGAGATTGTGATAGTGTATACATTTGGTTGAAGAAAATAAAATACGTTATTTGTAAGTGAGCGGTGAGATTTCTGGATTATTCTAGAACTGTAGCGTATTAAAATCCTTGAAAATTACGATTTTTGGTAAATGCCATCTTACAATCCTGCTACACTTGAACTGACCCAGAAGCTATAAAAGCATTTTGGAAGGACAAACATAACTGCAGTTTTGCTACAGTGAAATTTTCATTCAATGTGCCTTGTGTCTGATCAATATCTAACACCAGCTACTCTTTTTTTTCTTTTTAAACCATTGTTCAGTCTTCAGCAATATGCCCATGGATTTTTTGCTGGGAGCGGGGGATTGAGAATATTCTGCAAGTCGCTTCTGGTGTGAGAGAATCTGCAGACACGCTGCCCAGGGAACACCCAGATGTGTTACCATCCTGTGGGAGGCTGCTCTCAAGTCCCTGCATGGGAAGCTGGGGCTAACAGATGTGAGCTCACCCTGTCTCGGGGGACCACCAACTTTCAGACCTTTCGGTCAGCAGCTTAACCAGTGGAAGGGTTTAACCCGGGGTGGGCAATTACCGGCCCTCCAGGTGTTTTGGACTTCAACTCCCAGAAATCCTAAGAGCTGGTAAACTGGCTAGGATTTCTGGGAGTTGAAGTCCAAAACACCTGGAGGGCTGGTAATTTCCCACCCAAAACCACGAATATATATTTACTGAGTTGTGATTCCACCTATGTTCAGTAGAACGTTATCTGGGGTTCAGCAGGTTGCCGAATAACTCCAATCTTGCGGGATCTGCACTGGCTGCCCATTGAGCACCGGTCGCTTCAAAGTGCTGGTTCTTACCTTTAAGGCCATACACGGCCTGGGGCCAGCGTATCTGAGGGACCGTCTCCCTATATTGCCCATCGAGATCACTGCGGTCTGAAGAGGCCAACTTGCTGGCAGTTCCATCTGCTAAACTAGCCCGCTTAACATCTACTCGCGGAGGGCGTTCTCTGTGATAGCTCCTACGCTATGGAACGCCCTCCCGGCTGAGGCCAGAGCCCTGAGGACCTACTCCCCTTCAGACGGGCCTGCAAAACTTATTTGTTTAGGCAGGCCTTTGGGGAGTAGGCCCTTACACCATGCTGTTTTAATCTGCTACTTTTAACTGTTTTAACTGTTTTAATTGTATTACTTGTTTTTAAGTTAAGCTATATCTTTCGTGCTCTATGTTTTATGTTGTTCCTCTGGCGCTGAGCCAGTAGTATGTGAGCCGCCGCGAGCCCTTGGGAGTCGGCGGCGCAGAAATCGCAATAAATAAATAATAAATAAATAAGAATATGCATAGATCTACAGCTTAAGGGCTGAACCGGATGTACTGTGATCCCCAAATATAAGGATAGTTTTCAAATAAGTGAATTATAAGTTCAAATGTGAATCTGGACCTTGGCTGTAGTGGATTGTTCAATACTTTGTCCTCCTCAGAATTGGGGCCCACACCTGTATTTGAAGGAACTTACCATTGGCAGAATAACCCAAACCAAGGGTTTGGCAGCCACATGGCACTCATTTTTCTGCAAGCAGTCTAGATTCCTCACAAAAGAGGCATTTTCTTCCATTTTGGAGAGGATGAGAGGAGTGGCTCTGTCCATCCATCCACTACTGGCATCACACATCTGCTAGTACGGTGGTTCCCAACCTTGGTTCTCCGGGTGTTTGAGACATCAACTCTAAGAATCCTCAACCAGCTTGGCCAACTATCAGGAATTTTGGGAACTGATGTCCAAAATTTCTCTGCAGCCAGTCTGTCAGGCCACTCCAGGTTCAAAGAAGCATCACTCAGACGTCTGCCGGTAAACACAACTTTTATTGGAGGTCACAAAACATTTGAAGCCAAGCGTGCTCCCCACCACCCGACACCGTATTTATACCCCCTGACTGATGTCACATCGTGGGCCCCTTACATCACCCAGCCAGCTGACGCCACCCTGTGGGCCCCTTGCATCATCCTAGGGAGCCTTGGGTCAGTAATGTCCCCTGCTATCAGCTGTGCTTTGTTTTGTCTAGGTCTGAATCCGGATCCCGCCGGCCTTGTCCAAGGCCTCGGCTTCTACTGTGATACACATGGCGGAGTCTCCAAGGCCAGAGCTCAGGGCTGCTCTGGCTTTTGACTCTGACACAGCCTCTCTTAACAATCTGCCTATAACTCTCTGGACCAGCTGAAATTTCTGGACATTCTTTTTAAAAAGTCCCATTTTGAACAGGGCAAACATTTTATTTGCAAGGGGGAAGATTCTGTCCTCTTTTATGGCTACACCCCACATCTTGTAAGGAACACAGATGTCCGGAGAGCATAGCTGCTGGATCAAGCTCCCCTGCAGCACACGGTTCTTTTGACTGAATTGCCCCATTCAGGAGAGAGGACTGTGTGCCTGCATTGCCAGCCAGTTTGGCAGCAGAAGTGGCAGTAATGTCTTGGCAGTGTGAATTCCAGCTCTCTGCTTCTGCCCCCCATTTCCCAAATATCCTAACAGTCCATGTCTTCAGTGAAATCCATTTATGGAGGCTACCTTCCCCTTCCAGTTTGATTGTTAACTCTCAACTTACCTTCACTCTCCACTAGAGCCAAGCAGATATCCTTGTTCTAGAATAGATAAGGCAGCTAGAAG